>CM065183.1:10156156-10756156 GCA_033026295.1 Channa striata
GATTAGGATGTGAGGGGGGGAACAAGGTGTGGCAAGAGGAAGGAAAGAAATGAGACTGAGACTCACATAAATCATCAGCCAGGGAAAAGACATCAGAGACAAACATGACCTGGATATTCTAATTCATTTTTCCTCTTTGAAGAATTACTAAATTGCACTGCAGAGAGAGAGAGACATTTAAAACATGATTGTTTTCGTGTCAGTGAGATAGTGAGACTGTTACCAAAGACCATAACAGCTTTTTTGGTATCCTCATTTTATTATTATTTTTTATTTCTGCAAATCGATAAAACGTGTTAAGTGAGAGTGGAACACTGCAATCCACTGATACTGTTAAGGGAGGCTAGGCTTTACAGAGGCATAGCTTTACACTGTACAGCACACAATGGATAACTCCTATGAGTGAGAGGACCAGATCACACCCTGAGCCGCTGTGTCAAGGCTTCATCCCTCCTGATGAGCGAGGCCAGTTCAGTGTGGCATGGTGGAGCGCAGCACAGCCTATTTTCTGACAGAGACGGGTGTTTGAGCTCTCTAGTCATGGCCTCAGTGATGAATGGCCTCCACTGCCAGGGAAAGAAAGGAAAAGGGGGCCTGGGAGCCCTTTGAGGATCAATACGTACGTAGGGGAGGACCTGCTTCGCATGTTAAAAACCCTGATCCAGCCCCAGCCCCCAACCCACTGGATCCGCTGTCTCCTGCATCACTGACAGACAAGCCTCTTGCTGCAAGTGAGCAAAGAAGTGAGGCTGACGAGGGAGGAGTTCATTGTGTGTGTGTGTGGGTACATGTACATGAATTGTGTCAGCAGGTTTCTAGAGAGGCTGGCATGTCAGCAAACTCAAGGTCAACATGGCACACACAAGTGTTAGATGAACACAGACACAGGCACTCACCCAACTCTGCAAATCCCCCCACTGTTGATGTTCTGAAAGGGGCCACACTGTGACATGGTAATTCAGAGGTGTCTAAGGCGATGGATATCCTATTAATGAGCCCAAAACAATGACTAGACTAATGAGCTTATAATGGGAATATTGAATGCATGGGAATGGGATTGGGCCTTGTGTGAGCCAAGAATGGGGACCATTGAATGAGAGCCAATGCAGAAGGGCTAGAGGGCTAAAAGCTGGAGAAGAATACAAACTGCAAGGGGCATAACAGGGGCTGTAGGACTGCACGGAGGGGTTCACAGTCAAACCAAATCAATACACCCCTTTCCTGCCTTGCCTCGTTGAGTTTGTGATATACGAGAGCAGCCAGCTTCTCTGAGCATAAATAAAACATGAAAATGCAACAAATTATGAGGTCGAATGGACAAAGATCTATTTACTCAGTAATGCTGTATTTTTTATTTGTCAGATCAGTCTGGAGTGGGAGGGACTGATTGTTACACTGCATCCAATTTGAGTCAACCAAGTGCTGAGATGTGATTCAGCTTCTGTTTGTGAATTAATGAATTAATCAAAGACTGATTAGTTGGGGAGGGGGATGAGAAGCGAACCAAGCAAACAAGTGAATAGCAAGCTGTGACGGCCTAATAGCTGAAAAAGGAATTACAGTCCAATTGCTCTGTCTTATTCTGGTCGTAATGCTGCTGAGGCCTTTTCCTGCAAGTCAGGCAGCCCCTCCGTGTGATTTGATTCCATTTGGAGAGCCTTATTTTCCTCTTGATCTCACACATTAAGGACCTTGCTATTCACCAGAGCAGGAAAAAAGAGGGAGGACAGTCCAAGCAATGGAATGGATTAGCACACAGCTGGTCAATGTTTTAAATCTCTTGCCCTGTCCAGTTCAATCTACTGGCCTGTATTTCACAAATGCTCATGGATCTCAAAGAGATGAATGGCTCTGACCAAGATGGTCAAGCATAAAAAAAGTTATAAGTGTGGGTTGATACCACTGAAGAATGGGCCTTTAGTTGAGATATAATGTAACCCTTAGAAGTGGTTAATAAAATCATAAGGCCACATGGAAAAGATCCTGATGTGGAACAAATGCCCCTCCACTCTGACAACAAAATGTCTCAAAATATAATCTTGCTAAATCGTACTTAAGAACAGTGGAAATGTTTGGTGGACAATAAATTGCTAAACCATGCACAATACTGGAACACTGAGGTGTTCCCAGCTATCAGCCGTCACATATGATGGTGACCTTCAGTGGGCAGATGTGTCTGCTGCGTGTGTGTGTCTGTGTGTGTGTGTGTCATGCTGAAGTAAGGGATGGAACTTTACCAGCAGTGCTTGTCTGCCCAGAGCACAGCCAGCCAATTATCCCTCTTAATTATCTATTGATGAGATGGAATTGATGTTTTTGGAGGGCTGATTGGATAATCAGGAATGTTGGCCACAGTTATTCTCCTTGGCTGGTCTCACTCATTCTGTCCAATCTGGTCTCCTTGTTTCAGTAATCTGAGCAGTTGCACAACATATTACTGTTGAACAATAATTTCTGATCACAGTGAAAAGCATGGGACGCTGCATTTTGCAGCTGTGTTTAGCATGATATATATTCCACTGTACACACGTTTAGTCAAACACATCACAAGGTTTTGCTCAAAATGGACCAGGGTTTCCAGAAGCACAAATGGCAACCTTTGCTACTGTGCTCCATTCATTAACCTCCACCTTTATCTGCAGACAGGCCATTGCTTCATAGGGCTTAGGGCTCCATTTCCTAACATCCCGATTCTGAACAAAAGAATTTAGGAGCATTCATTTCTGTCTCCTCTTTTAACATTAGCAGACTATTTTCTTTCAGCTCACTTGGAAATCGAGCTGGCACAGGACCAGGCAGGCACCAGGAACAGGAGCATGCAAGAGTGGAGTGACACTGATTGTGCCTCCTCTAATTAAACCCTACCTGACCCCAGTGTTGGGACATCATTAGTTCTCCCTCGTAATCATCACACAGCAGCAATTACATTCTGTTTGGCCCCATTTGCATTTCACAAGATTTCCCTGAACAATCGAAGACGAAGTGGGAAAAATCAAAGAAGCCAAATAAAGCAGGGAAGTTCTAAAAAAGCAGCTAGATTCAATTTCACAACAGTACACTGCACTGAATTGTTGCAGAGACAGAATGCCCTTTTGCAAAATATCATGGGACTATCAAAGTTAAAGGTTAAACATGTTGAGTCTCAGTGGCCAGAATTGTAGTCTGAGACCACTTTCCCATACAGCATTAGTGCTATCCTGATGTTCTCTGAAAGGGAAAGAAGCTACGTCTATCTGGACAAAAAACACCACAATAATTCCTAATAGCAAAAATAGACAGGATTCTGCCAGTAACCAGAATTGGGTTTGTCGCAGAGATGCCTGCCTCAATTTGGTAAAAGAGACATAGAGGCAGATAGAAAGTAAGACACTATAAATAATCGTACTCCAGAATACTCCACTGCAGAAACCCTATGTCTCCCCACTTGCAGAAAGTACACTACACAAAAACACACATATCAGTGCAGAATAGAGCCATCTATGTAAGTACGCACTTCAGGGAAAGTGCACAAGGGCAGAGCCTCCATCTGTGTTAGTGGCAGCAGTGATGTGCTGGGGTAGCGTTTCTCTCCCTAAAATTCCATCTACGTAGAAACAATCATACGTCACAAACATAAAAGGGATCCCATTAAAAGCTCATATACAAAGTTGACATTCAAACAAGTGAAATGAGACGTTTTCCTACTAGCTCCTCTCATAATTCTGCTATTACTAAATCTGACATCAACGGCAGAGTAAGGTCGCCATGTGAAGAAGAGCATTGTTCTGGCAAATACACCAGGGGCCTCCAGACAGAAAATGAGTGGACATCTATTCCCATCTCCATAATGCAGTAAACAAAAACATTGTCATTACAGTTGAGTCAGCAACACATATGCTCAGTGATATGTAGAAATTACGTACAACACAAACAGCACATAAAATACACAAGGTACCAGCAGCAACTGAAATGCTAAATACTGTGAATTTCAGCAGATTGTTTATTTTGACAAAGACTTGTTCATATCTTAACCTTAAATTTAAGAAGAGCATACTATGTGCACTATAAAAAATGGTTGTGTTCACATCAGCTTCAGCATCTCAGATTATTGATCTTGCTTTTTAATCACTTCCCATGTGACGCCCTGAACTGGATTTTCTTTCCCAAACCAATCTCCATTCAATTGGTTCTATACTCTGCAAAGTCTGTGGAGATGTAAATGTTGTAAAATGCACTCTTAACTGTGACTTGAAACAACATTTTCTTGCTCTGACACTTTACAGTGCATTTATTTGCCTAGAATTATAGTTTGAGCTTTTGAATTTATGACAAGTACAAGGATATGGTATCAAATCAAATCAAATTCTTACATTGCAGCTCAATAGGAGAATAAATTACTACTACAACAGAGTTCAGTAGGTAGTATTAAGACAACTGGTGGCCACTATGTTGATAATAACAAACAAGCCAAAAACCACTTAAGGTCTTTGCAATAAATTAGACATGTATGGGTCATATCTACTGATTCATGAAAAGTGTAGATCAATATGTATATATTCACAGATTGGAGCAATAAATCAACTTTATAGGACAGTATATATAGTACATAGTCTAATTATTCTGCACGTTTGTGTCTATTCATTGATGCTACTAAAGAGCATCAATGAATAGACACAAGAATCGTTCCCCTGTCAAAATAAATGAGAAAACTAATCTCTGAATCTCTGTTAAGGTATCCAGATTCTGCTCATTCGTACTAATGAAAGAAAAACTATACAATAATATAAAATAATAATTCATAATTAATTAATAACTTATGTCCACAATAATCAATGATTCTTCCAAAGTTAGAACCAGTGAACATTTGTTATTTTTGCTTCAATTTAAATCATATATTTTTAAGTCATTCTAGGTAAATACAGAGGGCCTTAAAAGTCTAAGCCCTTAGAATAATTTGCAAAAATATGAAATTAAAATATAATCAGATTTTATAAAAATACCAAATTTAGTTAAAAGGTAACCAAATTTAACAAAACTGGACTGAGTTTTAAGTTACGCTTATTCTTTGATTCCAGAAGATCCAACATTAACCTGTAGCATCATAAATTCATTAGAAGTGAAAATTGAGGGCAGGTGTTTCAATCCACAAGCCATAATCACAAATACTACACAATTCTGTACAAGATAACTATGATATGTTCCGGATAATTCTAACATGTCATTTAAAACCTTAGAATATCAATGTTACAAATCACCAAAAGTACAACACAATAGAACAGAATAGAATAGCTGGCTATGTTACAAATGAACAAAAGTAGAACACCATAGAACAGAATAGAATAGCTGGCTATCCACTGTCCAGGTGTTCAAATAGAAGCTGCTAAGACTGTAGAGTACCATATGAGGTATTTGGGTGCAGAAGATTGAGTAGTGATCAATTTTGACTTCGTTCAGAATACATTAGTGCAGAAAAATTAACTAGACAATACGTTCTAAAACTAAACCCTCATCAAAATTATCAACAGGCCAAAACAAAGACTTTGTTACGTTTAAATTTAGTTTAAACGTTTCTTTATACTGTATTTTCACTTCAGTGGGCCACAATAAGCTATACAATAAAATGAATCTCGTTTTGAAATTGCAATTACTTTCTGAGGAAATTAATCATATAAAGGAACAACGTGATAAGAACTGCTAACAGGTTATTACAGTACGCCGTGTTCATCATGACTAAAAACTTACTTCATACCATCAGGAGAGAACAAAGTGCATTCTAGAGCCAGATTTCACATTAAGGCAATTTAAAATATTCCAGACTGCCTAATTTAGGGGTCGGACTTCTGTGTAACTTAATTCAACAAGATTAATTATACAATTAAATCCAAACTTCTCTCAATTATGTGGAGAAATGCTGCCTGCCTGCTCAGGCCGACCCTTAACCTTCGCTGAGGCGAGGTACCTGATAAGCATAATTTCAACAGGAGCAGAAGAAATTGCTGCCTATTTTGTTGCCGTGCTCGACTCAGCACATTATAGTTCTTAATTGCTGGCAGACTTTCTAACTGTGCCCTTGACATGGAATGGCAAAATGTTATGCCATTGACTTGCACATTACTGAACATGCTCTTTCCTGATTGACAGGACAATCCAGTGAAACAAAAGACTTAATTGTGTGTCAATTGATTCTGTAATTACAATTGGCAGGCTTGTCACTTCGGTTTTATTGATTTATCATCTGTGACGAGCAAGTACCTAATGACATAATATGGTGTTAGCATAGTTCTATGTTATCTCCAACATAGGGGATAGGCTTGATTTAGGAGGTTGACATTCTGTATTTTAATAGGCCTACAGTTTGGTTAACATCTACTTAACGGACAGAGAAATTGGCCATGTTAAAAAAAATTGCACCCTTTACGGCTACATTAAGGGACCACTGACAGTCACCATGCAGGACCACAAATCCCCATTTGTGTTCCTTTCATATTTGTGTTGAGCTTAACCTGCAGGACAGAGTTAGAAAGAGCAGGTGGTCTCATCCTCCTTGACAAGCAGTCATTATCAACACAGTTCTTGAAGTGAGAGAGAAAAACCACAAGGGATAGGGGTAAAACCTCTTTCAAAGACCTTCAAAATCCCAGTTTCTTCCCTTGCTCTCAATCCCTCCATGTCATCATTTTATTCGCCCTCTCTCTGCTCCCCTTCAGAGGAAGGAATGAAAAAAGAAGGGGGGAATGGTCTACTTGACCTTAATCTGCCCAGTAGTGAGTTAGAGAGAGATGACATGCAACCTCAGAGGTAAAGGGCAATTGTTTCTTTTCCCTCTTCTGAGAGCCAATTTACAGCCCCCAGGGACTTGTTTCTAAAGCTGCAAACTATTTCAGGTTCTGCCACATTGTTTTTGATTCACTCAGCTGGAAGGGTATAAAAGAGCAAGCACCTTCACTTTCCTTATTCTCAATCATCCCTCAGCCCATTTATTTCTGTCCATTCGTCCTATAACAGAGGAGGGCATACAGAGTGGTATTTGCATTCCATGGACTACTGTATGTATAACCTATAATGGAAAGTGTTTGTTGAAATGGATAGTAGAAAAAGTGAGCAATAACATTAATCCCATGGAGGCCAACCAACTCAAATTGTGCAAAAAGCACCAATAACATAATAAATCCCATTCGTACGATTCTGTGCATACCCTAAAAAGTGATGAGAAGTGCCATCAGCAGCAATTGGCTTAAGGGGTGGATATAACCAATACGCTCTGCAAATCTGCATCAAAACCAAGAAATCCAGAACAGTCTGGATTGGTCATATTGATTTTATGTACAAACAGCCAAGCTATTCCACTATAAGGGTTACATTATCTGCACTGTAATGAGCTGAAAGTAATGCCCAAAGATACACTTGTAAGGTTTCCCACCTTTGTTTTATGAAAAACATTTTCTGTTCAAGTTCAAGTGGTATAAGTCGGTTTATAATTTCACCTTCAGACATTTAGTGCCCAGCAGGGGATTGATTAAGAAAAAACATCAAAACGTTGTCCATGATTGCTGGATTGTTAGGTACTCCAATCAGAAACACCTCATTAGTTCAATCGTGAGTCAAACAAGGCTGACTTGAGGACATTTGGCTTAAATGAAAGGCATTTCTTTAAGTAAAATTGATCTATGTGCCAGCAGGCCCTCATCAGTATAATGCACAGAGAAAAGTGTGCTCATACTCAAAGCTATAAGAAAAGCACCAGTTACGACTAGAATATTCAAATCTGTATGTGAAGAGATAAAACCGCAGCTCAGATTTTTCAATAATGTCACAAAAGCTCTGACTGATTTGCAAAGTGCTCATATAGCATAGTCAAGAAGTGATGCATATTTAACACTGTGTAAAGGCAGAGGAATTAACCATGAGCCTTGCCGAGCCAATGTGAGCCATGAATTAATAATTTGGAGTGAAGTTATTAAGTTATTTGTTAACAGTAAATATTCTGTATGTGTCCCTGAGAGCATGACTTTTTAATAATTCTGAATTTTTAAATTTTAATGTTTAGCTCCATTCTGGAAACAATGGTTTTTAGCTGTAATTGATTCTTCCGGCGTAGAGTAATTATGATGGCTGTGTAGAAGTGCAGCCAGATCCAGTTGGCTATGGGTGATAGGAGAGAGAAAAGGAGAGTAAGGGAGAGAAGAGAGATTTAGAGCCAAGCAGGGAAAGACAGCATGGACACAGGTTTGGATATCTTCTAACTGAACTGGAGGCGAAACAAGAGACTCCAACTCATAGCTACCGATCTTCTAATCCTCAATACTTGGGCTTTTTCACATCAACATTTTACATCCTCTGGTCTAGTTTATTTAAATGGTCTAGGACTGATAAACTCTCTCTTAGCTGCCTTTGCCATTCTTGCCCCTGAAATCTTCTTGAAGCTAACAGGTCACTATGCCAACAGCAGCAGACAGTCAATCTCAGCAGGGTAGTATTTAATCCATCAGGGCTCAGTGTTAATTACTCACACATCCAGGGAGCACTGAAGTGATGCTGAGTGATGGACCCTGGCACTGCTCTTTAAACAGAATGATTCCATAACCATGTCCAGAGTCACTGTCTAGGGCCTATTACCGTGGCACAAATTAATATGTAAAACATCCTTAACCCCAGCCACGAACAGCAATGCTCAAAAAACATTCCATTGACCACGGTGCATAGTGGAACAGGGTAAAACTAAAACACCCCTACCCCAGGTAAAGGTACACGTTCATCTGTGACTGATGCGGTTTCCCCATAGGTCAGCAACACACACTACTGCGTGAGGACTGCCAAGAGAAAAATGACAATTGTCTTGTGGGTTAAGTCTCTATAACCAATATACAGACACAAACACACACACACACGGGGTTCGGTCTGAAGTGGCATAGCGGGCCCTGGTCACAGCTGCTGTCCCCTGCCTCAGGAGGAATTGCTTCCATTTGGCCTGTCACTTTGGCCAGGGCCACTGTAGCTTTTCTCATTTGTCAGAGAGCGGGGGCGATCTTCTGGCTCTCATGGCTAATCTGCAGCCGCAGGCTAGAGGAGACACACACCCACTCTCTTCTCTCATCGGACTGACACAGGCTTTGGTTCACAAGGGTCTTTTTACTCTTTCCGTTGGGTGGGGAAAAACAAAAGGCACAGTATCAAGGTCAAGATACAACCTCCAAAGAAGCTCCATTTGTGATATACACATTATTTATCCTGTCTGGATGATGATGTAATTATATTATTACAACTACAGCACATTCATTTTGGCTATTGACTTGAAGAACTACAAACAACCCACATAGGTAATTGAACATGGTTTTAGTAATTAACCTCTGATGGGAGGCAAAAATCATTGCTCTAACTGTAACACTAACAAGTCTCAGTTCCTCCTTCTCTTACATGCATGAGCGCTCAGTTATCACTTGATTAGGGGAAGAAATGATTCAGCGAGTCTAAAAGAGGGATATCAGGCTCCAAATGAACATAAAATTGGCTGTATTCATGAATGTATATAAGGAATTCTTTGAGATAAACTTTGTCTTGCTTGATTGTATTGCATAACATTGTGGAAAAATTATAACATAACAGCCAAGCAAAACTGGCTAATGACATTTTACAGTACTGAGGGAACGGAGAGCTGTCACACAGGGTTTGGGGGACATATGGCCAATGTGCCTGTAAACACTGATATACTAGAGATGATTTCTATAAGTTACAAATGCTTTCAAGTCTCTCCATCGACTTTAGTTAGTCAACAGGTGATTGCTCTACTTGATTATTATCAATATGCAGCAACCTATATACCTACAGAGATATACTGGAGTGAAAATGTATGTCTATGATCAAAGGCAGTTCAAAATTGATTTGTCTCATAAGTTAAAAACAAGTAAAGCAAGGCTCTTCTGACGTTTGGCACTAATATTGTAAAACAAAACAACAATAAAACAAATGGCATTCCATGGGACACTGTCAGTACAACATGAATTAAAGATACATCAATCAGGCATTACATTATGACCACCTGTGCAATTTCATGCAATACAACACAGTGGCTTTGCCAGAATTTCTACTTTGACAAGGGTATTTTACAGTTTTTAGGTTGCAATTGTCAGGAAGGTGCTAATTCTCTTATTTGTTTATTATTGAGGTCAAGGTGGGTAGCGGAGTCATACTGAAGTGTATTATAAGAAGAGGTGGTTCTAATGTTTGCCCACCATATTTAAGATGAATGAGATAAAACGAAGCTAGGGTGTTCTATAATTCCCTCTAATAGGGTCTGTGTACAGTATAGCTTTTGTAAGAGAATACTCAAAGAATCTGAGAGCAAGGGAATCAAATAAATATTAAGGCCACTGTGTATGTAACTTTTATCATTTTAATAGAAATGAAGATCAGTTCAGTTTGAAAATAATTGTACTTACTTTGCTAGCTATTTAATTTAGTAATTTACTATTTCTGTATACAACAGGTTTAATTAACACACACACGCACATAGTATATATTAAATTTGTTTGCAAGCTCTAATTGCAAGTGACCATAAACAGTTCTGGCTTTGCCATAAGTTCCATTATACCTCTGCTATACATATGTGTTTCAACCTGAACTATTATTGATATTATAGTGTGTCATCTAGGTTTTATCTTCAGTTTCATGCAAATATTTGTAGTTAGACTAAAACCATTTACTAGTGTTAAGTAAAAATTAAATAAAACCTCATACCATAGAAATTTAGGTACACACACAAATCTCACAGGCGATATCATTTAATAATAGTTCTACATAGCTACACATGTGTACCACATTTCTTGTAGCTTCTTAGTCTCACACGTTACCTGATCAGCTACAGGAGTCTGCTTTAGTTTTCGTGGCTGTTGATCGTGTACAGTCACTTGCCAATCATGTCACAACAACATTTACATTTCTTAATGGATAACATGCACATTATTAGCACAGGTGTAGGTACCAGGGGATAGCTAACGATACAACTTTTGACTCTGTACATTAATAAGGCTTTAGCCCCTACACAGATGCTGCTTATGAGACAAGAGATCATGTAACTAACTATCCAGTTCACTTTGCCACATGCCACACATACATTGATCAAAGTCTCAACTTTAATTTACAAATAGCTGCAAAACATATTAGAGAAAACATCATTTGAGTGATGGTCATAACTTTTTAAGTATTTCTGACAACCTTAATGTATTCCCAAGTTTAATTATTTCTTAATATTGACATTTCTAATTAAGCAGCATAATTGGAAAGCTTGTGTGCAGCAGCAATCATTTCGGCGGCCACTGAAAAATTAATATAAAAATTATTAATGAATACTACCGCTTTTAATTGCTGTGTACCCATATTCATAATTGCTGCAGCATCCTCCTTGAAATGACATGATGACAAATACAAGTGTCATGTCAGCGCTTTCCTTCTTCATCTCACACCTCAATCAAAGGTAATCCATTTCACCTCAACTATGAACACTGAAGCAAATTAAAGTCCCATTTCATTTTCCACCTTCATTAATGCATCTTGTTACCAAGGTTACAATCATTTAGTAACTGTGGAACAAACAAATTCAAAGAAGCGTGTGCTTTGATATTTTGAGAGGAAGACAGGGATGGAGCTTACTAGGAAAACAAATCAGCACAGTTTTAATCCTCTAGCTCCAAAGTGTTCTGCACATGTTTATCACAAAACAAAGTCTTTTTCATCTGAACAAACATTTTAATATTAGACTTTAGAAGCTTATGCCCAGAGAATAATGTTTAAAATTTAAATTCCGCCTTGCCAATGTTATACTAGTAAGTATATCCTGTATATAACTGTTCCTATCTAAATGCCAGCAGACCACAGCAGGAGCTGTAACTGTACAGTGTCATTATGTTTGTAGGGTTTCCTCCTGTGGTGTGATGTGACAATGACAGACACAATGACCTAATTTGCCTGAGTGTAAGTGGGGGGGTGGTGGTGGTAGGTTGCAACATAAATACTGTACACCGACCCTCTTAGAGGGAATTATAGAATTTCTTGTATGTAATGCAATAGGACCACATAAAATGTCATGTTTGAAGAATGTTTACTCACCACATTTTCTTTCTTGCTCAAATATAAAGAAAAAAGCAGAGCCTAAAGACATGCAGGATTTGAGGTGGTGGGGGCAATGATGAGTTCCCTGACGAGCTTTTTTTCTGCATGCAAATCATATCTGAATTTCTCATTAGCATAAATGCATGAGCAACTTTAAATGCTTTTAATTTTCAATCTCGCCAAGCAGAGGAGTAATTTGTCACTGTCAGGATGGGAGACTAAAAGGGGGGGACCAGAGGGAGCCAAGGACTCCACGCTAAACTAGAATCACAGAAAATTTCTGATTTACTAATTGACTGATGTGCAGTTCAGTTGAGTTGCCTTGAAGGTGTAAATAATTCTGTGTATATTCAAATGGCAAAAATGAGGGAGTGCGGGGTGGATACGGAAAAGCACATTTCATGATGCTTCTCCCCAGGCCATACTTTTCTCTGGTGATTCTAATTTCCAGCCTCTTAGATTTTCACTCTGTCTCTCTAAAGGGGTGCACATTTGCTGGTTTAGTACATAATCACAGATAATCAACTGGAAATTAAAACAAAATGTCACATTTTTTACATCTCTTTGCCATTACGTGAAAAGAGGCTGCTCAACGCTATTCAGCAGTGAAGCACAAAAGCAGTCCAGCAGCTTATCACAGAAGCAGTTGTAAGTCATTTCAATTTTTATCTTCACTCTTTCAACATGTAAGATCAACTGACACTGCACTCTGAAGTCGAAACCACTAATGTGTCTTTTTTGAACAAAGCAGTTAAGATTTAGACATACCTTGTTAGTTAAATTTAGCTGTAGGTTAAAAGAGAGTGGGAAAGATTTAACAAGCTGCCCATTTTAAATGACTAAAACCAATTATGCAAACATAATTAGTATTCCATTATAAAACTAAAGATGACTGTAGTGTGGGACTAGCTGCTTGAATTTACCTCCAAAGAAGAAAAGCCCTCGGTGGAAGAATGTCTGTGCTCTGACTAGGCCGCAGCTGCTGAACAACACGTCTCATCCTCTGGGGCCAAGCAAAAGAAAAATGATGTAAAAATGCTCAAAAACTTAAATGGTAAAATGAAGTGTTGTAAGTCTAGCTATACTCCAGAAATATTTAAATGACACATGCATGTTATCCAACCACCTTTAGGATAATTCTTGCAAGTTCATATTTCTGGTCATAGCCAAACGTGCTTTTAAGTAAGAACATATTTCTAAACAATTTTTTACACATTAATTAAGTTAACTTAGTAGATAGCATTTTTTTCAGTGTAGCTAGCAAAATTAGCCAACGTTAACTATCCCCATCTTACCCACCTGCTATGTAGCTAACTCCTACTTTTATACAAAATACAGTTTTTGCACAATATTGGCGCTTCCATTATCCCCGGTGTGTCTCTTTGCTAAGTTGATGCTATCTACCAATGGTTTCTTTTAGCTTTAAAGAAACAGAAAGCAAATTAAATACTAAACGAACTTAGCTCAAAAACACCTTTTGGTTCACGCGAGTGATCTGAAAACCATGTGACACGGCAGCCAGGATGACGTATGCGCAGTTAGCAACGTCAGTGCCTGTCAATCATCCCAGCTCCATGGCAACAGACTGACAGTCTTAAGTTATTATTGTTGTCGTTGTTGTTGTTTTTGTTGTTATGTTGTGTTTTTTCAATTCAAGGACATATACTTGACGTACATAGACCTGCATTTAAAACTGACGTAGTTATACGCGTCTTTTTTCTTTCTTTTCATAGGGAAAAAGTGTATCAACCCTTCGGGTAACACTGACACATGATCCATAAACACATATTTTAATTTTTAAGATCTTTATAGATAATAGCGTAAATATTAATTTAAAAAATATTACCCAGGACCAGGAACTACGCCCACAGTTGTATGTAGTCAATAATGGTTGGAGTCCATGTTATGTGGGAAATCTCAGAGCCACACACTCTTTTCACATCTGCCCCATAAGAACCATCCAACTGCCCCACACCTCAGCCAATTATTTATCATATCTGATATATATAATATATATCATATTATATATCATATCTTTGGAGTATATCTACAAACTGTGTGTATGTATATTTAAGTCTAAGCATGGATGCAAGAGGGTGCAGCTGTGTCATGGCCATTCTTTACACCATGTTCATACTGCCCTCCAGTGTTGAATGAGAGTAGTGGACACAATGAGGCATCATCTGAACAATGAACAAGTATACCAGTTCAATCTAACAGCCATAAAAGAAAATATAACTTTAAAACAAAAGAAAAACAAAACGAGTTTTATGTGTAGTATTAAATGTATATACGAAAACATGGAAAGCATCATGGAATGTGGAGCAAATGTGGTGCTTATTAGTGTTTCATGTAGTGGCCTACTAAACTGAAATTAATATTTTATTTATCAACATTAAATCTCAATTTTAATTAATTTATGATGCTAAATGCTAAATTCTGCATTGATATAAGCATCATTGTTTTACTATATTGGGTTTTTATACATGCTTTGAATAATTTTGTTACATCAGATGATGAAGAACTATTTGTACTAGCTGAAAGTGCGTCAAGTAATATGTGGATAACAAAATAAAATTGTTGCTTTACGGTTTTTCTATTTCAAAAAAAGAAGGGATGCACCCAATTGCAAAAGTTTGTCTCTACTGGCCCTTGCCCTGTTATCCTGTTTAGGAAACAGTGGCTGTCCTTAGTAAAAGTAGTAATGGTAGCAGTAAATGGACGCTCATATAGTGCTTTTATTCAAAGCGCTTTACTATGTCGCTTCTCATTCACTCATTCACACACACACTCACACACCAATGGCGGTGGCTGCCATGCAATCTGCTCACCTGATCCTCGTCTCCTGACACGTCTCTACACCACTGGCTCCATGAAATGTGTTGGCATAATTACAAGGTAATGTGTGAATGGATTCTGGTTTCATGGCGTCCCTTTCTATGAAAACAGCACTCAAATAGTAAGTTTAAATGAGAAGTGAAACAGTTTGAGACTAAAGCTTTGCTGGAGAGTTGAATTTGACAGTATGCAGACAAAGGTTAACACATGTCAAACAAGTGTTAGGCCATGGAACACAGAGTAAATTAAATCAATGCAGTTTTACAAATAGACACATTTTAAAAGCATTGAAACATTTGAAAACAATTATAAATGTTGATTATGTGAGGAATATAATCAAACCACTATGCATTTCAGTGCTGCTCTTGGGGATTTAGTTGCTGTATGCCCACTAGCTAATGTTTATGATAGAAAAAACAACAACAAAAAAACACTGCTATTTACCTAAAATTATTTAGTTAGTATTGTGCCATTGTAACAATATTTTTAAAATCATGTCACAGAAAAAGCATATACAGTAATACCAGTCACAAAGTAAAATAAGAAGTTAAGATGACAAGTTTGTCCTTTTGGTCCCATTTCTCTTGCTGTCAAAGAGTTTCATCTAATAATAATGTCTTTAAAGTGACTCACAAAGGAGTTATTGGAAAAGAAGGTAAATTTGCGGCATTATTTTGTAATTGCTACCTGTGGCTTGCTCTAAAATACAGGTCTTGAATTGACCCTTTCAGTGATGTAGTAATTAAAATCAGTTCCCATACATCTCATTCAAAAGCGATTATAAACAACTTCATCAACACACAGTATTTGTCTTGGTCTGATAATAGGCATTATACAGAGATAGTCTATTGTTTACAGTTTTTGACCGACACCTGTGACTTACCTCACTCACACACCTTATATCCAGACAATGAACATTTGGACAGATTATTACCTACATACTTTGTAAGTTACTATGATCATGAGCTGCACCAAAACAACATTTTAATTTGACTTTGAGTACAATGTTGTTGTTTTTTACAAATTTGTTTTTGCACTTAAAAGTCCCTGTTCAATATCATTGATATTACAAGAATCTTTTTCACAAAATAAAATATAATGATAAATCAGAGTGTTTTGAGACTTTTTTCATAATTATGACAGAGTCCAATGGTGAGATAATATAATAATGGCATTTCAAACAAACAACTTATTAAATATCTTGTTAGGCACAGCAACATGATTGGCTGCTGTGACAGTTTCCTTTCACTTGATGGCAGCACTGCTTCACACATGTCATTTTAACTAAACTGCAATATTGGTAAAAACAGTCGAGAAAAGCAGATCTTTTTCAGACACAAAATATTTTATTTGAAGCACTTAATTCCAACTGATATACATAATCCAATAGCTTATTAATTAGCCCGCTCTGTATGCCTTTAACAAGCCTTTGTCTAGCATTGCATTAGTTCCTGTGCCACCACAGCAGCAGATCCAAAACTACCGGATCCATATGAAACTTACACAAAAAATACAGATGTCATCCAGCTGAATATTAAAACCACATCCATTTTGTCTGAGCCACATTGACTGCTTAGAAACAATTTCACAATTAAAAGCTATCTATTCCAAGAATATATCAGCATCAACTCCCATACAAAACTCCCACTGTGATATTGAAAGTGTGCAACGTCGAAAAGATAGAAAATAGAAAAAAAAACGGTTTTAATGTGAACGAATGCAAGAATAAAATGGTTAATTAGTGTCATTAGACCAGCACACTTTGTTTGCAGAAGAGGTGAGGACCATGACCTGATCATGCTGGAATGAAGGACAGTAATATTTTAGGGTTTAACTTGGCAGCAAGTGAGCAGGGCTCTATGGCTATTTCTCTGACACACATACAGAGAAGGGGAAATAACAGAAATAACTGTGTATTCAGAGCATCTGGGTTTTCAGGAAAACCTCCAGAACGTGTCTGTTAGCAGCAAACATGACAACCTACCTCCTACCAAAACAGCTATTGCTTTATTTTCTTACTGTGGTGACATCCAGTGAATTCCGTTTATTAGGAACTTAATGTGTGTAATATGGTAGAATATAACATATGTCAGTGTCACAGATTTATAATGACCTTTCTGATTTATTATTTCTCTTTGGCAAATGTGCTAAACGTATCAACTGTTGCACCCTTATGTAAGCTCTATAAGAAAAATAGCATATTCTGAATCTGAAAATAATTGTCATTTATGTAAGTTTTAATCCTAACGATTTCACTTTCCAATTTGTGATGCAAAAATCTAAAGCTTTACCTTATTTCAGATACTGAGGTTTGCTGAGGTTTCTGATTTAAAATAGGGACAACATGCTCCTTAGATTTTTAAATTCTTAGATGACTATAATGACTATATGTGGCTTAGATTATGCAGCTTCTCTACGAGTTATAAAGTGTCCTTGTTTCATCAAAGTTAGTGCAGATGAGAGTTTGACAAATACACTTCTTGCAGTCAGATTCCACTGAGCCTATTAAACAGCACAGCATTACAGCAGACCACCATTACAACCTGTTGCGTTTGCATAGACCTTGTGTTGCGTCATTCACAGAGCGCACAGTAACTGCTCTCATCTTTTTGTTTAGACAGCTTTCGAGAAAAAAACAATAGTTTGAGTTGAGTTTTGTAACTAATGTCACTATCCATCTAGTTAATATGTACTAAAGCATCTATCCTAACTACAAAAGTGCACCAAACATAATGCAGAAAAATACACAAAAATAATTTCCAGTCACTTTCATTGCGTCATTATCTACAGTCAGATATATATATTGTTCCATTCCTTTAACATAAAAAAGGTATGCTTTTAAGGCTGTCCCTGTAGACACGTTAAAATGCCATGCAAATACACACATTCCACTGCAAGCAGGCAATGAGACACTGAGATAGAAAGCTGACATCAAAGGGTGGATTTAGGGTCTCCTTCTTATTCCGACTTTGCTATGACACATTTATTATTCTGGATCACACTATGTAACTTTTTCAGGCTTTTCGGGCAGAGTGAGAACAAAAGGAAAAAGGACACCTTTTGCATCTAGAGGAGCCCTCAGTGCCTCCTCAACAAAGTAGGCGTTCTCCTCCTCCACCACAAATTGAAGAGTCTGGCTTTTGTTCACACAGTAGATACAGTTTCCAATAGCGGCACACCTGAAGGGGAGATGACTTCCAAGCCTCTCCGAGCGCAATCGTGCCACATTTTCACTATGGTGTTGTACTTAAACACGTTGATGCCCTGCTCACGGTTCACATCGAAGCGGTAAATGAAACTTTTGAAAGCCACCATGTCGGTGGACTTCTTCCTGCTGTTGTTGTACGGGCACTCCTGCCACTCATCCCTCTTGGGGTCATATTTAAGAAGGCGGTAGAACAGAGAGCCCCCGGAAACATAAAGTTCTCCGCTGCAGGTGGTTGCTTCATGGGCCACAGCGAAGGCTCCCTTGGGCAAAGGGGCAACAGTGGTCCAGCGGTCCATTCGCGGGTCATATTTTTCTACTGTAAACAAACACTCGCCTCCAATGGCGTACAAGTAGCCGTCCATAGACACAAGCTTTAGCTGGGCGCGGGCCTGGTTCAGAGGTCTGACCTCAGCCCAGCGGTTATTTATGGGGTTGTAATAGAAGACCTTATCTGAAACCTTGCCCTTGTCCCCGTAGCCCTTAATCCCCCCTGCCACAAACAGATAGTTGTACATGGTGCAGATCCCACATCCTTTAGTGTTTACATCCTCAGGCATGGCAGTCAAAGGCCTCCAATCATTTGCTGTTTCGTTAAAGTAGTAAATCATGTGGTTCTCCTCCAAAGACCCCACTGACAACGGGCTCTGTGGTCGGCTGCCACAGCGGCTCGGCGGACAGCTGCCAACACGATCAAACACATCATTTATCTCTGCAACCATCAGAGTCTTCTTGCCATCCAGTCTCTTCTTCAGGATCAGATCCCGCTCGGATCCAGTCAGACGTCCGTACACAGCAGGGTCTTTGAGGATCTGGAGAAAGTTGTCGCTCATGAATCCGTAGGCCGTTTCCTTCAGCTCACTCAGGCGCTGCTTTTTTGCAATTGTCAGAATCTCGTAGCAGTTCTCTGCAGTGATCTGTTCAGACATGGAGTCCATGGCCGCCTGGACGGCACAGGGGATCTGAAGGATTTTGGCCCCAGTTATGACATCTACTACGTTGTCTTTGCTAACATTCATCTGAGAAGTGTAAACATAGTCTATCAATGTAGACAGGGTCTTATAACTCACGCCCTTCACCTTCAGGATGTCTCGTGACAGCCGTGCTTTGAAGTAGTCACTCTTCTCTGCCAGGACAGACTTGTGAGCGTTGATCGTCTGCCCACCAACTTCGATGACTAAATCAGGCTCTTTTTTAGGCTGGGTATTTTCAGCTTCCTGGCTGCTGTCCCTGCACTCGAGGTTCGATTTTAGGACTGACTGATCAGTTTCATGTTTAGCTTGGCTGGACAAACACTTGGAGGAATCTGCACTGTAAGACACATTAGCTCTGGCGCCATTGTGAGTTTCACTGCTCGCACAGTTTTGTTGCATGGCTGCGATGTGATTGGCCATTGCGGAGCCAGTGTGAGGAGCCCCCTTATCATTGGAAAGGTGAAACTTATCAGGTGTCGAGACGCAGGAGTCTTTACCTCTCTGATGATCAATGTGATTATTCTGCATCAGCCTTCCATCCAACAGGTATTCCTTCTCTGACACCAGAGGACTGAAATCCTGATCTTTTTGCAAGAATCCCTGAACAAAGCGTGGACACACACTACCATCTTCGTCCACAGGTGTGACAAGGTCAGGGGTCACAGAATGGGGGATGACATCAGCCTCAACAGTGAAGGCCACTGTTCCCAGTCTGCGGCCCTCATTCATCTTGTGCTCACTGTTGATGAGGGACAGTGTCTTCGCCAATCATGCTGAGTGGATGGACGAGCTTGGACTGAACTGTATTCCTCTGTCCTCGCCTATAAAGAAGACAAGCAGGACATTTAATCTCACAGATGAAGAAAAAAAAAAGTCTTGACTGCAAAGGTTTCTTTATTCTCTAAGGGGCGCTCTTTCTCCAAATACAACCAACAGGAAAACTGGGAAATGTCATGGAAAACGTCTATCTTGCCACTGCCAACTGTAACAGAGTGAGTAATTTGAAGAAACGGAAGCAACCCCAATATGCATCTTGTCGTGGCCTGCATTAATAACCCTGCCTGCGCATTATTTGTGGTAATCCGGAGACACTTAGAGCGCATGCGCAGGAGGAATTAATCTCTAAAATGACGGGGAAATATGTTTGTTAATACCGAAAAGCCTTAAAAGCCTCGCCCAACACGCTCCCCGACCGAGCAGACATCGGTGAAGCCAGTGGCCGGGAGCTGCTGTAATGTCAGCTCCCTGAGAGCCGCAGTGGACCGCGACCTACCTGCGTTTCCTCGCCGGGATCCAACAGCTCGTCAGCAGCAGCCTCCGCTCGGACGGGCCGACACTTCAGCGACTCTTCCGGCTGCTCGAGGCATCCGCTCAGCCCGGGAGCTGCTCTTCCATCCGCGGATGTCTCCCCTCGGTTCCGCGGTGGAGGCGCGGCCGGGGGACGATCACGCAGCCGCTTCAGGTCGCGCCTCCTTCACATCAGCCGTCGCCAAGTGATTTTCTCCATTGGCAACAGGAGAAAGACGCTGAACATGCGCAGCGTCTTTTCTGCACGAAACTGGAGCTGGAAGGCAGAGCTACGAGCCTCACGACCAGTCAGGACATTTATATTTGTTGTCTTTTTTTTTTTTTTTTTTTGAAGTTCACTAAAGTGAGGCGGTTATTGATCTAAACCACGCCCCCTTCCGTCGGCGTTAATCTTGCACTCAACAGCGCGACGCTCCATCTGTTGTGCGTCCATAAGGAAGATGCTGCGTTCCAGCACCATCATCCCTGTCCTGGGTACCACGGGAGACCCCCCCTCCACTGTCAGAACCCCCATCAGAACCCAGTCTGTCCTACAGAGAGGGGGACCCCTAATGTGAACCGGCCATAAACCATTCACTGCATTCATTCTGATGCTCACTGCAATAAATAAATACCCGAGCACCGTTAAACCCCAATGGAGCTTTTATATTCCAGTAACACTATTAAAAATCCAATACATGCTCCATTACTCCACTCCACCTGTTGGTGCATTCGACAGTTTGTCATAATAAATGTAGAACTGACATGGAAATAAATCACAATCATATGCTTGTTGTAAATCTGAGAGAAGGAAATATAATATCACTTCCCTTTTAGTAGGAGTTTATCTGAATTCCACGAGATTCACTCTGAAACAGTGAACATGCAGCAGAAAGTGTATCTGTGTAGGAAAACAATACAAATCTTTTGTAGGACCATGTAATGTTGGAAATAAATATGTCTGTACTTGCATGTTATGCAAGTGATCCAAAAAAAATCCATGTGGCACATACACCAAACAAGAGATATAAGCTGAAAAACAAGCGGCAACAGAAGCAGATGTTTTTATTCATTGTCCGTGACCTCTTCTCTGTGGAGACTGTATGTCTTTACAAGTGGCTTTCAGATTCCAAAATACAGAGGAGCCACTGCAAGGGCATCACACAGCTATCAGCAGCGGGAGATTAGAGAGCCTTCAGCCGGGAGGTTTTAATACCAGTTTTCGGAGAACAAAGACTTGCTGAGGACTGATACAGGCACACAAAATGAGTGTTTCCCGTGGAAACCTCAGGGTCGGAGAGACAAACAAAAGACTTCCAGTTACAGCTGTTCTCATATGTGAGCAATGGTAACACCCAGCTAGACAAACTGATAACTGGGTAGGTTGATAACAGTGAGCCTGAGGCGTTGTCAGGTTCCGCTTCTAGCATATAAAAACAAGCTAGTATTTAATTTCACGAGTTAATATTATCTCAAGTTAAATTCAGCATATTATACTACCAGAAAAATCACATTAGAAAATATTTAGGATCATGCTAGGGTGCCATGGATTGTAGTAAGGGGAAGAACTCCAATTTGAAATCATCTATTTTTATTGGAACTGACCGTACAGTGAAACACTGTTGCGCAACAGTGGACGTGGGCGTTCCAACAGAGAAAAATGCCTTGACCCTCTTTGTTCAGCAGTAGGAGAAATGAGCAATGAAATCCCGGAAGAGATGTACCAGGATAAGTTCCTGGGCCCCTCGAGCACATTGCTAGTCCTCGCATGTACTGATGGCGGCACACAGTAAGAGTGGAGTAGAAGCACAAGGTCAGTTACAATGAGGACAAACTGACTCTGTGTCTTCTCTTCCTGCCATTTGTCTTGAAAATGACAATACATATCTGCTAGTTTTAGCAAAATGTAAGCACATTTTAATTATTTTGTATGACTGGAAAAACATTTTTAAATAAGTGGATGTTATGGTAATACCACAGCTCGTGGAACTGCATGTATTAAAGATGACGTTGAAATACACAGGGTTGCTCAATAAAACTATGTTTATGGATTTGTTAATATACAAGACAGAAGTACATACAAATTGTTGCAAAACCATAAAGCATTTTATCTTTTTTTGGTAATTTTTTAAAAATATATGATAGAAACAAAGATGCAAAAGTCAATAATCTCTCTTGGTGATAACACTCAATCATCTCTTCATTGATAGAAACCTGGCCAGCCAGGGATCATCATCTGACTCTCAAAATAATTCAGTCATTGATATTTCGCCTATTTCCCTCCTGTCTCTGTTAGCCGAAGAGTGGACAAACTCGTCCAATAGTAAAGGGATTTGTTTTGAACACTTTCTTTAACATTATAACACCCTCATCTGTAATCCTGAGTTGTCATACTTCATATTTACAACTCTGGGCTAATCGTTATCTTACAAATACAGATATGAAACAGTTTTAAAGCCACGTCATTATCTTAAACACGTGTCAAGTAGGACAAAATTATTTCTCACTTCTTTTCAACACTGATTACAATACTGCAGCCTTCTACAGTCTGCTGGTACTGGACAAACACTGGGGGGTTATGAAATGTAATAGCCCTGTCAAAGAAACGACTGACTTCATACAAAGGTAAAACAAAGGACCTTTTTCAAACATCTGCATCTTTAACAAACAAAGTACATCATTTGACTTATGTCCAGGGTGCTGCCTCACCATCAAGCATCACAAGTGTTTTTACTGAACTGATTAGGAACATTGTGGAATCATAGTGGCATACTTAATGCAGTTTTGGTTTAAATAAGACATTGAGCTGTTTTGATTGATTCCAAATATTCGGTCAAGTGTCACAACAGAACTTCCACTGTTTTATCCTGAAAAGAAACAGAGTGCATAGGTGAGATCATTATTTCACGCAGTTCCATTTACACCCTGTAATTGATCGAGTTTTACTTCCAGCCTACCTCTGTGGTTTGGTTTCACATACAGAGCAAGGGGATCTGCCAGATCATAATAGTGGAGGTGGTGTCCTCGTGTCGTGACTGTTTGGTCTTTTTGTTGACCCTGCGGTGACCTAAACCACCAGACACCACCAGCAGAGAGCTGACATCCACCTTGCTTGAGCGACGGCCCCTCTGATGGTGGGCCTGGTCGTGGAGCATGTCATAAAGGGCCCCATCTTCGGGCCCGTGCTCCAGAGAGCCCAGGGATGGAGCTAAGGAGCAGCAGGATGATGAAGACAGGGAGTCTTGGAGGGCCATAGTGGTACAGCCCGCCTCTCCTAACCACACGCCCCGCCCCTGAGGGGGAGTCAGGCCTGAATCTGGGGGCGGATGGGTTTTCCCCACATCATCTGTCTCTGCTGGCTTGACTGAGGCGGGAAGGGGGGAGGATGGCAGGTCAGAGGGCTGGTTGCACACGGCAGCAGCCATAGTGAGAAACTTGACTGGCCCGTTGTGAGCGTGCAAAGACACCATGCCACGGCCTGACAAGAGATACAGCTGCATCAGTACTGAGATCAGAGACTGGTTGTTTCATACAATTTGATGTATGTTTATAGATGTGTATCTTCAGACTACACATCTCAGAACTGAAATTAACTCGATTTTAACACCTTTCAAGTTTGCACGGTGTAAATAACTGTCACTAAAGGAATGTTACAATTATGGTACATAACCCATATGGAACTTGTTAATAATGACAAAAGCTAAAACAGCACATCACAGAAGAGCTACTGAACATAAGAGCTGATACAATGTTGAATAATTGATTAAAAATCACCAGAGGGTTTGCTAATTTTCTCAGTTTGAAGTTTTTCTGTATCACACTTACATGGGTTTTATTATGTAATTTGGATTACATAGGAAAACTTCTTATTATGATTCTATGAGAGGCCATGATAGCCCTGAGTGGTGATACAGTGGCGTTTCAGTAGTACCTGTGACTTTGGGGATCCCCTGCAGTCTGGGGACAGAGAGGGCCACTGTCACCCCCAGATTGGTCCCCACAAGAAGCAGACCATGACAGACCAGCAGGCTGCTCACTGACACCCTCTGGTTCCCTGTGAAAAACAAAAGCATAATGTGGTTTTGACATTACAGAATTTATGTGTTTTCCTAAACATTATGATCCAATACAGGTTTTGAATGTTTCTTGGCAAAGACATCCTGCATCCCTGAATAATTCACAGTGTCAGAGGCGAACAGTTGAACCTGAATCTGATGCATACGGCTCATGCACACTTGTTTCTCCTGGAAATAAGAAGAATGCATTGTTGTTGGGCCACTTCACCAAGCGTGAGTACAGTGCGGTGCGTGGGAGAAAGGGCAGCGTGTCTTTTTAGAAAGTAGTGGTATTTCTGCGGCAATGATGCTCAATGGTTATTTGTCTCCAGGGCAACGTAACGAGAAACCTGGGTAAAAAGCAGGCCTTTTAAAGTGTCTGAACGCAGAAAAATGCACCATTATGATCCACTTTGAGTCGGACAAACAAACACAAAGGCCGTATGCAATAGGACGAACGAAGCGTAATGCTGTAATTAAGCAAGGAGCTCTGCCTCTATTCACACAGCTTGTGGTAGCGACATCAGGACAATATGACCTGACCTTTTTCCGTTCCCTCCTTGTTATAAAAATCACTCTGATGCCACTGTAAAAGCTGTGACTGTTGAGTTAATAGCGACATTCAGATGACAATAAAGTCAGGCCTGCTGACATTTTGTGTCAGGTGACCTATTACATGAAACGTGGCGCTCATCTCAGATCTCCCTCACAGGAGCTTTGTCAGAAAGGCAAACATACAACAAAATAGGACAAATCGATTATTTATACTGCTTATACTGTTAGCCGTTGCAGACAGCTGGAGCCTATCCCAGCTGTCTAGTCAGACATTTTTAATCATACTTTTCATGATGGTTATAAAATCTGTGGCTTAGCAAAAACAGTCTTTGCAGTCTTGCTATGTGGGAGGCGAGACTGTCATGAGTAATTACTGCTGTAACAGCTTGACTTGAATTTCCTCCCTCAAAGTAATCTTTTTGGGCTTTAGGAAAATTACTACCAGTCTCCCTGCCTGACTCCCTCACTAGAGATGACCCCTTGCATGAGGCACACACCATACTGCGACACTTCCAGGAATCCTGCCAGATAGGCAGGCAGGTACAATGGAGTACAGGGCCCAGCGTTTTGCCCACATGTGCTTCTAATGAGGGTCCAGAGTTAGCAGAAACGCACAGACTGCTAGCTGGGGGTCTTGCTCAACTTCCTCCTTTCATAATATTTGGAGTTCCCCACCCAGAGGGTGAACTAAAATAAATCTAGAGTGAATGTCAACACAGCGCGGATCTGGCCCTGATCCTACACCAGAGCACCACTTTGATCTGCACTTAGTCCTGAAAACCAACAGCAGGAGGGAGGAGAAAATCCCAAACATTACAATAATACACTATGTCAGCCATTCAATAAGTCTGGAAATAACTGAGGTCAGCACAATGCAAAGAATTCAGCTTTAGTTTCCACAGCTGAAATACATATCTTTCTTCAATACTACTTTCACTAGTTTAGCTTAGCATGATAAATCTGCTGATGCTTATGTTATTTGCTAAAGATCAAGTGACAACAGTAAATTTCACTTTGAATGTAAAATAAATATCTGTATGGAAATTTTACTAAAATCCATCAAACTGTTGCAATATGTTAGTCTGGGTTCATTGGACCTACTGGCCAATCCACAAAAAAGCCAAATACCATTGGCTTTTTGAGCGTATGTATCTTGAAATGTTGCGTCTGCTGTCTCCCTCTTTGACCCTACTCTGGAATATCTCTTCAATTCCTTGTCAAATTCACATCTTTCTAAAGAGATATTAAGATTGAGACACATTGTAACTGGAGCTACTTCATTGCAATATCAGCAAGTTATAAATATTGGGAGGTGGAGAACAATGGTGGCATACAAACAAAAACAGCTGGAGGTGTTGTTTACTGACCCCCGATGTTTGTCTCCCATTGGACCGTGCATGGCTGCATATTTAGGTCACAGAGCATCAGACAAAGGCAGACAAGACCCTCAGTGCAGCAGCTAGTCAGCCAGCCACCGTCCTCTGACATGTCATCACACACATGTCATCTTTGATGGAGGCCCACTGACTTTGAAGTGGCTATTATCAATTTTAAAAATATCTTTCCATCTTTTATCAAATTTTAATTTTCCTAACACAATGGTTTGGGTGGCTTTTTTTTTATTGTACCTATGCTGTGACTATTTTACAGCTTTTGTGTTTGTTTCTTATACATTCTGTGTTACTTTTAATTAAAAATAGATAAAAAAAAAAAACTAACCCAGTCCTGTGAAGACTCCAATTAAATACAAATAAATAAATAAAAAATCTAAACCTGTGAGCATCTCTATTTCTCTAGATTTTTAATGATTGTTTCTAGATTTTTCTCTATTTCTATCTAGATTTTTAAAGCAAAAGATCAGAAGAGGATCTTCAGATGATGAGTTGAGACTTGTGTTGTAACAGCACAATACTAAACACTGCTAAATGACTCTAAAACATGAAGCACATAAGATTCTTTAGCACACACTATGAGTCAGTGTTATAATGAAACGTATTACAGCATATTCACCTTCAGTGCTTGGATCAGAAACTCCTGTCAGCAATGAATCACACTAGCTGAATTGCTCCAACATGCATGGACATGAGAAGGATAACTCCACCTAGAGCACCTCCTGCGTTTGACACTGCACCATTCATAAAGGAATTCACACTGAAGACAACGCCTCACGTCCTCTTTTTCTTGTGGAGATATCGTTCACTGGATGAATTCTGAACCACACTGTGTCTTCACTAGATAAAACAAAATTACATCAAGTGCTGTAATGCGATATTGGTTCAAACTAATGTGAACTTCCTGGAGAATGAAATAACATTTTTTAAAATGAATTATAGTATTGATTTTTTTGCCTACGCCTCTGTAAATAAATTGTAGAACTGTGTCTCTAACACACTGAATACAGGCAGTTCCTCATGTCCAAACTGTTTAGTTGGCAATTCCAATTACATCTGAGCTTGTGAAAGAACTGCACATTTTTTGGCTCCACAGCAAATGCCACTAAGGAAAACAATAAATGACAAAGAAAAGTTGCAGGCAGTTGGATTTAATGCAACAGCTTCATTCAAATTACAACCGCATAACCTAGTTTGTTCTTTAAACTAAATTAAATGAGTTTTTTCTAATTCCAAGCTGAGTGACAGTCCAAGTACCTAAAGCTGTTATCGGGGGAACTGAAGTCGTAATGGCGAGGCCCAGAGGATGAAAGCTTTCATGAGTGGTGGTCTGTCTTAGAACCAGCTTCCTCTGTGGTTGCATGGATCTTATTAACCAATATAGGCAGTGAGGCCTCAAAGCAGACTCGTTTATCATTCACATCTGTTTGACAAAGAGTCCACTTATACCTCTAAATAGTTAGAGTGAGATTCTCCCACAATGGCAAAGGAATACGGATACTCCAAGCAGTTGATTATCTCTAACATTTAGCTTGCAATTAAGGATTTCCTTGGGATACTTGGGTTTGTAAATAACTGTGGATAACTTGGAGCCACAGATATAAAAGACTGTGAGGATAGTTTATGTGAACCCTTTACAACAATGCTCCAGCGGCTAAGTTATATTTTAATCCATCGCACAAGAATCAATTACACAAACATGACATTTTGCATATACCAGATCAAAACCTCATTTAAGTATAAAAACAATACAATTCAACTTAAACACAAAGAACGCTACAGACTTGTCACTGAAAGAAACCCACAATTAAAAAGTAAACAATAAAATAAGATCAAAACCTCATTTAAGTATAAAAACAATACAATTCAACTTAAACAGCAGGCAAAAAAAACCCTAAAAACATCTGTGCACATCTTCAAGGCCATTTCAACATTTTAAAGAATCCTTCAGCCATCGCATGCCAAGCCAGCTCTGTCTGCAGTACTCTGCTTGGAAGAAAAGGAATTACAAAAACAGCCGTGACCAGACGTCATGCATACTGAAGTCCTAAAAAAAAAACTGTGCTAATCTTTAGAGTATATGTGTTTTTGGGTCAAGCTGATGTAACACAGCAGATTAGAGCTTCAGAACTACATAGATCTCGAATGACTTCACTTTGGGACAGTAGTCACACTGAAAGTGATTTCATCTGAATATCCTTAGTGACAGTGTTTGGCTTAGATACACAAGGAAGCAAACGGTGCTTGTTTCACAACCCACTGAAAACAATACGATCTACTGTGATGACAACCCCCACAGTCACAAAACCCGTCTCAGAGCTAAAATACAAATGCAGCAATTGAACCATATCACACATGATAAAGCTATGTGCAGTTGATCTGAATTCAGTTTTGGAGCTTCGGTTCATTTGTCTCACCTCGGAGGCTGTTGCGCAGACATTACAACTGGTTAATGACAGGTTTAAATCTGCAAAGTCTTACACAATCTGGGATCAAAGGTGAGCCATTATGCCGGAGTGATGTAAGTAAAGTAAATTGCCTTTCAGAGCAGAGACAAAGCTGTGAACTGCCATTCCTACTAGTGGGTTAGGTTTTTTGAAGGTTTTTATGCCCACACTTGTTTTGAAATGATAAAAGAAGAGAAGCAGACAACTATGTTTTATTGGCCAAGGTCATGTCAGATAGTGTCAGAAATAGTTATTTGTACTTAATCCACTTATTGATTAATTTCTTTGCAAAATACTGAGTTTCAAAACAAGTTCTTGATCACTGATGTCCTTATGGTTATTTTCTGCTTAACTCCACCAGCTAAACTAATGAAGCAGCCCAGCCCCAAATATGATGGATTAATGTGATCATTTCAGCATACAACCATAGCTGGAGGTTCCTGCTATTTAAAATACAGTGTGTGTTATATTTTATATCCATATCCATTTATAAAAAGTATGTCCCATTAAATCTTTTTAATGTTAAGTGTTCAGGTTGATTCATATTTCAAAGCACATGACATTGACATCAACTTGAGGAAGTAAAAATGTTGTTTTTTTTTACACGACACTATGAACGGAAACACAGAAGAGAAACAGAGGTTCCTGGTTCACTGTTTAGACCTAAGGAGACTTTGAAAGAGCTCAGAGCGTGACAAACCTGCAGTCTGGCCAAGCACCTACACTGATGTCAGCTAATTACTAACAGGCACCAAGTAAGACAACACTTTAAAAACATGATATTGTGGGACCTCCATTACAGCTCACAAGTGCAGGGCTGTATTTTGAATATTTGTATTGACTAGACGATCAAAAGATCAGATATCAAACGAGAGAAGACCTATGCTGGTGCTGCTCTTTGTCAGACACTCTGACACTCACTAAAAGGTTTTAGTTTCAGTCAGGCACACAGATCTCGAATGATACTCAAGTGCAGGCAAAAGGGAAAGTGGTGAAGATAGTACGACCGCTGAATAACCAAGATGAAAACCACAAGGCTGTAATCAGATCTAATATTTCTACAAGGTGAGAAAAACCTCTGAACACTACAGTACAGTATGATGTGTTCTTACGTCCTACAGTATGTAGAATAAATGATTTTCTTTGAAATGACTACCAGTGCTGTTCATTCCATTTTTACACTTATGACTATCTTGCTACTGATGATGGACAGGTAATAAAAAGATGAAAATGCCGAAATAAAATGTAGAGGAACAGATGCAGAGGCCAACAGGAAAACAGTCCAGTTGTTTAGCCTTACTAATGTCTGTCTGTGCTCAGAAGAAAACGAAATACTTTTTGAGCATTGTGCCTTACCTGGCAGTATATTGTGGACTGGTGTAGCGATGTTAATGTCCTGCAGGTGCTCCAGGGTCTCGGTGTGGAAAAGGCGGAGTGTGGAGCCTGAGCTGAAAGCAATCCAGATGCCCACCCCAGCCACCACCATGTGGGACACCACCATGCCCTCTTCCTGGTGGGCCTCCAGCTGCCTCTGGGTGAGAGCGACAGGATAGGGTGACAGGACTTCGGTATTACCTACTGTGCCTTCAATATCAATTGAGAGTATGAATTCAGTCTATTTTAAAAACATAATACCTTGAATTAAGGGATATTGCATATTTATTAATTTGGTGAAACAAGGTGTAAAATGTGAAATATCACTAAGAGAAAATGCCAACGTGCAATTTTTGTTTGTACACAATACTAATATGTCTGAACAATGCTAACTCAGGATAACTTATGGAATTGTTTGCTGCCATGTTGTCTGTGTGCGACAAACCGAAGGAAAACTATTTGAAAAAAGTGTAAGAGATGAATCAACCCACAAGAAGTTTGTGTCAGCCTGTTTAGACTACAGCAGCCCATGCACTGTCACTGGTTGTTGTGTCTGTGACGCTTTGATTATGCTTTACCATCAGATGAAGATCACATTTTCACAATACTTTTGCCAAAAGCATAAAAAGTGTTTATGTAGAGCTGATGTTAATATTTCTAAACATTATGAGGCTATCAGATGAAGTCAAAACAGGAAGCCCATGAAGAGTAACATTCACAAACCTTTAATAAGATATGGTTTAAGGAAAACTTCCTTGTCCTCTTACTTGTCAGGGCCCTTTGAAATACAGTAGGTGCAGAGTGCAACTTTCTCTGCATGGAGCCCAGTAAGCTAGGCTTCCTCCATGGCCACGTGTTACATAACCTCACCACACACAGCTTTACGTGTAGGTGGAGTTATATTTGGCCAAGGAGAGTCCATTCAAAAGTGTATCAGTGCGAGCCTCTGTTGAATGTGGCAATGAAACAGAAGGAGCACACAGTGAGCATGTCTTTCGAAGTACAAAAATGTTTAAACACGTTTAAAGTGTCCCCTTTTCTTTGGATTCATCTTGACAGGATTATTCTTGCGCTCTGTGTCAGTCTTTCTCATCTGTCTGACTTACAGTTACCACTGAGGACTTACTGTAAGTCTTGAGTCAAAGGAAGAGAGCATGACACACAGGTGGTCCAGCATAATGAGCTTAATGAGGCTAAACTGATTATGAGTGAGTGCATGTCAGAGAAACGTTACTATTCCCGGACTCACGGCAGTGCTTCCATTGCCTTGAAACAGGCCAAAGCACACAAACAGGGGAATACCATCAGTGTTCCAGGATACTGAAAGAGGAATTACAGACAGTAGGCAATCTCTGCTAGCGGCTCTTTATACTTGTTGTTATTACATTTCAAACAAATATTGGCATATGCATTTATCCATGCACTAGCAACTCTCCATAGTTAAATTCAGCCTCATCTGTTTCCATTTTGGTTACCTCTTGAAGTGACATTTTCCATCTTACTTCATCCTTTCAAGAATAGCACCTTTAAATTCTGTACTTAATTACATAATCTTGCATACTATGGAGTAAGAAAGGACTCCTCCCTTACTTACTAAAATACTCAAGCTTCAAATAAACTACATTTCTTATTCTCTATTTATTTCTTATTATTCTATTTTCTGGTCTGACACATTCTTTGCAGAAACAGACTTTCTCACCGACTTGACAACTGGCTTCGATAATGACTAACATTGATAATGATTAACATGTATTTCCCACCCCCACATACCGATCTGCTACAGTGGTTGGTTTGGAATGTAGACACGGTACATAATAGAAGACCAGCAGTGCTGGAGCTTGGTTACACACCTCCACACAATGTGTATGGGTGCCGATGATGAAGACCTGTCCACCTGATGATGCCCAGAGGTGCTCCTCCACTGCCAACACTGCCTTGACTGGCAGGACCCCCAGCTTCAGCACTTTGGGCTTGTCGAAGCTCCACAAACCATCTGTAATGACCAACGCAAAATTGACAGCACATTATTTTATAAGAAATATTGTGAAATTAAACAGAAACAAATGCACAGAGAATACATATTAGGTCAGCGAGTGAAATTTAATAAGCTGCAGTAAAAGTGACAGTATATGATAAAGCATAAGATACATCAAACCAAACACCACAGTGCTCCACACCTCTATTAATATCACAGTTTTATAATTTGCAATACAAACCTCTAGCAATCTTTCATGTAATAGTTAAAACAGAATGGTTACGACTTTACATGAACAATAGAGCAATAGCCACTTCGTCTTTATAAGTGTCATCTGCGAAGGTCATCTACATTTATAATTTTACAGTGGAGTGGTCATTGATGGTTTTCACAGCCTTCACTATGAATATAGATAGGCTATGAGGCATTAGTCAAAGCTGAGCTCGATCCCACACACACCTCCTACACACGCTGTTCTACATGTGCCTGGGCACCGAAAGTGCCAGCTCTTCTGCAGTGAAAACCCCCCCTGCTGTGACGTTATAAATATGAACACACATTTACATGTAGCAATCACTTCATTTTCTTGTTAAGAATTTCGTTGCTGTGGTCATAGGGACACAAAGAAAAAAAACGCTATTAAAGTGGAAGGGCTCTACAGTGAATACAAACTTCATCTCCTCCAGATACCACATTCCTTTAGCTAATCTAGGTCAGGAAGCGAGAGAGGCCTCACCAATAGTGTTTGTTTAAGAGAAGGCACAAAAGCGGCTATTGAAGGGGAGATGCCATGCAGGGAAAGATGTTCTTTCACGCATACAATAATTACTGGGGAAGTGAAGGTAAGCTTCTCCTAAAGGAGCAAGGTGGGATTAGCATTGCAGGTATGCTGTGTGTATATTACTGCAATAATAATACTGTGTATGTGCTTGAAGAAAAAAAGAAAAAGGAAAGGAGCCGTGGAAGAAAAGAAAAAAAAAATGACATGAGTGCCAACTTGCAGGCTTATGTAAGTCCTCTCTACTGAGGCGAGTCTGCCCACATCTTACTGCCTTGATTGTAGCCTGCCTTCATTTCGGTGTCAGCTGCAACAAACTTGTCATCACCGTTTACACATACTTGTGTGTAAACCATGGCACATAAACTATGACTATGAAAGCTAATTAAATAAAGCATTCCTCTTTATATGACAACTCCAATAAATGACATGATACTCTCAAGAGGAATAAAGGAGAGGCATGATCCAGAAAAGCAGAAGAGAGCTGACTGTTCGTCTGTGACGTGTGACCTTTGCCGAATCATTGTCTGCTTCTCTCCCCATCTCTCACACAGTCAGTCACAAAGGAAATAGCAAGCGTGGCAGAATGAGGCTGACTGGCCGGCTTCAGACACACTGCATCAACATTTCCATGCAGGATAACAGCACTGAATGTTTTAAAGGCGAAGCCACAGCGCTGTCTGTTCTGTCATGTTGGATATCTCCTCGCTGCGAGGGTCACCTTTCATCTGTTGACAGTTTAACATCAAAGGATTGAAGCAGATCTTTTCTCCTAGTTATGCCTCCTTCATCTGTGCAATGTAAACCGTGGGTCTACTTTAAATACTAACAGAGTACAGGCCGAGCCAGTACCTGTGACATAGTGCTCGAGCAGCATTACACCAACGACTCACGCTGCATTTCCCTACTCCCCGAACTGTGCAGCATGAGTCATCACTGCAGCATAAAAGCATCATGTCCTAGTGACAGTGACGGAGCTGTTGATGAGTACAAAATCCTCCAAACTCGGTGTCCAGGGGCAGGGATTCCTTATAGAAATACATTTGGCATGCCAGTGGGGATGAACGATGAAAGGCAGCTACCTGAACTGCTACAACATTCAGTTAAATTGGAGAGCGAAACTGGAAAATTCTGTGCCGATGACAAGTGCATCAAAACAGCAGTGAGTATGCCAAAAAACATAACTGCATGATTACACACAAGTTTGCATGTTTCTAACTGGCAAACTGTAGCTTGACTGTGGGAGGAGTGATGACAGTTTTCCTTCATCATTCTGTTTTTCTCAGTCTTGGGCTTAACAGAACAACAAAGCTAGAAATGACACTAGAAAGTGCACTTAAACGGACTTTCTCAGGGAGGCTGAAAATCTAATTTGAGTCATATGGAGACATGAAGCAGAGTGAAATATGTGAGTGAGGTTAACAAAACATGCCTCAAGCAATGATGGCATCACAGATAATGATACCCATACTTACATTTGACAGCCAATTATCACAAGGATTTTACTTTCTTGTGTTTCAAAACATACTTAACTTACCCACATAATGTGGCCCAGCAAAAAAACAGACAAAGACACAAAAAAAAAACCTTAATAAAAAAGACAAAACGCAAAAGAAACAGAATGAGGACACGTATCTGAGACGCTCTGTCTTTATGCTAGGAACAAAACAGAGAATGTCAAAGACTGTGGGAAGCGTGCAGAACAGATCCTTGACTGGACAACATTAAATAGGTCACCTCCAGCAGACTGCCTTCTCCAAGGCAAACTCAGCAAGCAGGAAACAGAACCTTAACACAGAGCAGAGAGGACCCCTGACCCTGAGTGAGGCTGTGGGGCTCTGAATTACACACTAATTGTGACTCAGTGACTCAAAAAAAAAGAAAAGTCGGCAAGGAAGGCAGAATAACCTCTTAGATTTAGAGTTGCCAAATCATAGCTGTGCCAATTTATCCTCAAATTCTTTTGCATTTTCAGACAATATATTATCTGTCTGTAGTTGGCAAAAGGTACCAAATATGTTACTAGTTGGGTTTTATTAAAAAAATTAAGCAGAAGTACGTCAAGGTTTGCCAAGTCTAACAACAAAGTGGTCAGTTTTATTCATGCACATGGTCAATTATGGTTAAAACTTATAAAATTCAGTGCTAGTGCAGACTATATAATTGAGTAAACAATGTCAGCCTACACACAAAATCTAATTAACGAAACAAATGCATTTCTGTTCTGCACAACAACTGTTATCTAACCTTGTAATTTCCCCAATTACAGTCATTTAAATGAATCAACTAACATCACAAAGAAATAATTCTGAGAATATAACAAGAGATACACAAATCACAAGCCTACTCCCTCACTACACACACAAACACACCTTGTGATCTGGAATAGACTGCCACAGAGCCGCTCACCAGGCCAGCATACAGACAGTGTTTCTTATAGACAAGACTGGTGACAGTGGACTTGTCCGGGGTGAAAAAATGCTGGAGGCGGACTTTCTTGGACCGCTGGCTGCTCTTGTACACAATGATGCTGAAAAGACAGGAAATCAAATTAGAAATACAGATTTTTACACATTTATATGCACATAATTAATATATATAATATATTAATATAGTACCTACTTAAAATCAGCATATAGTAGGGTGTTATTATGTGTTTTACAAGAACATCTACAGTTACTTGTTGTCGTTGTGAGACTTTAGAGAATTGCAAAATCACTTCTGTGAGACGACCGTGTAATTATGTGTACCTGCCGTCCTCCATGCCCAGACAGACACTGGGAGTATCACTGGCCTTTGACGGAGGGTTGTTCGAGTCAGGGACTGTCTCACCATTCTCCTGAGGTTGCTCAGCTGGCACGTAGGACATGCAGAGGATACGAGACTCCACATTGAAACACTCCGTCACCTTGGGGCTGGAGTTCTGCATAGCCACTATAGCTATCTGACCCATCTGACTAGTGCAACTAGCAACCTGAAAAAAATTTATGATGAATAATTTTGAATTAATATGAATTTATACAGTTATTAGTAATAACAACAACTAGTTTCCATTCAACAAAACAAAATGTCCGCCTATAAAGCAAAGTACAATTCATTAGCAAGTGCACATAAAAAATGTAAAATAAAATAAAATATGAATAAAATAATGAAAACAAATAAAACAATTAATTAACAATAACAAAATATAAATATGCCACTATGTAAACAACCAGCTATCTTAGGTTTTCTATCTTTGGCAGATCAAGGCTTTCCCTAACTGGGAAAACAGTGAACTTGCAGGGAATACAGGTATTTTGTACAGGTGAGTTTTTATTTAATGAAAAAATAAAGTACAACAAGTACTGAAGCAATAACTATTAAATTCTGACATTAGACATGTTTCATCAGGATCACAGTAAACACGTCTTGTCAAAACTAAAATGTTCTACTGCTACCGAACACATTTACATTTTAGAGCCAAGGCCCATGAATGTGTTAGGTTTGAATATTTTATATTTAGTTACTATCCCCATTTCTCGAAAAATAAACGTATTTAAACAATTTTAATTAAAATGTACACTAACATAATGCTCATTTACCACATAGAAAAAAAACCAAACCTCACCCAGATACATCCATGGCCCACAGCAGGAGAGTCCGCTGTGCTCTCTGTGTTGATGTGGGGCTCTGGGTTATGAACCGCACACTCCACCTGCCACAGAACGGAGAGTACAGTGTGATAAAGAAATGTGTCATATCTGTATTTGCATCAAGTTGTAGGAATTTGATGTTACATAATGTGAAGGTAAAAACTTCAAACATCTCTGTCTCAGTTGCGATAAAGTATGCAGCCTAATTTAGTTAAGTTGGCCTTGTGCCTCTTGACATCGGCGCTTTTTCTATTTTGTCAGTATTGACAGATTTTCAGTATTCAAATGGTGATTACTGTTTAGCAGGATCTAGAATACGTTCATAAAGTCAAAAGAACATGGCCCGACGGGGATCAAACCCAAAAACTAGCCACAAAATACTTGTGGCAGCTCTTTTTCACCACAGTTGTTGTTGACAGTGCTTGTTAAACATTAACGTGACATAGTTGTTTCATTCACAAATTAGTGTCCAGTTAAAATAAAGGAACAAAAACTGTTTATTCTAACAGGTAAACTGATAGTAGGTCATCTTAACAGCAACTCAATTCATATGTCATAACATATATGATGCAAATCATTAAATTTCATTATAATCTGCCACTTAACAGTCGGTTTGTGCGATGACCGATATTAAACTGGTAATGTGTCAGTGCTGCAATGTGACTGTTCTTTTTAAAACTAACTAAACAGCTCTGGGACTTATGCCCATAGCAGAGCTATTTTTTGCCGCAGCAGCCAATGCTGGTTGAGTAACATGCAGGGAGAAGTGTGACATAAGGGATTCATAGCTCCACACAGCAAGACTGGAAAGAAACATATTCACACAGAAATACTGAAACTCACAGAGTTGTTATAGGCAGAACACAAGGCCGTCTAGTCAATGGAGTTAACTCAAGTTCAGTGAACTCATGTTCCCTCGTGCTTTGATCCACTTGTTTGGTCAATGCCATTCGACACTGCTGAAGTTTTATGGGTATATCTGTACTATAACAAGCATCATTTCTCAAAACACTTTGGCCTGTATGAAGATCAGACCTGCAATGTTGGCCCTATTAGCATAGCATTGTGTTCTGACCAACTAAGCTTAACAGCCACATACAGGGAATGTTGTGGAATCTGTGAGACGCATTCAGGCACACACAGACTGAAATGAGAGATTTAGGATAACATTACTGATAACTCCTTTAGTTACAATAATGTGTCATATGCTTTGACCTACATTAAAATGGACACATGCAGGCCTCTAATTTACACACACCTTCAACAAACTTGCAGCCCATGCAGGCTTGTACAGCTCGTAACATGTTGTAACCAACGTACTGTAACTGGCCCGGCTCTACCAGATACCTTCATTTAGTTCTTCATTACTGGGAAGGAAAATGTCTCACCTTAAACTCCTGTAGCTTTGACATGACCACAGGCATCTGCCGAAGCAAAAGAGGATGCTTCTGCTTTTTGATTTGATTGCCATCATCCTCTGCAAAGAACCAGCCCTGCAGATTGTCCTCCTCTGATACACAACACACAAACAAATGATAATTAATTCCACGCTTTAGTTTTACCAAGATGGTGCATTTTTAAAACTAAAACAATCATCTTACTTGTAATGATTATGTAGTTATTAAACAACTATGATCCAACACTGTTGAAAATAGACAAAGACCTGTGGAACTGAGAGTCAAATACACAGCAGAGCACTGTACCTAGAGCCAGCTTTGCCATCTGCAAGTTACTGATCCATGACTGTTTGATGGCTGGGCTGAGAGTATTGAAGACTGCACTGAAGTAGGTGGGTTTACCTGACCTGGAGGAAACAGAGAATGGAAAAAACAAACCACTGATTAAAGGAAAAATAAAGCTAATAAATTATTAGCTTCTAATGATGTCATTTATCTACGAGACAAATAGATGATCACTGTATTTCCAGGAGTGACTCCCTGGATGGAACTGAATTTTACAACGTAAAAATCATCACGTATTTTAATGCGAATGAATGAATTAAACTTGTGTTTCTGAAATGAAGTGAGCTTTATTTAGGTTGAATCTCAGCAGAGGGAGCCAATACCTGTGCCTCATCAATGCTGACCTACGAGACAGATTGTGACAGAAATGCAATAGAAGTCAATGTCAATTATCGCTTCTGTCACGGCTCATCGAACGCGTATCTGCTGCGTGTGTGTTGGGGGGCTCGTTTCTGCCTAAACTGCCTCACTCCTGTCGCTGGTTGATGCTGAGGAGTGTTGTGTTTTGCAGCTAAGGGATCAGGGGAGGAATGAGAGAGGCACAGCTGTGTTTCCAAACATACCCGTGGATAATCTCACCAGCTAAATGCTGCAGGGATTAGAGGAAGTGAATGAGAGAGAGAGACGAGCAAATACAGTTATGGTTCCCAGAGAGTGTGAATGTGAAAAGCCAAAACAAGGTGCACCCGTGGGGAACCATGTGCAGATTGTAACAGTGTGTAAATGTGTGGTACGAACATTTCACTTCAGCAACAACTGTAGCACTGGGCAAACTTGGGTTGCAAACACCCATGTACACTCACACAGCTGAGGGAGAAAGTTGGTTATGCAAATATGTTCCAACTCTCTCTCCTAACACTGTAGTCACATAGGGGTCACATTGGGGGGATAGTATGAGGAATTAGGGTGGAAGGACAGACAAATAAAACTAGGATAAAAATGACATGCTGTGGGATGAGGATTTAAATCTGTGATTATTAAAATGTTGTATGTGCTGTCTGTATGAAAGACCAAACGAAGCAGAAAAGATTTGCGTGTACAGCATGTGTGTAAACAACAGACTTGTCTTGTTTGCCAGGCAGCTGGAGTTGGATCCTACACCGGTCAGCTGCCCTGATCTCCTCTTCCTTCTTCAGTATCAGCTTCTGCAGGCCTGACACCCAGTCCTGGGCCACAGTGGGGTTTACATTCTAGATGCACAAGAAAAGTCAGGAAAGGGACATTTACTTGTATCATTACTAACATTATATCTATATGTTTCTAGTACTGTCAGTAACATTGGGTTTTGTGAAATGCTTGGCAGCGCACAGCTCACATATCTTAGTTGTGCTTCCTCCCCATCAATCTCTCTTTCCCTCCAACTCTCGGACACATGTCTCTCTGAGAGCTGCTCTTTCCTCTGCCTCTGACAGACCCACCAGCACAGCACAAACTCTGACTCACACACTCAGGATGTGCTCTACATTCTCAACCTCCATCCCAACAGCATAGACGAGCTTGTGTGTATGTGTGTGTGGTCACATGATATGACAGGCTACAGTGATGCACATCGAATTTAAGAGACTTCTGGTCTCTAAGACACAAATTGCCCACGCCGGCACATTCCACAGCTTTAATGTTTTACTGTAATATATGTGTACGGACATTTTAAAATTCTTTTTACGCTGGGGTACATCAGGTACACTGGAGGAACAGTTGTCTATCAGTCATTGTCAAGCTTCTATAAATATTAATAAACACAGTTAATATTTCAAAAGATCCCATTTTCAGTCAAATAACAGACAACTACTCAAATTCAAATTCATAGCAAGACAGAGTGATAGCATGTGTTCATTCTTTGCATTTGTGATCAATTATGAATTGAATAAATGTTCATGTTTTTTTTTTTTCTAAGCTCCTCACAACTAACTTGTGGTTAGTGTGATGTAATATAATGAAATTAATTTTTTATGTGCTATTTAATCAAATTTCCCTAAAGGAAAACGATGATCTGCTGTATCTCAGGGTGGCTGTTTAGTGCAGTCACTCAGTACCTGGTAGTTTCCTTTGAGGCTGCTGATCATGTTGGAGATCTGGTTAACCAAGCTGAGGTCATGGATTAGGTTTTGTAGATCTTGGTACAACTGACCGGGGCCCATGTACAGCTTGTCTATAAGGAAAAACAAATCAGAGTAAAACTTAAAAAAAATGAACAGTCAGTTACACAATTGTTACAGATCAAATAGTGCAATAAATATGTGAATCTATGCTGATCCTTTACACATGAAAAGATTCTGTGTTTTTACCTGAATTAATTACAGATTACGTTTTGAATGTATAAACAGCAGTGACATCATTCCCATACAAAAACCGCAGCTCTCATGTGAACCAGAAGCAAAACACATATACAAAAGTAAAACTAACGTTGGCCAATCAATCATTTTCCCACAGGGAGTGGTGACAGCTCAGCGAACTTGGCACTGATTTCTCCAATGTGCTCTTTCACTCACAGGAACACTGTGCTCCAATGTTAGCTTTCAGAGGCCACACGTCTAAATATTGGGTTTGTTTTTGCATCTTAACATATATCATACTGTTTTTCCTTTGCATAGTTATTGCACATATTTTGCATTGAGTAGGGATTTTTCAACAATTTTGGACTTGCTGAAAATATTCAATCTAATCCTACTACCTGACGTGGGGATGATAACTGTCAAAATGACACACACGTGCAAACTAAATCTTTGACAATTTGGTACAGAAAAGTTAATGACTTAAATTAAAACTAAATATTTTAATTGTATACAGTATATTCTCTTTACCTAAAATTGAGCAACAAAGAGTTAAACTGCATCGAAGTTTCGCTGAAATGCTTTAAGCTCTGTTTGCGTCTGCCATTCTACTTTTTGTTCTCCCTTTTCTTCCATCTCCTCCTCCTCGTCTTCCTTAACAATAGTCAGCAAGTCTGGTGCTGCAATTCCATGGCAACCTAGTCCAGTCCTCTCCTGAAACTCTCACTGACTGGGCATTTAAGAGACACTTTACCTCTGTTTGTGTATCACATTTGTAGGTGGTCTTTGTGAGAATCAATCTAAAATGTTCCCCTTTAGAGTTTGTGCACAAGCGGTTGCTTGCAGCCTGAGAAATTTGTCATGTGAGCAACCCTGCGTAGAAAGGCACACACATAACCCAGCAGGCCTACTGTGACACAGCTTCACTGATATTTTCATGGTCAGCGCCCTCCCATTGTAATCTTATATCACTGGATCATATCCGTCAACCTACAGGTTGTGCTACTATGTTTATTTGAATTAATTTCTTGTCTAAAGGAGCTGCATTCAATTTTCATAGCTCAGCTGTTTGAGCAAAAGCTGAGATACACTGGTTTGAAATCAGGACACACAAGACCCCCCCCCCCCATGCCTACTGTATCAGATTATGAGGAAATGCAGCTAACACTTGTTCATTTAAGGTCTTATGATGCAATATAGTGCTTTGCTGATTACTGTTACTTAATTTTGACATTTTTGTGTGAGATAAGAATTATTGCTACCTGTTTTGCATTACCCTGTATAAAATTTGAGATTAAGACAAACATACACTGATAACATAAACTCTGTCATCTGTGCATTATGGGGGTCTGTGCTAGCTTTGCATCTCCTCCTTATGTTGATAAAATAAACTTAATATGATACCTAAAATCTAGAAATCCAGATTTTTTGTGTCTTTTTCTGTATATTACTAGTATTTAATAGTACAAATAATAATACCTATTTCTACTATTAATGAATTCACCATTCCCACAGACTGGACTAGCTCTGTGTAACCCATTTCAAGCCAGATTCAACTTCCTGAATGGCTCTTTGTGTGAGTGCCAAATGCCAGAGTTTTCTGACAAAATAGGCCTGGGAACATCTTCAGAAGGAGACCAGTCATCCCAGCAATTACACACTTCCTATAAACAAACAATGTATCTACAAATTACATACTGGCTTTGAGAGCAGCAGGAAGCCCAACTTGAAGAACTTGTCTGCTTGGTGGTCTGTTTGCTATGCGGCAAAGAGAAGAGATGAACTAAGCAGAGAGACATGCAGAAAAGGTGACATCATGTGCTGGAGTTTCTTTTCATTGCCTTTTACCAGACTGGTGACTGAGCTGCTTTGGCTGAACACAACGGACTGAGAAACAATTGTTTCCACTTGTTAAAAGTTCCTGGACAATGCACATATTTATATGTGCACACGCACACACACAACTAAAGATGGCTTGAAAACAGCTAAATCTGACAGAATGTTATCGCTGACTAACTCAGTAATCCAGTCTGATCAAGGGAATTAAAATTTCATAAGCACTGTGGTCAGTCCATAATATCATCATCTCAAATTACGTTTTACATCTAATTTAATCTAGTTTAACTATTTTTAGGACTCAAACGTGACACTGACACCCATACAGCCTTCCTCAGGCATTTAGGAAGTGTGTGTACCATCGTGTTGAGTTAAGATGAGGCTGTGAACCTGTCAGCTTTCAAAAAACCCTACAGACAGACCAGATGTTGCTTGGGTCTGTCTGTGCCATCTGTTGCGTAAACTTATGCAATGACTGGACTTTTTTATACAATATCTGTACAAAGACGACAGGTGGCCTGGTAGATGATGAGGTCAAAAGAGAAGCAGCAAATGAAAAAGCAGAAAGGAGAAAGGAAAAACTGTTTATGGGCCAATATAAGAGGGAAAATGTGGCAGTTCACACTGTGATATTCATAAGAATAAATGAGGATACGAGATCATGAGTGTGTATACAGAAAAAAAAATCCATATATGCCATTTATCTGCTGTCAAATCCTTCCTCCTACACAGTCAGTTCACATACAAGGCTGACTAAAACAACGACAATCGCCATTGTCAATTTTGTTTTACCTAATTTAACACAGCTAATAACCAATACGTATTCACCACATATTGCCTGAGGATTTATTGATAAATAAATTTCATGCTGACACCCGACAGCAAAAGCGTGAGCCTTATATAACAGCATTATAGATGTTAGAATACATGGAGAGGACGACTGGTAGTAAAAGAGCACAAGAGAGAGTGGAGGAGCTCAGTGATTGCAATTTCAGCCCACCACCATCGGAAACTGAAAGACAGAGACTTTGACCCCAGCTTGAAAACATGGAACCTTTGAAGGACCCAGGACAATATAAGCACTCACCAGCCCAGTAATGGATGCTACCACTACCTCAGTACAAACAAGTACACATTAAAAGGTAGATCCTATAATAAAAACGGCAGTGCTCTGACCAAAAAAACCATACACCGTCTTTATGCCTCTTGTTTGTCTGATCTGGGCCTTTTAAAGTGGCTGAGCAGCTGTCTCTAACAAGGGGGAACCCAGTGGAAAAACTGAAATCACTGCACTCAGGAGCCTGCAAACCACAAGTTGAAGAAATAAATATCCATAAGTGTCCTGCATGAAACTACTACCTATGTATTTATCTATTTATAACACGGGAGACTAAATTTTAGTTTAAGTCTGTAACTCAATTTGTTCAATCAAGTCACTTGAATTACAGCTTTTTAGTGAGGCTGCAATTCATAAAGAGACAGACACACTAAGTTCCCCAAAGGCTCTAAAATCCAGGTTAAACTGTATGTCCATTAGACAATGGCACTAAATTTAGTTTTGCTAAACAAATTAGTTCCATTAAAAAGCCAACAATACCAATATGTGCTGTCATTGAAGGGGGCAGACTTGTGAAAACAGTTTACAATCACAAATAGTTACTAACTCTACAGCATTTCTTTTGTTATTCTCTGTCACTTTGTGTCATGTTATTCAATTGATCAAAACCCCTGTTATCTCATCTATTGTAATTGTGAATAAATCAGTATTTGGTCATTGTCATTTGATCAGACTTGAATGCATCTGACCATTTTATTGCATCAACAGTCTCTGTCAAGTTTAGTCTGTGACTTTTATATCGGATTCTAAACTCTTGAAGTTGCTTAGATTTAACTTAAAATATCAGATGGACTTGAACAGTTTGTCTTTCAGGCTACGTCTTACTCTCACCTGACTCCTGTGCTGATCTTTAATCAGGTTCTGTTTTTCTTCTCTCTTTTTCTTTCCTTCTTTACTGCAACGTATTGCATTCAGTTTCTCCCTCCCTTCTTTCTTCTTTCCAATAAGACTAATAAGACTTTAAAATATTCAAGCTATCTTCACCTACAAAGCAACAAATGTGATACATGCAATGGTTAAAATATATGATGTAAAACTATTAACAACTTGAGACTCATAACTGACCATTTACTTCCATTAGATGGGTTTGTGTTTGAGATCAAGCTCTCATATCTTGGTCTCCTATGACAGTGGCTAGTGCAGTGTAGGATTAGCTCCAAGCACCCAGAATTTGTTTTAGGTGCATTAACAGGCAAAGTGTTTCCATAAACACTCACTTAGGTGGGGGTGCCTTAGAATCCATCCTACTGAGCCCATATCGATGGTGTCGATATTCTGGGGATACATCCACCCACCCCTAACGTCCTTCACACTGTCAGCCTTTAGTTAGAGCGTCATTAAGTTACTGTATAAGCACAAGCAGCCAACTTTCAACAGTAGTTGCTCGCTCCAGTCCCTATAGCCTGTACAAGGATCAGTCGTCAAGCACTCAAAACTGTCAGATCCGCTCAGCCAACTTAAATCCGTGGCCTCTTCTAACAGAACATTTGTCTGTTAGTTACAGCAAGAACTGGCAGCACTAGCAGCACTGCTAGTCGATAGCAGTGTGTGACACTGATTCATACTTGGCTTAGCGTTGATGACCACCTTCTCCCCAGAATGTGGTGGTGGGTAGCGGCTATTGTCTGACATGTCTTCACCGGACCCAAACTCCAGCACCTCCACGAAGCTCAAAGGCACGCTCCATTTTAGAAGGAACTTTTGGTCGAGTGGGGCATTGCCGCTAGCACTGCCACTGCCATCCTGACACCTGGAACAACAAAAGAGATGAAGAATTTGTAACAAATCGTAAATGTGATTTACATTGTTAGCATCTTGTTTGAGGAGAATCTGTGTATCTTCTGCACTGTGTGAGAAGAATGTTTGAGCCTAAGACAACAGAAAGGTGCAAAAACAGAAAAATTTACATCACTATCAGTGGAAGATGCCATGTGAGTTAGAAGAGTTAAATGTCGCTCATCTAGAAAAATTATTTTGGTCAAAAATAGCTTTAAATTTCCCAGAGGCAGTGTGTGTGGTGACCAAAAGGTTAGAATTACAGAAAGAAACGGAAAAGCCCAGGACAAGGGCTCTTATATAGTGAAACACTGTGGGTCCAAATCCAGAGAAAGAAAGTGGTCAAAAGTCAGCCCAAGCCAAGACACCAATTACATACAGTTTTTACTAACATTTTAAGACTTGTACTGGTAGGAAATCCTAGTAAGATTAATATTCACTCACAGTAAGCGCAGTGATCTATTAAAACAAAAATGCACACACAACAATTAGTTTAAAAAAATGTAAACTTTACTGAATATGGCACCCAAGAATATTTAAGGGCATATTAAAGGACAGCTTTAGAACAAGTCTGGTTTGTGGTCGCTCTCACCGGATATTGGGCGTGGCGCACATGAGGACATCATTGAGCAGAAATAGGCGTCTATCCTTGGTTTTGATGATTTCACCACGCTCATTGTAGACAGTCTCCACCATGTCGTCTGAACGAATCAGGTAGCGGCTGCCGTTGCTTAGAAGCTAAGAAATAGGGATGATAAGTCATACAATTTAAAGGCACAGTAGAAGTTTAAACCTCTGATTTAAGACATATACAAAGCACTTAGCTTAGCTTAAGGTAATTAGAGGTTTCCCATTTCACTTGATTGTATTGGATTAATACAGCAAACAATCCGGATGCATTTCAGCCTTTAAGTTCTGATTAAACTTTTAAAATGTACACTTCCATATGTTTCTGTAAATCTGTCTGCTTTGGAGTAGCCAGGAGCCACTGTCAAGTGTCATCTTGCTCCTTCGACCCCCCTCCCCATGCTTCCTGCTGCTCTTCACTGTGAAACCACCTGATTTGGATTACAGCATATAAAATATGGCTATTAACAGTGACTTTGAACAATTAAAGGTTAGGAAGAACATCTCTCCTCTTCCCTGCGTAGGGTATCCAGCTAACACGTTTCTACACAGATGCCAGAGTGGGTGGCTGCAGATAGACAAATAATTATACCTTGGGGAAAGCTGGTGTAGTGTGCACATGTTGTGCTAAACCATGCATTAAAAATATGGTATTCATCCAGGAGAATACTTGGTAGAAAATGTGAAGCTTAACTGCCTGATGCCCGCCCACAATGGAACAGAGAGAAATCCCACAGCATATGCTAAAAGAATGACACATCAGCTATTGTTTGCATACAACTACAACCACTCTCACGACCAGAATTTTAAAAAATAGAAACTGAAACAGTCCACCTAACACTAGCTACACCATACAAACTCTAAACACAATTCCAGGGTGCACAACCGCAATGGGCAGACCTTGTTGAGGTAGCGTTCATTCATGGCCTTTGCAATATGACGAATCTCACAGCGCTGGTCAGCTTCCTTCTTTTTTCATTGAGCTTCTCTGCCAGGGTCTCCAGTTCAGTGAGGGCCATCTGCAGGGGCAGACGGTCTGCATGACCCACTGGTGTGTTCTTCAGCATGTCCTGATGAGGATGCAAGGAGGCGTCACACATTAGTCAGTGCTTCACAGTAATGACCAATTCCCAGTGCTATCACATTAAGGGAATATTAAAACAAAAATCAAGTGGCATTCAATGGAAGCATAAACTCTTTAACTCATTTACTTTCACATATTTAAATACTATACATCCTTTTGACAGACTCTTCATGTCATAACAAGTTAAGATGATTAAAGCCCAGGGTGTGTCCATATAGTGTGGTTGAACATGTTTAGAGTTAAAAGTGTGCCAAATTGTCTTGTTTTCAGCAAGAGACACGAGCGACGTAAACACACCAGGGTAGGATTAAAAGCAATCTAAAGAAAGCATTTCCCCTCCCAGCAATTTTCTCGCCTCCTTAAAGTCAGCTCTGAGAAACACAGTGCCTGGACTTCTGTGTATGTCACTCCCTCTACTGGTCAAAGTATATATGACACACACTGACTTCTGTTGATTGCAGTTAGCAGTGACACACTGGTTCAGTGGATGTTGACAGGAAGATGTTTCTGAATTTGAACCTGCCAGCTGGCCAGGTCCTTGGAACTGGATGCACGGAACTTGCATATTCTCTCCCTGACTGCATAGCTTTCTTTGAGCATCTTCCTATTGTGATCATGAACAATTAAGTTTGTTCAAGACAAACTGTGTCTTGCCTGGAAAAAGGACGAGAGCAGGTTGTTTGCTGACAGACACAGTTAAAATGCTACACAACTGATCTGTGTTTATGGTTTTTACCTCCTTATGGCTCAGGCCTATTGTATATTCAATATGAAACTGTTTATACTCTCATGAAATGCAATCATATTAGTTTGATCCAATATATAAATTATCTGATTGATTTATTATAAAACTACATAAATACAAAACATCAGTAAAAATATACAAAAAAAAAACAAGACATACATTTATATTACTGGACTGTCATTTACAGAGATTTTATTTGAAGTATCTATATTTCCTTGTCACCTAATACTCAAAACTTTAATTATAGTTTTTTTGTACAGGGTACTAAATGTACATTGTAAGCAGTCTGCAATGTTTGAATCATATGTAATATAAGATTATACAGGAATCTAGTATTCAGTGCTATACACATAATCAATCTTCATAGTGAATACTAAAATAAAAATATTTCATATTACACAAAAGACGGAACAATAAAATTAACCTGGACATCTGAACAAATCAGTTGTTAGATTAGAGCTGAATGATATATGCACATATTAAAAGGATTCATTATACCTGAAGAAGCAGAATGAACTGTGGAAATCTCTGGATAGGTTTCATCATCAGGCCATACAAAGTCATTCTGTCGCTGCTTGTCTCTTGACGATGCTGCAGTTGAGATAAAGGCTCATTGCAGTGAAGTAGATTTTAAAACAATGCAATGGGTGTGACTGACACATGCTAAACCTACAGACAAATTTAAGTAATTTTAAGTATATTTAGTAAGATTTTTTACCATTGTTTTGATTCAAAGCAACTGTAATAGCTTTGCATTGCATTAATTATTCACAAGAAAACAAATTTTCTTTTTCCAGAAAATAATTAGATCCCCAGGTAAAAACCATATTCATGACACAGTTTCCACACTAAATGTTAAACACTTTGTATTTCTGTGTTTCTCTAACCTTGAGGAATTCCAGGAAGCCCGGTTTGGAGGCACAGGACTTCCTTACCACTGCCATGGCACTGCTGAAGTTATTCACATATTCACTGTAGGCATCCAGCACCATTGACTTTGAGAACTGTTGAGCAACACAGACATTTATTGAACACACTTTTAACAATGGCATAACAAGGGACTTAAGCCAAAACTATTACAGAAAAGTCACAAGTTAGGCTAATTTAGATTGTGAGCACCTACAGAAAAGTAGGGTATAAAGAGTATTGTAGATCCACCTCACAGCAAGAAGGTACATTTTTATAATTCATTTCTAAGCAAGTGGAAGTACGGTGGTATGGCTAAGAATGAATTCTAATTGGAAGCAGCAATAATAGTTTTTTTTTCTCATTTGAACATGGTAAACACTCTCTTCCTTGCTCCGTTAGTGGAAGTACCATTATTACAGGGGGTAGTAGTGTTTCTGACTCCTTCAGAATCAGCTGCTCTGGAAAAAACTGTTGAATTTTCCTGGATGTCTTAAAGTGCAGATGAAGGGAAATTCGCCTCCATATCATCATTGCTAAAACTTGCAAAGGATGAGAAACTGGTGGCAATCTCAATGCTTCCATTGTAACGCTGGAACTCACACTGTTTAAATCGCCACTAAATACACTATCAGTGTCTGTGTGACTGCATCTCCCATCATTTCCATCTGCACCCATCTGTTTTTGTACTTTCACCACTGCAGATATGAGGTAATAAAAGGTTGTTGGTGTCTGACAGTAGTGTGGCTCACTGTATATGACCTGAATTCAGGGTCTGAGTTTTCATGGCATGTCTTGTAACACAAATCGAAAACAATATCTGCCTTGCCTAAATTGTGAAGCATGGAAATAGCAGCTGTTGAAGTTGAATTTCTTTGGCTGAACATGTTAGTGGATGGTTCACCATGTCCAGAGAGAGGGGGTTAGGGCTCCACATCATCTTTGGGCATAACCTTGCCGTTCTTGTCCTTCAAATCTCTCCAGCATTTCAAAACCAATCAAGGCAGATCATTGTATCTAAAACTGCGTGTCTAGTGTGCCGACCTCCTCAAGCGTCACAATGTGAGTATTATTCATAGATCAATGTCTTATAGGTCTGAAGTTTCACAAATATTTTAGGATTTAAAATGATTACATGTAGTTAATGTACAGTACATACTTGAATGCAGTGAACTGACAGCTTATCTATTCCCAGCATCAGACGTGCAGACCATAGCCTATATCTATGCTTATTACATCAACCTCACCACTAGATGCCATGAAATTTACACACCGAAAAGTCTCCTTAAGTACAGCCCAGGCTTACCGATGCCACAAACACATCTCCAATCATTTCCAGGTTGTCCCACTCAGTTACACGGCTTGCCAGTGCGATGTGGAAGAGGAAGTGGCACTGCAGTATCTCTCGTACACGATAGAAGGTCATCTTCAGTTTCCTGTCGCTGAGCAGCCTCGGTTCAATCTCAGAAAGGGGCTTCTCATATTGCTGGTTGAGCAGAGAAAGTAAAGTAAAAACACAAACACTGTAAAGTGAACACGGCAATCACTGTGGGCATACTTCCATACCTCTAATATCCTCTTAAGGGAATCTAGATAGTTCTTCTCACTTTCCAGTATAGATCCCAATATACATCTTCTCACCAGCTGTAAAGGAAGAATACCAAACCACGGTTCTGTATGCATTCGTTATCATCATCAAATTATAATAAAAACTGAAGGTCACGTTCCTCACCTGTTGCTGAGATAGGCCTTGTGGTGCTAAACACAGCACCGGCTCAACATTAAAGCAATCCACCTCAATAAAGAATTCAGACTCCTCATCCTCAAAACAGGTTGACTTGCGCTCTAGAATATTAAAGTGAGACACTTATCTTAAAGAGACTCGCCAAGAAATGACACATTCCAAAAGGCACGCTACCTTGACCGGATTACATACCATGGCAGAATGACTTGGTTTTGATGAAAGAACGTCCCTTTTTCACGGCAGCTTTTGTTTTCTCAAGCCCATCTTTGGTCCCTTCTTTAGCTGCCTTTACCAGTTTTTGCATCTTACAAGAGAAAATAATCATCATTGTCTATAATGCAAAAGTGACAGAAAGTAATTTACAGGCTGAGAATTTCAATCCAAGGTGATGATTTGTTAACTTAGTCTAAACCTAGGGTGAAAAACTAATGAACTGATTTAAGCAGGACAGAAGCAGTGTTAGAGCAAGGATGAAAATAAATGGCAGGACAACAGGAAAGCAAAGCTGTCCAGAAAATTTCAGTAACTGGGACGTCAGCATTCTGCTATAAGATTTGCTACTATCACACAAAAATGCACGTGCTGGTGTCTCAGTTTACTGTAGAATTCAAAAACATAGCTTTACAACCTCCAATGTGCAAAACACATACCAAGACAGACCAACGTAGCAACACAAAGAGACGAATGAATTGTATGCAAACCCATCACCAGTACAACCATCACAAGCAATTCATATGAGAGCAGAATGAAGATACTGAGTCAATGGCAGGCGCCCTCAACAGTTAGCTAAACTCAGAGTACAGGGGTGGGACTACGTCGTCTAGCAGAGGCAGGTGAGGTGAGCCTCAGTTAGTTTACCTTCTGCTCGTGTTTCTGTTTTAGCTGCTGCAGCTCTACCGTTCCCACTGTATTTGCCATTAGATCTTTCATCTTTTTCTCATAGTGTTCTTTCAAGCGAGTGAGATCTTGAGAGAGCTAAACAAGAGCAAATCAAGCATTATTGGTTATGGTTTTGGAATCAGCTTCCACATTAAGAGCCACACCTTTTTCCGTGTTCAGACTTTGCACGTTCCAAAATTTCAGTTAACTTTAAATTGTATATCAGGGTAAGTCACGTTTTTAATATATATTAATGAAGCCAATTTCTGATCAGTGACTGTGACCACAATCTTTACTGCTCAGTTTTAATTTGGCCAGTTGTTTTAGATGATTTAGATGTTGTCAACAATAGTTAAATGAATGTGTACAATGCAACAACTCAACACATAACATACACAAAACAGTGATAAGTAGAAATAAAATATTTTTTAAAAACGTCTTTTTGGGGTTAATTTAAGCGGATGGCATTTCATGATTTATAATCATAAATTTGACTTTCATTTTGTTCACTTAAAAAAAGTGAAGTTAAATTCTCAAAACCACAAGCCAAAACAAAGAGTGCATCAAGCTGGCTATAAGGCAGAATAATCTCTCTCAGGTCTGCAGAAGAAAATGGACCATACATTACTACAAGATAGAAATGTAATGTATTTCGGCTAAGGAAAAAAAACACAATAAAAAGATTTGTTAAACCATGAAATTTAAACTACAACATAAAAATATATGTCCTCCAGACTTACAGTTGATACTAAAGTGGGTCTGAGACATTCTGACTAAGTTCCAACAAAAAAATCTATTCCTGATTTATTCATTGCTCCAATCTGCACAACAACACATCACACAAGAATCCGACAAATGGGAAGTGAGTGTTATACACACATGGGTTTTCCTCTGGGGTGGCTTCCCTCTCATGAAGGCATGAGGGAGGCCGTTCTCAGGGTGACCTTCCCCATCACTGGCCTCGTCATAGCTTTCAAACTCACTAGAGCTCCAGCCATTGTCAAGGGAGCTGTTGCAGCCACCCTCTTCACCAAACTCCACGTCATCGTAGATCATCTCATCTGGATCTGTGTAAAAACCAAGACAGACATAGACAATGTATTTAGTAAAACCACCTGTATTCCTTCAACTAGAGAGCATTTAGAACCATTTGCAAGGTTATTATGAATCAAATGTTAGCATAGATTTTAAGTTTAATCATGTGCTGTATGTGCCAGTGAACACACAAATATATGGAAATGCTTGGGCATGAATACTACTATGAGCAAAGAGCAGAAACATGCCTTTTCCAAGTAATTTTGATGCTATAGTGCAGCTACAACTCCTTATAAATTGTATTACATCATAGAGTGTTGCTGCACTTCATTCAACAAAAATGAAACTACTTAACTGGAATCATAGACTTCACAAAAGGTTCTGTTAACTCGATTGTTAGCGCATTGAAATAAAAGTTGCAACACCCAGCATCAGTGTTATGTTACAATGCAAATAACATTTCTTTAAATGAGTTCAACTATGAAGCTAAATGAGTAATTCAACCAGTCCTTGGATAAAAACACATCAAGGAAAGAAGTAAAAGTTAGCAGTGCTGAAAGGCTTAAAACTTCAAACAGGAACTGAATTTGTTAAAAGACAGAATAACAAAAAAAAACTTCACAAACCTGTGTTGGAGTCAGAGTTCTCTCTGGGCACGTCATCGTAAATCACCTCATCTGGATCTGAACCACAAAACAAAACATTTTCAAGAGCTAAAGCACGATTTGTTATATCTGATTGCTAGAGTCTTTCCAACATCAAACAGGATTTAAAGTAAGGAAGATTTAAAAGAAACGCATACACAAGGATCTGCTTCCTCAAAAGAACAGGGAAGGAAGTCTCTGTGACTTCAGTTGTGTCAAAAGACAAAAAAAAGAAATAATAGCACCCTGAAAGCCTGCACTTTTTGTGCAAAAGCAAATACAATAATAACAAGAATAATAATTATAATAATTTATAAGAACTATCATTCATTGGGAATTATACTGTTCATGCGTCTCTATGAGGTGTACATATGGTGTGAATATCAAATCTTACTTTCCATCCATGCAGTGTTGGCAGGATCGGATGCCCATTTAGCCAGAGCATCCTCTTCTCTAATTGGTGGATACTCGTCACTAAAAACACTTAATAAAAAAGAAGGAAGCAAAGAAATATGCAACTCTGCAAACAAATACACTATATCTGTGTACCATCAGTCTGAAAACCAAGAAATGATTCTGTATTGTTCTATATTTTTCAATATTTTAGTATCAAAAGCTGTAATTTTTAATAGTGGCACAAAGTATAACTGTTAATCTAAATGAAAAAGTTAATAATTATATATAAAGTATGATTTCTATACCTTTAATAATCAGTTCAGATGTTTTGAAAATCAGGTAATTAACGTTTTCTCCAACAGAAACATTCAGTTTGTCTGGAGGGCTAGACAAGAGGTTATCCATACTTTTATCTCCTTCAGACTGGACTATTGGAATGATTCTTATTCTGTTTTTCACAAGCCAAACATTCAAAACCTACAGCCAACACAAAACACTACTGCCAAGAGAGATACCCACATCCCATCAATCATTGCCACAAGTCATCTAAGAGGTTCAGGATTGATATAAAGATTTTACTGCTTGTTTCAAATGTCTTGACTTCTGCCTGTATCTATGAGCCTGAACGCTACTTGAGATCCTCTGGCAGGGCTCTACCAATGGTCCAAAATCTAAACTTATCAGTAATGGGTACACTGTGCTATTAAAGATGTTGTAAAGCTATTATTTATTAGATTAGGATATAGCACTGAATGTCACGCACCTGTCAACAGAGGTGTTTGCAGTCCTGACCACAGTAACTGGAGAATGAATAGAAGAAAATACATTAAACAAAGAAGTTTGTCCATACATTTTTTTGTCTGTACACACATTTCAACAAAATGAATAGAATAGAATATATTTCTTCAGAAGTCAGCACACTGAGTCACAAGTCACTGCAGGATTCCAGGAGTCCAACATTGATTTGCATTTGTGGTTTGTTTTGATATGTTACCACCAGAGGTCGCTGATGATTCAATTTATTTTAAATTAGCTATAATTTCACCAACATTACTTTAGAAATATGTTTATAAATGTCAGCTGACACACATGTTCTTAATTTACAATTCCATGATAAGATTTACCATTTCCTAGAAACATATCATGGTAAAATAAGCCACTGAGATAAAAAAAAAAAAAAATGCACAAAAAAAAGGTTTTATTATTTTAAAACTTGTTCACCCTAATGAAACCTTAGTAAGATAATTATAGAGAAATCAGACTCCTCTCTGCACCAGGCTACAGGCTTGGACGCTGCTTGTGCACAATTTTAGGCAAACCGGAAAATCCTCACAGCCAACACAGATCTTTACAGAGGGCTAAATTTAGTTCCTGCTTCCTTGTGGCAAGGCTTTAGGAAAAACAAGAGAAAGAAGAAAGGGGAAAGAGCAGAATAGTTGAGGCAGCATCAGCATATCATAACCTTGTATCGCTGAGTTCATGTACACTGGGAAAAGAGAAACAGATGAGTCTTGATAACTACTAGAATATTTTAAAGTATCTTTAGATATTTCAGGTCTGCATTAGAAAGTGGAAAGTGCAGAGATGAGGGAAAACCAGAGCGACTAAATTCCGAGGCTTGACCCTAATTGGAATCAATGGTTCATCGTTGGTTGAAGCAACTGATCTAAACACATTGTTATCAATGAGTATTGTATAATAATTAAAATATATATAAAGGGGTTCTCTGCGCTTCAGACTCTACTTTACCATCTTCATCCACGGAGAGATGGCGGATGATGACGGGTGTGGTGTAAGCTGGTGTGATGAGAGGTACACCAGAGGGGGTGGCATAGCCACAGGGCACTGGGACTGAATATCCTGAAGTGACGCCAACAGAGCCGGTGTGGACACCCTGGGCGTCTCCCTCTTGTTCTTTATGCTCCACCAGTGAGGACGTGGAAGAGGAAGACCCATGCCGCTGCTGCTCATGCTGTTGCACATGAAGGGGAGTGATGTCAATCACAGAGTAGGGATTGACTTTTCCCTGGGGGGAGGTGCTGGGGACAGACTTTGGAGAGTTAGGGTCATCAATGGAGGGTTCCGGGCCTTCACTGCCTGTTACAAGAAATCAGATATTATTAACTTATATATTTACAGACAATTTACAGTCTAATTAATATTTAAACACAATCACAATATACATAATCTGTTTAGCTGTAACTCAAAATAATTCATCTGAATATTCATATACCTACCAGACAACTATAAAGATGTTAAAGAGTTATTCTTTGTTGCTAATTTAAAAAACATAATATGATAATGTCCTTAAGGGACAAGACCTACGGTAAAATACAAAAAGCTCAAAGTGAATTTTGAGTTTTTCCACTTTAAATTGAATTTTGGATTAGATAACGCTATTTTAATGTCTGACCTACCTATGACTACAAACTGATTTGCACATATGGGAAATCTCGAAAAGTTCTATTTTGTGTTAGAAAAAAAAATCCATTTGCTCTTATCTCTGTTACAACTCATTTGAATTTTAGTGGTCATTGTCGAAGAGAATCCCTTTCTAAGCTTTGCTTCTGGGCTGACATTACCCATGTAGTGGTCATTTAGAACATTGTAAATGTGCTATCAGCATCAGCAGTAGGGGTTCCGCAAGACAATAGGTGCAATAAGACAATATATAAACATTTTTAGACAACAGCTAAATAGAGATACAAATGATTGTGTCTGTCTGCTGTTGGTTCCCAATGAAAACCAGACAACCTCCAGCTCCAGACAGAAAGAGATACAAGGTGATATGAGAGAGACAGACAGCCTCACTTAGCCTGAGCAGGCTCTATAAGGGCAAAAGTGGTGGTCATCCCTTTACTACAGCAATACCAAAAAAGTAAAGGAGTGTGTGTGAGTTAAGAGACTTGGTCTGTCTGCTGTTGCTATCACAGCTTTCAGCAATGAAAACCAGACAACCTCCAGCTCCAGACAGAAAGAGATACAAGGTGATATGAGAGAGACAGACAGCCTCACTTAGCCTGAGCTGAGAGGGCTGGAACAGAATTCTCCGTGCACTGAAACCATCACTATGGCAGATAATGTTCTGAGCATTGAAAAACACGACACGAGAATGTGCATCAAGAATTTCTTGGCGTGTTTTCCATTTTTGAACACTGCCAAAAAAAGCATGATAATCAAAATGAAAAATATAAAATATATTAATTAATTAATTAATCAATTAATCAATCAACCACTTTTGTCCTACAAACCTGCTCTTTCAGCATTTGTCTCTGTGTTGTCATTCGGTGAAGTTGGTGGAGATGGGGGTGGTGGTGGTAAATGTGCCTCTGTGTCATCAGTCCCCTCGAGAGCAGATGTCCCATTTTCATCTGCTGTGGAGCCTGGGCTGGTGGAAACTGTATTATTTGCTAATGATGAAGGTGTGTCAGATGTGGAGGAAGGTGCTTGGGGGTCTAAGCAAGAGAACTGCACGTTGGGATGACTGGCCACCATGGTGTCCTTGCTCTGATCTTTGTTGCTGGGGGCTAGAGTAGCTTGAGGTGCAGGAGGTGGGCGGTCAGCTTCAGGGATATCGTCACAGCTGTCACTGAACTCAAAGGTTTGTCCCTCATCTTCATCTGCAAAGTGATAACTATCTGCCAACACTAAAAAAAAGAGAAGATAAACAAAACTCAGTACTGAAGTATTGGCATAAAGAAATTCTTAACTTGAAGAACAAAATCTAATCTTTTAGTTAAGTAATGTACTATCCACATTATCCATATCTTATTTAAATACAAAAGTTAACGTTTTCAACTAAAAAAACAATACATATTACGGTAATTACGATACAACATGTTTAGTAATTAATTAAAAAAATAAGGGTGAAAGGTTGAGGTTGGGATAGGTGGTGCTGATTTCATCTACTTAATGTGCTGACAGATGGTTAAACCATATCATACTTTATCATACATTATATTTAATCCACCTGGTTTTCTTAATATTGTGACTAAGTGGTGTATAACATTTGAATGATTATAGCAATAACCAAAAGGAAGCAATAAAGATTTTGGGGGGGATAAGTCATAGTCAAGACCATTATAGTTACAGTTCAACAAACTGCACAAAACACTAATGTACAGTAAAACAGCAATAATATTAATTTAGGTAAAATAGTTTTTAAAACAATGTTTTTGAGGATACAGAAAAACTAAAGTTAGATTTAGTACAGCAGCTGAACTATTTTTCTCAGAGGCCACTTCAGAAACTGCTTACAGATATACAATGAGTTCAGCTCTAGTCCTTTGGCGGTTGTGTCACTATGGGACACAGGCCATTTTCTTACAGAAACTTTTAAATCAAGGATTCACACCAAAACAGCAGAGCAGCTGCTTCAGGAAAAACAGTCTAGGGCAGGGCTACAAAAGCATCACATTCACATCAGAGCCTTCACTGCAGCAGACAGGAAGGGAACAACAAATGTCTTTCCAGTTTCCATACACTGCAATTAGGCCAGCAGGAAGAGAGCTGCTACTCCCACCAGCGAGTACTAATACTAAGTTAGTGCATTCCTTCTGAACTGATGACTACAGTGTGGGCCTGATTCATGAATCTCAATGAGCAGCAAATATGTGAAGGAAATAGGAATGCATAGGCTCAACCTTCTCCAGCTGGTTTCATGTTCTGGCCCTAAGAACTGAAGGTGTATAGATGGTATTTTTTAGGTTTCATTCAGCAGTGTAGTGGAAATGAGAAAAAAAAGAAGAGCAAATATTCAAAAGTTTAACCTTAAGTGGAAAATACTGAATAATGATTTAAATAGGGCTGACAGATCAATGGAGCCCAAAGCACAGAGCGTGAACTGAAAGAACTCCTACTCTCAACATTAATACCTCCACCTCTTCTAATAAGATCTAGATAAAGGTTTCCCTTAACTTCTGCAAGAGATGTTCTATCTTTGGCAGAGATTTGTCACAAGGATACCACAGATTCTTGGTGAGCACTAGTCAGTAGTTACAGCTTGACTTTATTAGCTTATAGTCTAACTCCATACCCTCATATCCTCACTGTGTTCTAATAAAAACAAATACAATTCAAGTTTGCATTAATTCATTGCAAGCACAACAAGCTTCCAGCAGCACAGTTGGGAAAGCACTGATCTGAAAATCTAAAGGTCCCTAGTGTAATTCTGGTTTTCCCAACACAGCCAACAATTTGTTACAGATAAATGCAACGTTAAATCCTACATTATGTTTTTTAAAGAAAAGTTAGAAGTTTTCTTTTGCACCTATCAGAATATTTTTTTACTCTCCAATGTACTTACTAACTTCCTAAAGTATTCAACCCAGGAATTTCTGTGGCCATTTAAAGTGGATCTGATAAGTGCATTTCTTACACACAATTGGCCTTAAAGGAACCATATTCACTGTTAGAACATGCTGTATTATGCCTCCAGCCAAAAGCAGTCCACTGTTAGTACCCAAGTGAATTTAAACTCAAAGAAACTACCTGAAGCAAAATCCAATAACTTCAGAGTAGCTCACAGCAAAATGCACCAACAGTTCTGTATTACCAGCACGAGTCCCTCAGGCATGTATTTGTTCTAGCCTGTAGTTAAGTGTGTGAGGAATGGTCTGTGACTAATGTTTCAAGTCAGCATTATGACCCCACATCCATCTGCACCCACGGTTAAAGGTGCAGCAGAAGAGAGGTGCAAACCTGCAAACACAGATGCTATCTGTCTTTCTGCATTCGTTCAACACTGAACGGTGTGAGACACAGAGATAAGGCATTGCTAGCTAGTTAATAATCTGTGATACTTCAGGGGCCAGATTTGCACATGACCACAGAGACATGCATTCGCATTTTCCTACACACAAACTAGGATGTATAAACACAGAATATGTAGGAAAAACGTGTTCAACACACACTTTTACCTCGTTTTCTAAATGTAGTGTGGAAAAATTATTGGGGGACAATAGAAATAAGGTGAAAAATAATTCTATACTAGATATATCAATATTTCTTATTATCCTTTTGCCTATTGGTAAGTCTACGTTTCACTCAAGTTTTTATTTAAACGCTTAATTTTAATTACTTATGAGATGGACTTTTTTTTATTCGCAGCCTTTGTTTGTTTGTACAGACATTTTTAAGAACAAGGCATACTACGCATCTTTATAAATCTGGTGTGTGTTTCTGTTTCACTGCATAAAGTTTTAGTTGACAATCTGCACAAGTTTTATGCCTTTGACCCAAAGACTGAAACGTACACAGTATTCATACAGCAAAACTTCCTCTGATGTCAACGGTCAGTGTAAAACACATGCCAGAACAGAGCAGGATGTAATTTAATGGGGTTTGGCCAAATGGGTCACAACTGGTCATTCAACAGAACATTGCCAGATATGGGCAGATATGGTCACTGATAGCTGGTTGTGTGGGTATGCATGACTGCAGCTCAATTACATAATTTGCAGAGCATTGTCTTTATAGCATGCGCACCCATGTACACAAGCATTCCACAGCATATACGCTTTGACAGAGATCTTCTAATTCTCATTGACAATATCCCGATCATAGATGGTGAATAAAAGTGGCCTCACTTTGTAGGATTTCTCTTAGAGTACCTTTCTGAATATTATGGAGAAATATCACACCGACACACAACTACGGCCTAGCTGAGGTGCCTACTGTCAATTCATAATCACAATACAGATTCTGTTCTTTGGGTCCATCTCCACTCTGCTACATAATGGCCCGCTCAAATGAGTCAACGGGTTACAATCCGATCCAGCATCACCCTGGCAACTAAGCAAGTGACTGACCAGCTGGGGATGAAGCATTTCTCTGGCCTCTGTCTATTGCTGGAGGCTGTGTGTGTGTGTGTGTGTGTGTGTGTGCGTGTGTGTGCGTGTGTGTGCATGTTTGGGTATATGTGTGTGCAAGCTGCTGCAGTATTCAGCCTAATACTGAGGCACATTGTCTGGTATTCACAGCAGCACAGCACATTTTACCCTCCTTACTCCCGCGCTCCTCAGCCCACACTCTACAGTGGTGGAGAGGCGGAGAAGAGGAATCTGTGCTGTTTACTCATGCTGTGCCTTCCAAGAAGTGATCAAAGCATGACATAAGTTGTAAAAGTTAGATGGTTATGTTGTTCAACACTAAGGTTTCACTAAAAACTGACAAACCTATAGCGGTTTGAATATTAGCCCAACAGTGTCTCAAAATCTCCAATTCACTCTATGTCAAAGTTTTGGAACTCAACAATAACCTGTGTCAGATATGAAGACAGTGCTACATGTAATGATTAAAAAAGACTAATTAACTCAAGACCTAAGACCTAATGATCCGACACACTGTATTATTCTCAAAATATTAATTCAAAAGCAGTAGGCCTCACGGGTTATGAACTTCTGACCTTGTTGTGATTAGCACCTGGCTTTACACAACTGAGCTTCCAGGCCCAGAACCACAAACTCTGTCCAACCATGTTTCTCAACTTGCCCTGTGATGTAAAGAGAAAGAGAATTGCATGCATGAGTGATGTAGCTTTGTTGACTTTACTTTCAGGAGGTGGGGGAGGAAAGTCTTCTAGGTCCATGCTTGCTGCTCTTCTCCTGAACAAATTCTTCAGACAGCAGCATTCAGGGGATTAACTATACTGAAACACGGTCCTAAATGGAAAAGACAAAGAGAACAGAACAACAAAATTACAAATTAATTCTACACTTAATACTTACATAAACCATGAGTTAGGCATTCCTGTGTGAAAAACCTGACCACAGCTGGTATTCCACATTACCCAATGACAGCAGTAGTTTGTCAGCGGAGGGGCATGGCAGTGTTGTAGTCACGGTCTGGTACCTTTTGTATCAACATCAGAATACAGGGAACCAAAGCTAATTCAGACAAAAGAAGGAGTGAATGGAAACAAAAGAGGCTCTTATAATGCTCCTGTGGACTGCTGACACTACCACGTGTTGAAGTGTACACAACATTCTCATATGCTAATTGTGGGCGTAAGTCATGTCATTGGGGGGAATGTAGTCCTGTGGAGCAACGACTGAGCAGGCAGTGGGGAGTTCTTGTTTCCACTAAAAAGTTATTTAAAGAAGTTCAGGTTAAGATTTGGACTTAAGTCACAATTGTGAGGACCTGAGACCTGCTTGACTAGCACTGATATGAAACTTCACTTGACTACAACTTTGTATTCAGAGACTTGACTTGGGACAGATGGTGTGCAAGGTCTTGAGTTTTTATTAGATAGATGGTAGACAGATAGATAGATGAGTGCTGTCTGCCTCAGCATGGATGCAGCCAAACTCTTCACTTTCGCAGCTTTCAGGCACTATCTCACTGTCAGACAGAGAACACTGTGCAGTGACCTCCTCTGCCTTAACTGATATCTATGTCAGTTACAAAGCAGCAACATGCACATGTGTCTTCAATCAGTGCTTAAGACGGACAGTGCACAATATTGCATTCGGACCATTAACAATAACGTTAATTAATTTCTGAACCTATGATGGATTTAGTAACATACATATTTTTTCTGTACATCAGCAAACGGGTAATCCACATTGAAATTATTTTAACCGTTAGTCCAGAACTGATATACTGTAGCTGCACTGGTTGCATATGTGTGACTTACTGCCTTCCCTGGTGTCTGATTGTGAGCATAAACAGGTGAATGAGAAATAACTTAAGGCGATTTTTTGTCCCTGACAGATTAGAAAAGCTCTATAGGAGTGCACACTCTTTAAATGTTAATTTAGTCATATGTGGCTTAATGAAAATAAAAACTTTAATAGAGCTTATTAATTCAACTAGTTTACACAAAAGAACAAGGAAAGATTATTATTAGAACATTTCAAAGAAAAATTAACAGCCCACTACATTGAAGATAGTAGATTTACAATATTTGCTTATTCCACCATCAGGTGGCAACAGACCTGAAAAAAATATATATATTAAAAAAAATATCACCATGAGTGTATAGTAAAAGTATGTAGGGTGGAGAGGTCAATGTAATATTTTAACCTAATTGCAACATTACATGGCTCATGGAAATGTTATTAGCATGCTGAGGCAGGAGAGACCTTTGGACCTGCATGGGCAAGAAAGACACAGCATTCCTCTGCAGCACAGCTTTTGTTTGCTGATGTACAAGTCAAATGCAGAGGTGACTGTTCTGTAAGGCCACCTCTAGAAGAAAAAAAGAACTGTCTATTTCAAGACGTCTTTAGCTTGATCTACAAAAACAGATGACACAGTCATGGCATCATGCTGTAGCACAAAGCAGTCACCGTAGTGGCACATGCAATAACTAAGTAACATAAGTAAACAACAATGTACTTCTGACCACAACAAATGTATCACAGTAGTGCAGCAAGCAAGATCTTAAGGATAACCCATTCTGTGTATGAAAGCTTGTTTTGTCTGCAAATAATGAGAAATCCTCGTCTTCTCTGTTCACCACCTTATTCACGGGGCACAAGGCCAGAACAGTGGATGTGAACACACAGGGCTAGTGTCTGCTGAATACAGTGCAGCTGACAGATAATACTAGCCTGAGGAGAAATCGCCTGCAAAACAGACAGGAGACTAACAGAATCAGCCACAGTGTTACAGAGTATGAATGATGAGAAGAAATTCCTGAGGTTATACATCACAATATATTCATAAAGTTAAAAAATAAATAAATAAATTATATATGGCTAATATAACATGTTAACAAACAGACTGGCACATTTTAGAGGGATAACTGACAGCTTTGCCGTGACAGGAGTTTTCAGAAGAGACTCATCTTTCCTGTAAATGCATTGTCCGTGGTCAAGGAGAGCAGGAAAAGGAAGGGAGGGAGGGGAAGTCAAATACCCAGGTGTGATCCTCTTGATGCAGAGGCACATGTGGAAGAAACAACAGTGTCTGAAAAAGCTTGCTTTCAAAGCGTTGCATTTTTTTTCTTTTAATATGCATTATTGTGCCAACATTTGAATCATTGCCGTCTTTGACAGCAGCTGGCTCAGTGCTGTTACCTTCTCACACAGGATGTTGAGAAAGACAGTGATTCTCACTTCAGCTTTAAAACCACTGTAAACTCCCTCAATCCTTCTCTCTCCTTTACTACTGTTATTATCATTCTACTAACTTTTTTCTTCCCACAAATTATACACTGCATGACCTGTGCCTTTAAATGTCTCATGTGCCCATCATCCCACGGAGATGATGAACTTAACAAAAGCCTTTTCTGCAGCGTCCTTTAGCAGCCTGTCTATACTGTGACACTAAACAATGACACATTTGCACCAGGCAGCAATAGCAAGAAGGTGAGAATGCACAGTTTACGGACCCTCACAGAGATAACACCAAAGCACATCTCAAAATCAAATTGCAATTACTCTGCTAATCTGTTCTGTGTTTATTGAAGAGATACCCAGGGTGCGAGGATCGAGGACTGAGCGGAAGAAGCTACAGAGGTTAAATTGGCTAAACAGTTGATGACAGAGTAAGCAAAGCGTGTCATTACATGTCAGGAAGTTTGAGCTGTGTTCTGCAGACAGAAAAACAGTCTTCAGGCATGCTGGTGTAAGGCAGACAATTTGCTCACCTATGTGTTACTAAGGATGAGCAACACGTTCATGTTTATGTCAACATCATATATAAGGTGCAGGACCTGCCACCTTTCTTCCGTCATAAGAACATTTCTACAGCTGTTATTACGATGACATGTTTACATGTCAACTGCAAGGCAGATTTCTCCACTTCAAGATGAGGCCACCTTAAATTAATCCTGTTTTTTTACTACAGTCCCTTCAGAAAGTACTGAAACCTCACAACATCTTTAATGTATTGTAAGTGTATTTTAATATGGAAAATGTAAACACAATAGTTGATAATAACAAAGTGAATATTTCAGCAAATAAAAAAATCTAAAAACTGACATCCTTTATTTACTGTCATGTTATTTCAAGTATTTACACACTTGCTTTGGTCTGGTGTGGTCTGCTTTGATTCCTCTTTGTATGAGTCTAAAAAGTGACTTTAGTCCACATGCAGAAAATTCAAATGACAGAACATAGTTTACGACGCATTAAGAATATAATACATGGAATGCATATGGCCTCACAATTTACATTGCATATCAATAGCAAAGAACTCTCTGCAGACCTCTACAATAACATTTTTGACCAAGCATAGATAGGAACGAACAGAATTAAAATCTACATAACATCTCTGGAAAGTCCCGACAATGAAAGCTCACACACACTTCCTATCCACCTCGATGGAGGATGAGAACTGTCAGGAAATGAGAGATAACCTGCCCAAACTTTGGTGTGAAAAACTTGTATGGACTTACGCAAAAAGATTCAGAGTGGTAATTTCTGCTAAAAGGGTTCCACAGTGTACCGAAACAAAGGGTAAAAAGTAAAGTTTAGAATAAATTTACAATAGAGAATGTGAAGGTGACCTGCAGTGTTAAAATGGGGGCCAGCCAACAGGTTTTCCCTGCCTTTTGTTGGTAAGTTGGAGGCTGTACTCACCTATACTCACCTGTAAGAGTATGACCGTACTCTGTCAGTTAGCTGGTGTCTGGTGCCACAGATATGGCAACAGTTAACACAACCTGATGTAGCTTACCATTCTCTATACATTTAATTATAGAGAGAATGTAAGAATGTATTTTCAATCTCAGACTAAAAAAAATTAAGTATGGGGTGAAAGAGCATATTTGATATTTTTTCTGCTCCATCACATTCCTCTAAGTTAATGATAACAGAAACATCATCTACAGAAGAAACCAAGGAACAATGTTATCTGCAGACAATGGCACAGAACATGATAACTAAAAATAAATATTATTCTTTGCGATTTAAAATTACATTTTCTTGAAATTCCCCTACCGTTTCCAACCTGGGGAAAAAAAGATCACTTTGCTAAAGTAACCGGGGATTATTAAAAAAAAACTGTGGTGTGTTTCTAAAAAGCTTATCTACATCAAACACTACAATCTTATGTAGTTTTCTGTTGCAGACCTAAGGAGAAGTGGCATTCCACACGGAGACTGAAAGTCAAAACAAAAGCCTGGAGAAGAGGCGGTGTGTGTAAGAGAGGGAGACTTAAAAGATTCCTTTGAGCGTCTGTCTTTGGCTTTGCAGTTCTTTAGCTAACGGTTTTATTGCGCACTGTGTCCCAATCTTCTCTTTTGCCAGGATTACAGTAATCAGGCCCCGACCAAAAAACAGCAGATCCAAGGCTTAAAAAGAGGGACATGCTTGACAAAGAACTAGAATGTATTTGTGGGGACGGTTCAGGGGAGGATGGGACAGTATCCTACTTCATAATTACCAGTCGAGTAGAAAAAATATAGCACTGCTACACTGAACTTGCACTGCTATGAAGCAAATATTGTCGCTTTTCCTTGTTCAGATCCTCTCAGGCATTTTCAAACTATGGTCTAAATTGATCCATGGCCTATACAGAAATCAATGCCCCCTGATTTTATAATATGTTATACAGTATATCATAAACAACATAAGAATAAAGTGATTTAACCAACACACACTGGTTTTCTACTGTACGAGGTGACCCTGTTCACTAAATCGTGAAGTGTAGCTCATACAGGATCAACCATGAGACCTCACTGTATCTCAGCAAACCAGCCCAGCTAACTCACCACACATCAACCACCCTGACCCCAAAAGGGGTGGGGAAGCTTAAAAACTACCCCAAGATAGCTGACTTTCAAAAACTGAGAATTCTACATCGTAACAAGTTACAGCTGTTCATCAGCAATGGGCAACTTAGAAGGATAGTCACAGCCACAATTATTATCAAAAATCACAAGTATGCGAGCATTCATCCCCATAATTGCATTTGTTTTCATTCCTGTAGTAGTAAGAACTGTCTTCTTGTGCATGTCTGTGTTTCCATGTTTCCACCAAATCCCCCACTCTCTGTAATATAACCTTCCATTGATACACTAAATAATCAACCAATCAGAAGACCAGAAAAATATATGATATTTCTCCCCCCAGCTGCCAGTCATAATAACAACAGACACAAGGGGTGTATGGACAGATGTTGTGGGAAACACACTTGGGTAATCAGGCCTGCAGGCTGTTTTTTTATTTGACGTCAGAGATATAACCTATTGTACACCTGATGGGATGCTAAAGCTATTCTTCTAATATGATATATGGTAAACACTAACCTACCACACTCATTATTACGTGTTTTTATGCAGTGATTTACACCATGCAGTGTAACCATTATCATCCATCACAGAACATTATATTTTCCCATTCCATCTCGAGTAACGCCACACTATAGTATGATATTTTTAAATTAAAATTCTTTTTTTTCAAATTGGCCTCGAAACAGATTCTATTCTCAGCAAAAAACACAAAATACTGACAAGGCCCTCCTGGCTTGAGAATTGCAGAACAAAATGAGAGACTAGAGACGCATAATATTTCAAACGTGGTGTCCATTTGAAAACAGAGGCAGCCACAGTCTTGGCTGTCACTCCTAACTTGTCTCCACCCACCCAGTGAGCCACACCAAAGCTTTGAGAGCTCAACTTTTCACCAGAAGAACACTAGATAGTGTGTGATGGGCAATACATAAGTGCCTGTTTCAAAGAGCTGGCTGGATTAAAGCTCTCAAGGCATTTTAATATGAATACAGGAGCTCCGTAACATGATAATAAACACCCAGAGAAAAACCACAAAACTCTTGATAATCAGAGTACTGGTGATAGCACCGACTTAAAAGGGTGGAGACAATATGTGAAGCCAAGATTTCAAATGGCCCCTACTTTATTTAGTCTTACGCTGCTAAGAATTTGATCTACAACATCCCCTCTGTAGCTCAGTTCACGGATGATACCTAAAAAAAAAAAAAATGATGAGGCATCTAGGTGCTCATGTGAGCTATGATGCCTTGCCAGGTAAATTTTTAAGCTCTTAACGTATCAGACACACTGTTTCCACCCGCAAATTAAATGTGCAGTTTGTGAACAATTTTATAATCTACCTACATAAGAGCAGCAGCCTCCATTTCCCAGCAGTTCATGAAATATGTTGTCCTCCCTGTCTCTGTCCTTTTTGTTAGTGGGGTGCTGGTTTGGCAGAGAATTCATAACTGCTGTACTAAAAATGAATGGTATGCTTCTGAGCTCAGCCACTTTATACTCTGGCTCTCCAAACGTAGTCATGTTAAACAGAACAGTCACTATTGGCGTAGTGACTGCTTTGTCACAGTTAGTGACATGCAATTATTTTCCTGGCATTTCTTCACTAAAACACAGTGAAGAACAGCAGCAGGAGTCTGTAAACTATAATCATATAATCATTCTGAAAAAGGAAAATATGCTAAAAGATTCTTTCCCCTTTCAACTAGATAACAGATAAATAGCATTAGATGCCTGCAAACGTTTCCTCAAAAGACAAACCATATAGGAAACTCGTGTGAATTTGAGTAAGCAAAAGTCATCTGTGTCCCTGTGATGACTTCCTGTGGGTAAGTAGTGGAAGGCATTGAGCATTGGTATTTGCAGCCAGGCCACTCGGGTTATTTGCTAAACAAATCACAGTCGGAGGCTTTTGTGTACATGCAAGTTTGTGTGACCCCCCTAAATGCTCAAACTCTCAAGTGAGCTGGGCATGCATGAAACCAGACAATACAAACACAGATCAGAGCACTATTTGTATTTTAACCATCTTTTGGAGGCTTAGCTGGGCTTAACACGTTCCAGGAAGCTTCGGCCTATGCAGTAAGGCAACTACTAAGGGACAAAGTTATGGGTGTCCTACCTGTTAAGACTGATCTTTCAGCTGACCCAGTCTGTGCATCCCCTTTACTGAGGAATGCTATGCATGACTACTTGCATTTGTAGCAGGACTTACTGCTGCCGCTCGGGAATACTTCCTCAATAACTAAAGAATCTATGCCTGTTTTTTAAATGTATTTTCCATGCATTTATTTTCTATGAACTGAGTTGTGAATATTATAACGTGCCTTTAAATCATTTTGATAAAGGGTGAAAGCTATCTTGCACCTGCATCTGCATCCTTGAAGAGGAGCAATGGATTCAGCAAAGGACTGGGGCTTTGCTCAACACTAACACAGATATTAAGAGGACAAAACTTAAAGGAAATGTGTTCGTATCCTTCTAATTCAAAAGTTAAAAAAAATGACAACGTAAAAACGAGACATTTTAAGTTGTTATAGCTGTTAATTTTGCGATCTGGGCCCATAAATCCACACAAATGCGCAGGAGAAAAATCAAGTTTTAGCGTTAACGTTAGTTGACAGCGGAGACAACACCGTGGTGGAGTCGAGGCGCCACGTTAGAGCCGTCTCCCAGTGCACCGTGTCATCCACCAAAATACCCTGAAGTGAATATTATTCATAAAAGACACATTTTACATTGTCTTCATCAAATAATTAACCAAAGGTCCGTGCTCACCTGCACAGTTGACAGAGCATTTAAGGGTAGAGATGTTTAAAACTTTGCCACAAACTTTACAAATGTCCTCAGCTCACCATTTTAAGCCCTTTCCCGCAAGAAGTAACGTGTCCCTTCGCTGTAACACTGTGCAAGCGATGAATTTCTCACTTCGAAGCTACAAAATAACCCGAATTTAAATAAAAAAAACAGATCCACTTTTCGCCCCACGTCCTTCTTCCAAATTCAATCTCATCGATGCAAACGGACTCTATCCATGAATACCTTCCACCTCCTATCAGCAAAAGATTGGTCGGTAGTGCGAGTTAAAAACGCTTTGATTGGCCGATCGGTCGGGCTGTGGAAGTTCTTATTTGTTGTAGCGGATGTCAATCAAGCGCTGAAGGGCTTCTCCCGTTGGATCGGACAGAGGAGTTTCCAACTGCCCACGTGATGTGTGAGGTGGCTCCCCTCAAACAGCTTTCCATAGATGATGTTGGAATAAAGGAAGTGTGGGACGTGAGGACCCTTTCCTTTTCCCATAAACACATGGGTTGTCATTTAGAAACTAAACATTTAGGTTGTATTGAAATAGGATTCAAAATATCTAAAGTTTTAAAATATAGGGACTTAGTCATCTACATCCACATTTTAAACACCTTTTATAACTATATAAGCTTTAAAATACCCTGAGATAGTTAAGGTATTCTTAAAACAAACTTAAAGCTTTTCATTACTAGTTTTTCTATACATGCTTCTAAACACTAATCTATCTGAACGAACTAATATGTGTAGCTCTAATTTAACCACAAACATTTTCAATTTATCTTTTCAATTTTTATTTGTTTTAAGCGATAATCTCCAAATATAACTTGTGATTTAAACAAAAGGTTGCACTGCTTTGTAAAACAAGCCTGTTAAAATTGTTTATATCAAATTTGTAGTTACAAAATGTAGAACAAGGAGATGATGAAAAGGTAATTACACCTGTGCTGCCACCCACTGGCAGTTAGTCCAACACATCCTTAAAAAGCCAAACGTTTGAGTAAATACCTATCTAACTAGAAATAGTAATTATAAAATGTAGATAAAATTTAAAAATATATGATTTACATTACAACAAAGTACTTTTATGGTACAACCAATCACATTGCAGCGTTTTGATGTGCCAAAAGTAGCAACAAACATCTACCTTCTTAAAACATCTCTAATTTTAATTATATTGCATTATATCACCAAAAATGAACATGATTCAAAAGTTTGCTTGATTAGTCCGTATCTTCACATCTTCACATCTCCACTTTGGACAATAAAGCCTTTGTGGAATAGTCCTCAACTATTTTCTGCCAGAAAGGCAGTTCTGTCAAATGCCCCTTTTTCATGACTATGATAAATATTTCCCTCCGCACCAAACAGCACCAAATGTGGATGAAGTACTCAAAAACTAAACTTAAATAATTACTAAACTAAAACAAGTTACAGTAATCAGTCATGGTATAACACATTGAGACTTATACTAGTTGTGATAATCAAAATTAACCAATTATTTTCAAAACACTTTTGTTGAAATATCACATAACAATAGTGACAGCCTACAGCAGAATTTGAAACTGAGTTTACTGCATAATTACTATCCATATAATAGTCATAGTAGCAATTATTAGAAATCCATTTTAAAACTGTATTCACTTAATTCTGAATGATTTTGGCCAGTCAATCAGGTGACCTGAGACTATGATCTAATTGGCTGGTTTGGGTTCTCTAACAGGCCGCAGAGAGGAGCGTCTGGAGCCAATGGACATCGTTTTAATGTTTCTCGCCTCCTTTGATTGGACAGTTGTCTGATCTGTCTCCATCTTTGTCCCACCTCCCGGAATTACCTCCCTTAGACTGTCATCCTTTTGGCTCCTAATGTTGTTGCAGAAGAAGCAGGGGACTTAAAGGGAGCACATACAACGAAAAGTGGAGCTTATTCTCGCGAAAACATTTTTAAAGTGTTCACCAGGAGAAACAACAACACGGATAAAGGAGATGGGATTCAACAGCAGGCTGGCGGCGGAGTACCAGCTCCACCCTGAGTGTCTCCAGCTGTTGTTCTGATGGAGTCAGCTAATGTTAGCTGGATGCAGGGGATAGTCAGAGAAGCCTGTCACTGATGTCACTGATTGTCGTTTCATTTTATCTGGGTTACAAGGCTTAACACACTTCTCTGATGACAATGCAACGGAATTAAAGTAACATAGGCCGTTTAGACTGTGACATATGTCTTACATGACATAAGAAGCCAGTGAATTAAAATCTGTTTACCTTGAGGTCTTCATTTTATCAGAAAAAATTGCGTTATCTAATGCAGCATTAGCATTGTTGGCATTTTAGCTTTATCTGTGCTTTACTAAGACACTGTTATGGTTCATAATGCTTTGAATTTCATCTAAATGATATAAACTCCTGCCCAGGAAAGCTCACTAAACTGCTGTATAATAACACGCTTTGTACAGCTGTGTTCCGTTAAAATGTAAAATTATTTTCATATGTGTTGACCACATAGATAGGAACTGGGGCTGCAAACAGAAGTTGTCAATCAATATTTAGCAATAGTAGTAGTATTTTTGATGGAAGTGAAACGGTCATGTTGTTATCACTACATAATTTTTATGTTCTGACTCTTCGGTCTGGACGCCTGTGATACTAGAGTGAGACACACCAGTACATTTGCATCTTTCACTTGAAACTTTTTGTAACCAGATGTTCTTGTTTTGGCAGCATATATAGAAATTAACAGCTTTATAGAATTTTATGAAACATATAATTTGACAGGCAGGTATACCCTCCAATTTATGTGATGTTTTGTTAAAGGTGAAATTTTCTTAGTCGTGTAATAAATCTCATAACACAATTTCCCTCCCTACAAACTATATATAAAGTTCTTGAACTAATTATTAAGAAAAACTTTGAAAACAGAATGCAGATTAATCAAATTGTGTTTGGCCCAACTTAAAGATAATTAAGCTGAGCTGCTTTGAACATCTGAAAATCCACAGGTAGTAGTTGTTATACATGGCCAAAAAAAAAAACATCTACCATAAAGTTCAAGATTGTTTTCACAAAGAGAAAGCTACAGAAATATTTTGATGTTACCTACAAATTAAGCTACAGATTATTTAAACATTACTGAACTTGAAACATGTTTTAAAATTTTGTTCCATAGATGAGCAAGCAAGGATTCTTATTAGCAGAATTCTTGACGCTTTTATCCAAACTGACTTACAAATGAGGTGCAAGTCAAGGAGAAAACATCAAAGCAAAGTACCATCAAAGAAGTGTTTCCATTTATCAATGAGACAATAACTATAATAAAATATATTTATTTAATTCTCTGTTGAACAGTTTTCACATTGTAAACAAACCATTTGTAGTTTCTTTTAACTATAAATGCATATTCATATAAATGGCTATACTTTTTTCTTAATTATAGGGCAAAGAATTATTCATAAAAGTTCTATTTTTTTATGATGAAGGTACATTTGTTTTTTTCACTCGCTTCCTCACTCTGTGAAAGAATTTGCATGCTCTCTTAAATTGTCCTGAATCCTGGCTGGACACTTCAGTGGATGATTCTTCAAGTATAGTAAGGGGATTCTGCTTCCACATCAGTATTATTACTCAAACATGAAAGGGATGAGAAACTGGTGGCTCACTGTAGGAAACCTGAATGCATTGTTTGTGTTTTCATGTTATGCCTTTGAGTCTGCCTCTTTATAACCACCATGGACTTGTGTATCTGACTTGTCTAAAGTGTGCCGTTAGGAAGGAGTCATGAGGTGAACAGCAGTATATACACACCCACTAGGTTCATCTATCCGGTAATCCACCGTTAAAAAGCTGTGTTTCAGGGTTTTCATAGGACTGTTTCTCATTCCAGCATCCACATCCACAACACATTTAAGCAGGTTTGCTCATCTTTGTGTTTTACATGCACTGTTGGGAATTTAGGTCTCAGCACTATGTTGTCCAAACCCCTGAGTGAGTAAAGCCCCTCTGCTCCTCATACTCTTCTGGAGTCATAAATCTCCACTGTGTATTTCCTGTGTCTTTCCATGTAAAATACTTCCATGTGTCATGTCCAAAAGTCAGCGTGTCTTCAACTGGCTGTTCCAGCAACAGACATGACTTGATCAAGTCATGACTTTCATCCAGTTATATTCACAGTTAAGGGGAAATCTGGTCTATCTGAAGTACATGTGGGCCATAAGGCAGCCCACTGCCCACATATCAACAGCTTCTGTCTGACTCCCTGGAAGGGCCAAACCAAAGTCAATCTGCTTGATCTTGAATGGTTAATTTGTGTTGTCGGGTTAATCTTATTGTTGTCTGCATCCATGTTTCAAGCATGGCCACTTCCCTTTCAACAAAGATATCTTCCCTATTTTTGTGTTTTTAGTGCCATCATGTTTCCTTTTTTAGGTGTAAGCGCCACTTGACAAAAATGTCTGTAGTTTTTAATAAAGTGAAGTAACGTTGATTCTGTACACTACTTCAAGAGAGCGACACGTTATTTTATCCAAAGCGACTTACAGAGTAATTTGGTACTCCACAATCAGGTGGTTGTGTTGTACGTCCTTAAATTCAACATAAAATGCAACACCGTATTGGATTAAGTTACAGATTTTATTGTACAACTCAATGCAGGTACATCAAATTCAAAAAGAAAACTGAACACTAAGGGATATGAGTAAACTAGTGTACATTACATAGTACAATGATCTCAGATGCACAATAGGAGAACTGGTTATTTTTAAATCAGTTCACCTGTGATGAAAATGTTGGTTATTTGATGCTCAAAATTAAACAAAAAATGAATGAGAGAAACTGTGGAGTTTGCAGCATTACAATTTAACAAAAGGTTACAGTGTTAGATCTGACAATTGACAAGCCCAACACTCAAGGTCAAGAATTTCAGCACAATGAAGGCATTGTGTGAAAAAAAAAAAAACTTGAATAAATAGAAATAAATATCCACCTAAAAATGTCTAATTCTGATGGCTTTCCATCAAAATGCCAAAACCCATCATCATCAAAATGTTGCTTGCTTACATTTGCAAGATAAAATCTTCATTTTGGATGATAAAAGCTTTGTGGAGGGGACTAGTACTGACTTTTATTCTTTAAAGGCCTCTGCTTAGAAAGGACTCACAGTAAAAAACTATTTACTCTACTTATTACATAACTGCTCAAAACTAACCTATACATCATTCTTCAAAAGCCACTCCAATCAGCGCCAAGTATGTAAGATGTAGAACCACAAGCAGAGATATATTTTACAGATATCACATTACTGACTTTCCTAATGGGTCATGTGTTTACTGCGTATCTTATAGCAATCCATTTATTGCTCAATAACAGTGTCTGGTGATTCATACCTAATGCAGCATGAGATGCCAAACAAAGCCCAGTGGTCCCATGATAGTGAAATGAGCTACAAAACTCATGCTCAACTGCATTCTCAGCAGCTCTAATATACAAAATACTGCAAAAGACAAATCTTCCTTTACTTCCTGAAAATACAAGGAAAAAAAAAAGCTTTCCTATCCTATCTGTGTCTGATTTATCAAATTTCTTTTAACAATGTAAACAGTGTAAATACTATAGGTGTACAATCTTTTTAATGGTTCTTCCTTGATCAGCTACGTATGTATGTACATATGTATATGTATATAAATATACACACACACACAACATAGTATTGTGAAGCTGATGCAAACAAGCTTTGCACAGTTTTCAAAAACAACCACTTTAAAGCATGGGAGCCTCACAGCAAGTATAAAATAATGCAAATAATGCATTACAAATATTAACCTTTAAAAGTAACGTTATGCATCTATTAGGAAATTTTAAAAAGCACATCAATTATATAAGAAATTACCTCCTTGGTACCCCTCAGCTTGCATGAGGTTTGACAGAAACCTTTGACCGCCCCCCTGTGGGGCCATTTACCGGCACTGGCTTGTTTTCGAAGTTCCAGTCCACTGGGTTGAGCAGCTGCATGGTCTTTTTGTGCGTCCAGAGGGGGTTCATGATCAGTGTGAGCACAGCAAGGCCTATTAAGAAGAGGAAAAGTGGAGGCTGGGCCATGTGGGTGTTGAGATCTTGCCAGTGGGTCAAAGTTAACCACCACATGTAGTAGGTGAGCACCATACGACAGTGGAACATGTGGATCATCACCCACTGATTGGCTCTCCAGAACAGGGTGCGTGCCCAGCCGGCCTGTCAGAGGAAAAGAAAGAAACAAACATGTTATACTGTAACATCTACATCTCTAGATCTTTATCTGTACTCACGTCAAACCTTTATGGCAGAGGAAAAGTGAAATTTACATTACAGGCTCACTTTTTTTTTTTAAACTTCCTCTTTCTAAGAATGCAAAACTCGTGTCTGTTTAGAGTCGAAAAGTGCACAAGACCAAAGAGGAACTGAAACTTGGTGAGAATTAAATTTAAACATTAGTTTGCAAGAGTTTGTCAGAAAATAATGATTAGCCAAGAGATGTTGATGCATCAGCAGCACTGATACCTCTGAAAAAAATGCATCTGCCAAAAATATTGGTAAATTTGCATTATGATGACAAAGGCATGGATATTGTTGACAGGCTGTTTTAGTAGATAGAAAGGTGCTGTAAGGGCCCTACAGTACCTTTAGCAACATCCAAGATATACAGGTGAATGGTGTGCTCATCTCAAGCAAAAGCGTAATCATCGGCAGGAAGTGGCCCATTGAATCCCACACCACTGCCGACGCAAATCCTGACAGGGCAAAGAAGTGATGGGCCGCCAGTGGTAGGTCGAACGACCTAAACACAACACTGGAGCTGTGAAGTGCTACATTCTCAAATATGAAGAAACCCGTGGCCGTGAGGACATTAAACCATGACCAGTCTTCTTGTCCCCTCACTTTGTCTTTTGATAACGATGAGTCTTCAGTCAGAGCCCGAAGGCCGGCTACGGTACTCTGGATGCCGAATACTGCCCGGGTGGCTGCAAGGTTCCAGAACACCTTCTCCTTAGCTGACAGGGAGTTGTAGGTGCAGGACAGAGCTGCTGAAATGAGGTGGGAGAGAAAGAATATTGCTGCATAAATCCCAAATCCCAGCCCAATGAGCTGGAGACGATAGTCCAACGAGAAGAATTCTGCACTGGGTTGTGGAAGAGGGCTGATGTGCTGCCCAGGACCCATAGTGTTTGCCAGGAGATACTGGAGCTCGAGCTGGGAGGAGGTTCAGCTGCAGGTGGGACCGTGAACAGGGGCTGATACACGCATGGTGTGTTGGTCACCTGCAGCACAATGGACAGCTGATGAGAAAATACAGGTACTAAACATGAAGTAAATACATTTCTGTTGAGCTTCACAAATTATAAAATGGCCCAGGCAAGTTCACGCGTTTAACTCAGTACATGTTACTCATTTTTAAAGTATTAAAGCATTAATAGAAACATGTGTTTTTTAAGGCAGTGACTTGGTAAAAGACTGAATCAGTTCTGAAAATAGCTCCTCATCCATTACAGCAAAACTTGTAATTCTGTAAAAAACATGATTAGTCAGAGTGAATTTTAAGCCTCAACTAAATGTGAGGCCGATTCGAGCCAACAACTCAAACGAAACACTAAGTCCTCACCACAAAGACTTACAGTTTAACTCACCGAGTTCCTTCCTCCACCATCGGCCGAGCTCCGTGAAGCTGGAACAGGAAAACTCACATCATACGACTTCAATTTGGTCACATGACCGCCACCAAACAGGAAGTCACGCCTTTTGTCGAACATACGGACATTCCATTGGTCAACGCTGCTCAGACCCACAATCCCGCTGTTTAGACCCTAAAATCAAGCGTGTGTGTGAGCAAAACATGCGTTTCAATAATTTGTTTTATTATTATTATTTTTCATCCACAAGAAAAAAATAGCTACATTGAAATAACTATACAATATATACACATAACCCTTCATTCTCATATAGTATTACATTTGTAAATGTGTTGAAATTAAAATTCTAGCTGTAGTCGTGACGGAGTGTGATGCAGCAGTGGTGCAGCGTACCCTGACCGTAGTCTTCCAGGCGCCCGGGGCAGGTTGCTCTAGTGATAACACACATTTGTACAGAAAGACAAACACAGAGGAAACAACAACATGATACAATCCTCATTCTCAGAACAACCAGATTTTGTTACTGTGATTTTTCATTTGAAGAATCTAAACTGGGCAAACACAGGACACACCCCACAACAAAAGGCAAGTCCTTGACTTAGTGAAATGTTCTAAGGAAACAAGGTTGCACTGCTCCATTTGTCTTTGGCAAGTCAGTGATTTCTTTATTTGACCAAAAGGGGGCGGTCTTGTCTCGTGAATCTACACTTTTACAGCCTGTGCAAGATACTGTATAGTAGAACACAAAGTAATAAAAAAACAAATCAATCTATCAACCTACCTATAACTGACAGTCATCTTCCTGAGTCCTGGTTGTTTGGAACAAATTACACCCACATGTTTGTCTGGCAAAGACCTTGTAGATTGAAATATCAGTGTGCACGCAGCCTCATTTTCCCTACAATTTACTTGATTATAATTGGTTTTACTTTGTTGTTTTAACCTCATGCAACCTCATGCAATTCGTGTGTATGTCAGAAAAGGTCCTCATCCACGTCAACATAAGGTACGACTGATAGAGTGACAGGCTAAACAAATATGGAGACACCTCCAGTGGAATCAGCATGCAGCGCATGAAACCTGCTGTTGTTTTGTGATGAGTGTGAATCAGAGCGACATTATAACAGGATATATGAAACGTTCTGTTCAAAGCCAGATTTCTAATGCAACATGCCACTTTGTATTCAGGGCCATGTTTTCATGTACAATCTGTCCTAAGAATAATTCTTAGACAAACACTGTATGTACGATTTTGTTTAGTCTTCTGTCTTTTTAACCTAAAAGCTGTTTTTTAACAAGCTGACTAGACATACAGTGCAAACTAAAATGTCAAGTCCTTATTTTGGCCTGTTTAAAGAATTAATGTACAAAGTTAAGTTGACTAATGCGGTTCTATAGTTGTGAATATCATCGCCAACTAAAAGATAATTAATTATATGTGTAGATTAGTAATATATAAACTACGAGTCAAAAGTTTTGACAAACCTTCTCATTCAATGGTTTTCCTTTATTTTCATGACTATGAACCTTGTAGATTCTCACCGAAGGCATCAAAACTGAATGAATGAATGAACACATATGGAATTATGTAGTAAAATAAAAAGTGTGAATTAACTCAAAATATGTTTCACATTTTAAATTCTTCAAAATAGCCACCCTTTGCTTTGATTACTCCTTACACACTCTTGGCATTCTCCCGATGAGCTTCATGAGGTAATCGGCTGAAATGGTTTTCACTTCACTTGAGGTGTGGCATTGTCAGGGTTCATTTGTGGAATTTCTTGCCTTAGTGGGGTTAAGACCATCAGCTGTGTTGTGCAGAAGTCATGCAGAAATGAGAAGGTGTGTCCAAACCTTTGACTGCACGTTATAATTTCCACATCATTGGTGACCTTCCTGAGTCACTTAATCAAGAAAAGCAAATCCACCCGTTTTGTTTTACATATTCAGAACTACCCCTCATCTTTATCGCTTTGTTATTCTGCCTAGCTGGCTACACCCGAAAAATGCATGAAATTTCAAGAACAGTTAGTCAGATTCAATGATTAAATTTTTCCTGTGAGCTACAAACTGACCACTGGGAGTGTAGGAGACACCGTTGTTATTATGGTAGCATGAAATAGCTTTACTACCTTGGTGGATGTAATGTAGTTTGGTGTCTGATAATATGGCATAAAGTAAATGTATGAGATTTACTAATATTTATATGTTATATAACTGGCACAGTAGCAAATAATAAAAAATAAATTAATTCTGTAAAGCAAAAGGCACCACACAGATAAAGATTTCCAAATGTTTTCTCCAAAATTTAATTGCAGAATTATTTACACTGGATGAAATTAGCATTGATTAAACTACTGAAAGAGGCAACAAAATTGTTTTGAAAGAATGGAAGGAAATGCATATGCTGCTGCAAGGTACTCAAATTATATAAAAAGTGCCCAGTGGTATGGTAACTCGCATCAAAATAACACATTGAGAACTACATATGTGATCAACTTAAATAAATACATAGCAAAGGTGCATCAATGGAACAGTGTCATAACTTTTAACAAAAACAAATAAATAAATAATACAGGTCTACATTCAGAATCTGTATTTCGCATGCCATCACATCAGCTTACAAAGTAACAACAAAGTAAAAATGACAACAAAACATGAGCAAGAGCAGAAAATAGTTATGTTTCAATGAAGCATATATTATATATTTATATATCTCTATATATTTTTCTTTACAAATAATGAATATTTGGCATTATATTCATCCTTACTATAGATATGATATACAAGAGATGAAAATATTTTTAGCTAAACAACTACCTTTTTCATTTTATCTAGTAATTATAGAGTTGTTTCACATTCCAAGTTCGAGGAAGTGTTGTATCAGTCTGTGTCTCAGTGAGTCTTCTGCTCGTTCCATGGTATGGTTACGAAAAAGTCCCTTTGAAATATTTCACATCGTGGGTTCTGGAGTTAAAAGTGAATAGAGAGTCGCACCAGGAGTGAGGCCACAGAATGTTGAGAAATGATAAAAACACATGATTGAAAGTGGGGAAAGAAGGTGTCAGAAACGATTTTCTTACACAAAGTCAAAGAAGATGCCGTGTTGAGCAATGCTTTTTAAGTATGCTGGGAACTTCACAAAAGATGGCACTTGTAGTTAATTACGGCCCGTGTGATGTTTAAATGTGACACTGATGCAGTGTTCTGCCCTTGGGGGTTTCATGGTTTGTTTGTTTTGTTGTTTTTGGGGTGGGGAGTGGGGGGGGAGAGGGTTGTTAAATTGGAACATCTTTAAACTAAAATGAATAAAAGTGTTACCACAGGTACTTTTATAGTTGCTTTCTGCTAAGTGGGGAATCCTTTAGTGCTCACTTTATCACATGCACACTCGACATTTGCATTATTAACAAAAAGATCTAAAATACCCAGTAAAATTAGCTTCGGTCATGAAATGGAAGATCAGCTTGTAACAGGAGGCCTTTCAAAGAGTGTGTTCATGCTTATTTGAACTAAAAATTTTAAAAAGGGTGAAAAATATAATTGTTACTGGGTGAGGAACTTGACAAAACTGTTACAGAAAGCGAAAGAACTTTTGATAATAAAAGAGTCTCTGGTTTTTAAAGGTAATATTTTTTCCAAATGGGGAATGATTCTAAGGCTAAAAAATTTCAGATTTCCACAAGCTTTACCATAGCCTTTATGTAGTTTCTCTTGCACAAATCCTTTTCATCATTTTCTGTTCCGTATGACTTCTGACACGCGTCTCTCTGCTGTTTGAGTGGGTACTTCCTGGTGTAACTAGAAAAAGGGTTTCTCACAGTAACTGCCTCTTGGAGGAACAAGACGTACACTTCAGACTAAACCAAGGTGTTGGATACAGTTCAGCTTTCATTCATTTTTTCACAGCCCTGATCAAGTTGCATAACAGAGTCCCGCCTCTGTTGTTTCAGTCAGAGCCTTCACCGAAACTTGCCCGGCAGCGTTTGATCGAAGGAAATACGTGTAATGCTGATGCTTAAATTCTACAGCATAGGCTACTGTTCAGCAACACATTTATCAACACCAGCTTTGAAGGGCCTTCGAGGCTGTTTGCGTGATCCCACCAAGGACCCGAAATCTTACATAAGCTGCTTTGCTTAGTCAAAGAAAGGCTGAAAAATACCCAGCGCAGTGCCAAGCGATCCTCACAGAACAGCCTTCCAGCTACACAACAGCATACAACACCAGCAGTTTGGGGCTCAATGCAGAGCTCTCTTCTCCTCTAAGCCAGCATATGTCAGGCCGAGTCTGTCTCTTCCCCGTCTGCTTGCCACTGTGGCAACAGCAGGGGAACGTCTCAGCTCTGCCAACTGCCTGGCATCACACATCCAGTCGCTTTCCAGAAACCCGCTGTCACACTGTTAAAGGTCCCTGCCTCTGCAATCAAATAACAGCAGAATTATAGATAGGTGTGTTTAAAAAATCGAATCTTACACTCAGTGTTTCAAACAGTCAGTGGTGCTGCACTGCATGTTTGAAATGCTGTCACTCTACAGCTGACTTTAGTTATTTGGTGATTTCTTGGACTGAATAGTCTCAGCTGTCTCTTGCTTGTCTCTCTTGTGCTACATGAATTTAATTATAACTCATGATAACTAAAAACAGTTGGTGTCAACACTCAAATTCAAGTGGAAAATATACTTGATGGGCTTAGACCCTTTATGTTTGATACATCAGATTCTCATGTGTACGCACATTTTCCAGAGATGCACATGGTAAAAAAATTGAATTGTATTTTATCAAAAGTTCAGTCTGTAGCACAAAAAATCTATTATATGCTATGACAGGGTATTAAAATATGTTTTAATAAAATGCTACAGTGATGACACGTTTGTGTGTGTGTGTGAGAGAGAGGGATGCAGGTCAGGCTACAGTTGGGTAGCAACAGGGAAATCAAGCCAAATCTGAAACACACTGACCTCAGATTCACACTCTATTTTTCTGAAAATGTCAGTAATGTGCTACAAAAACAAAATACAAGCACACATATCAACAAAACACACATTCACACAAAATATTAGAATTCACACAAGTGTACCCAAATCTCCCTGATCCTACTCTGAATGGAAATTTCCAAGTCATAAAAATAGATTTGTAAGTGAAGTATCAATCAGCTGCCAGCACATTGTGTTGCACTGATTGTTTGTCTAATACTGTATTGATTAAATAAAAATCAGCACCATTTAGTTGGTTGATTATTCAAAAGTTTTACCAATAGGCTTCAATCTTTAGGTCAGTGATTTGAATAGAACATGGGCAATGCAATGAACACTAACGTCCAAGTTACTGACACCAAAATTTATGATAAAGAGCAGCTGAATTTCAGATTTACACAAAATAACTGTATCTTTACCACTGCCACTAAGGCCCCAAAGCTTTAATTTGGTTTTACACTATGTAACATACCAAGATATGAGTTGCACCAGCTGTTTGTTTAATTTCCACCATAAAGTCCCAGCTAAGTTCTTAGTTTAAAAATAGCTATGATGAATTAGCCTGCACCCACAAAACAAAATGCCTAATCTAGTAAATAATTTATTAATGTCATCAATACTAATAGGTCAGCGAGTGGCTTTAAAACGTTTTTCCGATTCAAAACCAACTTACAAAGTAAGTCACTAGCTGTAAGCCATAATGTAACAGTGTAGGGCAGATTGTTACTGTAACTTAACTACCAGTACTTTATGTTTATGTGTATAGGCATAAAGTACATCAGCATTAGTAGTATTCATGCAGTCTCAGGAATGAGTCTGATTATGGTGACGTGATGTTATGTTGGTGTAGGTAATTTCAAACAAAGTATTACATAATTTAAGATTTCAAGTTTATCAAACGCTGGGGGAAATATATTGAGCCCATTGATAGCTGGGTTGCATTTAAATCCTAAAATCAATAGGTGTAAATCTATATATGTGCTAACTATTAATTTGTACACAAGAATCTGTTTGTATGGTGCCAGCCTTTTTAATTTAGCAAACATCTGCACTTCAACCACCTAACTAGGTTAAGTTTCAATCTACAAAGAGCTGGTGCAATCATCCTCTCGCCTGCATCTGACCACTGTGATAGTAATCAAAGGCAAATGCATTATCTAGATTGTGTCATACATCATATGGCGACAAAACCTTACACACAGGCCACAGCCAGTTACTCCTCTATTTCTCGTGCATTTGCTTTTAACTGGAGACTTGCAAGTTTTAGTCACTTGCCGCCCTCTGGATACTTTTTAAGAAATATGAAAATTGCAAAGGCATTTTTTAGATTAAAGGAACTAGTATGCAAATACTCTGTTTATGTTTTGGAGGATTTTTCTATCACCCCTCATTAGCTGTGGCTGAGGGCGCTACTTGAAAGGGCCCGAGAGAAGCGCATCATATGAAAACACAGCAGCATGGTTTTGTGTGTATGTATGCAAATAATTCAGATTTGTCAAACGCAAAAGAGAGGGCAGGCAAGCAGTGGACATGAAGAAAAAAAAGATACAATGAATATTCTTCCTGCTCACAATTCAAAAATACAACAGTACTATTGTGAACTTGGGTATGTACATTTCCCTTGGAAATAGAGAAAATTGTAATAAGTGCATAAGTGCATTTGTCTACACATTTCGATCTAAGAATTACACAAACCTTCATAGTTTTTTCTACTGCATTGACAGAATGAAAATGTTGGCACAAGACTTGCATGTTTTTAGCTTCAAGTAAATGTAAATATTAAAGAGTTGGCAACAGGAAAATCAGCTATATAGGAAAGTTGTATGAAATGTGCATGTCGATGAGTTGACAGATGTCGATATTCCACCAATCCAGACCAAGTAAAATGACTACAACCAGACTGGGTAGAAAGCTGCATTTTTCAACACTGACCAGTCCAGAGCTTGTAAGGGCTGCCTGAATAACCTTGAATGGGTGACCAGTGCCACATGCACATAGTTGAGGTATTTCAAGCATTGGCACTTTCCAAAGATTTCAACTTGAACAACAATTGTGTTATATTTAGCTTGTAATTAACATTTACCCCCAAAAGAACAGAAAAAAAAGGCAGAACTTTAAAAGGAATTAAAAATACTGAAGGGTTACTAACTTTGATCATTTTTGAACAACCTGAAACAAAATTTCTCATTTCTCATTTCCTCTTTTTAGCTCAAAGGCCTGGTTGCTGGTAGGTTCTCAAAGCTGCACTTTTTAAATGGCACTTTGCAAATGCTGAAAAACTACAGACGTACCCATCCAGGACACTGAATGACAGAACTTGTAGGCTGGGTATCATAAACACCAGCAAGCCAAAGAAAAACTCAACCAACCCGTGTCACTCACACATTTCTGCTAACACATATTCTGCAATGAGAGAGGAGGCTTGGCACATCCTACAGACCAGCGCTGTTGGCGACGGACACTGAGGATGGCTACGGAGATTAGACAACAGATGGATAAAGGAAGAGTAGAGAGAGTAGCAGTTTAGAAAAAAGGCTAGTTTTAAAGTTTTCTGAATGTAAGAGCAGGGAGACATGTTGGCCCCTGACCCCGTCTTCTCAAAGTCTAGTCTGAGCCTCAGGAATATAGATCTCAATGCTGTCCGCTCGCTCCGAGGCTGAGTTCTGCCGGAAGGAGGCTGCCCGCTTGGCTGCCATGAGCCGTCGACGGGCCTCCTGTCGGTGTCTGTCTGGGAGATCCAGGGATTTCTCCCTTGTGATTGGACTCTTCTTTCGAGCTGTCTTCTTTGGTACGGGAGTTGGTGGCTTTGGGAAGAACACACAATAATTAGGGTGTATGTGCAATACAGTGTTGATTCTGCTTCTTGAAGGTGCATAGAGAATAAGTTTATTAGAATTTAAATTTGATCAATTTATTATCATAAAGCAATTCTGATTATTTAAAAAAAGTATTGTCCTGAAGTATTTAGTCAAATACATTTGAATCTGTGATCGTCCTTAAGGTTTTGGTCCGAATGATGAGACCAGATACATGCAGCTCGTGTGATCACCTTCTTCTCTGGGCTGTCAACAGGCCTCCAGTTGTTATTTTTGATCTGCTGCAGCTGGTCAAACTTAAGGGTGACGTCGTCAATGGAGAGCTGCAGGAGGTCCCAGAACCCAGCCAGATCCTGAGAGGTGGGCCGTGGCATAGCACTGGGGTCCTATGAGAGGGCAGGTAAGAAGGTTATAAAATCAGCTTGGTTATAAGTGTTTGTTTGCAGACACAAGAGTCATAAGCGCACTGGTGATTGTATTTCAGCTTAGATCCACTAGATGTCCTTATCAGACTCTGGTATCAATAAGGTTTTTTTGGACTTTTCCCTGAAATGCAGGATAACGACTGCTGATGGAGACCAATCCTCATGGGTTTCCATGAATGAGCTCAGAAATAATAACGCTTCTTTGTCAGTTCAGTTCAATTTTTTCTCAGTTCCTGAAATGAAAAGCAAATTAAGAAGCACCTCATTGTCTCTAATTGTAATGAGTCGTGAGAATCTGTCCACACACTTACACTCAGCGACCAGTTTTTTAGGTACACCTGTTTTACTTGTTTTTGCAAATATGTAATCGGCCCCTTTCGTAGCAGCAACTCAGTGTGTTGACGCTTGCAGACAAGGTCATGATGACTTGCTGAAATTCAAACGTGGAGAAAAGTTGATTTAATAAACTTGTTAGACTTGTGTTGGACAGACTGGAGTGAATATGTCACCCTGACTATCAGCAAGGTGTACCTAATAAATTGACCGGTGAGAGTATTGTTGTCAGCATGGCTGCTTTTCCTTTGGGATTTTAATTAAATTAATAAATAATATTAGTAACAGCCAAGGTTTCTAACTGCAGACATGTATTATGGATTATGAAAGTTTGTAATCTTTAAACCTCAGCACACTTTAAATACATTTCCCAATTGTCCAGAATGGTTAGTTGTTCATATTCAGTTGAAACCATGAATAACTAAACATTATGTATTAAAAGTATAAAATAACTGACTTCTGTTCCTGTGTTTATATATATATATTGATTTATAGAAATGATCAAGTAACTGTGTGAATATTGGCTACTTCACAGCTTTTCTGCAGAAAGAAATAATCACCATAGTGATTTGGTAAAAGAGGCTGTTTTCTTAACAATGGGTAATTATCCAACACGGTTCTTACACAGCACACCGTGCACTTTATTCGGGACTATTCATTGTGCTAATGACACCAAAGTCATTGGAGCCACCAAACTATGGATATTTAAGAGGCAACCTTAAGTACCTGACATTTCCTTTTGCTGTGATTAAGAAACCCAGGACTGATGAAACAGTGTATTTCAAAGCTGTTAAAGTGCTCCTGATAAATGTTATTAAAACCTGCTTTACGTCACAAGTTTCCATTCTCGCTCATTGTGTCTTGGTTATAAATGTAACCAATTTCACTTCAAATTTCAGACCCCAGATTCCAAAATCTGCTTCAACAAACATTTCTGATGAGATGGGTCAACTCAAACTTTTTCAGCAGGTGGCTGCTGAAAGGTGCCACGTAAGATACTGATTTTCTTTCCTGAGCTTTTCCCCTTTCACAAACATTATATTCACGATGCTCACAAAATGTCACCTGTTGCTGACTTTAAACAGTTATGCTCCTATAAACACAACATGTTATGGCAGCATAAAAACCTTTTATTCATCTGTCTATGTCAGTGATTGTAAGATTGTTTTACCTTACATTTACTAAAGCTGTCATATAACATAACTAAAGTACTCAAAATGGGCACAATGGCCCAATAAAGTCTAAGCATGGCTTTCATCCTTCTATAGCATTATGAGATTAGTGTAATGCTCTGTAATTCAGAAGAGTGTGGCAGCACACTACCCATTACATAAGATAAACTGAAAACTTAACACATTTTTATATTTCATTACCAATGGACTGTGTCTGCAGTTGAGCTGTTTTCTGACCCTTAAACTTGCGAGGCTCCACAAACTGCCTCAAAGACTTAAGGCTTCAAACATCCAGAGCTGGCAGACATAAGAGGAGTCTGTGAGTTTTAAGCTCTGACTGTCAGTGTGTGTTTTTAATCTTGGCGCTCCCACCAGAAAATAGCTTCTCTCACACACACACACACACACACACACACACACACACACACACACACAGTTACACACACACGCACGCTTGTGTGCATGTTTGTCATTCTATACTTGTGCGGACACTGATTGACATAATAAAATCCCTAGCCCCTAACAGTAACCAAAACCTAATTCTAAATCTGCCCCCTAAAACCCAGTCTTGACCCCAAAAGCCTTTCAAAGTTGTTTGGACCAGTTAAAATGTCCTCACAACAACAGTACTGAAAAAACAATTGTCCACAGAAGGCCATAAAGACATGCCCACACACACACACACATATTATTTTTCAGTAACATTTTTAAACAAGGCTTTCTGTAAGCTGACCCAGGTACAGAGGAGCACGGTGATGAAACACATTTAGGCTTTGTAAGCTTCTAATTTGTGTGAATTTATTTCACAGACAAAACAAAAAATACAAGTAATAACTAAGCATTTTTCATGTGGAGAAATATTGCAGCTGCAATATGCAATAAAATGTAATAAAAAAGTTGTTGAGCAAACTGCATAATAGTGTCTTCTTCAGAGGAACTTAGCAGTTGGTCCAAAGGCTGCTTCGCTGTATCTAATCCCCATGCAGTTTCATTCCCCTGAATGAACAGTTTCTGCTGCACATTGCAAAAACACCACCTCTCATAACTCTGCACCAAATTCATTTGAAATATTAGGTACTTGGCTCAGATCAATAAAACAAGTTGCGAAAAGAAAAATATGATGCAAAACCCCGATCATGTGTGTGTTCCTGCACTGTTGGAGCAACAGAGTGGCGTTAAAGGCAAGTTTGGCTCCCGTTCTTCTCGTGTCGGGAGAAAGTCACATCATAGAAAATAAACCCATCCACCCTCGTGTTATGTTTATTTCAAAATGTCCAGGTCACGTATAAATGTGCCAGGTACACTATATATCGATTGTCTGTGTTGTAGCTTTCCACAATCAATGCAATAGTCAAAGAGTTTGGATTCAGTTTGTTAGTGCCGGCTAAAGCATTAATTGTGTATTGAAGGTCAGAGAACAAAGGTTGTAAGGACAGAAAACGCGAGTGCAACTGTTTATAATGACAAAAGTTTTGTAGCATAGGTGATGCCACACTGCATCTATTTCATACTAATTCCTTCTCCCTCACTTGAAATTCAGTTATGATGTTTACTGATGCATATAAAAGAAAGTTGGTTTGAGATATATTAAAATAGATCTGACTTTTGTATTTATACAATACCAATATGGACAAATTTATCTCAGCCACATTAAGACCTTTTCCATTCATGCATATTACTGATTTAAAATTCATAAATATGGAACTAAGCAACACGGGGGAGTACAAAAGACTTGTTAATAGTTTTTTTTTTAGTTTTGTACAACTGTGTAATTGTGATTGTACCCGGAAACTGATTTGTATCAACTGTCTCCTTTGTTGTAAAATTTTTATTGTACATGTAAAAAAATAGTTTACTTCTTTATTTGAACCGAACACTTGATTCAGACTAGAATTAAGAAATACACACCCATAACCTGACTTTGAAATGTGCGTTTTCTTACCAGGTTTTGCTGACACAGCCAGTAGAATTGCTGGAATTTCTGAGACATGAGCAGCTGAGCGCTTCCCACTGCACTTCGAATTTTACCTAGAACTGAAGCAAACACAGCACATAACGTTCACACACACACACACAGTACAGCCATATAAACTGTCATATGTTGTGTGTAAGACGTTGAGCAGAACACTTACTGTCCTCCGACAGGTCGTTCTCTTCAGCTTCGGCCTCCATCTCTTTACACCAGTTCTCCATCCTCTTGGTCTCCGTGTGGAGCAGTTGCATGAACCAGCTCCCGTCCCTCCGCAGGGAAGGTGAAGCCCTGCCTGACTCTCCTGACGAGGCTGCTTTGTCCCGTGGTGGGGGTGGTTCCAGCTGCCAGTTGGCCTCACTGGTGGTCTCCCTGGGGCTGGGGGGTTCGGCGGGGGTACGATAATCCTCGCGGTAGCTGAAGAGCCCTTGGGTGCGAACGGTTCGCACCGCTCCGTACTGGGTGGGCGTGCTGGGCTCTGAGTGGCGCTGAAAGCCCCCACCAAACTGCAGGCCCTTGTCCTCCATTGTGGGGAAACCCTCTAACTCCATGTCAGCCTGCACCGCTGCAGTAACACTGTTGGAGCGTTTGAACCTGCCCTGTCTGAGGGACGAGAACATAAAAGGCAGAGATGAATGTGCACAGGCTGAGGGACTGACAATAGCCATGATGCTGAGGGTGGTGTTCATAACGGTGAGTGCAAACATCAACGATGGAGCTTTTCCAATGAAGTTAGAGCCATTATCTCACCCCTTCTTGTCATCCTCCACCTGGATCCCAACAGAGTGGTATTCCCGCGAGCCTTTGCTTTCAGACTCAGAGTCTGTGGCCGCTTCCACCTATTAAAAAGAAATGATACAAACAAAACAGTGCTTCTTTATTATGTGAGCGACCATTCCCCAGCGCTTCTGGGTTTATTGGTTTGGGACACAGACACGGCCTGTCAACAAGTAAACATTGCATGATTTATAGAGGCTGCAAAGGCAGCAAGACTGAAGAGGTTTCTGTGGTAATTAAGGCGTGTTTGTTCTACTGCACGCACCAAATGATCTTCATTTTAGTTACAAATGTTTATGGTTTACAATGTTTTTTAGATTTCATAATTCTTTGAATGTTGCACATTATTGCCGTGTTACAGCTCTGTGAAGGTGGGCTGAGAAGTTTCTTGTTCTACTCTAATTTTTATTTTGGGAACCCACTGGCTTACAGCTACACTAATCGATATTTTTAGTTATGGCTCACTGGTAATAATAAACATGTAGACAATCATCTGCCAGCTTGACACGTTCTCTCTGTTTTGTGGAATATTTTTACAGCATTTTTTTGGTTTATCTGCAGCTATCTTATCAGCATAATTTATGATCACATTCTCACCATGTTAAGTGATAAAGCTCTGTTACCTGCTCTGCACTGAACAACATGTCGACAAAGTTATCAACTAGCTGAGAAACGCAGAGCAACACAGCGTATGTAGCAGCAAGTCTCTGAAGTGAACATGGATTTACGCTCATCCGGCTCCCAGAAATATGCCTTCAAATGAATGTTAATGTCGCTCTGTTGGATAGAGAAAATAAAAATAACAGAGAAAGTTTTTTTTTTGCTTACACTGTCACCAAAAGGCCTAGAACAAATCTCCTAAAGCCGTGGTCAAAACTTAAAAGTTAGGTCATATGGATTAATCTTTCCTAAGTATTCGACCGCAGTTACACACTGACAGATGAGGAAACTTTAGCGTATATGTATTATGGGATGGGAAGAAAGAGTGAGTGATGATGCTCCTGTCTGCTCCTGCACGGCTGTGATCCTGATCCAGGAGCACAGACTCGGAGACTCTTTATCGCTGCCTGCATCGCTCCCCAGAGCCCCGTGCTTTACTGTCTTTATGGAAACTCTGTCACTGCTCACCAGTTTTGTTATGCTTTTCTGTCTGTCCCTGTTTCCCTGTTTCTCCATTTGTTCATCCCTTAAAAAAAATCTTTGCTTTCACTTCTCTCTTTGTCGGGCGTTCCCAATTTATAGTTACAGTCCTTTTCTTTCTTTGCTCGAGACTGTCTTCATCCCTTTTTTTGTAATTTATGTCTTTCATTTTTAAGTTATTGCTGAGCTATTCTTCATTGTAGATGTTAGAAAGAGAGTGTTTGCAAATCAAAGGTTTAATGGCTCATCCCTGATACTGAAAGAGATATACTGTAAGGTTGCTGGTACAGGTAGGAACCATTTTTCCTTCTCAGAGTAGCTGTCCTACATTCACTTTTTTGTATATCTCCTGTAGACATTTATAGACATAATCTGTAATAAAAATATAAAAAGGCCATTGTTTGTGTTGTAGTGGAGATTTTAACAGGAGTGTGGAGTGGTCAGTGTCAAAGCTGAGGAGCCACATTTTGTATTACGTCAAGCTATTTGGAAGAAGCTGTTAGCAGGGAGGAAATTAGCGGGGAACAGCTTGCAGAGATGACCTCCATTACTTTGTGTTAGAGGCGGAGCAAAGTTCACCTCATGAAAAGCGAATGAGCTTCATGTCTGTGATGGATGAGGACTGCAGGAGGCTGGAACATTTACTCCGTAGGCCTACCTAGCCTGGAGATGTTTCGGTGAACGTATCCAAAGGTACACAGATATATAAATAGATCTTGCATTAGTATTCACAATCACGACGTCAGCACAGGTGTTGAAACTGTGAGCATCAGCAAAAGGTTGAACAGAGGCATGCAGCCTTTCATCCAAAACACACAAACACCACCTGCTGACTTTTAAAACCAATGACTGTGTTTAAGGTTAAAAGCTCTGACTTACTCTTTAAACAACATTGTTAGGTTCCAATTAAAGCGAGAGTTATATAGCAAACATGCAGCTCAGGGGGCTTTTGAGTGGTCCTCAAGGACTATCGCAAGTCAAGACATCACCAGATCCACAAGGTCAAATATCAGAGATTAAGAATATGCTGACCTCCTGGGATGGAAGGTGAAGAAAGCAAACAGCAAATCGATACAGAGCCGGGCTAATTCGGGTTAATTATACGCCCAGCAGTTGGTGAAGCAGACTGCTTGCTCATCTGATATAATGAGGTCAACGGTGGCTTTGTGCAATATTGATAAATCAATATTTGCAAAGTCTCAAGAGTTACTTGCTGCAACAAGTTGTTGTCATCTCCTTTAAGTACTGAACACCAAACACTGCGGGAAGAGCACAAGTTCGTGCAGCCTGTGGATTTTTAGTTAATTCAAAAGTTTGACCTACTTTAAAGTAAAGGGTACTGATCATTCTGCCACCAGGTGACATGCAGTGAAGGAGTGTCCCACCATGTGAAGGTCAGGTTATCCGACAGACATAAAAGCGGCGTTGACATGTTGTTACAAAGGTCTGATTCCATCCACAGCGAGTTTCTGGAACAGCTCTGAGGAAACGTTGCTGCTACCTTTTCCCCACTGACGTCCCTGTGGGATGTTTCTTTAAACGTTCACCTTTATTACAGCTGCATTACTAATTGAAAGTGCTTATGGATTTTACACACACCACTGCTTTGCTGCTCCCTCTCTCTCTCACATACACACACACACACATTGTCTTTAAATTCACCTTCACTTCCTCTCATCCCCACAAACAACACTAACAGGGTCCTGCTCCTTCCGCTCCACACTTATCCACCTGGTATCTGATCTGCACTGCCCTCTGCTGATTATCAGCAGCCTAAATTAAAGCTGCGGTACATGGTCACTGATTTGGAGAGATGGTGCCCCAGTTGCTTTTCAGTCAGGCTTTGTGAGGCATGACAAAGAGGATTTGATGATGGTGTTGAAGTGTCAAATTAGCATTAATCAGTGTGGTTTAGTGTCCCTATCACCCCTGGATCAATGACTTTGATTTGGACTAACAGGACGCATGAACTGTAAGTACTATTTAGTTAGATATTCCATTTCATAGAGCAGGTAAACAATGATCTGCTCTTTGAGCGAGTTACAAGGTGAAGCACATAGGACAGTAAAAGAAGTCATAGGAGTACATAACCAGTCAGGTAGGGACAGCTATTTCCTACTCTTAGAAAGTAAAACATTTTCTGTAAATAAAATAATTTTATATGATACCACCTCAGTATTGCGATTCTACTACGCTTCCTGTCTAATATCTAATATCTATCTAATACATGCAATGCAACGCATATGAAATTCTGGAAACAAATTGATGTGTATGTTTAGGTTCCTGTAGCCGAAATCTTAATCTTTCTCTTAAACAATAAGGAGGAAGGTGGGGAGGATTCAGAGAAACGCTTTGACGCCTGCAGACAAATTCACCAATCAACCTAAAATACATGACGTTTGACTGATAGGAAACCCACACAAGCATGGGAAATCATGCAAACCAATGTCATGTCTGGGAAAAAATTTGCTGTAGGAAATTCTCTAACTTTGGATGCGGGACAACGCTGGGAGTGTATCAGGATCAATTGGCTTTGAAGGGGTCGTTTATTTGCTGGCCACAGCACAGATGGCAACAGCTGAAGTCAATACCTTCCATGTAATTTGGGTATGATATTGATATTGAGCCAAAGGACTTTGGCAATTACGCTTAAGGTGTGCTTCATTTATTTATCAAGAAACCCAGACATTCAAACACCTTCAGAATAAGGGTATGGTCTGGCTTTTTTCTATAAATATATAAAAGGTCCATGAATTCAACTTTGCCCTGGACAATCCGCACAGAACTGGGTGAGCGTGTATATGTACAGATTTATAGAAAAGCAAATAAAAATTCAAAGAGTATAGTACGTGATAAAAATAAAGAGAGTAAAGTAAATATGTACACGGATGAACAACAGTGATGAGCGATTGAGAACCTGGATATATGAAGTGACAGAAACTAAATTACTACATTTTATGCAGAGTACCAGAGAAGATTCGGTCAGTAAAATTTCAAACACACTGCCCTGAGGCAATGATAATGAATTGCCACACATTCCTGACTCTTTGTTCTGCAGCAGACCTGCAACCTTTAGACTGTGACCAGGGACAAATACCACCAGGACCTGAGCCAGGATCAGAGAAGAAGGGACGCAAGTCCGTAATAAGATTACCCAGAGTGGGAGAGGGAGAGAGTAAAGAGAGAGTGGAAGTAAAAGAGAGATGAGAAAGGGAGAGAAAGAGGGAAGAAAGAAGTGGAGTGGTGGAGATGAACAGAAAGAGACAAAGGTACAGAGGAAAACGAGGGAATGAATGGAGTGGACGATCATTCACTAAAATGGGCTTGAGCATGAGCTGAATCTTAATAGCTGGATTGTGGTAAGATGACTCACTCTTGCTATTTTTGGAAAGCACGGTTTCTGAGGTGAATACATATGCGTGTGTGCTCCCGTTTATTATGCAGCCATGCATGTGCAAGGTTTGTGGTTCCTTGGCCCTATGCAAGGTTTTCCTTTTTTCCTTCACACATGCAGAGACGAGACTGACCTGTATCCCTATGGACGATCGAGGTGTCTTCAAGTACTCCTCGGCCTTGGACACCAGGATGGCCTTATCGCAGGTGAGCACTGAGCTGTGGCTGTCTGTGGATGGGTGTCTTTTTCCAGCCATGACTCCAGCCGCCTCCATGGCTATTGTCACAGCCTTTGCGCTGTCCAGGCTGTCGGTGGAGTTATACAGGCCCCTACTTGGGTTCAGCCCCATGCTGAGACCGTCAGAGGCCCACATTCCCCCGTGAGGGTGTCTCCCCTCGTGGTAGGCATCCTGGGTGGACTCAGTGCTGCTCTGGGCTGTGATGGAGATGAGGGGTTTGGAGGTGGTGCGTGGCGGGACCGGAGGAGGGGTCTTCTTGTAGTTGGGCGTATAGGTGATGGCTGAAAAAGGTGGAAAAGGACCATTATTAAAAAATAAATATCAAATAATCTTCACATACATTGAATTTACATGGATGAAAATCTAAGAAGAAGCACAGAAAATAATACATAAACTTATTTCTTAAATAAACTTAAGTTCTTTGTTCTCTTTGAGTGTGCGGAAACATCTTTGTTCCTTTTTGTTCATTTTTGATAATAAGATAAGGCAGTGAAAGGTTGAAAATGTGGACACTACCTAAAAGAATATAGTAAATATTCTCTTGAATAGCGAATGTCAGTAAAGTCAGAGAGAACATCACAGTCTCTGTGGCACAACACATGCATCAGACAACTGTAAAAAAACGAGGGAAGTCATTCGTAGTCATCATATGTGGAGGATCCGGCTCAAACAAGGCTGACAACACTCACAGTTACTTTTCATAAATTTCCTGACAGACAAGGGGGAGGAGGAGATTGCTTTCTTTTAAATGCAAAAATACGATCTTAATCCACACAGAGATGGACTGAGGAATGGTTCATTAACCTATTCTGGGCTTCGACGTGTCTTTATTCTCAAGCAAGGCTTTGAGAGAAACGCTTGCTCTGTGTACCTACAGGCTGAAACATCTAAGGCACGGGCTGTGTTTTGTGCGTTTTGATAAAAGCTGAGAGTGTGCCAGGTACCTCAGAGCCAAGATAGGAAGAAAGGAAACAGGCAAAGAAGGCAACGACGAAGAACGGTGAGTCAAGTTGCAGGTTAAATTATGGGTTATCATTTTCCTTGACAACGAGGTAAACCGTGTTGAAATCTGTGTTTCTTCTGTATTACAAATGCTTACATCACACCATGCAATTAAGAAAGTCCTTATGAGACCAAAATCAGATCTATTTTAGTAAGCAAAATGTTTTATGTCAATCACACTGAAGGCTGAATGCCTGACCATGTGTGAAACATGGGAAGAAATTTCTCTTGTAACCCTTTTTGCATCACTTCAAACCTGCAGCACCTTTTCTCCTCTTTCTCACCGACATTTCTCTTGTGTTTATAAATAGCTAGAGGCGCCTAGTTTATGAAGAACGTTTCGCTTCGGGGGCTTAATTACTCACACCGCTGTCCATTCACAAAATGAACTCCTCATGGATGAAGAGACGCAGTAGTGAAAGATGGGGGAAGAGAAAATAGCAAAGACAGGAAATGGGAAGAAAAGAGGTTTTTTTTGCGTAAAGGAAAAAGAGAGAGCCAGGGTTTGTGTGTGTGCGTGTGTGTGTGTGTGTGTGTGTGTGTGTGTGTGTGTGTGAGACAGGATAAATCAAGGAGCAGGAAGAGATCAAAGGAGGAAAGAGATGACCCATTCAGGGGGACATGATTCAGCGGGAGAACCAAAATAGAGCCATTATTAACTGGCTAGTCGTGCAAAAAAAAAAAAAAGAGAAAAGGGCGGGGGGGTCATAATTCATGCTCCTATCGTGGCAGCTGAAGTGAACTCCCTCCCTGATGTTCCATATGAAAGAGAAACAAAGTTTAGAAGCTTCCGATTGAGAGATGGGTCACACTCAGAACGAAATTAATTATAAGAAAAATGTTTGACGTGATTTTATAGATTACACTATGGTGGACTATTAGTAAAGAGGCAAATCACTAGCAAGCCATTAACAACAGAAGCATCATCACCTATTGTTATTATCTTTTGGTCCTATATTTTACTGGGGACTTTAAGATTTTATTTTATCGGTGGCAGTATTTAGTAATGTTCATGTTCAGGCCTCTTATTCTCATGTAGAACATGTGCATTATTGATACATGGCATGGAGCTGAGCGCAGGAGGGAATGGGGAGTGATGAATTACTAAAAACATATAGGAACCAGGGGTTAATTGCTTTTTAAAGTGAATTAAACTACCGTATTTTTCGGACCATAAGCCGCTACTTTTTTCCGACGTTTTGAACCATGCGGCTTTTACAGAGATGCGGCTTTTCTATGAATTTTTCTGCAGCCCTCAGATGGGCGCTGTAGATGGAAGTCAGTGCAAACAAAGAAGCGCCAGTTTTTATTCTTAGCGCATGCAACCCAAGACGCACAACAGCAAACATCAGCACTTTTACTGCCGTGTTACAGGCACCATTCAGGTTCAGGTGTATGAATAAACACTTATGGTACAAAATCTTTTGTTGAGCGCAGCAACTCCTGCGTAATTCGTGAAGAATAAGAGACGTCTTCTCCTTTGGCTATGGAACAAGCCGTTTAATTATAACAAGGACGTTTTTGTCGGCTCTGTACATTCAGCCACACATACACGTAAACGCACTTTTTACCGTAATGCCGGTAAAACAGCGCACAGAACATCCTCATGCCTACTGTGAACAATGAGTAGGAGCGCATACAACAGATATTATTTCTCAGCCTGGATATTGGCGGCTTATAGTCCGATGCGGTTTATATGTGACAAAATATATATTTCTTTTAAATTTTAGCGGGGGCGGCTTAAATTTAGGTGCGCTCTATAGTCCAGAATTTACGGTAATTCTAACAACTGATATACACGGAGGTTTTGCTACATGCTCGTTTCTGCGTTTCTTTATTCACTGTAAGAAAACAAAATAATATATTATTTTGCTTTCAAGAAACCAGATAAACACTAGTTTGCATATAAAGCCAATTAGCGTACACAGTTGTCCATGTGGCAGATGTGTTTGTCGGAGACAGCACGATAAACTGGATGTCTCTGTGAATCCATGTGAAGTTTCGAGAAACAGTACATACAACGAGTACAGTTCAATAAACTATCTCAGTGACAGAGGTATCATTACCGGCGGCTACATATATTTAGTGTGAATACGCTATTTACACGCGCACACACACGCACACACACACACGTTGTAAACAACTAGCACTATGGCAGGAGAGAGGCTGAACGTGAGTCACAAAGGCAGTGATTCAACCCCTCCGTCTCTGTTAGGACCTCTCTATCAGGACCGGCGTGTGTGTGTGACGCATCGTTAAGAGTCTTTCTCCCTGATTGAATTTATTACTATAAGAAAAGCCGTTTGTTTTGCAGCAGGCTTTTAAGGACATGTAAATAAGCTGGAGGGTGGGGTGGGGTGGGAGCAGAGAGACGGAGATGGATGGTGGCCTCCATTATTGGCACCGTCATGAGTGCTGCACTCATGAAGAAATTGCTAATAATAAAAATATGCAACAAAAACCAAACTTGTTGAGTAAACTTCTAAGGTTCACCTTCACAAAGTCTGTAAAAGTTTGACTGGTCCTCGGCATTGTAGCATATTAGCAGAAACATATTGGCTGCAACAAATATAATAAATTCATGACTTGTTCCTACTGGCAGGAGGATCAAGGGCACTTCTTGCTTTCCTATACTCTGCTTCAGCGCCTGGAGGGACACTGAGCAGGACTGAGAATGTCGAGAGGCTTTTTGATTCCATACATCACTAAGGTCATAAAGGAAACATTCGTGTGGTGATATATGTACGTGTATGTTTATGTTACATTGTGCTATGAAGGCTATTAGAAGGCACACATATTTCAATCAAACCACAGAAGGGCTTAGTACTTCATGAGTAAATGACATTGTGCTCAAAATTCTACAGAGGTACAAAAAGTAAAGACGATGTCCTTTTGGAGGAATTGTTATTTATCTTATTAGCGCACAGTTGCACAATAATTGTTCATAAGGTGACCTCATGCACACTAACGTTCTTAGTAACTCTGTACAATAGCAAATTAACGTTTACATACACTCATCAAAGTCATGACTATCATGGCAATACTGGGTTTTAAAAGATCAGTTTTTAAAACTTTTTTTTTGCTGCTGGTGCAATATGCATTTTTAATAAATGAAAACCCCAAAGAATTTAGTCCATAGGATTTAATTTATTTGAGGTTTTGTGCATCAACGCAGGATCACAATTATACATACAGAGTCCAAAATATACATGCACTCACTTTGATTATTAGTTCAGTGTTGCAGAAAGTTCTGAAACGTCTTTTAATTTGCCAGGGCTATGGCCCCTTAAGTTCCTATTAGTGAGCCATGTCTGAACTGCAGATTCCAAGATCATCAGTTGAAAAAACTGCACTTTAAATACAACCTTTTGGGAGCTGTAGCCATTTTTCAAGGTCTGTCTGGACAAAAAGACTCAAACTGTCTCACCCAGCTGAGAGGATATCGGTTTGGATGGTCAGGCACAACCCAGAAACCATCATGGCACAGTGTCCCAGTGTACAGTCAAACAGGTTTTACATCACAATGGAGTGAAAAGCTGCCATGAAAAACAAGCCTCTGCTCCAAAATCAGGAATTTTTAGCTGACTACATAGTCAAAGGTACAGTAGCATCATGCTCTGAGGCAGTTTTGCTGCCAGTAGATCTGGTGCACTGCACAGAACGAAGGACCACTTATAGATTCTTCAGCAAAACCTTAAACTACTGCATCAACTAGACTGTGGGGGTTCCAACAGCACAATAGTTTGTGTGTTTTAAGTACATGAACTGAAGTAACCGGGTCACAGTATAGAATTAGGGAAACCTGGTTTCCTGAGGTAGGTGTTTGTTGGAGAAGTGATTATTCTGCCATGTGTGTAACCAGGTTTCTAATCGGCTTTCTCCAGCTGCGCATGTGCGTAACAACAGGCTGCACACAGACCCAAGGTCCGGCAGAAATTGAAATTAACACAAAGTCTTGTAGAGGTCTAAATAAGTCACTTTCACCTGTGGATTTTTAACAATCAGACTGTTGTTCAGACATGGATCAGCTGCATGTGCTGCGCTGCCACTTGAACACGCACGACACACACACACACACACACACACAGATGCATGTAGAGAGACAATCTTTAATTTAAATATCTGCACCCGGCTTCCAAAATAAAGGTGGAAACCAGGTTAATCTTTACGCTGCATCCTTACGCAAATGTTTGGCATACTGTATATGTAGTTTTGACCCTCCACATATATTTTTAAGCCGGTGTTCATATCAAGAAAACTTGAAGTCACCTAAAGCTTGGGCACCAAATTCTTGTTTTTGTTTGTTAAACAAGTATAACAATCATTCAGCATCAACAAAATAAAATGTAAAGAAAATATTAAAAGCCCAATATTGCCATGATTATCATGTATACAAGGAATGTATGTAAAATTTCATTCACAACTATATCCTAAACATTATTTAACGTGGATATATCTTCTTTAACTTTACTTATTTTTGCCTAAGAGTGATTTGCAACAGGACAACTCATGTTCCATTAAAACAACATCTTGCACACTGAAATGGAGAAATGAAAGATGCCCCAGGTAGCAGGTTTACCTGGGGTTTGCTGGGGAGTCCGATCAATGCTGCAGGTTGAGGGGAGGCAGAACTGGATCCCTGCAACAATGGAGTGGGTTGGATATTCAGAGGAGTGGGCATTTCTGCCCAAACATATAATATAGTACAGTATATTAATATTGCACAAGTCAGAGTGGATTCATAGAGTGACTGCAGGCTGTAGGGATCATTAGGTGAGACACAAAGCGACATTTGAGCTACAAAGGTTACTACTCTCCAAGATGCTCCTCAAAATACACACTGCCAGTCCAAAAAATACTCCAAAAAACGTCAGCACCTGCATTTCACTAAGCAAATAGGTAAGAGTCTTCCATTCCGTAATTAAAGCAGTGATTAATATGTCTCAGCTGGCATTAATTCACCCACAACTGATGCAATGAGTAGCTTCTCATTTCTTAATCAACCATGTTGGAAGACATATCCCTTGGTGGTGGAAAAATTGTAGGTCTGTATCAGAAGGGTCAAATTATTGGCCGGCATTAAGCGAAGAACCAAGGACACTGCTGAAACAACTAGAATTAGGTGAAGGACTGTGCAACGCATTTGTAAAAATCCTCAAAGGATAGTGGTGAACGATCATTTTGGAGAAAGAAATATGGTTTGACTCATGGCATCAATCTTCAAAATTACGCCGTGGAGAAGGTAAAGGCGAGGCGGTCCAACAAAATATTAGTTTGTGAGTTTTTTTTTTTTTGGCTAGGCAGTGTATAAAGCTTACCAATATGTTCATGAAAGTGTGGGTGTACAGAAAGCAATCCAAGCAATTATCCAAACTGGAGTAGGACAGTTCACTTATTTTGCATGTCAGTGAGGTCATTGGCTTAATTGCCTTTTAATCACAGAACAGTAACTCCTGCATTAGGACAACACAGCTCAGTCACCCTGTATAGCTTGCTCTGCAAAAATCTAACTTCAGTTAGGCAGAAATAATCATCTCCAATCCCCTTTGTTCCGAAGTTGACATTAGAAAAAAGACCCGCTTTCATACGCCAAAATCGTTCATTGCATGACTGAATCGAGATGTAGTTTATTTTCAGATTATAGGTTTTAAATAAACACAATGTCACCGTGGAACAGGTTCTGTTCTGCAAATGACACATAAAAGGGGTCCTTGGAAGGTAAAGGTGGTATGTTTTATGCTGGTGAAATGAGCAGAATGAATACAACAATATAACCTAATTAACTTCCCACCTCTATAAAAACCTTTCATATTCAGTCAATTTAGTAAACTTCCATGAAGTGCTCTGCACATTTTCAACTCGAAACAACACACAGGAAAATCATTTTCTGGCAACCCACTGGTGTTCAGCTGAAAGATCCTTTTTTTCACTGCACTTTATTAGAGCACAACGTTGAGTGGGAGATTCCATATACAGTAGAGCCTGTTAATTGGACAGATAGCACAGATATATCGTATATGATTTGCCTGGCTTTTTAGCTGTTCGCTGCTGGTAACAGAAATCTTCTGTGGTTCTGTATGTAGGCTCCTTTCATTGCACTGATTATCAAAATGAAACTTTGAACAGAACCAAATACTTGCAGTGAGGCACTGTATATGAAATGCACAAAATATTGAGGCCATCTGTCATGCACAGTAACATCACCTTCATCAATCAGTGTCACGCATATTGAAAAATAGCCACACAATGATGTGCACACGGAGATACACAATTCAATATGTCATTACACAGATGTCCCAGTTGTACTACATTCTCAGTCTTTGATTCCTGAGCATTAAGGTAATATCTTACAGTAAAAATACAATATCACCTTCAGTGAGGCGATGTATTACTATAGTCACTCATTATCCAGCAGGTATGTGTGTATATGTGCTGTATGTTTGGTAGCAAAGTATGTGCATGTATGTAACATGAGGCTGTGTCTATATAGAAGCTACATAACACACATAACTGCACTGGTTAGTAATTATATTGGAGCATGGATGATGTATTTTTTTCCAACAAATTAACAGTACATTACCCCGGTTCCATCGAAAATTGTGCAAACGTTATTCCAAAGCATTGTCCTTTTTTTGAGTAGCTGAGTCCTATCAATAGCTCACATAGTAAACAATAAGCTGTTAAAGTTATATGATAACTGTCAAGATTTACTTCACTCTTCTTCGGAGTGACAATAAATAGGGAGCTCAAAATAAGTAAAGTAAAGAAAATTTTCTATCATCACTAAAAGAAATGTCTGGACCTAGTACACACTAGGTCACATGGTCCACAGTCTGTAACGGAGCTTCAGAGGAGTCTCTTGAATAGATAGGTAAAATGTCTTGTAGTGTAATCCACTGACTGAACACGAACATTTATTAGTAGTGTATCCGTGGATTGAAAAATGGATATCGAAATAAGCAGTATTGTCCTGGAAGATAATTCACATCAGAGGTGACAACAGCCTCAGAGAAGTTAAACTGCTTTTAGCAAATGTCTTTGATGCATCATTCTGTGACCACGGAGAGTTCATCACATTCTTGCAGTCCATGACATATGGTTCTTGCTACCAATGGTTTCTTTTTTCCTGGACCATTACAGCAAGTTTGTGCAGGGAAGTCGTTGCTTGAATGCCAATGATCACATGACATTTGAATCTGCACATTGCTCTACAGTGCACTGGCAGCTACAAGCCATGAACTATTAATATACTATGAGCTACATTTGTCTGCTGAGAATGAGGTATGAGTTCACAGAGTGAGAGATACATATGTGATTTCCGCACTGTTGTACTCGTATCTCCCGCTCCATAGTTCCACACTGGCGCTCCTGCGCAATGATTCCTCCCTTTGGCCCCTCTTTTGCCATCGGTACCACAAAAAGGCCTGTTCGCTGAGGACCTCTCCAGACTACCTGGTGTCTCTTCTTCAACAGGTTCCCCATACTTCTGGGTTACAGCCACACACTCCAGGGTCTCTGCTATAATAACATCTGGCTCCACAGATGCCAGGTCCACTGAGGATGAATCTTCAAGATCTGATGGTAATGGATCTGTATCTTGTGGAATAGGATCTGACACTGGACTTGTGGGTCCAAAGTCTATTTCCAGAGACGTATCTGGGGATACTGAACTGGGAGGGGATATAGTGACAGTGACCTGTGGTAGTGGGACTTTGTGTAATTCTGAGGCTGCATCCTGAGACAAGTGAGTTAGGTGATACTCCAAAGCTGAATCAGAACTGACAGATTCTGTTAACTGTGAAGCATCAAAAGGGAACAGTGTTGGGGAGTCCACAGTATGTGCAGGAGAACTTGGGCAATCTGATTGGTATAAGGGTGGGTCTAAATCATCAGCGTTAGATGAAGATTCAACACTCAGATCAAATGGCTCTGGTTCAGGGTCCATGAACACGGAGTCAAGATCATCTTGATCTAGTGAAGTCAGCATGACTAAGTCAAAATGGACCAGATCAGCATGATATATTGGGGTGGCATCGAGTGGTTCTGGAAGTGGTGGCCAGTCCAAGTCTTGAGATTGGGGTTCAGTGTTTAGTGGTGTTTCTAAAGAACTACAAGAAGAGGCTGAGGCTGACATCATTTGCTCAGGCGGGAGGTCAGAAGTATCATCTGGGAGAGTGATAATAGGATCAGGATTTGTGTCACTGTCAGTTGGACTTGCAGGAGAGTTTAAGTCCACGTACTCTGACACAACAATAGATGGACATATAATGTCAGACTCTAGACTACAAGGTGTAACAGTCTCCTTATCTACAGGGTCAGATGAAGATGCCATGTGTGTGCAGTCAGATGGTTGTGGCTCTAATTCTCCTGGGACTGAGGGATCTGGGTCTTTCAATCTTGAATATGATGAAGACACAGTAGTAGGGTCCTGAGACACTGAATCTGGCTTGTCCACAGTGATTAGATCTGGGGTCTCTGAATCTGACATTATTTCATAATCATGTTCCTCTGGTGGAGACACAGTAACCACAGGGACTGGATATGGTAGCTGTATCTTCTCTCTTTCATCCAATTCTGCATCTGGGGATTTTATATCATGCAAAATGGCTGGTTTGGCATCAGAATGGGGTTCATTACCTGTGTCTGTATTTATTACTTGTGGGGTGATTAGTATTTCTTGTTCTGTTGTCACTTTAACCAGAGTGCTCTCTGGGGCTTCTTCCGATAAAAGTGAAACTGCACCGAGAGTGATGACTGGCTCATTAGTGACCATGCCAGATGAACTGACAACTGCAAGGTCTGGCATCTGTTGTTCTGGTTCTGGTTGAGCTCTGGAGGGCAAAGCAGTTAGTTCAAAAGGCTGCACCGCTCTAACGGAACCTGGAAGTATTGGATCCAAAGAAAGTGGTATGGCACTCTCCACATACATTGATTGTGGACAGGCAAGAATGCTTGGGTCCATTGAGAGCTGTTTTGGTAAATTTCGTCTAGAGCTTTTCTTTTCTTCTTTCTCTTCAGGACAATTGACAGCTGCATCTGCAGTGCTTTGGCGAACCAGGACTTTGCTTCTTGCCTGGGTACCCACAGACACTTTGGATATCTGGGGTTTCTTTTCTCTAGCTCCCCCAGTGCCTCTATCTGTTGCAGATGTTCCAAGTCCTACCTCTAAGCCTGCTCCTGTCCCTGATCCTACCCCTGCCCTTGCTTCTGTCCCTGTCCCAGCTCCAATCCCTCCTCCCAAGCCTACCCCAGATCCAGCTGCCATGTTGGCACCTTGGGGCGACCATGTATTGTAATGCTGCGTAAATGTATTAAAATTACTGTTGAAAGCACGAAGTTCTTTACAGAGATCCCTCCTGAGTTCAGCAAGCTCACGACGCATAGCTGAGACCTCTTCTTTCCACTGCATGCTGATAGCTGCAGCCAGAGTAGCTGACTCTTTGATACTGGCTTGAATGGCTTTTGGTGATGGCCGTTCTGGGGCACTAGACCTTGGGGATCTGAAGAGGCTTGGAGAAACAGGTGGTCCAGACAGAGGTTTGGGTGTAGCCCCCATATTATCTTGTTGGTAAAATCTATCTCTTCTGATGGGGCAGCCTAGATCGTCATGAGTCAAAGGGGCTGTTTCTGGCAAATCCTCATGTATACTGGTCTGGTCAGGTAAACAAGAGTCTTCCTGCACATAAGTTCTGTCTGGAAGACAAATGTGAATATGCATCTGTAACATGGTCACAGGTGTGAGCAGCTGGAGAGAATGTGCTTTTTATTGCCACAAAGTAGTAACATTGAATCATGCACTGAATGCCATGAGTCAAAATAAGATGATAACAGAAATATACCACAATTAAGTGTTACTCTTGTGATTGCCACCCCAATTTACTAATCTGCATACCACAGATATATCCTCACACATTTTTATACTATAATTTTAATCATCTATAATGTCATCATACATTACATTGTTGAAGCACTCCCATTTTGACTCATTTCAATTAGTGGGTTACACTGCCTTCTCAACCTTAATTCTTGGCATGCATTCTCCACTTCTTTTCAATGCACAAAGCTCAAACTCCTAGCTCCCAGAATAGAAAACAGAGAATGAACAATATATCTCTTGAATGAGGTGTAAGAACAGTCTTTGCATGCTCTTCAGCTTTCAGTCCAGGTAAAGAAATGTGTACTTTGTGCAATGAAAAGAGGCAAAGATGAGCAAAGCTTTAAAACCTGTTCCCATCAATCAGGAAGTATAGTATGAACCCTATTGAAAATGTGACCAATTGATTTGAAGCAAAACTTGCCCCATGTCCAAAATGTTGTCATAATCCATCACATACCACACTGTCTTGTAATAATGCAAAGGTACTTGAGTTTATTGAGAAAGCAGTGTAAGCAAATATTTGTAGGTATAAAGAACTGAGCAGAAGCACATCTCCAGATGTCCACACCTCTAATCCTCCCTATTACAGGCAGACTGTTGTTGTGAGTTCAAGAATCTACAAAGGGAAGAGCTTCGAATCCACTCAGACTTCTCCTCCAGACACTTTTTCTTCTTCCCACATTCTTCATCTGCACAAGGATGTACCATTTCCTCTGCAAATCCAGCAATCATGAGGACTGCTGAAACCACCAGCAGCTTACAATTTATAATCAAGTCTCAGTACAAGAAATAAATGCACATGTCAGCTGGGTTTGGAAGTTTCTATATATGATATACTGTATGTGACTAATGACTGTGACAGTTCAGGTACCTGTATATTCATAGTCAGCTTGACATTACCCATTATTCAGGTCTAGACAAATTTCTGGAGTATTGTAATTTGGTCTGATTGTGTGTAAACATGGACCTTGCAATGATAAAAAAAAATATTTGTTTGATATGTGAAATTTGTGGGTGAAGAAAACCCATTGTATGTATTAACTGGGTTTACAACTATAGAATTCATACTTTTCAAGTGTGAATTTCTCAATTTCTTTTCCCAGTTAGTAATAAAGCTGTGAGTATGTTCACAAGTGTAACCATGTGGCATCATAAAGAAATTCGAGTATCCAAAATGTAGCAAAAAAGCCGTCATATCGTTATTCTGAGCATATTTCTATTTCAGACAATTGCCATTTGTGATTTTCAATAGGGTTCATAGCTTTACTCTCTGATGTGTCCAGTGGATGAGCAGATGAAGCACTGTATCCAAAATACAGCAGGATGAACTGGCACAGCTCACAAGTGGAAGCTGTGATAACCATACGTCCATCAAAAACAATGGAAACATACAGGAGTGATTCATGCAAAAATATCAAGCTGTTTGACAGCACAACCAGTTTGCACTAACTCTTCTACAGTATATTTATCTCTTTACACAAGTTAATGCCAAATGTAAGCTTGTGGTGTATGTCGGTCACTTGTACATCCAGGATGTCGCAGATTGTATTGCACAAATAAATGTTATGTCTAACTGTCCTTACCTGTGGTGGACCTGATGGTGGAGGTGACAGTGGAGGCCATAGGAGGGATGCAGTCATCATCTTGGGAGTAGCCAGCTTGGATCGCTCGCAGGTAGCTGTGACTCCTAGTTCGGAAGCAGCCGGGCAGGTCCAAAGCCTCCATGGCCTGGGATTCCACCTCACTGAACACTGACTCACACACCGACTCAAACTGGCCATTTATTTCTGTTTCACTCACCTATGAGAGGATAAAGCCTTTAGCATGTTTCCCCTATTGTTTAGTAAGAGAGGATATTTCTGTGTTTATCTAAAGAAATTAATTAGTTGGTTGTAAATCCCGACATTGTCTTCTCCGCCACTTTCCCTTAGAATGAAACCAAGGCTTGCAGTTCAAATCAAAGGGAGTGCATATGTTCTAATAGGCACAGGCAGCCAAGAAATCAATGAAAATGTGTTTTTGGAATGTCATATAAACTATTTATTGTTGCCTAGAAATTATTCAATCATATTTCCACATACAGAGACAAGCTGCAGGCTCTGTCTTTTGCTGAGTACAAAACAGAACATTATAATATGTCGTTTATTTCACCCTGTCAGAGAGGAAAGTTTTTTTCTTGTTTGCACATTAACTGTTTTTCTTTACTGTTTGAATTACATACGATGCGTCTTGTTATGTCATTTATACTGAGTTGTTGTAAATGACTGAGCAGATTTTATGATGATTATCCCTCCATTATCATTTGGATGTATCAGGAATCAAGGATAAACATGTTGTTCTATTGTGACTTTGAATTAATTGAGCTTTTAAGATTAAACAAATCAATACGAGTCGCTTTTAAGAGGGAGATGATTATCTCAACACCCACTGTTGGATTTCTCTAATTCATCTAGATAAACACTGTGTACTGGACTGTCATGAAAAATAAATGCAAGTAAAACGGGTTTAAAACAATTACCAAGAAAAAGAAAAGGACATTAATAGCAAGGTAGACTCACCTGACTCACTTGGCTTACACAGCTAGCTTGACTGAGGGTGCTGACGGCCCGCATATAGCTCTGGTTCCTGGAGCGAAACTTGGGAGAGTTGTAGTTCACAGAGGGATCCAGGGCAATGCTTGGGTGCATGTCCCTGGTGGCTTGCAAGTGGTAGCTCTGACTGAACGGAGAGAGAAAAGAGAAACGGGCACTGAGTCAGGATACATCCATGGGAACAACTTCCTAAGCAAATCAATTCAATATACCGTAAATTCTGGACTATAGAGCGCACCTAAATTTAAGCCGCACCCGCTAAAATTTAAGAGAAATATATATTTTGTCACATATAAACCGCATCGGACTATAAGCCGCCAATATCCAGGCTGAGAAATAAGATATTTACATAGAAAGATTTTGTACCATAAGTGTTTATTCGAACACCTGAACCTGAATGGTGCCTGTAACACGGCAGTAAAAGTGCTGATGTTTGCTGTTGTGCGTCTTGGGTTGCATGCGCTAAGAATAAAAACTGGCGCTTTTTTGTTTGCACTGACTTCCATCTACAGCGCCCATCTGAGGGCTGCAGAAAAATTCCTAGAAAAGCCGCATCTCTGTAAAAGCCGCATGGTTCAAAACGTCGGAAAAAAGTAGCGGCTTATAGTCCGGAAAATACGGTAATCGAATTAATAAACACACCGTTTGTGGCCATAGATGTGCCATGGTGACAGAAACAATAAAGTGCTATTAAGCGTGGAGGGCCTCCTCTGAGGTACCTGAACTTCAGACGGACACTGGCTATGACATTGTGTCTCCTTAGAGAGGAGACTCTCTTTTTTTTGCTTGCTCTTCTTCACTAAATTGATGAATTCACCGGTATCCTTAAGATGCCGTTCGATTTCTGTTGTGCTGAAACATCCAATCAATGTTTGGAAATGAGGGAAATGCAAACCAGGAGCTAGTTTGTGAGCAAGCACTTCAGAGAGCATCCGGATGTCAGCCAGGTCGTTTAAATGCGCTACCCCAGCAGGGCATGAGAGACGTTTAGAAACCCACGCCTGGTTAGAAATCTGTTGGAGAGAAGATCACCAGAACAACACAGGGGAAGAAATGTGCCTTAGCTGAATAAAACGATGTGAGTCAGATCTGGAACACCGACGTGAGCCCTACACCAGATCTATTTCTAATGGCGAGCAGGGATGAGTAAGCAGTTTCTGGGCTTTTTATAGAGATAAACTCTGGTGTTTGGCAGCAAGGAAAATGCCAGTGTGATAAAAAAAAGTACTCCAATCTATCTTCTCATAATGTAGAAAGACTGTGTGTATTTGCAAAGTAATGTCAACCTTCTGAACATCCAGAGACATCCTGGAGTGGAAACATCCAGAGATTAGTGCAGAAGCTGTAAATAGGAAAAATATATCTCATTTATTGTGATGAATCTCTAAAAACACACTCGGCTTTCAGTACTGTATGAGGAAATCAGTTATTAACATGTTGGCATAATATGGAAATCATTTAAATCATGTCTGTGTTGTCTTTAATTGTGCCAGTATGAACAGATTGCCCCAGGTGACCTCTCATTGACTGGTCTCGAGTGTTTGCTCTGTGAAGCACCCATATTGAGTATGTCAGCAAGGCAGGAAGCCAGCTGGCTCTAATGTCCGACCACTGCAACATGGCAGTATCCGAGAGGTAAGGGGAGGGACGGCGCTGGGCCTGTATTCACCTTAAGTCTGCCGCAAAATTGGTGATGTAGTTACGCATGTCACTGTTGATTTTATCCAGCCGGTAAGAGCTGTGGGTAGAGAAGAAAACAGAGTTACTGGGTCCCACAAGTGGGAGTTGGATGAATGTGACGTCACTGGGTACATGTCCAATGGAACTGGCTCCGTGTGGCGTTTGCGGTGCACGGAATGTTTGCTTGTGAGCGTTCACCAAAGTGCTGCTAACATTAAGGTGACGCAATTTGACCGACACGGCCTTTATGTGATGATGAGAATGTCAGTTACATGTAGTTAGCAGACAACATTGCCTGGTCAAGGCAGAGGCTTCTGCAGTAAATGAGACATGTACACACACACAAGTGATGTGATGAGGAATGTATTATGAGTCTTGTCGCACAGTAGGTGCATAATGTCTAGCAGCACTTACAAAAACATAATAAGGCACTTGATATTAAACTGTTGTGCACACGTGCACACACACACACACACACACACACACACACACACACACACAACACAATCAGAAACTACACATTTTTCCCTGTGTGGCTAATTAGAGTGAGCTAATTGAGCCAAAGGAGAATTAAAAGCAAATCTACCCAACATTTTTCTATGAGTAATGAAACTTAATTTAAGCTTCCAGCAGGTTCAGTTTTGGGTGCAGTGGTAAAGGCTTAACTGGAGCATACTTCACCTTTCCCTGTCTGAAGGGATGTCTATTATTGTCAGCTGAGTAAATGGGAAGCTGCTTTCAGAATGTGTTGGCCCTTTATCAAATCATGTCACAGCAAATTTCCTTTAATGTCTCTGATTGGTGCTAATGCACCTCCATTATTTGCCAGCATTAAAGCATGGGATGATGGAAATCTCACACTTGCTTCTTTCATGCTGCCAGTGAAACATGAAAGTTCTCTTTTAATGGTTAAACAAAGTCCAGCTTCGGCAGTAGCTGTTGTATTCTAATCTCTGCAGAGAAAGTTTTAATGTGTTGGAAAGAACAAGGACAAAGAAAATTAAATAATGTTGGCTGTAAGACAGAAGAATATGCAAAAAGAGATAACATATAGAACAGCAAAACCGTAAAGTTGACAGCGAGGGAGTGAAAATGAAGGGGGTACGTCTTCTAGACTAGAATGCAGACAGTAGCAGATAAGGCTTAATGTCATCTTGATGCAGAACTAAACGGTTACCATATCAAACATTCATGTTTAATATGGTTCACAATTACTGTATTTCCATGAGGTTATTGTACAAGCCCTTTTACAAATCTAACTTTATCGTATTAAGGTACTGAGGGTTTGTGTTGTCTCAAAAATCATACACAAGCAGCTGCAACGTTGCTGAACAAAGCAATAATCCAACAACCGACATGTTATATTCTCAATGAGGAAATTAAAAAGGGGTTAAGAGCAAACTTAACAAACAGGAAAAGTTGCCTAACTATGCGTGGCACGTCTCCCGAAGCCACAAATCAATGCACTGCTTTGACCTTGAGGACTAAAGAGAGAAATGCTCATCTGTTATCATACATGACATACTGTATCATTACTGCCTGATTCAGTGACTCATTATGCTAATGGTAAATACTGAAATTTGCCACATGTCTTTCAGTTTTCATCATCATTAATGCATTCTTTAAATGCCTTTGACAGGTCCTACTATGGCCCAAAAAAAACTAATTCATATTCAATCCATTATAGCTGTTGACTCTAAATGATTATTAATTAAAACAATCATTGACATCTAACTTTCCTTTTAGCACACAGGCTGTTCCAGCTCAGTGAGCTCCTGACTGTGATGTATTCTTTACTGGTGAGAAGAACAAAGAGGCAACACGAGAGACTTAGAGCTTGAAAGAGGCAAAGATGGAGGGAAGTGACACAACCTGACAGCCTGTTCTCACTCTAACATGATTTGCTTCAGGTTGCCGCTGCTGTCAAATTTGTGTTTGGCCCATCTCAATGCCCCAGCGGGACATCAAATTGTGACAAGAGCGGAGGAAATCTAACCTACACCGCGTCTGTCTTGAATCCAATCTAATTCCATCCCAACAAGCTCAATGGACCATAATAGAACGGGAGCTCTCATGTCAGGTGGCCCTTGCATTTGTTGTGCCTCTTATGCGTGGACTGGAAACAGTAATCGAAATGAACCACAGCACCATGGTGAAAGGATGAAAATTGGAAACAGCTGCATTTCTGTACAGATGAAGAGAGAGACACGTGTTCTGCAAACAATAGATGATAATACACATTTTAATCGATGCTGGACCAGACCTTTATGTCAACGGTGTTAGAATCAAACCCTCTTCAGGTCTATACTGGCTGGCTGCTCTTCTGCACGAGCTGCTTCACGATCGTTTAGTTTCGTGTCTGTTTGGTATCTTGGGTAAAATGATTACAGAGCAGCCATGTTTGCTAAAAAGGAGTGTGCTCTATCATGTAGGCTGATTTATGGCAACTGATGTGCACATTTTTTATCTCTTGCTGTACTCTGAAGCTGCCTTAAAGCAGATTTAACATTATTTCAGTAAATCTCTCTCAACTCAAATTTAAACTAACCTAACGGAATCATATTTGATACTGAAAGTGTAAATTTAGTTTTATTTTTATCTTTTACATTAGCCAGAGAATCATATGTAACAGACATACTAAATTATTTATTATGTTACTGTATTTTTGAAGTTCAATTTCAATACCAGTATATACTATATACAGTGTTGGGCCATAATGGATTAGTAGTAATATGTTACTAGTAACATTACTCATAGTAATAACGTTACTATTTCTAGGAAAGAGTAGTGTAAAAACTTACGAATACAGCTTCAGTATGAACATCACAGTTACTTAATCTGAAAACAGCTTCAGTTAAAATGTGACTTCTGATATCATTAGGGAAAAGATTGATTTTAAACTTGACATTTAACATTCACAGCCGTCACGCTTGCAAACATCACTATAAGCATCAGCAATAAGGTGGCATGGAAGATGGAAGCGCCTACATTCGGCAAGTGAAAATACTCTTTGATACTACTTTGATTTTGTAAGTGTAACAATATTATTGTGACATTCAAGTTGTCCGCAGGCAGTGGTAAGTAATGAGTGAGCTATTACATTTTTAGAGTCCAACACTGACTATATCTGTGTGTACCTATAGAACTACTGCTCAAAAATTAATCTGGGTTATAGTATTGTGATTAGTGGTCTACTGGTACATCAAATCAATATCAAACTGCACACACTCTCTCCACAGATGGAAAAGATCACAGAGAGAAGCATATATATCTTATTTTCTGAGTGAGGACAGATTTTCAGAGTTGGTGCAGCAGACTTTGTGGCAATGACACTTTTTGATGTTTAAACTGAATGCAGCAAACCTTCCCCTCTTGACTCAATACCGCTTCTGCAGCTGTGGTCAGTGGGCTCTAGTAGGCCACACAGCCTGATCCTTGCTGGTCAATATCTTTCTTTCTGGAGAGCCTGGCAGACTCTCAGTCTAACCACTGAGAGAGAGAGCCATTATTCAGAGAGACCTCAGAGTACAATAACTGCAACTGATTGCCTTTCCTGCTGTTGCATCCTCATAAATCATTCACTGTTTACAGCTGTTCAAAATGGATAGTCGAGGGGAGCTATGGAAAAAGGAGCATTCTTCACTGTGGCTGCCTCATATATTACATCATAATCTGAATGAGCTGCTAAAAAGGCCAAACGACTCTTTGCATCTTCTGTGACAGATATCATTATAATCCTGCCTTGATCACGAGCAATAAAATTTAATTTCTCATTATATATCCACTGGGATGAGTATCTGGATTATTATCCAGGCAAAACAGGAACTATTTGACAGTAAAAGCTGGTTCTGGAGCTGTACCATCCTGCTTCTTTCTGTCATCCTGTAGAGACACATCACAAACACTCTTGCCACAAAGGCTCATCATTACTCCTGTGTGTGTTTACGCACGTACGTGTTTTCATCAGGGTCAGATTAACAGCGGCGATGTGTATTAGCAGATTCTGTGGGTGTTGCCTGCTGTGGCGTCTGTGCTTCCAGGCAAAAAGCTGTTCTGTGTGAGAGCTGCAATTTAACAAAACCTCTGCTGAACGGGAATGAGCTTGGGGTCGGCAGTGGGAGGTCTAACAGACCAGATGTGGGACGATGGGAGTAAGGGAACCATCAATGTTAGTCATTGTGTGTATTATTGTCTTTTTCCATGACTGTGTAACGGTTGCCATTGAAACTTTACATACACTCATCATGGATATAAATCATGTGAGCACTGATATAATAATTTCTTTGAAGTGTCTAATTTGCCAAGCCTAAGGCCTCTGTTTGTAATCATGATTGACTACAGTGGATTTCTTCTCTGTGCCAACATAAAGTGGTTTTACAGCAGTCACTGTCTAATACACAGTACAATGGGAACTTTCCAAGGAAGGCAGTGAAAATTTGAGAAAGGCAATCGTGTCTTTAAACAAGTCTAAAATGTCTCCTAGAGCCATTTACAAACAACTGCCGATTCCAAGATGATCAGTTACTGGGAGGTGGACCCACTTTCTGATGTCTGGAAGAAGAATTCTGCAGGTCATTAGTTCTGATAGCAAGATTTCCAGCACATTTCCAGGAACTAAAGGCTGCTGTCGATAAAAGGAAACCTCTGCTCCAATACCGCCACCTTAAAGCTCACCCAAAGTTTGAGCTGACCACATGAACAAAGAAAAAGCTTTCTCGAGGGACGTTCATGGTCTGATAAGACAAACATTGCATTGTTAGGCCACAATGAGCAGAAACATGTTTGGTGAAGTAAACGTTGTTTTTATAGATTTGTCTTTTACCTTTACGAGTCCATTCATGCTATTCCATCAATTTATTTCACTTTATTGTCAGCGACAGTTATGACTTCTAAATGGATAACTTTAGTGTAAACATCCACTCATCTGTTTCTTCCCCCTCCCCCACAGTTTTTCTGTAGCCCAGATATTTGCTCGACTTATTTCACTCAGCTTTTAGCTACTATAATTATACCAAATTAAGTCCAACTGACCAAGCATGTCTTTGTTGTTCCTTTTCTGTCATGATGCAGAGAGGTCTGTTCAGAACAATGGAAACATTTCGGCCAATAATTCAATCCTTGCTCACTTGATGACGTATTGGTATTTCACAAGCCGTAGGTGGTAATGTCCATATAATAGCATAAGGGTGATGCGTGGGGATTGAATGGCATTAGCAGACAACTTTATTTTATCACGGAGTTTTCAGAGTGCACACAGCATCCTGATACTAAATGACGGGACAGAAAACTAGTGATTGAACTGGTCATAAACAATATTCCATTTAAATAACACAAATTCACAGAATATATCAAGTTTGCTTCTGTGTGACTCTAGTCATAACAATAAGAGCGGTCTCTTATCTTGGCTGCACTTTGCCGATTCAACTTCAATTAACACAAATGGAGATTCTGGGGACCGTTCAAGCACTGTGTAAGTTCAAGTTTTCTGAAAGAAATGGAAAATGAAGTGGTAAAACTAAATGTGACTGTACCACCACATCCTGCACTTGCAGCTAAAGGCTTTTAATGGAGGCCACCTCATAAATGCACTCAGACGACTAGTGAAGCAGAGCAACAGCAGATAAAACCATTCTGTTTTAAAAGAGCAGGTTTGGGATATTTTTTGAATTGTCACATTATTAAAATAGACTGGTGAATCTTGGCTGTAATTACTGTTTTTACATTCTGCCGCTAACAAAGAGGAACAGATCCCTTTGAAAAGGGAACAAAAGTGAATTTGCGTCCTTATATTGCCGCCTTTAAAAAAATGACTGGAAAAGATGAATCTACCACACAGTGCAATAATTTAGAGTCTATACACTACGTCTGTCTATAAGTACAATAATTACAAAATTTAAAACTACAATAGGGACTAAAATAAGGTACATAGCATCTGAATAGATTTATATGGACATGAAAAATGATTTAAAACTGAAAAAGTGTCAGCGGAAATAACAGTAAAAAATAGCCCTTTTGTTGTAATAGGTGAAAGCAACACAGTTGGTGTTTACAAAGAGCTCATGTAGGTGAAGCAGGCTGAAAATGAATGATGTAAAAATGGAGAGAGGATGTGAGATATTATACAGAAGGTGAGTTGAAATCAGAATCTGTGAAATATAAAACACAATCATCAGAAAATACAACACACAGTAAAAGCAGCGGGACAGACAACTGTGCAGATTATGCAGTGTGTCTTTTTCTATCGTAACTGGCCGTGCACAACAAAATAAATCTCTTTAAGAAATTATCATTTTTCTTATTGATGTCAATCCTAACACATCCCAGGAAAATATCAAAAAGGTTTTACCTGAATAGATTTGTTGGTGTTGTAATGATTGTAACTTGTCTGATATCACTTATCACAAAACATAGTTACATGTGTTGACAATATCTTTGGTTTGTCTCATAATGTAATCATCTTATAAGCATTTTTTCCTGTCCATGAAACAAAAGCGTTCTATTTCCGCCACATCTACAGGATGTGTCTCAGAAGAACAAGCTGAACATTTTTTATGGTTGAAGACACTGATATAAATACATACAAAGTGATTCTAATGAGCACAGAGTTCAGCTATCACATGTTTGACACTGATGTAGCGGTGGGGCCATGCTACAAGAAAACTGCCAATGCCGCTAGAGAGAATGTAAATTAGCCAATAAATAACAAGTATGATGTTGCTCAAAACATAAGCAGATAGCAAGCTGGGTCAAGGTGCATGTTTAGGTAGTAACACGGAGAGAAGCATTTCATGCAATAATCCAGAGCATGTCAGTGAATCGAGGTCTTTCCATTCCAGCAAATTATGCTGTTTTAGATCATTTTGTGTTTTATTATTATCGCACCACACTGGGAGATTATTTCCTTAAAACCACTATAAGCAGAAGTTTTGGTGCAGTCGTATCAAAAATCCCAGTGTTCTTGCGTTGGATCCCAAGTAAAGGCCACACTGAGATGATGGTCTAAAGTCGTTAACTTTATGTTTTTATTAATTTCTGCCCATCGTGTGAGTGCAGTAAATCACACACGTTTTTAGTTGTATGTTATTTTTTTCTAAAAACCAAAACTAAGTAATAAGTAATTACAAACCCCCTGAAATATGCCACAGTCACATTAAGTTGCACACTTAGTGGCTTTGTGATTACAAGACAAATAATTTCAGATTATAATAAACATTCTTCACTTTGTGCCATTTATTCTAGTGACAAAGCAAATAAATGTGTCGTACCTCTGGGAGTCCAGCAGGTCCCTGGGTCTGATGATGGCCTTGACCAGGGCATCTGGCCGCACTGACTTTTGAGGCGATGTCTTGGGGCTGGAGTCTGACTCTCCGCTCTCCTCGTCCCCCATGGCTTTAACGTAGCTGCTGCTCCGCATCCGGCGACAAGGGATCTCGTCATCCTTCCCGCCACCAGGGTACCCCCCCCACTCATCCTGGGGCACCTGGGCATGGAATGAATTCAAAAGGAAAAACATACTAGTTAGTTTGGCCACCTGATGTTTTTTTTTGTTTTGTTTTTGATTGATTTCTGGTTTCTGATTAATCACTTTTGCATATCAGAGCAATTTAATTTTGCAATATATCACTGATTACAAATTTTCAGTATATAGCATGTCCATCTTGTTACCAACAGCACTGCGATTACAAGATCCTGATTGTATAGACACTCTGCCTTGCTAGAGAACAGTGATCATATCATTAACTAAGTAAAATTTTTTTCTCTTTGAGGGCTGTGCAAATCTTAATGAAGCAAGTATTAAAAACCATAAAAACTTTGCTGTAACAATTTAAAATGATGGAGCAATGTTCCGTTTGACAAACACGTACTTCTAGCACAGTTAGTTCTATTCAACAGTCCACACTGCACCATCTTCACGATGAGTCAAAGCACATTAAAGCCTTCACACAGCTTCCACAGCTGCTCAGAATGCAAACTTTCCCGTAGTTCAGCCAGGTTAGAAACTGCAGAAAGCCTTAAGTGAAACGCTGTTATAACTTTTAGCTCAGCTGCTAATCATAATTGCTGGTGGAAGCCGGCTTGAAAGCAGAAAAAAATGAACTCTCTCTGCCTATCACATGTGGAACCTGCCATTAACAAGTCAGACAGTTTACATGTTGCAATTTTCCTCCACTCATTAAACCAGGTAATTGAGTACCCAGACGTCTGCATAACCATTATCCTATTTAAAGTGACACTGGGGTGTGTCACTTGTACTTGCTGTGTTATGTCAGTATGTGCTGGCTGTCTCTCCTGCATATGGAACATTTATTATTATACACAAAACTAGCACAAAACAGCAACCTCTACAAAACAGCATTTTGCATCTTACATGTGAGGGTCTGGCAGCACATTGTTAAATGGAGGTTAATCCACTTTGATAACAGACTTTGGTCAGACAGGTACTTTTGTTAATGGAATTCATTTCAACCGGAGCACATGTAACTGTTATAATAATGTGAAATGAATTCAGATCCTGTGGAGCAAAAATTATTTTCTGAATCATGATCTTACTGAGAAAGAAAAATGGGACTCCATTACTGTACAAGCTATTATACAATATGCAGACATGTTATTATGTGACCCTAACAGGTTTCTGTAGAGGAGATGTTTGTGCAGCTCAATAAAATCTGCTGGGCTAACGTCACCCACTCATATAATGAACTGATAATGATTGTTCACAAGCTCATTACAACCAACACCACACTCTCTCTTTACTAACTCACGCATACACACACATACATTCTCATTTTGCTTTAGTTAAACATTAAAACACAGTTTAATTACTGGGACAACAACAGTAGCAGCTGAGTCAGGGTCTTAGCTTCTTTTAACACCAGCAGATAAAGCAACACAACGGACAAATGCAGGCAGAGACCCTCCACAGTCATACAGAAGCACACGCATCTCTTTATTCTCCCGGCCTCTTTGTGTTTTTTCTTCCTAAATCTACCTCGTTGCACTCTGCTGACTCTGTGTGTGATGGTCAGGAGCTTTCGCCGGACATGCATTTACATGGTCAATGATCTGCACTCATAAAATATGACATTGTCAGTAACCATTAAATTCTGTGTGGCAGCTGAAGGCTTCTCCGACGCTGTATCTATCTGTCACTTTAACATCCTGGCAGCTGGAGCGCCGGCACAGTGCCAATCCACCCAGCTCCAGATTTCATTACGTTAAACCTGACTTGGGTCCATATTTCTTTGACTTTACAGTATCTCTGAAGTCAAGGACAGTTTTAAAATACCTCCCCCTCCAACTACTATAATGCTTAAAATACTGGATCAAAGTATGCTTGAAATTGAATGTTTTTGAAACTTTTCTTCTGCCAGTCAATGACTAACTCACTACTCACAGGTTCACAATGAACTAGGCGACAGCTGACTGGCTGTGGCAAATGTCAGGAGGAGACAGGCTGTATCCAAATGTCACTAATGTGTCAGACACACAACTCTAATCATTTTCTGATGAAAATGTCATCTTTTTGTAATGTGATAATTATTTGAAGGGAAATATAAACAGAAATGATCATTTATTAAAAACAGCTGGAGTTCTCAGCATAAAATGTGTGTAACTACAGACTATTGATATGTGTTACCTTCATGAGACATGAAATTGATCAACAACACTAAAGATATCTGTTGGTTAAACTTCATAGAAAAAATGAATTCCTGTGCCCCTAATATTACATCCACCATTAGTGCGTGTCCTCACAGTTACTATTGTGTCATGTCGAATTAAAATATCTTGAATAATTAATCAATTATGGCTTTATTACAACTGACTCTTTGTTAATTACAGAGAATGCTACATTCATTTTGTGAAGGTGGAATGGGATAAGACATGACTGATCGTGTGTCCTCTGGGTATTTTAAGATTTTTACGACAAGGCAGGGGTCTTGTATCATAAAAGAAATATAAGCAAATGCACACAAACCACCACACTGCAGAAACACACATACAAGAACATCCAACGTCGTCAACCTGAAACATGCACGGGCACAGACATGCACACACAGGTACACCACCTAACCGATCCATACACACACATTCTGATAAAAGTCATTTGTCTCCCCTCCAAAGACAGCCATGCACCAGCTACCAAATGGAGTCAATGGGTTAATTAAGTCTTTGAGGGGTTTGATATTTTTAGACGCCTAATTAATGAATGGAAGGCTGGAGGACAGGCACAAGCTGTGGTGAGATTTGTTTAATTTGGACTTGCTGATAAACTGGAGAGATTGTAAGGTGTCTCCTTATTAAGATATATATATATATATATTTATATATATAAAGAGGCTGAGCCAGAGCGTGCTCCAGCTGACCGCTGTGAAAGCACACATGGCATCCCAGCATTCTTAGTGGAACTAAAATACAGACCCCTATCAACAAAGCCCTTGACCCAAAGGTCCCGTATTTGGAAGACATGGAACTCATAGCTGAGCGTGCATCCAAATCTATACAGTATTTATACATCTATTCAACCAAGAGCGATTATCTGATATAATTTCAGCCATCTTAGCTCTAAATTGCCTACAGGTGTGAATCACTCTCTGCAACCTGAGACAAACCCGTGACCTGTCCACTGTGTTCCCAGCCTCTGTAACCCTGAACAGCACAAGTGGTTCCGATAATGGATGTACAATGATTATCAGGGAACTTTGGGTGATCGTTGGTTCTAAATATGACAGGTCGTGATTGGTCCAACAGTACATTATTTGGTGCTGATGTACTGTAAACCCTTTGTGAATATGAGCTGAGGTCTGTGGGAGCCGTGTGAAAACTCACAGCTCAAGTGTGAAGATCCATATTTAAAGTTACATTTTCACAATAACAGAACTTTTACTTCCTTTAATTAACAGGATTCTGCTCAATAAAGAACAGAAATGACTTGAGTGAGAATTTCTGACATATACTGTTCATCCAAACTGTTATGCCACTGCAGCCTTGACAAATAACTGGTGATGGCTCATAGTAGGACTGTACAGGCATAATAGCACTGAGTGTCTACCTTTGCTTTTACTGCTTTGATATTTCACTCCGTAGGAGGTCACATGGAGTGTGGTGTGTGTGCTTGCATGCGTGTGTGTGCTGGGTGTTGGGCTACGCAGGCCTCAGCCACCACTCCTGCAGTGCAGCAGTGTATTCCATTGATTAACTCTGTGGTTCTATCTATACACAGCAACTCTCCCAGCGAGAAACATAAGTCACTGCCATTAAGAGAAGGAACTCAGTTAGATTGACACAGAGAGAGGCAGGATAGAAGCGACGTAATGAAAGATGCAATAAATGGCCAAGAGAGAGAGGAAGGAATGGAGAGAGTTAGAGTTCTTAAAGGTTCAATCATTGGTAATCCCACCCACCAGCCTCCAGCCTCTCATTTCCTCCCACAAGATTGCTTGGATATGCCGTGTCTGTTGGAACAGGTGCCGTTTGCTTTTTCTCTCTCTGGCTCCTCTTCCCGTCTTGCAGAGGGAGAATGACTACATAGATTCCTTACTAGCCGACCGAACACCTACCACACTCCCACCACACACTGGCTCCGCTTCTTTCGGCTTTCTCTTTCACACATACACACCCACATATGCAGCATTCAGAAATCTGCACAGTAATCTTGTCTTCATGTTTATTTACAGACACGTCTTGCTGTCAGCTGTTAGAATGGCGGTGTAAAGACATGCATAATGATAATAGGACGAGGAAGCAAACACAGTTTAGAAGGTGTGTGAAAAATCCAATCAGTCGCTTACATCATGTTATCTTCATTATTTTTAATAATGCCACTCTAAGCAAAATCCAATGATATTTCTGATATTAACTCTGAATAAATACAAATCATCTGGTTTTAGTATCTAACGACTTCAAAGACGATTAAAGGGTCTTGAGCCGTGCAAGGAGCTCTCTGATGCTGCATGTGTCTGTGCTCTGCATGCTGTAAATGTCAATGCTAGCATGCTGACATTTCGCAGGAATATTGTTCACCATATCAATGTATTTGTTAGAATGCTCTGCTAATTAGCGCTGAACAATGCACAGCTAAAGCTGGTGGGAATGCTGTTTTGTTTTGCAGCGATTTGTTCATAAAGCATTAGTATCTGAATAAAATTTACTATGCAGGGTTGAATCCCCACCCCACCAGCTGTGGCAACGCCCAGACACCAAGGGCCACGTTGGTGGTGGCCCCGAGGAACCAACAAGAAATTTTAGTATCCTCCATTTATGACAAGTTTGTTTTTGACAGTTTCAAATTGATGAAAGCTCTGCCCGCTGTTCCCGTTACTCCAGATTCCCACACAAATTTGGTGACCTGTAGCAGTGTAAGCATGAGTTTATGTTCAGGTAACGCTGAGTGCACAATGCATGGTAATTATCAGTCATTTGTTTAAATAGTATTTCATAAATAATAAAATAATTAGCATTACTTTCTGTACTTTAGCTTCTGCAGCTGCAGCAAAGCCTTTAATGAACTTGACAAAAGAAGAATGGTTAAGGACAGAGTTAATGTCCGGTAAAGCTGTGATAAATAGTAAAAGCTGGATTACAAAAAAATCTGAATTAGATTCAAATATGATAAAATTCTAATAAAAAAGCCCCATCCCTGGGGTACAAATTAAATGAGGTGTACTGAGTGGGGACCATGGATATCTGTATACAATTGCATATTTAAGATATTTCAGCATGGACCCGAAGTAGAGGCCCATCCAACTGACAGAAATCCCCATCTCCGGATCCCTGCAGCTAGAATGGCCAGAAATGTCCTGTGAGAAGACGAAGTCTGTTTTTTTGGTGATATGGTTTTTCTTATTCCTGTGGATAACTTGGCAGAAATAGATGTGACGTGTCTGTGAGATATTTCCAGTGCAGCTACAGTAAAGGTTACTGACACCGAACAGCCACACAGTGAGAAATTCATTGCGATACAGGCAGTTTCTTGCCTTGCTCTACAGTAGCCTGAGCACACTAGGGGTCTTTGCACTCATGAGACCTGTTCTTCATCACAAATTCTATCACTTCACTGCCGCTCTTCAACTACATTTAAAACCCACAGATGAAACGCAAAACTCCAACTAGGAAACAAGAAAGCACATCTGTAAAATGAACACAATAAGGGCAAAACGTAACCCTCTATAGCAAATTTAACCCAGACTGAAATGACAGAAAAAACTAATTCAGTTACACAAAAAAAACCCCCCGTCACCCCAGGAGTGTTTTGAATGGAGCTGTCACCAGAAACAACAACAGCTAAACCGAAAGAACATAACAGTACAGCAGAAAATGAAACATTTTTTGAGAAATATAAAAAAGTATAATTATTGTTTATAGTTGTTAAATGAATGGAGATGTGGTTCCCTTATACTGTGATAACCCCAGTCTTTGTTGTCCTACACCACCTATACCAATAAACAGATTACTAATAAATTACTGACCAATGCTTTATTTACAGAACAAACTTCCTTTTTATGATTCAGCCTAAAAAAAAAGTTAATTTAATACTTGTGCAATATAACCCTGGGTTTGGTCTTCCCTTTTGCTTGGACAGATATTTATACGTGCATTTGTTACAAGCCATGTTTTGGGACAGTCTGGACTGGGAGACACAGACACAAATGAAGAGACATGCCTGATGTGACACCAGCGAAACAATAATAAGGTATTTCGTTGTAGTGGTTACAAAATAAAGTTGCAAAATACAATTCTCCACAGAGCGGCAGGCCCCAGTGTTTGGACAGAGGAAGACAAAGAAGCCTATTAGTTCCCTCCTATCTGATTGTAAGGAGACCTCGGGTCAGACATACCGGTGGGAACAGATCTCCCAGGACATGGGGAAGTGATATTACTGCCTGTAAAACCAAAAATGGAATTTAAATAATACAGTACCATGTGGAAAATTATACACAGGGAGACGTGTGGTTCCCTTAAAGAGCGTATGATGGAACAGAGGACCAGCATTAAGGGAAATTATATCACGCCCCCTTTGAAGGACATTTATATGTATTCAAATGCCATTTTATCTTAAAAAAATAGGAATAGAGGTGATCTCACCTAAAGTGAGATATGGTAATAATAACTTTGTTTTAGAAAAAGAGAGTTTCTCCATTGGGGGCAAGGACTTCCACTTACTGAGTTTTTTTTTTAGGTGGGGTATCATCAACCTTTAAATAAAGTTGCTATTTGTAAATGATGAACATCAGCTTTAGGCTTAACAGATTGTGGGCTGGTGAGATGAAATTAAAAACGTATTTTTATTGGGAACAGTAAACACAGTTGCAAGTATTTCTTGAGCAGTATTTTTGTGTTTGTGTGTTTTTAATGTCATGTGTGTCTTGTTTTTGAGAGGGGTGATATTGTCTACTGCTTTGTAAGCTGGTTAAAGTGATATAAAAAAGATATTCCTACTAAATTCTAAGTTTAATATCAAACCGTAATATTTTTAAATACCACTACAATAACTGATGACATTTCCATGTTTGTTTGTATTTTGTTTTATAAGAATGTTCTTCCATCTGCACAACTATTGACATGTTTACTCAAGTTTTAATTATATTTATATCAAGTGAATCTCTTGTGTTAACTCCCTTCTTGTCAAAATCCCAATTTACCAGTTTGTGACAATCCACATTAGCTGCTACATCCAAGACCATGTGGTGTGAACAGGGAAGTAATTGGCCAATTGCAAAGTTTATTTATTGCCATCAGTCTAGAGGCTTTGTAGCTTCATCTGCGTCTCAAATTTTCTTTTGGAGCTAATTAATTTTTGGCAACTAGGAGCCAGAGAAATAGTAAAATAAACTAACACTTCCAATAGATTAAAGGGTGGATCCTGTGAGTTCAGGTTGGGTTTAGATAGAAATTTAGAAATCACATTTGGATCAGGTTTGGTCATGTACTTCGGTTTAGGCCTAACTGCAAATATAGACACAAAACAACGACATGAATCCATGTTTCTTTTTTAATTCTAATTTAAAGTGCAATTAAATACTACAATGATGAGCCTTTAGTGGGTTTGTTGTTAAGCACATGTACTAGAAAAACACCACAAAAACTCAGCTGTGGTGTGGACATATATACAAAGGACTTGTTGGGCTCGGGTTGGGTTTCGGCTGACAGGCTCTCATGCCTGGGTCAGATTTGGACGGAAAAATGCTGCCTGCTTTAAAAGTCACCACCATATATTATCAGTTGCTGTCTTGCAAGCACATAATTGGCTCCTTTCACATTTAGCTGACATTGCTGTTTAAAAACTCATAAAGACATGTTCTGCAAAGTTCTGTACCAGGTCAAACATATAGACCGAACTGGTTCTTTGCCAAATAACATGAAGTGTTAGATTAATACAGTAATAAATTCTTGGCAAGAAAGTGCTACTAACGCTGCAAATATTGGTATTAAACCCTTGAAGAATTGGGATGCCATCATAATTAGCCTTTATTATTGATTTGGCCTGACAGAGCAGTAGAACACACAAAAAGCATACGGACGAATCTGCTTAGCAATTGACTGTTAAATGGTTATTGTCAGGAAATCTACTTGTATAAACAGGAGAAACTTGAGGTTTGAGATAATAAAACACAAATATCAACAGACGCTGAAAGACACAGTGGTGACCACATGGCCACCTTGGTGCCTCCGGCAATGCGGGTGAATAAGGTTCAGCTACACACTGCTGTCTAATCCTGGGGTTCCTGGGACAAAATCTTACTAAGTAGTAGTTCATGGCCTGAGAGGGATCCGGGAAGCCATTAATGAAAACACACACCTACACACCCAGGAAACCCTGGGTGTGTAGGTGTGTGTTACAGTAGTTTTCCATTACAGTGCCAGTTTTGTTTCTGCTTCCCTTTTGTATTTTAATCACCAGCCTTTCAAGCAGCATCTTTGGCAAGCCAACGTGGCAATTAATTGGCTTATTAAATCCCACCGCAATGCCCTATCAGCAAAACTATCAAAGACTAATCCTCCCTTTGTACTACCGTACTGTATGTGGGGAGACAAGAGAGCCGTGTTTGCTGGAGTAGCTGACTTAATAAGGACTGAGAGCTGTCAGTAAGACAAAGTTATTGTGCTATGAAGTAATGAGCTGGGTACAAAGAAGGTGGAGGAGACAGGGATTTTAGTTGTTCCTGCAGTCCAGGGAAAATTACGTAGATATGTGAAGTGGAGAAGGAACGATGGCAGGAAAAACACCCGTATGTAGACAATGTGGATTTTTATACTTGTGGAGTGGAACCAACTCTTTTGCCACAATTACCTTTTTTTTAATAGTGTCTTGATGGAATGACAATGTGTGTGTGTGTGTGTGTGTGTGTGTGTGTGTGTGTGTGTGTTGTTGGGGCTAACTGGGGCTAAGAGCACAGCCAGAGGGTGATGGCTAATGACAGGTCTGATAATTAATCTGTCTGTGTCTTCCCTGATGCCCAGTTAATCGCTCTTTCACCAGTACACATGACCCAAGCCCATCATACATGCAAAGAGTCACACACACCTGCTGCATCCACACACATTAACGTACAGACACACACATTAATGTGCAGACACACACATTAATGTGCAGACACACACATTAATGTGCAGACACACACATTAACGTACAGACACACACATTAAAACACACTGTAACGTTTCCGAAGTGTTTTATTCCCTCTGTCATCCACCTGGGACACAGCACATCATCAAACCATCGGGTGTGTAGGAAACACCACACACATGCTGTCACTCACACGTGGACAGACGAGCCGTGCAAACTCTCCCTGGACACAGTTCATGCTGTTACAATGCTGACAGTTGTGAGTAATCCCAATTCAGCTTCAGCAGGAAGTAAAAACTTCTCAATGTGACCCCACGGTGTGCGCAGAGTATCATTTCTAGTTATCAACTCTGTGTCTCTGCCTGACCGCTCCAGTTGATGAGCGACAGTAGCCATGGGGAGCGAAAACAGCCATCGCTTGTGCCATTTTCCTCTCTTATGATTCCTGAAGTATCTCAAGTCATTCACAGAGGCACACACCTCTCCTTCTCGCCTTTGATACGTCTTCCTGCACTCTGATTCTTCTCTGGGGAGGGAAGATGTGACACCCTGCACGAATTGGATTGATAACTCTCCGCTAAATATAGCCCTGCGGCAGGAAGTAGGAGAGGAGGATATTTTTAGATGTGTTTGTAGAGCTCTGACTTGGACACTACCTCAGCTGAATGACCAAATGGACATTTAGGAAAGAGTAGAGAGAGGTGGGGGCAGAGATTCTCTCAATGAGAGATTACTGCACTTGGTGGATGTGTGAAAAAAGTGAATGGCTGAGAGCCCTGTCTGTCCGGTTCAAAATGCTCATCAGTCATTCAAAAACACACTAGTCAAAATGAGTCCTCTAAAACATTTTCTGTTGATGTCAGCCTAAACTGGATGCTTTCTTTGGCTGCATCGTTTGATTTGAGTAATGTATTGGCTTTCTGTTTACAACGGTCTTTAATCTATACAACACACTCTTTGCTGAGAGCCTTCTCTTTCCCAATGTGCTGAAGTGCTCACTTTATTTTGGCTGCGGGCAGTACTTACACAATGCCATCAGATACCACATTGTTGTATATTGACCAGAGTTGTAATAGAACCTTTTTTAGCCGGCATGAATTTGCAATTTAGAATTTTTTTTTTGTTGCTTTTCTATACCCTTCAGCACGCATATAAAAGCCATAAACACTTCTCATTCTGAATTGATCCCTGCGGTGCTATGGGGTGTCCCACAGAGACAATCGGAAGGCCGAGCTAAATACTAACCTTTGTCAGAGCTGCAACCTATGCAAAACAACCTGATAAAAATCAACATTGATCTCGGGTCTTTTCTTCTCATACCGCCGACTCTTCCCCCCCGGTGCAGATCATCTGTGGAGTTAACTGATACGTCCCACTGTGTTGGGCCCTTTCAGCCACATGCTGAGCCACAGGACACATTTGTACTGCAACATCCAGGCCAGTGACAAACACAACATCATCTCTTAGATCAATTAAAAATCCAACTGAGATGAGCAACTTTTCTTCCTTGTTTATCGACTTACAATGTCTGGAGAAAAAATGCAGTGTAGTATACTGCAGGCTAAAGCTGTGGGAATATTATTTTCTATGTGTTGATTGTTGATGATAATATAGTATTCTTTTATCATTATTTCAATTGTTTGTCACTATTATGTTGCATCATCTTCCACTTTCAACGCACCCTTCAAAGAAGTATAATATAGCCTTCCACACATTTAAGTAAACAAAGTCTGTTTATCATTGCGTTCATTTCCCCAATTAAGTGGCATAGGTGAACTTGGAAGCTGCAGTCTTTAACAGGAAACGTAGATACCCAGGGGTGGTATTGCTTGGAGATACAAACCCTATGGCACAACGCAAAAAATGCCAAACTCACCTGTAGATAGTGACAGGGCCTGAGGTTTGGCTTTAGATCAGTGGGCGTCATGGGCTTTTCCAGGTTAAGTGAGGACTTCCTGTAGGCCTCCTTGGCTTGGCTGACCGTTAGCGTTGACCAGGAGCTCCTCTTCATGAACTTGCCTTCTGGTGCCATGCTTATGCTCTCGCAGGCCGAACACTTTACGTCGTTGTTACTCTTGGAGGTCTTTAGCGAAAGGTCTCCCGCCAGGTGGGCGTGCATGGAGTCAGGGTAGCAGTGGCTGATGTGGTCGACAGGATGCCGCGACATGACGCTTGGTGTTCTGTACGTGCTGTCGCTGTCCAGGTTGTCATCTGAGCTCCACCAACCTCCTGAGCGTTGCTTGCCGCTCCCTTCAGATTTCCGCTCTTTGCTCTTGCTGCGTTTGCTGTGTTTGTGGTGGCCTTGGTGGTGGTGATGGTGGTGGTGTGAGCTGTCCCGGTGCGAGTCGTTTTTGGTACCATTCATCTTGGAGGATCCTTCTAAAGAGTGTGACTTTGTGAAGAGCTTCTGTACTGAGTGAACTAAGTGGCGTATTCGCCCGGGGCTTTCATTGCGCTGCTCTGTAGTTGTGGTTGTGGTGGAGGTGCGTTGGTACTGCAACGTGTGGAAGCCATCCCGGTGTAGCGGCATCTGCTTTTCAAACTGGTCCAGGAGGTTTGCTGGAATTCGGTTCATTTTACCGCTGCCACCATGTGAGGAGGATCTGTCCTCGTCTCGGGAGTCCCTTCCACCAGAAGTGTTTCCACCACCATCCCGCAAAGCACTGCCGTAGTGCATGCGGGGAAAAGTGCTACTGGAGATGGAGTGGTCAGCGGCCGACATGGACACCGGCATCACCATGCACTCAGAATGGATGGAACTCCGCGGGGAGCAGCGGTGGTGACCTTCAAGGGGGCAGCTTTCAGTCGGGCTAAGGAGGTAGGACGGGGGCCGCGAGTCACCATGATGGAGGTGGTGGTCCAGAGAATGGTCACAGTCAACCAGGCCGCATGTGTGGGCTGAGGTGGGAGAAGTGAGCTGAAGCTGGGTAGGGCGGCCACCGGAGAGACCCTTCATGTTCCTGGGTGGAGGGGAGTAGCTGTCCTCATCGAAGTACTGCGAGGGCGACCATGAATACTGCTGGTCTGGAAGCAAAAGAGAGAAAACTACATCACACCCACGGTTAAAAAAAGCTTTTTCTCCAGAAAAAGAAATGCATTTCACATGTAATGATGAGGGAGGAAAAAGCCTAGTACCAAATCACACACCCTCAAACAAGCTGGTCATTATCCACCATACTCTCACTCTCCATATCCACTTCAACTACAAAGGACACATACAAAAAAAAAAAAACAACCCTCTAAAAGTAGCACGTCTGACATGCGGAAGTGAAATCAACAGATTGCACAGACAAAAATCTCAGCTGTCCTATTTCCCCCCATTCCGTTTCAGGCTGTGATGAAATACGGCTGGAAGGGCATAAGGAAAAAAAGGAGAATGAAACACGGAGAAGGGCAGGCAACAAGTAGGGGGGCTGCATTGCCATTTAACCAATGCAAAGTGAAATAATAGCCTATCACTCTGTGGTGCCAGTGTCATCCGTCAAAGCCCTGAGGAGAGAGCTGTGAGGTGCACGCCTGGATGGCCGTCCTTGGGAGGTGATCACCACTGAATGCACCCTCCCTGCTTTTCTTTATGTTGGCCCTGTAGATTAAAACCCAATTCTGCGTTATCGGACACCAAGGCCAGACACCCCAGCATTCGTAGCTAATTTATTTAACGTAATCAGAGGAAACATTTGCTCAATCTTTATGCCACAACACTGTCGGTTTCCACCGTTCATTTGAATTGCATTAGGATGATGACATTAAAAATCCTATGGTGTTATATTATTAAAGGCAGCATGAACACTAAGATGTACTTCAACATGGCTGCACGATGGGAACAATAAATAAACTACAATACTTTTATTGTGTGAAGGTCTTCAATGGATTGAGCTAACTAATGAATGATAATTAAGTTACGCTTTTATTTAAATGTAAAGTTGTATTAAGCTTTGTGAGCTTTTTCATTTCATACCATAATTATTCTTTTGACTGCTCTCTTTTCTTAGATTCTCTTTTTTTACTGTTCTGCAACAGAAAGCTGAATATTGTGGTAGAAATGCTTTCTCAGCTCATATTTCACACTTACCTGCATCCTGCGAAATAGATAATAAACAAACAAAAAATACTTATATCTGAGCTTGATTACCAACCAGTAATACACCTCACAAACCCCTGCACTTGAACACAAGAGCATGGTAAGAGAGCGAAGGCGAGCGAGAGAATACTAATTTATTAATAAATCACTAAATTCTTAGATTAGAATTAGAATAGTATTAGATTTTCATTAATCAATTCAGATATTTTTTTATATATGCAGCTGTACTACCTAAGATCTATAAGCATTCTTGTTTGTATGAAATCTGCTGAGTTTCCTTGTGACACGCCCACCATTAAATTATGAAAAACAACAACTCTTAATATAAATATATATTTTTAATGACCATGAATTAAGAGCCAATCACTTGACTTTACTTAAAGGGCAACTTCACCAATTTTCAACTTGCTTTCAATCGTTTGAATAGTAGATGAAAATGAAAACCATTACACTTCCCTGATGTCATCTGGAGGCATTTTTCAGCTCGAAGAGGAGAAATATTTTAGTCTGGGACATTAGAGGTAAATTTTAATGGTTTTCATTTTCATCTACTATTCAAACTAGATCCAAATTAAGCAAGTTTAATATTAGTGAAGCGTTCTTTAACTTTGGCTAATGAAGAGGATGTCAGTGTTTGAGTTTCTATGTCAACATACATAACATCATATAATATATTGTTAAACGCTATTCCTACAATAACTCAATACAACTCAATATTTAGTGAATAGCAATGTGCAGTATGTGATATACAAAATATTTATACGTTGAAATACTACTGTAAAGGCTTTACTATAATATCAAACAGAAAGTCAGACATGTCTTGTGACGGCATCTATGGGATGTTTGCCACTGTGCCTGAGGGTTTTCCTCTTGATTATTGTGTCTGTAGCTCTGAGAAAGTCTTATATTCACAAATATAATAGAAAAAAAACCTTTATTACTGCATCATGAGAATGACTTGGTGTACTTTGACTAAGGGCGGATGCTTCCTTTTCATCTTTCAAACTGGATCAAATTTATTCCTTTCCCACTTAATTTTAATGAGGTCTAAGATCTCAACCCCTGAGGTGCAGCCGTGCTCTTCTGTTGCTGTCGTCCTCCATCTGTCGAGATGAAAACTAATTCTCGTTGTTTACCAGTCTTGCACGAGCCCGTCAACGCACTTGCCAGTCTGATGTAAAATTAATCCAGACTATTCTAGGCATGGATGAGGGGAAAATCTATATGACATTTTCCCTTAAGAAGAAATGTTTTTGTAAGGCTGCCTATAATGTAAGTTAAAGATTCTCATTAAAGATATCATCAAAAAGCATAACTCAACAGACAAATCAGGTGAACTTGCTTGGCCCGAGTCGGTCCAGTTCACAGCTTGCTGGTAATCGCAGCAAAAAAGATGATGGTGCATTATTGATTGATGCGATGCTACATTCCTGTCTGAAGTTATGTCACTGCCGTACTCCAAGGCCCGTCTCTGACAGCTGACTATCCTTTGAGGTATCTCAGGGAGCTGCACTGAATAAATTATCTGCTGGCAGAGTTATGGCATTTCCTGGGATTATACGACAGATGACAGACCCAACCGCCCTCCGTCGCTCTTTCTCCTTTTTCACCTCTTCCTCTGCTGGTACAGAATTTAACTTCAGCTAAAGGGGTAAAAAGTCGACAGATGATTCAGAAAGTAAGTCCTACGAAGCTGTTCAAAGGTTATTTACTTTTTACGTGGATTGCGGGGAAAGCTGCTCTCCCAGTGAGTGTGCATCCTTCTGGCAAGTGCTCTGCAAACAGCGAGACAAGTATCTGTGACATCTGTGGACAGGCAGAGGGCTTGTTGTTTTTACACTGATACCAGCACCTGCCATCACATTATCAGCTTCCTGGCAAGGGTGCCAACTGCTTAGATGGACTGCTCGGGTGGAGGGTGAATTTAGAAACTGGATGGCAATTAAATTTCAGCACAACATACAGCGGGAGGACAACATTTTCTGAAGGTGTCAGACCACAGCACTTTAAAAGGTTGATGGGTTGATGATAATAATGATTACACAGATAAAAACAACAAAGTAAACGCAATAAACTGCAATCCTGTTCCCCTTTCTACCCAAGGCTAAGCCAGTTCACACGCTTTTTCACTGCACTGATAAGGAGCGCTGCCTTCTTAACCGGACAAAAAAAATCACTTTTGACTTAAAGCTTTATGTGTTCTGCAATCATCCAATCATGTGTTACTTAACCCCTTAACCGACGCCCATGTCCAGTGTCCTCTGGGGGTGATGGCGACAAACACACCTTATATCTCACATGGGTTGTGCAGGGAAGAGGCTAATTTATTAAGGTGTTCTGTTTGGTGCTGCTCCTCTGGCTGTGTGCAGTGTGAATAAAGGTCGTTTTGCTCCTCTTAACACATTAGCATTTAAATAGCATTATATCTGCACTGAGTATCAATGACAGCTCCCACTCTTCCAGTGGCTCAGACTCTAACTGGAGTTGAAAACAAAGTTAAAAGATAATAAAGTGCCGGACTAGACCGAGAGATCAGAGGTATGCGACCTTCAGATTTGCCAGTCGTTAGCACAGTGGCTAGCTGCGGCAATTTTAAGTGAGAATTAGGATAAAGGCGACTTGCAGGGAGAGGTCCAGTACTGAGGCAGCACAGTGCAGATTTGCAATTGCATTCTTTAATGGATTTATAAACTGTGCTTTTTAAATCGCACTACATTTAGTGCAACAACAGTACAGAATATTTTTTTATATCTTAATAATAGATGCCCTCATGGCAGAACCCAGCTTCCTGCACTAACAGTAAGCATTGACCGGATGAACAGGCAAACACCAGGCTGATTTACACAGGTTTCATCCGTCCACGCTGAGCCTGCCTGCCTGTCTTTGGACTGTGGGAGGAAAACCACACAGGGATGAACATGCAAACTCCACACAAAGAAGCCAACACTACAACACCGCTGCACGGTGGAGTGGACCATGTTATTAATAAAGGATGATTGGCTGAATGTCATATTATGTCTCCTTTAGACTCTGTGCAACTTTGTAACAAATACTAAAACTACATTTTTCAATCCTACATGCTTTCACATTCAACCAAAAAATCTATATGGTGCAACAATTGTCAGATACATGAAGAAAAAAAAAAAGCTAAAAATATTTTTTTTTCAGTGAAAACAGGGTTGTCTAGCTATTCAAACAGCAGCCCTCCATTTGGCAAGAGTAAGTCACACGCCTTACTTTATGAGCAAAACAAATCGATAGAGCTGCTTTCTTATCCATCTCCCAAAGGTTAAATGCAGTCTCCCCAGTATTCTGGTCTTTCTTTAGAAAATCAAACGAGAGGGAATTGTGTCTTCAACCCCTGGGGCAAATCAGCAATGGCCTGAGCTATTAGATTTGTGAAAGGACCAGTGGACAAAAAGACAAAGTAGCAAATCCGTCAGCTCTGCAAGCCTCACGATATTCACCATAGCGGTCACAATCAAATAAGGCCCCGGCTTATGGCTCTGGCTGATATCCTGCTCACTTGTCCATCCAAGTGACAGCACAGGACGATACATACATACATTTCAAGATTCAGCTGTGAGCTGAAACTGAACCCGCAGCGTTTTAGTTAGTAATGCAATACTCAACCAACTGAGCTGCTTCAAACTCCCACAGCAATCGCGAGCCAGTCCCTTGTAACTAGTATTTTTCCTCATACACCATCTGTCTCTGGCCCAGCGTGACACCTATAATGCCAGACAAAAAAAAAAAAAAACTTCTTTCACTTTTGGTGCTGTGACTGACACCCATTTCTGAGACGCGTGATGAAAAACAAAGAGTCAGTTTCAGTAAGCCGTGCTGAGTCACTTTGGTACATGTACCATGGTATGTTCACATGGTTGCGCACACACTTATAGTACAAAATGTGGAGGGCATATTCTTAAATTAAACTGGAAATGAAAGCTGGGCAATTTAGAGAGGCACCAGCGTCACATAAATCTGTCCCACAATCTCTGATTTACACACATTCTCTGTCCCCACAGTGAATCACGGAATGATACACAGATGTGAAGTCACTAACAGACTTAGTCACGCGTGTTAAAACAATGACATATTATTCAATAAAACAAAAACTGTGTTTATCTGTTAATAACAGTCGACAGCCAAGATCTACTTTGTCACAGTGACAGTAGTTTGAGTCAGTTGGTTTATTTTGGAAATGTGACTAAATGTTCCATTGTATAAAGGGAGATGTCACAGCCAAGTGTTCAGACATGAGTGGGTACTGGTATCTATGCACATACACCAGGTTTCTACATGCAACATAAACTAATACTTAAGTACAGTTGCAAACAAAAAATACAGTTTGCACTTTTCTGATTTCCTGGATAAATGTGATCCAATCTTTACCAAAGGCACAAATATCTACAAACACAATATTTTTGTCACAAGCTTCATGCCCCCATGTGTTTAAATGCCCTTAAGTATCACCATTACCAGCTTTCTCTGGTAATGACTGGTGAAGGCATATCGTCTGACTGAATAGTTTGGGAAGAACACACACCACCATGTACAGCATTAAAGAGAACTGTGCAACAATTTACAAAAATATGAAGTCAAGTAAAGCAGAATGGGGGAGGGCCATGATTTGGCTCTGCTTTGCTGCCTCTGAACCCGAACCACCCGCCATTGTGGAGGGAGAAATCAATTACCAAGGTTTTTAAGGTATCCTACAGTATAATGTCAGGGTGGCTTTCTGCAGGCTGAAGCTCAAAAGAAGCTGATGTGGCAGGACAAACATCTGTATCTGAGCTAAACATCAAAGTAAATCTGCCACAGAATGACTTTGGAGATATAAAATCCACCTTTCAGAGAAGTCCAGTCACACCACAGACCTCAACTCAACACAGATGCACAACAGACGTCCTAAGAAAATGGCTGATGGATGGTACAAAATTTGTCCTGAAAGTCTTGCAGCTCGGATCCACAGCGACAGGATGTGCTTGCTTCAGGTTGTACTGCCAAACATAATTTAATCAGTTATGAAAACATTATTGCCAATACTTTGTCCTCCATCACTTACTACGTCTAAAAGGTGTGTTCAGTAAAGACATGAAAGATCATAACTGTTTCTTTTTATTTATTCAGGTTAGAAATTGTATATACCGGGAATTCACACTAAACTGTCAATTCTCAGGAAAAGACCCTCAGGAACCTTGGCGGTTTAACGTGTGTGTCTTCAGAGTGCATAGAATGACAGCGTTTGTGCAGCGTTATGCTTTATATACCACGTTATTGCTTTAGGCCGCAAATATTGAAATATCAGAGGTTATTATTCTACTTGACTCTGTATATGGCTCTGTATTTGTAATGCCAAAACAAAGCATCACTTTCTGACACGTTCGGAATTAAAACGTGCTGGCTCAGCATGTCATTATCATGTGATATTATGTCTTTATGGTTTTATTGAAAAAAATTCATGGTTTTGTTTATACACAAAACTCAGATGAATACGATTAGGGTAAGATCATGGGTTAAAATACACAGAAAATGCCAGTGTCTCTCATCACTTTGTCACCAATCCATCAACTGAACCGACTCAACATTTTTGACAATGGACTACACCATCAAATGCAACTCAGGAGCATGTCAGAACCAGTAGGTTTCGCCCACATGTTGTTACATATACATATATCAGTATGTAGGCGTTCTGCTAAAAAATGCCATTCAGCAGCAGGAAAATGCTCAGATTGGCTGGTGTGTTACAATTGTAAACGCAGCCAATTTCCCCAGTGTGAACGGGGAGAAACGTGCTTTCACTATACTGTAGTCAATGCTACAAAGCAATGGCCTTAACTAATGATGACAAGTGGCTGAACTAGACATATGGAACTCATATTGAAATCAGAGAAGAGAGTAGCACTGAATATCCGCAGCATCCACTGACCACATAAGACAGGCCTAATGTGACAACTAATTGTTATTAACTAAGTATATTTTTATATGGTTTGAACATATAAATAAGGAACTCAAGAGATGCTACATATTAAAAAAATAAAAAAAATAGTTCAAACTGGAAAGTCGAAAGGGCTCAAACAGGACATGTACATTTTTGATGCACACTTCTTCAACAGTCTACAAAGGAAATAAGCAGCTCACAGCTGAAACTGTGGGTGGCGGTGAAACAGCCCTGAGCAAATTCCTGAAAAACAAAAACATAATATAATAGCATTCAATCTTAGGGAAAACATTTTGATGTGTTTTTGAATTAATTGGCAGTAGAGTTTCCAAGTTATGCTATTTGATGGACATGCATATTTTTATCCCCAGGAAGTGAATGATGAGAAACATTCAGTCTCAACATACACTAATACATGACTGCATAAACAGAAACCATTTGGCTGGATATAGAGAGAGACTCCCTTTTCCACCATTCCCAGCAATCAAAGCCTCCACGCAGCCGTCTTTCTCGCAGCAGGGTGAAAGTTAGAACAGGGAAAAACTATGGAGGTGGGCGGCTTTTGTCTTCCGAGCTCCTGTAAACAACAGTACTAATTATGGGAAGACAGTTACAGTAAAGTGTCCCCCCCCCCACGAGTCCTGCACCTACATATATCAGCCTCGGTACTAATCCCTTAAAAAATGATTAGGCTATTGGCAGGCTGTTTCAACAAATGTAAAATGGCAATTTCCCCTCTCTAACATCCAATTTCACCTACAGAGTGGCAAGCTGAAGGCAGCCATAGTATTTAACTGCGGAGAGATTACGGTGGCGAGATAAGGGGAAGCCGCTGAATGTCTGAATACTTATCGTGAGCTCGCTAATGATGAAGTGTGTTATCTGTGCTGCGCTCAGCGCTCCTCCTCGGCTCCCTGCTCTCTCCGCCAGTCACCGTGGGGATGGAACGATAGGTGACAGGAAGAAATGTGACAAAGTGTCAAGATCAGCGTTCCTCGTTTCTCCCTGAATGACAATACTTGAAGCCTTTTGGTTTCCCAACCTTGTGGTTTCGCTTGTGTTTTGGAGGAGAACACAAAAGACTGAAGTGTTACTGCATAGCCTGTCTCATATTCTGCTGTGATGATTTCATCCCACACACCAGCAGCAACAATGCCAAATTGCCATGCTATCTTTGCATCATGTCTTATTCTGGCATTTATCCATCTCCACAATCTACATCTTTTCAAAGCCCACTTTTGGATTTTGAACATCCACAGACATCCAACAGTGGTCCCATACAAACTCTTGCCAAGTGCGGTGCACTAGATTCCATGGACTTGCCCTGACATGGAATCATAAATCCAGCGCAGCTATCCAGCTATGAATAAATCATGCTGAATGTGAAATTTTGCCACAGGAAAAGCCCTGAGTGTGTGTGTGTGTGTGAGAGAGAGACACACAGAGAGAAGGAGAGTAAGTCACATCTTATGTAATAGCTAGGGCTGCATTCCCAGGCAACTTGTTAGAGGAAGCCTCAGAACTGTTCCTGGTTGCCCTAGCAACATGCTCTAGAGGTCCCATCCTTTGCTGTATTTGCAGCCGCTGAGGAGTTAGTAGAAAATGAGAGATAATTTGATATTGTCACACTGTTATTATTTGCAGGGATGACGCAAAGAACAACACAGAAAGCAGACAATTACAGAAAGAATCAATAAATACGTCAAATGTGTTAGTAGCAAGTTGATCCCGGTATGAACTATTAGGGACCCAGCTCATGTTTTCCAGCAGATGAGAAGAACCAGACCAAACCTCAATCCCCAGAGTCAATCCCACCACGGAACTGATTTTAAAAAACACTAAAGGTCCCCTGGGCTCTGCAGGCATCAACACTCCTCGGCCTGAAGAAGACAATTGAAATCTTTTCCCCTCTAATGGCATTTTCCTCTCTGCAGAGCGCGGCAGCCCAGCGAGTGGAGGGAGGGGGCCAAGCATAATGACTTTTTGGAGATGGAAGTGATACCGACAGTCCAGTTCAGATCCTTGTCTCTCTTTCGCCTTTCTCTCCAAAGTCAGTCGGAACATTAGAGCCATAAAGTCAATCACTGTGTTAAATGATTTGCTGTGATGTTAATCTGGACACAATCAGATCAGAAAAATTAAGTGTACTGACAACATCTGAGGGCAGAAACTGAGTAATAGCAAAGTATTAATTACTATAAAGAGCAGGTGATCTGTACGTGACTGGAATTATTCAAATACATTAAACCTTTATAGTGTGAAAAAGACAAACTCTGATTTTTGTGCACACAAGGGCACCCACACATTGATTTGGATGGAGGAAGATTGCATGTGACTCTGGGGAGCCGAGGTGAACCTGGACACATCTGACAGTAAAATGTAATTAGTGAAAGTGCCTGTCCCCCTGTTTTACTGGCCTAATTCCACAGGAGTAAAATGAAAGAAGTGCTGCCGACAATGTCTGGGTGAACTCTAAATATATCATACAAAAACTAGTCACCGGTCATTGCTGGAAGAGCCAAACAGCAGAAACAGCCACTGTACCGCAAACAGGCGTCAGTATGTGTAATCGCTGCCCTGCTGCATTTGCTTCAGTCCTGTTTTTAATGATAGAAGCAGATGTTTAGCACGACACCGTTCACAATAAAAGTTCTGTGAGATACCGAGCTAACAGTTGCTGTTTACAGTAGCCCTACGCACAAAATTACTGCTGAATGATTTAAGTTTTTGTACCTGTGTTTTTTAATTAATGTGGGCGTTAGAGATGTACTAAAAGTGTAAAGAAATCTGTACATTGAGTAGACTTAGTGTTACATATATGCAATAATAAATTAATTATATACAGTAATAAATGTACTTTTTAGTTATGAGTAATGTGAATGAATACATGAATCAAATTGCATTACTAATCCAAAGAATGCTATAATTACTTTATTACCTAAACATGATTTGTTTTTTTTTTTTTTGTCCTGGGGTTACTTATGATAACATAATGTTTTCGGGATGCCAAGAAGTGGGATTATAGGGCGACTGCAGGTCAGTCGGTAAGGCAGTAAGTCAGATCCCCGCTCCCTCCTCGCCACGTGACGATGATGAAGCATCCCTGGGCAAGACACTGAACCCCAAGTTGCTCCTGGTGGTCCAGATGAGCCCCCTGCATGGCAGCCATCGCCATCGCGTGTGTGTGTCGCTTTGGATAAAAGCATCTGCCAAATGACTAAATGTAAATATTACATGGTACTGACAAGCTGCCATACAAAAATATGTCTGCTGGCTACCTTGAGAAAAAAATATTTTCACAGAGCTGACATCTTGACCGCTAACACTAAAGTCTCACTAGATGACCAATGAAAAACCTTTCACTCTTCATACTGAGTAATAAATAAAGTAATACCATGACTGTTTTAAAAAGTAAAGAGTAATTGATTACTCTGCTAGTAACTTGCCTATGACTGGTTACGATGCAGCACATGCACAATTTTAATTGAATAGGAAAATATGTCCCCTTCCATTTGCATTGATTGATCTTCTTTGGCAGGTTTCAGCCTCTGTAAAATTATCCAAAGTAACGGGAAGAACACTGATCAATAGCAGACCAAAGGAGGTCCAAAAATGAACTTTGTGGAATGAGGAGGGCTCCAGCACACAGAGGGGTCCTACACGCTGCATTTTGTAGTTTTGAATTTGGTTTCTCCAGGTACTAGAGTTTCCTCCTACAGTCAAAAGGGATGCATGTTAAGTTAACGGCTGACTCTGAACTGACCAGAAGAGTAAGATCGCAAAATCCAAGCAACTGACATGAGTTTCCTCCTTAGGGTGGCCAGGCTCATTCTTAGAGAGAGGGTATGGACCTCAGACATTCAGAAGGAGCTGGGATTGGAGCTACTGCCCTACTCTTCCAGGAGAGACCAGCTGGCAGGAGACCCCAGGGTAGACCCTGAACATGCTGAAGAGATTATATGACTCATCTGGCCTGGGAATGCCTCGGAATCCCAGCAGAGGAGCTGGAAATCGCTGCTGGTGAGAAGGATGTCTGGAAACATGGACACAACAAGACTCTTCCAAAGACCAAGAAAAATAAGTGAGGCACAAAAAAAGCCCTTACAGTCAAGGGTAGTATGGACAAGTCTGCATTGTTTGGATGAAAAACACACAGGATAATAAGGCAGCAAACTGAATAAACACGATTAGTTTTTGAACAAGATTATGTGGTGTGATGAATTAAAAAGTTAAATTAATTGGTCATAATTCACACAGGTATCTGCCTGTGAGGAGAGAAACACAATTCCCACATTCAAACATGGAGGAGGCTCACTGATGTCCACATCAGGCCCAATTTAAGAAGAGTTCAGAGCAAAGCCTCTTTCCATAAGGTGAAAAAAGGCTTAAAATGAAGAGCCAGTGGATCCTTCAACTAGACAATGATCCGAAGCACAAAGTCAATTCAGGAATAGTTTAAAAAAGGAAATGGTGAATGTTTTACAATGGCCCTTCCAGTCTCCAGACCCCAGTATCATTAAAGGTTTGAAGTTGGCTGTACATGGCAGAAAAGCAAGCAATCTGGTAGAATAGGAACAATTTTACCACGGAGAATTGGCTAAAATTACACCTGGAAGGATACAAACACTGCTCAGAATGTCCCCGAAGAGGTCAGAGGAGGATACAACCAGAACACACAAGTTGTTAGAGAACATTTCAGTGAAGGGGGATGAAAACCTCTGCATCGATATCATTTATATTGTTTTAGTTTTATTTGATTATTTGTTTAATACTTTACTTTTCTACTAAACTGTAGATTGGAAAATCATGTAGGCACTGAGAACAGCTGGACTGAGTCGAGGAAGGCAGCTCTCCCTTTTTGTTAAATCCTTAATTCCTTACGTAACAAAGACACAGACAGAGACAAAAACATGTCACCAGCAAGTGTTGACGCCGATTGGCGACAGCACAAACTTGTTTTCCATTTTTAGTTGATATGCCTGCTTCAATCTTTCTACTCTCGTTCCCAGGAGCCCCGCTGCATCCTCTTCCACTGAGTCACACCAACGAGACCTTTATGAATCACTGTGAAGTGAGCAGAAGTAATTCATGTCAGGCTGGTTAGCACACATGTGTCTGTGTGTGGGTATCTGCGCGCCGTCAGATCCCGTGAGTGTGTGTAGAAGAAACAGGGTGAAACACGGGTCAGTTACAGTAACACAAGGGTTGGTCGGGTCAAGTAAATGCCACTTGAAACATCACAGGCAGCAATTCATATAATCATTCAGCAACAACGCTTTTGTCAAGCTCTCAGCTAAACAGGCCTCAAAATTAAAACGCATTAGCTGCTGATTAGGTTTTTTTTTTTTGCCAGTAATCAGACTTTACAAACCCAGGATGCTGCTAAAGTTCAACGTTGCTCTAAAAGCAATCTGGGAGTTGCTTTGAACCAAAGCTCGGGCACATCAGAGCAAGGACCAGCGTGTTAGTCTTTGCCTGGGGGCACATGCAGTTAATATGCAAACAGCCACTAGCTGGGTCCCAGTTCAGGATCCTAGTCCTCCAAAGTCCATTTATCTATTTCTAGACCAAATTTATCTGTGGAAAAATGCTGGAATTCAAAATATGAAGAAACCCATCCTGTATTCTCTGCAGGTATCATTATTTCATAACCCAATATGCACTGGCTGATTTTATTTATGCAGTTTAATTTTGTGTTTAGGAGATCTTGTAAAATTGCACCAATAAATAAAGGTGCTGCATATAAATAGAAAACAAGCGTACACCTTAATATTGTGAGCAGCATAGATACTGCATGTGCTAAAGTTTGATATGAACTTGACCAACATCACTCCACTGCAAAGTTAAAGGTGTTCAATAAATAGTCTGATCGATCTTGAGCCAAACACAAAGAAGAATTAAGCCAATTGATATGAAAAGGTGAAACGTCTGACTAACGAAACTATAATGATAAACAGGTTTTGCTTTTTTGAACCAGCTGCGAGAAAAGTTTTTTTGCCCTTCATTAGTGAGATTACATTCTTTGTTTTTCTATACTTTGTATGTTGGCTGTTATTTTTGATGACAGAGTCAATCCTCCTGGGCATGGATGATACCAGTCTTGCACGATTCTTTGGAGAAATGTTCTGCTGCTCTTTACAGACGATTCCTTTTGTTGCTGGAAGGCTTCTGTTGCTCTACTTTCTGCTGTAAAATATTTTACAAAGTTTCTAGTGGATGAATGGAAGCTACTAGACATACAGCCAGATCACAGATTAATATCTATTTTGACTAAAAGATTGATGCTTGGGATCATTGTTGTGTTGGAAAAGCCTCTTGTGCTAAATTTTTCATGTCTGGGATTCATCTTTTCATTCAGCATTGAGCTTTACAAACATACATTCATACTGCCATCTATAAATATCATCTCTCGGGCACCTTTTTCACTCACGGGCAATGTCTGTGTGAGCTGCTGTTCAAGCACCAATTTTCACGTATACTTTTATCCCTGTGCCAGGTGAGCAGCACTTACTATGCTGTTTTTTTTAAAGATTGCACACTGTAAAAAAAGTGCCATCATTTTTTAAGGACGGACAACAGCCTGGAATTATTGGTATAACGGCTTTTACCTTTTAACCAGTGCTGCAAATCTTTTTCAACCTACAATCAGCAACTACTGATGGTCTCTGAGGAAGATTTGCCTGCGATTATGCATTTATTTAAATGCACATTTTGACAGAAAAGTTATAGTTAGATGGCAAAATTATGAATCATTTAACAGTTTTGTTGTTTATATTTTTCAGAAAAAAAATACTGCTATTTCATTCAGTTTGTGCTTTTCTTATTGTGGTGGACAGGGTCACGCTGGTAAGTCTGCCCCATACACAGGAAGCTAAGATGCACTGTGTCTTGTGGCACCTGTCCATCATAGCCAGCATTACATTTTTCACGCTGAAAAGTGCTGACCCCTGTCCCCCACAACATGGAGCAGCTGATTGATGTGTGTTTAAATTACATTTCATCATAACACAAACTGAAAAAATGGGTGTCACGAAACCTGTCTCACTTGCCACTAGGATTATGTGTTGCTGACTGTATGAGGCCCTTCAAATGGCGGTTTCAGAGTCAGACTCAAAACAGAGGCTTAGGAATAAATGTCAGTATTTCCCCATATTGCCGTGTTAACTGGCTCATACTAAAATTTATGCCAACCCCACGATTATCTTAGTTTTGTTGCATGTTGATGATGAACCTTGTTTTCTGAAAGTTCAATTAACGTTTAGTCTATATGAGACTGGACTGTCTCATTTAGACACTAAGCAAGTATTATTGTGAAATATGAAATGTGCATAGCCTCTGACTTTGAGCAAAGAAGCCCAATTTTAAGATGCTCCTTGGCCCCTCTCTGCTGATTACATCACTGTAGGTTATTAATGACAGTTTGCCTTATTGTTAACATAATTTGGTGATTATGCAATAAACACAACCAAATGAGTGTCATATGTGGATTGTTTTGTATTTACTGGTATGAAAACATCTGGATGGTCTGTTTCTTGATTCACAATCCAAATTGCAATACTTGTGATACCTCACAGTGCTGTTATGTCCATATCCAACAATCCCCTAAAGGTACCAGCGAATCTATCGCCTCACACTGCTTCCTCATTAGCCTCTAATGCATGTCCTCGAGGCCGGGGCTTTGAAAGACTCTGTAAATGTGATCTACTGTACATGCACGCTGCAAATGAATTCACAATGAGCACTGAGGGTCATAATCGAATTAAGAACAAAACAGTTGCTTGTCCACCCTCACCTTTTTGTTGCTGTTGTTGTTTTAAGCTTTTTTTTTTTCATGAGATAGATTACACAAATCTGGGAAAACTTGAATTCCACAATTTCAGTATTTGCATGGTATGATTCAAAATCAACAAACGGGTACATTAGGCAAAGCCTGTGTGAGAGCAGGTAATCAAATTGTAAGCAGCGATTGTCTCAGATCATTTTGTGTTCAGAGAAGGCACACATGGAGAACAAGCAAAGAAAAAGTGGAGCCAAACAAGAGGATGAATTAGCATAAGGTGAGACAAGGCAAACCATCCAGCAAGGCATGCTTATGATGGATTATGCTGTTTTGGGGGAATTAACAGCGACTATATGAAACATGCTGTGAATCGGTTTCACCCAATGGTCAATTTAATACAATTTAATGCTAATTATGTTAACCTGTCATAGTTAATATGGCCTGAACATGAGGAATAGGAGGTGGTGATTTAATTGATGCTGATCCCCTCATTTTTGTCAATCTGATAAAGACAGTAGATAATAACTCATTACCTTGAGTTATTAATGTTGTGTACTCTCACAGAATGCAGGGCATCACTCACTAAGTCTGATTGGGCTGCTTAGTACAAAATTTGATAGCAAACAGATTAGGAAAGATGGAGGGATTAGTAAACAGTCGATGTAGTTGTGGTATTACATTTACAGGATGGAGAGAGCAAGCAAGGTCCATAGAGCTTCACTATATGAGGACATAAAGTTAAATGGCGCTGGGACTAATCAAAGTGTTTATGGGTTTTCCCATAATTTGGAAGAGATACTTTAAGGTCACCAGATAAGTGTGGACTGAGTCAATAGCAGAGGTCAACCTGTCTTGACCTCAGCTGCTGCTGTTCCTCTTGACTTCCCAGGTCACAACATAAAATTTTAATTTTGAATAAGTTTTTCAGGCTGAGAAGCAGCTCTGAGGTCTCATAAATTTGTCACTGCAATTTTGTAATTAGTAAAGGATCATCAGTAAGATGTTATATGAGCAGTGGGTACACTTGGTACATTTATGTTGTATCTCATCTTCTAATTTGCAGAAACTCTTCAGCGGGAGATGAAACCCATAAAAATTAGTGTTGCAGCGTGAAATATCTTCTACTTACTTGCAAAAGTGTTCTATTCATATAAATGTCAAAGTTATACATGCTGCTACACCTCCGGTGTGCCAAACGCTCTCAAATATGCCACTGTATATTACTAACTTGCAACAAATGGAAATATTGTCATCTTCATGCTATGATAAGCTGATGCTTGGTTGGTATAGTGTTTGTTACGTTCACCAACTTGATTTAGCACGATGACATTAACAAATAAGTGAAGGCAAGCTAGAATTGATGCTACTAAGTTCGTGGCAATGTCATGTTTTGTAGTTCTGTAGGAACCAAAGTAAAACCAAGGACGATCCGTCACATAAAATGTAGAAGCTACAGTGCAGACTTAAAGGTCACATTTTACTTACAACCACAAAGGTTAATCAGAAATGATGTGGCATTAACATATTTATTAGAATTCACTGTCTGGGAGCCGCTAACGTCTGTTCAAAATGTTGTGCCAATCTGTCTAGTGCACGTTAATTTATTGGATAAGTGACTTAATAAACTCTGACCTACTATAAGGGATATATGGGATCACCAGCGTCGTTAGGATTCATCCTGTGGGTACTGCAAACATCTGTTCATGTGTCATGGAGAACCATTCAAATGTTATCAGGAATTTTCACTAAAAGCCACAAATGTCAACTCGCTAGAGTCATTATGACTCATCTTCTGGATCCATTAAATTCTGTTTTTCAACCTGGGCATTATATTTTAAATAATTAATTAGTTATTGAAACAATTTGCTTCCAAATACAGAGAGAATCCAAAGTGAATGTTCCCTCACAGTTAATCTCTTAGACTAAACCATCTACCCAGCTTCTCACCTCCCACTGTTGATTAGAACAAACAATAATAAATCAGCTTCCATCAAGCTGTTCTCACTGCAGCCTCACAGCTTGTGTCACCCCACACCTAAAAAGCATGAATCAACCTCTCCGGATCAGACAGCGACGAGACAGTGAGACTCAGAATCTGGAGACAGAAAGTTGACAGTAGTAGAAATCTCTTCCATTCAGATGGAACGTCTTATTTAACCTTCAAAATGTTTAGCAAAAAGTGAAGAAGAAGTGGGTGGGAGACTTTCACAGTTTACAGAGGTCTTTGGCGTGCCGGGAGGAAATACCACAGGTTGGATTACCTGTGCAGAAGTGCTTGTGGAGCCGACAGTGATGTATTGTTTGGTTTTTCGAATGAACATTAAGTGGGGCTGGCTGTCAGAGTGTGCTGTGTTTTCGAGTGAAGCTAAATTAAGTATCGCATGTGCTCTTTGAAAGCACTTCAGCTCAGCTCAAAGGTAGTGACCCTGCTGCTACAAAGTGGGTGTCACTGCCACCTGAATGTTCACAAATATGCAGAATAGAATTAATTCCACCCCTATTGGTTAATTCAAGACCTCTCAGCCACAAGTAATGTGACTAATGTGTAAGTGAGCAACAGGATGTATTACGCTTCAATAAAACACATCTGATGGAAGGCCATGAGCCATGGTATGCATCCATCATTTGCAGCTCCCGAGCTCAGCTTCCTGCCACAAAGATTAAACCAACGTGACCTTAGAATTAATGTTTCCTGAGGTCCACATCAGACTCAGTCATTGAGTTGTTAAGAGGACCCCTAAGGGAAGTAGGGGGCCTTTGGGGTAAGGACACAGTACACACTATTAACCCCTCTGATCTCGGATTATTGCCACGTCAGACTGATGCTGGTTATCACACAATGCCCTGACCAAAAACGCTGGACATTGGGTCCTGAGGTTAGTTTTCCACAGGAGGTACAGTGATTGAGTACAGTCCGACAACCAAAGGCTTTGCTTATTCTTTTAGTCTGTGAATATCCCAGAAAAAAATATAATAATAATTCAAAGTCGTCAGGGCAACACTTCTTATGTGATTTACATCACCGTCAGTCCTAAAACAACAATCCCCCTGGTAGTTATTGGAAGGATTTCTACACCCTATCTACAATAAATCATTTCCAAACAAAGACCTACAAATAAAAGTTGTGTGGGAGGAGAAATCATTTCTGAGTGAATCAGCCTCACTCATGGATGATCTGAATGTTCGGAAGGGAATCGGGAGAAGTAGAGGGGAGCCCAAACTCAAAGAAGTGCAGTTTTGTCATAAATGACTGCTGAATATAGTGACAGTCCCCTCCAGCAGTTCAAGCTGTGAGCATTGTTCTTCTCTCGCTTATTTTTGCTCTCTGGGTGTGTTCCTCCCCTTGAAAATCAGGATGGCGGAGCATGAGATGCGTTTATTTTTAGCAACGAAAAGTGTGTCTGCAGCTCTAGGACTGCACCTTGGAGGCAAGCAGACATGGCTGCTATGAAGGGGTGTGTTAAGGCTTTGAGTTGAAAGCCCCCCAGTTAATAATAATAAGGGGCAGATATTAATGATATAAGAAAAACAGTATAGGTTAGACGTTACTTGAAAGCTGGGGAGACAGTTCATCAAACACAGAGTGACCTAATGAGAAGAAAATCGCGAGTCTGCAGTCAGCCCCTGCCCTCAATAATTATGTAAGGTTTAATGCTGCAGCATCCAGTTTTGTTACCGCGATAATGACAATGCTTGTTTCCTCTGCATCATTCAATTTTCCGAGCTCAACTTTTGATCCTCTGAGCATATTTGTATTATGTTGCTACACAGTTTTGGCCCGACTGGAGGCAATGAATTCTGGGCCAGTGGGAAATCTGTCAGACTTGCTCAACTCATTTTGTGTTCACCTGAGTCGCACTGAGGTTAATAGCTAATAGAGCTGCAGATAGAGCGGTCACTTAAGTATTATGTCCCCAGTTCCTACATGGTGCATGTGCATGTACCCAAGCAAATCATTATTAAAAACACTGTTTAATTCATTGTGGGTGACATTATGGCTTTTCAAATGGGCTGTGAGCTGTGCCTACTGTCTTTAGGGTGGAGAAGAAAAGGCCAGATGAAAAAACAAAACCCCCATTTCCTGACATGCTTTTAAAAAATCAAACGCATATTCCCAGTGCTACTGAGCCAAATATCTGGGTAAATGAAGAGGCTGCAGAGCGTGATGATGTGATTTTGCCGCAAATGCTTAAACTGGGGAGAAACAACAAAAGGTGAGAGGGAGCGTTCGGCAATGAAGGCAGCACATCCTTGAATTGAGTAGAAAATAGCCCGGACGTTCTACTGTAGGACGTGTGTTCTATTCGTTATCTCCCACATCACGGTGATTCAGTGTCTCTGAAAGACTTACTGTCTGTCATAGGGCACAGAGGACTGAGTCTCCCTGTTACGTAAAGCAGTTGTGCTTCTCTGGGACCTCAAGCTGTTTGAGCTTATCAAGTTGTAAACAATGCACCACAACACACCAATGAGACCGTGTCATCGAGCTACAGACGTCCTCGTTTTATGAGCTTTTGTGGATGATGAATATCGTGGCATCAGTTTGGATGAAATTAAACAAATCAACCCCTGTGTGCCCCACCCTGCTGAAGCATGTGAAAGTAAATGGAGGTAAAGAGGGAAATGGCTCTTCCAGCTGGAAATATTTAAAAGGGGAACATTAGATTGAAATTCAGAGTGGTGAAAATAGGAGTGTTCATGATTACCCCTGACAGTAGCCATCAGTCTTATATTCTCCCAATCCATTCTTCTTAGTGCTCTGGGCCTATACATAGCAACAGTGTGCTCACCATTCAGTAGCAAGCCAGTGCATCATCCGATATCTCGGGCCCTGTCTAATGCTTGGCCAGCCAAGCGATACATCTGTGGGGGCTGCATGAATAAAAGTCTGGCTGTAAACTTAGATTAGAATCAAAAACTGATGCAGGGCTTAAATACTGAGTTTGCAGTGCTCCGTGATCACTGGCATGTCTAAGGTTTTCTCTGGATTCCGTACACGCAGGGTTCTTGATCATACTGTTTACTACGCGTACGATGCGGTGGACTATAGACGGAAGGCAGGCATGGTGACAGTGCAAGTTCAGCTGAGGAATTTTACGAGCCTTATTAAAGTCATTGATTGTAGTTGCCAAAAAATCAGTCAGTCAGGAAAGAGTTATTCGTGACTGACTGGAACAAACTGGAAAGACTTTACCACCTTTGCCTTTGGTGTGTTTTCAAGATGGAGGGGACAGAGAGAAAAAGAAATAGGCAGTGAAGGAGAAAGATAGCGAGAGGCTCCCACAGGTCAGATTTGGGGTTTTAATAAGCTGTTCTAAAGAAAGAGGCAATGCCCAGAGGGAGCAGACCTCAGCACTGATGACCGCAGCAGTCCAAAGGACAAAGGCAGGACAGATGGAAGTGAACCACTGAGAATGAGATCTGATGATCAGCAAGCGTCTGTGTATTTTTGAAGATCAATTCTCAGCTCACTGAAAACCTCAGTGGCTGTGACAGTTTTAGTAAAGTTTGTACCGCATTTGCCAACAATAACAAGCATTTGAATCAGCTATCATGTAAAATATGAATCAGGGCTAAAATTAACAAACAGATGAAAGGAAGAAGAATATGAGTATAATACTGTAGAGTGTTGCGTATGATTTGACTACAGTATTCTGATATTTTTTTGAGTATTGAGTTTCAGGTGTGTAATGAAGGTGAAGCAAGTTAAAGAACAGGAAGTTAGTCAAAAATGTTTTCCCATGCGTAGTTGTACTTGAATTTGAGTCATTTTCTGCCCATAAAGTACCAAAATATCTGTTCAAATGTTTAAGATATTGTATGAGCGCTTATTTTAATTGTAAGAAAGTGAGGGAAGGTTTTAACTGCTTTGACATCAGTGACTGTCACACTGTTTCATTATAATATTTAAACACTGAGAATCTGGCAAAGTATTACAGCCACAACCGTCTCCGCAGCTATAGAGACACTGGTGGACTGGACAAAACTTGAGAACAAGGTTTTGTCATATTTCAAAAGTTACTTATGAACTAAATCAACATAAACATCACTTACTTATACTTTCTTACTTGATACCCAGGTTATTAGTATCAGATTTATTATGTTATTATTCCTTTATGGGTCACATCCTTTCAACTTTAGATGCTTAAACAAGTGGCAGGGAGACATATTGTGATCATTTACAGTACTTAAATAAAAGCACCTGAACAAAAACTTACATTCAAAGTCAATGTGAAACTAGAGAATTAGTCAAATGTATCAAAAGTAAACGTATATGATTTGCAGAAAAAAATCTGTGAGAGATAAATTATTATAAAAAACAATGATGGAATGTGATGCATGGGTGTGGTTTTAATATAAGGTTTAGTTAAATTAATTTAGTGTCCCAATATGTTTTCATTTTTACAATTTGCTTTAATATTTGTAATTTTGTGAAATGTTATTACATTAGAATATAATAGGTTTTGACCCTAAAAACACTTCAGAAAAACATATTTTTGGTTGTGCTGTTGTTAAATCTTAGTCTTAGACATAAGAAGTTGCCTAAAAAATTCCAGCTGTCACATAGATGTAAAAATGGAAAAAGTATATTTCCTCTGTAATGTAGAACTATAAAGTCTGATAAAACTAAATGTTAGTAAAGTACAGTTTCCACCACATCTCTCCAAAAGTTCCTGCACTCTCTGTGCAATGATTATATGCAGTGCAGTACATTTTATGATTATTTGGCTAATTATTTTGTTCGTTTTGTGCAGCTTTTCTCTGTAACAACCATAAACCAACTGACCTAAAGTTCTCACCACTGTTTTGACCTGTCCAAATAACTCAAGTGCTCTGTTTGGCTTTTAATCTCCGTCATCAACGGGAGCTCAGTGATGTCCGCATCAGGCCTGGGTTCACATTTAGCCTGCACCACAGCCCCGGGGGGCTACAGTAATGACTCCATTTGCATGCTGACGGCCAGTTGCTCTTTTTATCGCCCCTTGAGCCCAATAAAACCACATGAGCAGTAGTGAATGAATTCAGAAGCATCACTCATTTTATTGACTGCATTCGTCCTCAGCACATGATGCTTATGGGAAATATTTGACAAATATTAGAAATTATTCCTCTGTGAGTCATCTCACTGAGTTAAAAAAAAAAAAAAGTTTTACATTTTTTTGCCAACAAGCTCTTGCTGCGTTTTTAAATAAGTCATAATTGGAAGCGTTCACAAAAATCTCATCCAAAACATTCCCATCTGAGTTGTTTCTAACTTCCCCCAACGATTCTGCTGCTCATCAGTCTTTTGCCTGGAGTGGTGTCAAGCTTTCCCCTCGCTAGCCCAGGATTCTTTGAGCAAAGCTGCTCCGCATGCACTCCCCCTGCAGCCATTACAGCCAAACCCGAGCAGCTGCTCACCTGGGAGACACAAACAGACATCTGCACACGCACAGTCAAAGCTCCGGTTCTCACCTGCAGCGTGATTGGTAGTGCTGGGCTTTCTCATGTCACAACGTGGAAACAAAATCAGGATAGTGGTAGAGCAAGAAATACTATGATTTGGACTCGTGCTAAAGCGGCTGAAGGTCCCTCACACTATCTCTCTCTGGTAAAGTGTCTGCTGTGTCTTTGCCTGCTCATTACTCCAGCAACTGATTTTGGCATTCCTGGAGACTCAGAGGCAGACAGAGCGATGGCAGCAGAGTATGAGAGAGAGAGAGGTGTTCCATTTCAATCTCCAGAACAGATACGTGCCCACAAATTTGTCATGCCTCTACTCAAATTGAAGCAAGATTAAATGGCATGTAATATCTGAGGCCGTGCCAGCAACCTGCCAGCAAACTTCTCCTCATGGCCTCCTCCATTCTGTTGGCGTGATAACATTTTATATTGTATGTTAGGTTCCTAAATCGCAGGTTTTCCCTGAGACATTAAAAATGTATTTCAACTGTGCAGAAGGGTAATATTAAGTGTAAAAAAACATCAAAGCAGGGGAAAATGTATTGAATGGCATTAAGTGGTGTGTTTGTGGTTCTGTGTGTGTGTGTGAGAGTTTGTGGCTCAAAAGAGAACAAGAGTTGAGAAAGCTGAGAGTGCAACTTTAGTTAGTTGACGATAAGCTCAAAAGACTGACTACTTGCTGCAGTTTTCCTTGCCGCCTGGTGAAGAAAAAAAATGCTTGCAGTTTAAATAGCATGTTTTCTTAATCCCACTTCACTGGGCAGCTGCAGGCAATCTTCCGATGTTGTATATTCTTCTTTGTCTCCCTGCTCGCTGCCTCGCTTTCTCCCTTAGACGGCTGTTAATGACATGAAGCTGCCGTTTTGCCTTTCCTCATAAACACCAAGCCCCCGAAATTTTGGGTCACCTCTCAGGGCAGGGAATGAAATGCTGCTTGGCTACTCGACTGTGTACAGTATGGTGTGTGGAGCAGAGCCAAATCTGCTGGCAAACACTGGTGAAGCCGCAGCCCAAGACTTAAGCTGAGACATGACTTGTCAAGCTGAAGGCCAAAAGTCCCTGAATGTGCCAACTCGAGAATTAGAAACTGCGCCTTTGAGGTTCCAACATGTGGCGTTCTCATGGAGAATCAGAGAACATTTTAGTTTCTATAATTAGCACTGAATGGCACAATAACCCGCACAGTACCCCCAGGTGTACTATATGAGGATGTGATTCAAGTCAAATTGAAATTTGAATTTTCCTCTGCTCCTGCGGGGACACATAAAATGAACTGCACTGATACTGCAGGTATTGTGTGCATCGGTACATGTTTTAGAAGAAGGCGGTGGTTTCCTGACATCAATAGCCACCTTTGGTAGATATATGGTGTATTTCAGAGCACAGCAGAGTCTGCAAATAATGACACATTATCCCCCTTTTGGAAAAGTACGGCATAAAATATGTACAATTAACAACTTGTAAAGGGCCATGTGCCCTTTACAACATTCTAAACAGTTTTTCCCATTAGAAATTTCTGGGAAACTCAGTGAAGCTTCCCATGGCCGACAGAGGCTGGGAGGCTACTAATGGTCCCTACTAGAATTTAGTTTTCGTTCATGTGTTTTCAAGACCTGCTGACTCATCAATAGTACTTATACAGCTGTTGCCAAGGCAACAACAACATGTCGGATACTGCAAAGTCTTGGGCCAAAGAAGAAAATGCAAATGTAAATGACAAAACTATTTTTTCCATACGGGCAGTTCACCAATGCAATAAGCAGTTGTAACACTGGGAATTTTGCCTGTAAAATAAATAAATGAGCCTATAGTGATTTTTTTGCAACAATAATTAAAAAAAATACACTGACTAATTACCAACTTTAAAAAATACAGCAACAGCAATCTAATCACCACACTGCCTAAACTTTTTAAGGATTCAGACACGCTGAATGTTGGGACATGTGAGTTCTGTGTTAGCAGTAATGTCTGTCTCTTGTCATCTGTTCTCATTTTACAAATTTCTTTCATAAGTGCTTTCATACTTTTACTGTTAATTTGCAAGGACAAATGTGTTTTCGCAGAAATGTACTGCTGCTGGATTTCATTTTTTTTTATCAACACAATGACAAAACGTTCATACTTAATGAGTTGGCTAAAAATGTATTTTATTCATTTTGCAATATAATATCTGCTTGCACCATCCGAAGCATGATTTCACATTTTTACAGCTGGTCTCCTTGTTTTTCAAAACAGATATCCTGCTATTAAATCAATCCAGCTGTCTACATGGAGCACATCACGGCTTTGGTTTTACTTGCACACCTGCCAACGTGACCCAAAGCATCTTTTTATTATAATGTTTCCAAAACTCAGATGACCAACAACACAATATTGTAATATAGTGTTTATAAAATCTCTCAAAGTACGTCAAACGTTAACGAAGCAACACTTATTCATTCCGTCGAAACCAATTCCCAGTATATTAACAACATTTCAGGAATACCGCCTTCACTTCCCCGCTCTCTCCGTCTTCCCTGACGGACGCTGCCCGTTTCCAACTAGCCTCCTGTCTCGCTTTCTTTCTCTCACTCTAAGTGAAGCGAAGTTCAGGGCCTCTGTGAAGGTTCGGTTAACGATGGAACACCCACATTTGCACCTGCTGTCGGTGACTAAACGGCCCATGCATCAGCTGAAGGACAGAGCTCTTGCTTTGACTCAGAAACAGCTGTCTCCTTGTCCCCGCATGAGTAATGCAAAATGAGACTCACACCATATGTCACATCATGACCAGACTTATTTGAATTTTCATTAAAAGGTATTATGTATTCTCTGGGTATGACTCTTCCTAATACTATTTTGCCATTTGAAGCAATAAAGAGCCTGTCAAGGTGAGTCCACTGACTTTACACTTTTCAATAATGTTTAAGGGCATCCCATCTATGAGACTCTCCTGCCTGCCCTTGTTCTATCACAGATATTATTCAGAGCCCTGATTTCTATCACTGTGGCATGAATGGTCTACAGACGCAGCTGACTATTGTCCTCTCTTCCATTAAACTGCGTTCATTTTCCTCGTGTGGATGGTCTCCGCACGCTGTTCTTGTATTTTGTAACTTGTATTATTACAAAATTCTTCATTCAGAAACAATTAATTATTTTCATTAAGCCGCTGCGTCTTCAGCATTTAATCTTTTCTATAGATTCTGTGGAGTATGAAAGAAGCTTGGAAAAAGCTGGGCAAAAAAATGCCTCCATAACCAATTAGTTCTAAGAGCTGCAAATTACTTACTAAAAGCTGTAATTGAAACAAATTTGAATTCATTCTTTAAAACAGTGGACACGAGATTTTGCAAGACCAACTGAAAGGCACTTTAATTCCTTTACAAATCCCCATGTATGCATTTAATATTTTGCTGTCATCTAAGATTGTGTCTAATAATCTTTTTTGTGTTGTGTGTGTCGCTTATATTTATTATGAGATATGGGGGTGAGGGTCCCAGCAGGACATCCCGTAGCTGGTTCAGCATTCTGCTCAAAGACAGAGAGACAGTACGTGAAAATGTGCATGTTTGCACTTCAATCTCTCTCTGTCTGTCTGGTAGCACAGCAATTACCTGCAGGCAACGAGGCCTCAGTTGGCCTGGTAAATGCGCTCGATTCTTCTCTGACAATTCTCAGAGCAAACACACAAATACAGAGATAAGGGTTTAGATACAGGATATGATGTGATTTTCAACATGGTATCAGTAAGATACGTCTGTGTCAAGATTCTAAAGAGTTCCTTTTTGTGCACTGAGGAATTTCAAGCCACGTTTTACATAAGGATTGGCCTCGACGATTAACGTTCATGTTAACGTTTTCACGCACAAGTGTCCCACAGAGAAAGACCCCAAACACTGGAGCTTCCTCTCACATTCACACACTATTTTTCAGCCAACTGTTGTAGTTTGAGTTTGAGACCTCTAAACTTGACTCTATTCTCACTCAACTATCATCACTCGTCTTTCTAAACACACAAGGAAGCAATTTCTAGAAAAAAAAACGCTATATCCAGCACGAAATTGGAGACAAAGCTTTTTCTTGTGTCACAAAAGAAGCACATTTCACATTTTAATACAAAATCTGTGAAACTTTGCCGACATGTAATAAAATACAGCACAAACTTTCTAAGGTTGCGGGGATGAGAAAAAAGCTCCAGTAACTGTAGAATAATGAAACAGACTAAAAGTCTTAAAATTGGATTGACATAACAAACTATAAACACTTTTTGGTCAGTACGAGGATCAAGGTTCAATATTTAGCTCTGGAGATGCACACTGCAAACACTCCTGTCCTATCTTCTCTCTATTTTATCTTCAATTGGTTCTTCTTAACACATTCTGAAACGACCACACACACACACACACACACACACACACACACACACACACACACACACACACACACACACCAGTGCCGGTCTCCCTGTAGAGGGACACCGTGCTTCTCACACTGGCTCTGTGGCCCTGTGGTCCTTTGACCAGCTGCACACACATATGTGCACGAACACACACACACACACACACACACACACATACACAGCTACACAGACAATACTGTACACACACACATTCTCTATCCTTCCCTCAGGCCTCTCCTCCCTCCTGTCCCTGCCTGTCTCGGCGGGAAGGTCACAGGCACACAGTTATCGTGCTCAATTTGATTACGTCTTAATCCAATCAACCAAAGCAGAGAGAGGAACATTGATTTTTGAGACACAGAATAATACTTATGTGGCTTACAGGCACATGTCTAATTCCTGGACAAGGTTAAGTGCGGGGGGAAATATTATATCTGTCAGTGAACATGTTTATGGCTTTGTTTCTGGATTCACCTTGTCATTGCAAAATCTAAACAAAGCTGCTCTTTTTTTATTCATGGGTCATTTCAGGTCACTGTTAGTTAATAAAACAGACTTCTACATAAAGCCCAGGCACAAAGAACAGTATGACATAGAGAGACGAGAAAAGGACGATCACCCCTCAAACGTGGAGTACTCCATGCAAAAAAAGGACTTAACTTTAGGAGCGACATAGACACAGACATATGGAAATGCTTTGCACTTGGCAGTGGAGGATGAGGGGGTGTTAGAAGAATGAGAAGAGCACTTATTGTGGGAGGCTTGAGAGTTAATCAGCTTTTAGCCATTCACATTCATCTGGAGCGTGTTGTACACACATGAATATACAATTATACTTGTGCATGAGTCGCATGCACGCTCATAGAAAACACACAAATGGTAACATCTAATGAGATGTGAAGCAGAGGCATGTGCGGTTATTTAGCACGAGATGTGTCCTTCAGCCTTCACGCTGTCAATCAGTGAATGTAACCTCTAGATCCACAAAGATGGCTGCCTCCTAATTTTACGTTCCGCTGGTTGAATGCTTTAAAAGAAACCCAGGAGGTCCCCGTCTTTATGTTTGTGTATTTTGTGTACATGGAACCTAAAACCCTGGCCTGGTGCTGTTGTTTTATTGAGTTGAAGACTGAAGAACAGTGTTTCTGCAGCAAAGCGTCGCCCCCGCTCCATTTTCCACCCTCCCCAAACAGCAAACAACAAGCCGAGAGATGACGATGACAAGAGCTTTTGGGGAATGGCGATGCCCACTCACCTTCTGGTTCACCACACAGTGTGCACTGTGATTCTAAACAAGGAGAGACAACAGGAGATTAATAGAGGCAACACATATGTGAAAGTCTATGTTTGTGCTTGTGTGTGTTGGGAGGGGGGGGGGGGACACACGTCACCACCCGTATGTAAATGTGAACTGCTATTTAAAATGCCATTCTCTCTCTGTCAAAAAACAAATGCAATAAAACTGAACAAACAACGTGGGGAAGAACAAAGCTTTTCCACTCGTAATGTCCTTGCAGAGCAGTACCCATGTGCAACATAACAGAAACCCAGCCACCATGCATAATACAACCATCAGCCACATGCGGCTGCATAAAAAGTCAAAATGATGCAGAGATAGGCGTCCAAAGAATAAATAAATAAAAAAAGAGAAATTATATTGCTTCAATTCATCACTGCCATGTGTGTGCCAAAAATATGAACACACGTAACTAGGTGAGAGACTCGGTTTAAATTGAAGCAAAAAGAAAAAAACAGTACGGCAATGATTCATGATTGCACTCCATCCATCATTTTTATTTACACTGATGCTCCTTTATTTAAGGCTTCACATGCATCATGCATGTTAATGTCAACTTGATAAAACCATGAGGAGTTTCTTTTGTTAAAAAACGCCCATCACTCCCATGCAAACACACGGCACACCTGCACTGTGAGCCGCAATATGAGGCAAAATACCTGAATTTTCTACAAGCTTAATTTAAACAAACAAGTTTATTACATGAGTTTTCAGAGACAGACACTAGGCATAATAAAGAGAATGATGATGACGATGATGAGTGTTATGTCCTCAGGCCTTGGTTTCCACAGATAGCCTCAAAGCAGCTGTGCTGTGTCAGTGTTTGTCTCTCTTTCCGGATGTAGCAGTGGCCAAAAAAAAGGGCATGTTGTTTTTTTCTTTACTCCTTCATGTAATCACTGCTAATTAGATGCTTAATAAGATCAGATCAGCAGCAACCTTGGATTTATGACATGTCTTATTGTGGTAAGAAATTATTCTTTGGATGGCTCATATCACTACATTTATGGGGATGCAAGGACGATAAAACATGTCCATAAACGCTCAACACACTAAAGTACTGCCATTCCTCCTGCGCTGTCCCCGGGTGACCTTGCTCATGGCCAGAGTGCTGTGAGGACAGCTTTTGCCACAGCGGCGGATGAACAAAAGAGCACTTCTGAAGGTTTGTGGCCGCTGCCACGGCCCCGTCAACCTCTCGTCACAAAACTTCCTGCTGGATCGTACCTTTGCACCGTGGCTGCATTTGGCTCTGATATCACGCGGCTTTTATTGCTATCAGGCCTCACCGTGCTCATATCACAGGCACTGCAAACACCACACACTGTTAGCAGACTGTAAAGACAATCCCCCGAGATATTACAGCTGGTATTGTCATTCCGCGCAAACAACTGAATTGTGCCATGCGTTTATTTGGATCTCTATTCTGAAATCTCAGTATTTTTATTTTTTTGAGGGTGAGTTGTGGTCTGTTGAACCACACACAACTGTCTGGACAGCAGGACAGCGGCAGACAGCTGAAGCCTGGAGAGAATTTACTACTTTAATTAGTCTTTTTTCTTTTTTTTTAACTTTGCTCTCCCCCACAGTAATTCCACTGAAAGCAATTGGCTCTATTAGTTTGTCCTGCCAGTTTAAATTTAAAGCGCCCCTGAATTTCCCTGTGTGGAGCCTGTATTGATCTTGGTCAGGCTGTTTTTACAGTATGGGAACTGTTCTAAAGTAATCCTCATTTGCTTTCCAATTAAAGGTGTAAAGTGGCCATCAGCCTTTAGCTGTCAGCTAAACTTATGCTTCAGCTTTTCAGGATGGGGACACGATCTTTTGAGTCAAAGGTCACAGTATAGCCACTGTGACGCTTAATGGTAAAATTGACTAATTAGCACTAACCATGAACACGCAGCTCAGGCAGATGAGAATAGTATTATTTTAGCAGGTGTTTGCCCATAAACACATAATCTGATGGGATTGTAGAGCGAGATGGAATCAACAAAGTAATTACGATTCCTCTAGAAAGGCCGTGAATGTCTGCACCAAATTTCATAGCAATTCAACCAGAAATTGGTTCAATATTTCAACTTGGACGAAAGCAAACAATGACAACAAGGTATTCATCCTGTGGCCTTGTTTGGAGATTAAACTATAACCAATTTGAGGCTATTTCTTTCTTTTTAAGATAGTGGAAAAAGGTTTCTAAGTGATTGCCTATACTGGACAAACATCCGATATGAGGAGAAAATAGATAGGAGCCACAGAGGAAAGAGAAGCAGCAGACCGGGCAGAATAAAAATAGCAACAGAATCATCTTTACATCAGACTAAATACTGAATAGTTTATGATGCCTCTCATACCTTTGTAATATTTCTTTGCAGAAAACCACAAACATAGGGAAATGCAGAAAAATACCACTTTTTGCAATAAAATGTAAATCCAGAGTCTCAATGAGCATGTTTTAATAGCAGAGCAAAACTCCACCGTGGCCTCTTGTTGTAAGTAAACCAAAACATGGATATTCACAGGGGTCTGCGGTGTCCCACGGTATCAGCCAATCTCACAACACAACACGGAGAGCAAATCCTCAGCCTTGATCTGGTAATGTATTCATCCATAATTAAAGCCTTCATTTCCATATCAGCGTGGCTTGCTAACACCTTCCCTGTCGACTGCCTTCTCTTTTACCCTCACTCTCTCTCTTTCGCTCTCTCCCATCCTCTCCCTCATCCTCTCCTCTTTCTCCCGATCATATGACGTGTGAGAGATACAGGTGCTAATGAGCTGGTGTAAAGTCTGTTCTTGACTTTTTCACGAGAATGCTGCGTGTCTGAGCAAACACGCGAGGTTATATAAAGCAAAGTGAGACGAGATATGAAAACTATGCGGCTTGATGCCACAGGTGTGAGAGGATAAAAAACCTTTTTTTTTTTTTTCTCCGTGCATTTTATCCGCAATGAGGGATTTACTTTGAGGAACAGCCCATAAGCTCTGTTTGTTTGTTCTGAGGTGGGCAGCACACAGATTATGAGACACAAGTTAAATAAAGCCTTGTTTATTGGGACAGGGTCAATAGGTAGTCAATAAAAGGAGCACACAGCAATGTATAGCACAAACTGCTGTGCACTGACAGATAACACAACGCGGCTGTGTACACACACACACACACACACACACAGGATAAACTGACTCACGCAATTATAGTCAAGCAAATCACAACCACACAGTCCCCTGCCCTCAGCCTCTGTCCTCATCTAGGTGGACTGTCACCAGTTTCAGTTTACCTTCCCCTTGAATGGCACAATTCATCTTCAGTGGGGCCCCCTGCGCACACGCAGCCTCCCCCTGGAGCTGATGTAGCACTTCTCCGAGGAGACACTCAGCCGAGTGCAGGGCTGGAGGATAACTCTTCCGCCTGGCAGTATGAGCTCTGTTTGCCTCTTCACGGGCTAACGACACTGCATTGTTCACAGCGTGTACCGCGGAGCCACACGTTATCAATCGTACATGAGGAGGAGGCTTTGTTGTAAATGGGAATGTACGCAGCACTGATAATGCTTTATGGGGTCAATATTTCCAAATCAATAGGGTATAAACCCTAAAAATCTTTAGTTAGTTGACAGATTTAGACAAAACTGATGCATGTCTGTTAAATATAATTACACAGATAGTGGCCAGTTAGTTTATGTTAGTATGATGGCAGCGGGGCGGCAGTCTGGTTCTATAACAGCCTTTCTACCAGAACCTTTAAAGCTCACTAATTAACACACATTTCTTGTGGATATTTTATTTCCCAATAAGTGTACAGTATAACGGCAGGTTGCAAAGGTCATGTGCAGGACTGTTTCTTGGCCGGGGGCCGGTAAAGTTTCCACCAGCTGTGTGTAAAACCACAATTTGTTGCTTTTCGTCTTTGTTTTTAATGCTGACTGGACGGACCAGGTACAGCTCGGTAAAAACATTTTCATCTCCTTATTTTGAAATTCCATGAAATTTACAACAAAGATGTGTTGTTTTGATGCACAGTTGGGTGGTACAAATGGCTCAGAGCAGAAGGCTGTGGGATCCAATCCCACCCAACTATCGATGGCCCCACTTATCAAGGTGCTGGTCCAAAGCCCAGATAAAATAGGAGGGTTGCAGCAGGAAGGGCATCTGGCAAAAAAAACTCTAATCAAGGTGTGAAACATGTTCTGCTGTCGTGGCCCCTAAAGCCACTGATCAAATATTCCTTTATCAGAAATGATCCAAAATGTGTTCAATAACGCCTTTCTAGATCAAGACATAAATCAAGTCTTGGATCAAGCAGATCAAGACATGGTTTTTTTTGGGGGGGGGGGCACTGGGAATGTATTCTTAGATTATTATTATTAGAATCACAGCCCCTGTATCCCTTTAAAAACCAGCCATGCAGTGGCCATACACTGCAATCGTGAGCTGCTTTTTGTCAAAAATATTCATAATGTTCCCTTCTTAGAAGGGAAACAGCAGGAGTCTGACATCAAACATCAACTGTTTGACATCAAGCCATTCAGCCGTCAGGGTTTTGTATGCGAACACTGCAGTGTGTCATCTTTAAAGTAAGGTGCACCAGAACAAATGGTTAAAGGGAAAAACTTCATCAGCTGTGTATGAGAATCAGTGGGCGGATCGTGTGACGCGAGTACGGAGATCTAAGCATGACCTTCAGTTACAGAAAAACACTGTCATTCTGCGGTGAGCAAAAAGCCGTCACATGTCAAGATGCATCCCTCGTCTATTCAGGAAATCTTTCATTGTGTGTATGTTGATGCTTGCGGCAAGAACATTTCACTGGAATGAGACATTCAAAATCCTGCTTTCGCGACTGAGGGCTTTTGTGTGCGTGTGTTTGGTTTCAAGTGACAAAGGTTAATTTGTGTAGAATGAATCTACATCTGGCACATATGATGGATCCACTTGACACTTAGAACAGTGTGTGTGTGTATGTTTGTGAGTTTTCCTCTGTGGTGGCGTAAGTTGCTTTAGGCTGGGGACACACCCGAGGACAAGCAAAGACTGTTAAAGACTGGACAGTTCACACATGAGGACTGTTTCCACCAGCTGTCACAGATTTCTGGTCTCTGATAGGGTGGAAGGAGAACAACTGGAAGTTCTGGAGATTGACTCTCTCTCTCTCTCTCTCTCTCTCTCACACACACACACACACACACACACAAAACCAAACAAAAAACTCCAGCAGAATCATGGATTAAAGGTGAGGACACCACAGAGCCTGCAGAAAGAATTGGAGGTAAAAAAAAACCCACAGAAAAAAAAGCAGCGCTCTGTTCAAGTGAAGTTCTAGGACTGTGAGTCTCCCTCAGTTGTGATGGCATCGGTAGCAGATATCGGTCGTAAATATTGAAGATGTTTAAAAAAAATCTCTGTGAGAACAACTGGCAGCAGGTGGGTATTAGGACTAAATATTGGAATCAAATAACAGTCATAACCATCCATACAGGCGTGTGCCAAGCTTTAGGGACTACCAGGTGAATAGGAGACTGTGGACAACTGTCCACTAGGACAGACGTCCTTTATCCATCAGCATCATGTAATCATGTGACCGAAGGTAGAAACTACACTGGCAGTATTAGGTGAGAACCACTTACATTCATTTAATTTCTTACAGGGATATTGATGGTGTCCTAGCTGCCCTGTGGAGCACGCCAGCTCGTTTCTTTTCATATCTGATTGTTAGGTCTTGCTTTAGGGTTGGGGGGCTCAGCAGCATTATCCGATGTGAACCCATCTGCAAATTGAATTAAATTTAGGTAGTTAAAGATTTTGACAGTGTCGTATAAATCTTAACTGAAACTCACAACATTTAAATGTGATTCATGATCACATTCTGTCAGCTCTCATTTGCTACCCACTTAAAAAAAAAGCACCAAATATACATATACAGTACATGCATCTGACAAAGTGAAATAACTGGCATCCTGACTTATCTCCCATGAGCTACCTGCTCTAATTACCGGAGGCTCTGATTCAGGTGAGCAGCTTAAAATATTAATACGATATGTTTAAACAGGCGAAATTGACTTTACAGAGAGGATTGTTTCAGATGAGACGACTCACGACTCTGTTGGTCTTGCTGAACTGTAAATACAAAAGTGTTTCTTCATCTAACAAACAGTCTTTGGCTGAAAACAGTTTACATTAAACAAAGTTACACTTGTGTGAAAGTAATTATCTAGAGTTGAGACAATCTACCGCCAACCACATTAGTCATTTCAACTGCAAACTCTAAACATGGGCTCTAAATTATATTTCTTTCTGCAAATTAAAGACTAAAGGTAGTTGAAAGACAAGTACATTTAAAGGTATAACTACTGTGACTTTTATGATGGCTGGAAACAAGTTAATACCTATTGGAGAAGTAGTCTCAATTTTACAACATCTAAAAATTTTATTGACCCAATCTAATCATCGGATAATGTTCACAACGACCGGTCTACAACAACTGAAGGAGTGTTTTACTGCGTCTCTGGGTCTGTGCTCTTTCACATACAACAGTGATGTCACATAACGTTAGCATCACTCCAGCATGGTCAGACATTAAAGCACTCAGTCAGAAAAAACATTAAGGCTTATTTTCAACTGGAAACCCGTGTGTGGCCCTGAATCAGCGTTCTGAGGGGCCATGGAGTCGTTCAAAGTAGTTACTGCAGTGAGTAAAATCATTTATATTCAATTACTAATGCACTTCACACCTTCATACAATGTCATATATGCAAAATGCATTTAATACTAATGCTTGTATGGCCATATATTATTCATGTTCAATTCCCATGTGATATGTGTGTGTGTGAAATACAGCACACAGTTTCCTATGTTAGTCTCTCAGCCTCACACACACATTAATGGGCTGATCGTGATACTAACAGGGGTAACACAGACAGGCGGAGGACGCCAAGGGTGGATCCGGGTGAATGAAGGCATGAGATATTTAGTATAAAAAAAAAAGAGAGGAGGAGGTAAAACATCTCATTTTTTTTTCTATCAACCCCAAGGGCCCAGAATCAGATTTATAGGTGGTTTCTATCACCTGGGAGGTGAGGGGGGTTTGAAAGAAAGGAGGAGATAAATATTTTAGAGAGAAGGAGGGGATTGAAGTATAAGTTTGAGTCTGTGTTTGAGTGATTTGCAGCATCTCGAGTGTGTTGAAATGTGGATGATGGAAAGAGAAGAAAGATGGATGTGCATAAAAGGGAGGGACAAGAAAGGTTAGAGACAGAAAACAGGCTGAGGGTCAAAGAGAAATTGAGAGCTGTATGGACAGAAGTAGACAGAGAGACTTGTGCAAGAGGGGATATTGATGGTCTCCTTCACGCCCCAGCAGCCCTCCGTCGAACTGAAGCATCTATCAGACGCGCTCGGCCCCGTAGATGACCATATTGACACCTGCTGACGGAGGAGGGGTTGTCGCCGCTAATGACATGTCTTGTCGCTCCATCTCGCATATTTGCACATCCCCTTTTCTCCCCTACCATTCTCTGTCTGACATTTACTTTAATTTCCTCTTCATTCCTTTTAATCCGTGCACAGATAAAGACTGACAGTTTTCCACTTTAATGGTGGAAAACAATATTACCTGAGTCAGTTATAGTCTTATTAGTAATACTGTATTTCTGTGTCTATTTTTTCTATGTCCACGGTTAAGACAAAGTCAGCCACTGTGAGTGTGACGTGGGACAAATGGGCTGGAGAGTCATAACTGAAGTTATCTGGTCAGGTCAAAAAGATTGTCATTTAAAATAAGGGTGTTTCCAAATCAAAACACACCATAAACATCTTCACAACCTGGGAGTCAGTTGTTTTATGCCGCAGTCAATTCCAGTTCAATTCAACCAATAAAAAATAAAATACATGAACCATTTTAACATGTCTCACAGAACTATCCAGACATCTGACCCTGTCTTCTCTATCGATACAGTAGGTAAAACCTTTACAAGTATTGTGTGACTTTATGAGATACAGTAAAATATGGAGAAACTTATAATTTTACAATATCAGATAGTAAGTGGAGAAAAAAAGCACTTTTTTGCACTTTTTAAAGTTATAATAAACATTTTAAAACCCATACAAAGCTTCTCTATGTTATAGTGATTAGATCATTAAGCATTAGAATTAATTTCATAGCAATAAATGCTGTAGCAAAACGTAACTGCAGTGAAACAGCATATATTGTATTCTCTACATCATCATTACAATATTTACATTTGTTTCTCGGGTAAAGCTAAATTACATAATGCTGCTAGTTTGCTTGGCTAAAATCAAACATGAGTGATGCCAAACCTGCACATCATCATTTATTTTCAAGTAGCCCGTGGTTTTAAAATTCTTCCACTCATGAAAGGCCTTAGGCTTTCACCAAGACTTGCTTTTAACTATAAATGTAATGAGTCACACACGGAAACTCTAGCATTGAAATCTCATAACTTTTATTGTTATGAATCTATAAATGCAATCAATGTCAAGCTCTATTGCAGCTCATTGCCTCTAACATGTGTATAGCATTGTGCTCGATAACAGTGGACGAAGAAGCAGAAAAGAGACTCTGTCAAGCATGAAAGTAATCAGCAAGGTCAGTGACAGTGGTACTGGGGCTACTGTCTGTTATTCTTATTCATTCAGACATTTTAGTTTTGTAGATACAAAGCAAACAAGACACACATAAAGGACAAAGTGGGAGAACTGTGTGTGTGTGTGTGTGTGTGTATGGGGGGTTCTCTGCAGGCCTGTCCTTTTTGCTTCTTGAAACTACAGCAGTGAAAACTAGACTCTATTTATTTCTGATGGAGTTTTCCTTGTTTCAGTAATTTTCAATTATAGAACAAGGCAGAATAATGCAAATTACTCCATTTGCATCAAGAAAATGAGACTTGATTGAAGTAAGTAATTTTGCTTTGAATTGGAAACTCACTTCAAGGCAGAGGCAGGCTGTCAACAGCTTTTAGAAAAATCTGATTTTGGAAAACTGACTAATTACGATGAAAGAGTTTGTTGCAGAACATTTATGGGTTAAATATTATCTATCACGATTGTGTTGACCAGTATGAGCAAGATTGTGTGTTAAATTATTTTCAGTGATAGTGCTGACATGGTGATAAACTTAGTGTGCAAATTATCATAGAGGACAAATAAAATCCTGAAAGGTATTTTACCTTTAAGCTGCCATCCCATATCTGATCCCATATTCTTGGTGAATTATACTATGATCTATGTTTCTGACTATTTAAATGAAAACGTCTTTCTCCATTTTACATATTATTAAAAGCATTCTATTGGTATTAGTGAACTATCTCCTATCCAGACTAGCAAAATCTAAGTATTTCAAATGCTCTCCAACCTTAAAACATCAGTCAGGTGTCTGCACAGCTGAATGTGCAACAGGTGCCATGGATGAAATCACTACTCTATGATCTAAAAAAATATGAAAAAAACTCTGTCGCACACTGTCTGGCTTGGACTGAACAAGTGAGAGAGTTTCTGTTTTATTACATAAAATGCTTTCCAACCCAAATCCATCTAATGTTTGTTAAGATTTGCTAACACTAACCACCACAAGCTACTGCTCATACCAAACCAATAAAAGCTCAGAGCGCAATGAACTGAAGAAGGCTGCATTTTATTGCTTATAAATTCAGCTTTTCATTTCCATGACAGAGGATGATATTTTAAAGGTTATATATTCTCACTTGAAGCGGAGTTATTGTAGGGATGACTCAGACTCATTAGACATCGGAGTGAGAAAATCATTATTTAGTGTTTGGTTCACTGTTTTCATTAAGCTAGAGTAAAAAGGCCACATTTACTCTTATTACAATAGGAATATACAAACTCTACTGTACCTTCAAACTAAACTTAATGATGTCCTTTCACACTACCAACCTCCAGCCGACTTTAGAAGCAATGGCGCAGTGTCACCGCACGCGTCAATCTTAATGCACTCCCTAAGGAAGATGGCATTGAGCCTGGCTGGTGGCCCCACTGGACTGAGGGGACCAACTCTCATTATCCTCCGCCCAGATTTATTGGGCTGCTGTACTCATATTTTACACCGAGGGACGTGAAGCGGACAGAGGGAGCTAAAGAAAGATGGAGAGACAGAGAGAGTGGAGGCGACTGAGTGAATTCACTGATAAATCACTTCGCCTGACTATTCACTCTTTAAAGAAAACTCTTCTGGCTATCAGCGCTCTCAGCAGCATCAGATATCAAAGTGTGTGTGTGTGTGTGTAAGTGTTTGTGAGGTATCCCTCTTTAGATGCCATATGCTGTCACTGTAGACAGAAACACAGCTCACTTTGTAAAACTTCACACAGTGGAGACATCCGAGGTAAAGACAGGCCATTTGATTTCTGTTTACTTCTCGCAGTTTCTCTCACACACAACTTACAGAGACTGAAGTCGTTAATATGAGTCATCCCGTTTGGTGAACAAAAACACACACTACTTACACGCTCATCTGTTCGCTCTCTCCTCACTTCTATCGAATCAAACACAAGTTCAAACGGCCAGACTCTCCGTGCCTTGGAATCAGATGAAACCGATAACTTGGCAGGCAACCTCCTCGCCATCTCGCTTCTCCAGACTCCCTTTGTCTCTCCCCCCGTGTCACTGTAATGTCACAACATTGTTCCGTGTGACTGGCTGTCTGTGTAACGATGAGAGATTGGCACCTGGCATCAGCACAAGGCAGATTTTAGCAGCTACACACCTGCTGCCTTTGGCGCAGGCTGCTCCACCTGGGACGGGTACATGGTACAGATGTAGTAGTGCTAGTGTTTGTGTTTATGCGTTTCAGTGTGCGCTGAGTACTGTCCGGGGTATTGCATTATGCTCCATCTTCTGGAATGGGCCTAATGGGCCGTGAGGAGAAAGAAGACGAAGCAGGCCCAGAGGCAGCGTACAATGTGTCTAACACCTGGTCAGCCATGTCACTGGGTGGCCATACTGAATCTGTGCCGGGTCCTTCTGTCGCTTTGTTAACTAGTAAATGCATCTTGGGGAACAGCCAAGTTGGCTTTGCTTACAGCAATTTGTTTATCGCAACCAAAGCACCCAAAGACAAAATTGTATTTCTGTAAGATTAATAATAATAATAAAAAAAGAATGTGCGTGTTAAGTACCTGAAATCCACTTAAAAACCTTGACCCACTCTGCTGGTAATAGACGATTGCTCCATGATTTATTCTTAACTGTGACCTTTGTCAAGTCAAGACAAAGTCCAGGGAGATTTTAATTCACTGTCAGTATGAAGTTTGACTCCACAAATAGCATACGTTATTCGTTATCTGTGCCTGTGTAGAAGTACTGCGTATTTGTCTGCTTTTCTTTCTTTCTGACATGGATTGAGCTTTTTTTTTTTAATACCTACATTATCTGTGACCTCTTGTCCAGTAGGGTTGCGGGGTACAGCCCAGTCTATCTCAACACAGAAACACACACATTCAGCCAGTCCAGAGTCACCAGTTAACCTAACATGCATTTCTTTGGACTGTGGGAGGAAGGAACCCATGCAAGCTCCACACATTCAGGCCACAGCCAGCTGGCTGTGAAGCTGCAGTGCTAACCCCTCCACCACCACGCTGCCCAGATAATTTTATTATTATCTATCAGTTATCTTGAACCCGCTTTAGCACTTGGATTTGGCATCACTGAAAGAACCTGCACTAACACAACACTGTTCAGGTGTCACCTTTTTTAAGTTAACATGGCAAACACAAACGACTTGGGCCCGGGCACGCTATACATTTGTTTTTTGGGGGGACTTTTTTATTGTTGTGGAAAACAACTGCCTGCTGCTGGAAATGATGGTGCGTGAGAGTGAATCAAAACAACGAAGGTACAGCCGTTAAACCAAAACACTGAGATGTGAAACATTTTGTAGAGCTCCAATAAACTGCAGCGCGGTTTTATATTTCTTCTCTGTTGGTTCTTTTCTACATTCAACCCATTTCATATCACAAGTTGAAGCTTGATCCATTTTAAATAAAAACTCCGATTAGAGCAGCTTAAATGATGAAAGAGAAATGATGACACCGAGCCTGACGTGGGACTGAGCCAGGGTGCCGTGTGAGAGAAGTGTCATCAGACTAACATGGTAAAGGAGAGACAGGAGTCTCTCTCAAGGGCATAAATGACAAGTTAATGTAACAGCATGACATTCCAGTTTGCAGCTGCAACACTAATGGACAAGAGACAATATATAAACACACAAGTGCAGCAGAACAACCAAGGACCTCAGGCGAGCAGGGAAGAGGAAATGGGGAAAGTACTTCTGACAGAATGGATTCCAGTAGCCTCACACCCACATACACTCACCAGCCACTTCATTAGGTACACCTGTACAATTTAATGCAATCCAATACAGTGGCTCTGCCATGAATTCTACTTTTATAATGTAGTTTTTAAGTTGAAACTGTCAAATAAGGTGACAATTCTCATGTTATCAGCTCATGTTGGCTTAATATGATGCACTCCAGTACGACTCTCCTTCCACTCAGTAATAAACACATAAAAGAATGATCACCTTTCTGGCAGTCGCAACTAAAAAACTGAGAAATACACTGTAAAAGTAGAATTTGAGGAAATGTTGCTGTGTTGGATTGGATTAGACTGTACAGGTGCAACTAATCAAGTGGCCAGCGCGTGTACACACACACATATACACATATATACACATACACACAATGATGCTTTGATCGTATTAAATACATACGGTATGCATATGTTTTCATGCACAGATGCCTCTGAATGAACGTGAACCTTGTCTAAACTGTTCTCTGGGCTTTCCCTGCAGCATGATGTTAGCTCCATTGACCCGTCCGTTGCTGTCAGTGGATCTTGAATCTGTGTCAAAGGATTTTGATGGAATGACAATTTAACTGCCACTCTCCACAGGATAGACCCATTAGATGCCGCAGGGGTGGCTTACAGGGCAAATGCTCACATTACTGAAGCCAAAGGGTTACAAGAAAGCTGACACGAGTTTAACTGCATTCATCTGCATCTTCTTCAAAATCACAAGTATACTGCAGTGCAGCATGTAGCAAAAGAGCCTTTTTTGTAGAAAAGATATTACAATTTGCTGACTTCAAAAACTCCCTAATGCTAAAGGCCATACAACGTGACAATTCATAAGAAAGGAATTCTTCAGAGATCCTCTGTGTCTCTGTAGCCTAGCAACCACTACACAGCTCTTTTTCGCTCTGCAGTGTCTTTCTAAAAAAGAGGCAACAGCACAGTTGTGGAATGAGAAGACAGACGAAAAGGGTAGCATACCTGAGAAACGGAAAATGTAACGCGATATATGAGAAAAAATGAGTGCATATGTCACAGAAAGTCAAACGAGTGAGAGACAGAAAGACAGGAATCAAAAAAAGGAGAGTGGCGACTCACATCTGCACCAAAATCCAATGCAGTGCATGTGAATACAGACTCACACACCATAGCTCTACCATATTTGAAGACATCCCGTTACCATAGCAATGGGCAAGGAGCAGGAGGAGATGAGAAAGGTGTTTGCGGAGTCTCCTTCCTGTGTGCAAAGTGTTTTCCCTCGCACGTTCTTACTTAGAGCAGATGCATGAGCATAAAGCTAATCCCGCAGTCTCCTTCGAGACTGCTTTAATGTGGGCCACTCTCATTCCAGATAGGAAGATGCCCATGGAGGGACGATGCTAATGCTCTTTACTCTCTATTCAAACCCATTGCTCTCTCTAGGATCTGTTGATTGTGCTCGAAATCAAATTTGAAAGCACGAGGAAGGCTTAGCCCGTGACGGAAAGATGAATTTTACATGATGCAAAGTCATCCTCAATAGATATGCTTATGAGTCATGGTGGCACATGTGCAAAATGTGATAAATACACTGATGACCTCTTTTATGTCTTCCTAGCCCTGGCCATCTATCAGAGTGTATTATTTCATTCATGGTCTGGTGCAAGACAACCGTTGAGATTAAATCATTCACTTATTCATGCGGCCATTTATTTAGATTAATCTGTTTGATTTGAACAAAGTGTGGGCTCTGAGGAGTGGTGGGTGAGTGATAAATGTGGGAATAGCACACTGACGGGAGTCTGCTCTATAAAAATTCCCTCTGCCCCCTCAGATGTTCTCTAAGCATTGATCAGTGGGCCCCAGAGACAGATGGCGGTGATGTGCAACCAGACATGGAGTCTTGAATGACCTCTGTGTATGTATGTATGAGTACAATATTTTAGCAGGTGTCAGTCGGCACAGTAAAATTCACACATGACAATCTGTAAGTAAGTAAATATTAGTTCTAAGTACAGAGGACCTCTGCATATCAATTAATTCAACGTCATTGATTGCATCAGTTCCGTCTAATAGACTGAGAGCACTCGGAAATGACTTCTGGGCTACATTAGCCCTGACCTTGTACTCAGAGAGCCTGGGTTAACAAGCTCTAACTAGCAGGCTGACGGCACAGGGGTCCATCAGAGCTGTCTTTAAGTAGCCATGACTAAATGGTAGCTGGCTCAGGACGGGGCCACGTCCGGTTACAGAGGAACTCGGAGAACTGCTGAAAACCTGGAGTGGGTAAAGCACTCCAAAAGAGCACCAATATGATTATTGCAATAGTATAAAAAAGAGCTCCTGTCATACAACAAACAACAATAAGTGAGGTACCATGCTGCATTTGTATTCATTAATCCAAAATGATGTCAGTGAGTGTGTCATCACCAACTGGCCGGCTTTAATAGGTGGGCAGGCTGGCAGCTGCGACCACCCGAGGGCGTGTTAACACTCGGAAGCTTTGTTTTAAAAATGCCACTGCCGTTTTTTCTTTTAATTTCCAGTCATCAAGGAGTTGCCACAGGCTGTCTGGAGAATTATGTCTTATTTTTAGAGTACAGGGAAGTATTTGCAAATTCGAGCAAATTTGTCAGGTGGAAAAAGAAAGTCTCTGGGTTCACGGTGAGGCGGCCAGCTATATGCAAGGAGGCAGGGCTTAAACATAGTGATAAACTTTCACTCATTTTGTGTTCATTTGATAAATATTTAAAATTCTAGAAGAAATGTGAAAGATTTACTTCTACAATATAAAATCTAAAGATTTACTTTTAATTGAAGAACTTTTGAAGCTACAAACACAGAGAGGATTTTTAGTTTTTAGTGAAAGAGCACACGGAGCAAATTTAAGTGTAATAGCGAGCTCTCGATCTCTGCTTCTGAAAAGTCAGGGTTTGTTACTGTTTTCATATTTATTGTTACTGTTTAATATTATTCTTTTATTAATTTTTAAATACAATGTATTTAAACATTAGACACTCATTATATAAATCCAAACTACTTAAACAATGTAAATTATTCAATAAAGCCCTCTGAAACGTGGTAAACCACACAAAGGTATTTTCATGTAGTTCATTAACAATGGATGTCATCATTATTTAAACAGAGGACCTAATCTTAAGAAGCAAAATGCACATTGTATTTGCAGTAATTATACAATACAACATGTATGGTGATATAGTCCTCTTCACTGTTACTGTGCATACAGTGAACAAAGAGAAAATGAGGGCATACAGTATCCTGGCCTATATAGTAACCAGAGAACGTGAAAGTAGTCATGTGAATGATGAAGTGCACAGTATGATGGAAACAGTGTCAGAAATGTTTGCATCAGTGTGTTGGAAAAACTGCAGCATTCAGACCAGAGTTTGAGGTTTAACCTCCATCTTGGCAACAGGAGGGAGGAATCCAGCACTTACCCTCCCCAGGACCAGATAACACCAGAAGACCCTATGCTCCTCTTTCCAAAGAACTGTGAGGAAAGCAAACACACCACATCTGGTTCCAGGCCACGGTTTGACACTCTTTCCATTAGCATAAATTTTGCTTTCAGTGAGTTTTCATCTACCAGATCAAAAAAAAAAAAAAAAACTGCCTCTTAACTCTTTTGCAAATGGTACCAGCTTCCCCGGCAGGGAATTTGCAGGACAACAATAGAATTTGAGGTCCAAATTCACTTTGGACAATAAAGACTTTGTTTGGATTCAAACACCAACATAGAGACAAATCAGCTGTCAAACATAAAACTCACGCCCAAGTGTTCATAAGGAAATCTGGCAGAATTTGACATGACACTGTCCTTTCTGCGACGAGAAATCACTGAGTTATAAAATAAAGGGGTTCATTCAGAATGACGACAGACATTAACATGTGCAACACCGTCATCCTTTGGTGGAAGTTTTAAGTGTTCATTAAATCTCAGATCGTATTTGTCTTAGTTTTACCGTATAAAAGATGAAATACGATGTCATATTTTTCTGTCAATCCTACATTACAGATACACGTTACATGTTCATGTACACCTTGTATACACCCACTAAGACAAGTAGACATATGATCATGTTATGTTATATTAATTCAACGCTACGTTTGGTAATTATTAATGGATGACTTAATTCCTAATTTTTTGTGTGTTCTTACTGTGTATTAATAGGTATTAGACAAAGCTGATTTACTATGTAATAAGCATGACTGTCATCTGCTTTATCTGTCCATCTGAGACTACGTATGCGCGTTATATAGAAGACATTTTAATTTTATTCATCATGTCACGTAGTTAAGCACGTGACCTCCCATAATGATTTGAGTGGTAGAGAAATTGTAATGTGTTACTTGTTATTGTGTGAAAAAATTTTGGGCTTGATGAATGGAAAATCTTGGGTGAAATCAAACTGAAGAAAGGATTGCATTCGGGAGGAGGGACTAGCTCTGCCCCCGCAGGAAATTATTATCTTGGCAACGCCTGAGGGTATAAAATAAAGTTTAAATTCCTCTGCTCAAGTTCCAGCCCAATTCCATTTTGAGCTTTTACGCTCCATCCTGAAGAAGAAATGTGCCTCGGTTAAGCAAACTTAGCTGATGTTGTAAATATTACTCTTTCTTTTATAATTCTCTTGTCCAACTTTTTTCAAAATTTTTCTTTTAGTGCACACGTTTTTCCTGCCTATTTTTATCTTTGTAATTCATTTTTGACAACTGGAACTCCAAGGAAAACTTTGATTATTATTCAATAGTCATATTTTTTGAAACTGTTTTACTTGAATTATTTAAATTCAACATTGTCAGCTCCACATGGCCCTGTTTCCGGACTAGACAACAAGAGCCTCGGTAAGTCGGCTCAGCCACCAGCAGAACCAGACAACATAACCTTGAGCTTGCCATCTGACCAACGGGACGCTCCTGTGGGCCAGGAAAACCTTTGCAGCGGGGCGGCAGATCCTTGCTCTGACAGCTCGCCTGTTAACCTGATGGACGCCTAACATGGCAGATCAACCTGCAGAAGCTCAAAGGAAAGATTAAAATCACTCCTATTTCTGAAAGCCTGGTGTCCATACATAGCCGCCAGCGAACTTGCCTCTTTCAAAGTTACAAATAATTTCCACTATAATAATTTCCAGAGACAAATAGTAACTAGATTCCTTTCTCCAGCCCAAAATTATCACACACTTGCATACCCAGTTCATATGTCTGTTCATTTAGAATTGATCATTTCATGTTTTATTGTCCATTTATCAATTAATTTTGTTCTATATTTCCATATGCATACTCACATCTATTTGCTTTTTCTGTAGTTGTAGATCAATAAATATTAGAAAAAAGCTGGTTCTTTATTCGTCTTTTCTTTCCTTTCAGGCAACGTCACTGAAATGAAAAAAAGAACTCATGACAAAAGACTGATTTTGGGTCAATTAAAGTCTAATCCTAAATTGTTTACTTAACTCGGTTTTTTCTTCTGTGGACCATATGCGGTCCAGGTACAATAATTTAATCATAGCTTGGTTCGGATTAAATGAACCTGGAGCCCCTTTGAGGAATAATAATGTTTATGCAGTAATATCAAATTACATGTGTTGCCAATTGCTACAAAACACAGTAGGATGTTAAAAGCAGGTGCAGAATCTGGTAAAAAAAAAAAAAAAGAAAAAAGATTTAAATCAGCGTTTCACAGATGGTTTGCTTTTGGGTTCACGTTTAGGGGCTTAGACATCAATTTCACAATGAGGAATAGGGAAAAACAAAACATTTCGTAGCATCTCCATTAGTCAGGCGTCCCGTTGGTGACAGCGGGGAGATTGATGGCCACGCGAGAATAAACAGCTGGAACTTATGGGAGCAGTCTGTCTGTGTCAAGACCAGCCTTGAATTCCCAAGGATAAAAGTCAAGCCGTGACTTGGCTGGTTAAGGCCAAAAACATGTAGTGATACATGAGTCTATTCACTAATTTACCAAGTGACCCTGGGACCGAATATAAACTGCAGGACAGCTGTGGAAGTAAATGGCAGATAACCAAGTTTTAACGTCATGGATGTTGATTACAATAATATAACGGGAGTGTTTCACTGCAAACCTATAATATACATCTGCATGAGTTTATTCCAAAAACCGGGTCTGACTCACGAAACAGAGACACGTGAATACTGTTGTGTGGTTGCTGCAAAGACACATGGCGTCTAAACCAGAGTGAGAGCTCAATGAATAACATCATCCCATCAAAGACCACTCAGGCGACAAACACATTTGCATTTTCCCTACAAAGCTGGTGATTTACGCTCCTTAAATAAAAGCCATAATCTACTGGCGGTCTCTGGCCCAGGGTGACTTAATTAATGGCAAGCACATCAACTCCCATATGTGGAACATGCCCGGGAGTTTGCTTGTCGATCAGCATCTGCCGCCCCTGCAACAAAATATGATTCCAATCAATGCTGTAATGACTTAGAGGCCCGGGACGTAATCAGTCAAGCAGGAGCCACGGCAGCAATGACAGAAATGATGGAACATTTTGTGTGTGTATTTAGTTATGGGGAATCATTTCGGCTTTTATGGATCTAAAACAATGCAGTAATCTGATCAAGGATGTTTCTTATATTTTTTTTATTGTGAAAATTGAATAGTGTTTACCAGTGCATTCAACGAGACGGCTTAGCCATGAATAATAAAAGTGCCTTTGTTGTAAGTGTAAATAATTAAAGCACTGGAGACATGAAGCAAGAAGGGGAGGGAGTGTTAGTGTAAGTGTGTGTGTGTGTGTGTGTGTGTGTGTGTGTGTGTGCTTGCACTCTGGCCTGCTTTTAAAAGTGTTCTCCACCGATTCGTATTGCGCTCTTATATATATATATAATAAGACGGACTGTAAATCGAAGACTAAAATAATGCAGCAAAAGCAGCAAAGTCGGAGGCTCCTACATTACCCACAAAGCACCACCGCACCCGGTTTGAAGTTGATTCAGGTATGTTGTGCTAGGAGCCGCTAGTGTCGCCGTGAGTCGTCCTCAAACACAGATGGGGAGTGCTTCACAGAGGTCTGCTCAAATGAATTCCGCACCCCGAGAACCAAAACGGTCTCAGCAATTAATCCGATTTTGTGCCGCCTTCTCTGGAGCCAAATTAATACTTTTCCCCCACATTTGGCTCACAGTATGTCACAGTTCCTGTTTAAGACATTTATTCTGGCCGTTCCACCTGTCGTTTGCCTTTCTCTGTTCTAGCTACCAGATTGTCCCTTCAGTCACCTGACCTACCCCACCCATTCACACACACCTGTTCCAAGTGTCCTAATCATCCCAGCCAGTCTATACACCCGCCAGGTCCATATGCTCCCTGACAGACTGTTGAACCTTTCTACCATTTTGTATTTCTTACTTCTTGCTTGCCTACAAGCTTGATCCTCATCATTTGTTTTTTAAAGATACTTCACTGCAGCTGCCTGTTCACCGCGGTGGCCACATCTTCTGGTAGTCTACGTTCCACACGTACACTAGCCTTGACAGGGTAAAGGAACAGACCAACAATGTAAACGGACATCCTGGTGATGGGATCAGAATCTAATAGATGTCCAAATTATTTAGACCGGCTCAGCCTAACGAAATTCAATCATGTCTCTGTTCTATTCATTATGGAAATCAGGACTGATGGCCAGTGAGGAACACTATGCATATAAGTACTTGAAATCTCCAAGTATTTAATGCTTCTTCAGTATGTAGTGGTGAACATTATCAGTTAAAATTATTTGGTATAGGTGCCAATACAGCGCTTTTAGTATTTTAGTGTTACAGACTAGATGTGGCTGCACCTAAGGCTTTAGATGCCAGCTTGAACGGTATCGTAAATGCAAGCTTTCTAAAAACCCGGTGGACACATTGTGGGCTTGCTTCATATGCCTGCTAATGAAAAAACGACCAATGCCCATCTGCACAGTGCATCTGTTCCTTGAAATCACTCACAGACAGTTCAGAAAGCTGACACAGCGATCCCCATTGTCATTCACAGGCCTGGTTTACTCTTGAATTTGGCAGGCAAATCGAGAGCAGTATTCTGCCTCACTATTCTTAGATTTTACTGAGAGTCATCTGCAGCAGGTGCAGATCCAATGGGTTCATCATTTTTAACTATGTGAAAGAGCCAAATTGGCACTCAGGAGGAGCTGGACACAGACATCTGGCGACAGAAAGGTGAGTCACACCTGCAAACATTTATACACGGAATTCCTTCTATTGAATTAGTCTCATTAAGCCCGGCCCCAATTTGTGCCTCTCAGCTATAAGCAAATGCCAAGTTGGATTTAAAAGTTTTTCTTTTTTTTAATGTCACACAGCAAAAAAATGTTTTTCGTCCAGATGGAGTTTTTTCGTGGGAACATCTTCAGAACAGCTGTTAATGTTGTTAATTTAACATTTTTTAAAATGAAAAATTTGTTTAGCTGCGTGACTTTTTAGTGATGTTATCCATGAGAGGCACAAATTAGGAGCTGTATGAGTGTTTTCCTCCAATATTTCAACAGGCTGAAACACAACAGCACCTTCACCTCACACAGAGACTCTTCTGACAGCCGGTCAGACCCAAGACTGCATCTCAAAAGCTTTGGCTGAAATCAGCTATTTTCATATCTAAGCATATGAGATACTGTGAAGTGCATGTACAACAGCAGGTTAAGTTCTCATGGCACTTCACTGGAACAATGATTGATGATCTAGGTGTGTTAATCTATAGTCCTGTCTGTAGGTGTTAATACCAGACATGTGCAGCTCTGCAGGTGTCACAGCGGCACCACCTGGCCTAATGACCCTGCCTCTTACTAGTCAGCAGGTCTCTGGCTCGACCTGCTGCAGATCAGCTGTGAGGAGGAGGGTGGTGTAGAAGTGCTCGTGGATGTGTGTTGCCCTACCACACAAAAACCCGGAGATGAAGGTGTTAGCCAACCACCACATCATCTCAAAGGTGTCACAATTCTACCGAGCCCACGTGGAGAAGGTGTAAATGCGAAAACTGCGTTTGCATTTCTTACAAGCATCATAATTGTGTTTATGTAATATTTGCAATACTTGGATCATTGTCACTGCCCCAATGTGAATTGTTAAATGCATTATGTTTGGAACCACACTTAATGCCACAGTCATTTAATTAAAATTTGGCAGAGTGTCATGGCCATGCCACATTGATGATTTACCCGCGGCTATTAATAGAAGCTGTAAGGGAGTGGGTGTACTGTAATTGCATTCTGACTGACTGTGTCGGGAGCGTTAGAAGTATATGGCGGTGAGCTGACTCATATTCTTTGCTATTGTTGCTAATGGCAGGATATTTGGTCACTTCATGTTTACAATAATGAGCGGCACTTAAAATCTTGGTTTGCACAATATAAAAAGGGGTAATTCTGCAAGGTCGAAAGTTACCGTTGAAGAAAGTACACTACACACGTGTGATTGTTGTCACGTCTGCTTGCTTTGAGCCCATTCACCTGCTCCCACCGCCGCCACCCACACCCGAGGTGCTTTTTGCTGCATCTGGCAGTACCTGTAACCTGCTGTAAAGAGCTGGCACCTCAGCCAGCATCTCTGTTTTATTCCACTTATCACTGTATTTCACCAAGTCATTTTTGGGTCCTGAATGAAAAGCCCCATAAAAGATTCCCATTAATTCTGTTTTGAGTGTGACTAAGACATCAGCTACTGTATGATTTACCAGCTGAAGCCAAATAGCAATTTTGTGTGTGTGTGTGTGTGTGTGTGTGTGGCGAGCTACAGGGCACAATCAGGAGGCCTTTCAGCCTGCACAGCAACTGTGCATTACAAAGGTGACTGCCAGTGCCTTGCAAAAAAACACAGTGCAGCAAACATGTTGTAGGATTTGTGGGGACTCCGGTTTAACACCAATTTGTCCACTATCAGCATTGGAAAAGTAGGTTATCGTAGTATTCTGACACACTTTTAATGCATAATGTGTGCATGTGCTTTAAATCCTGTGTATAACTGATGAGCGTTTAGTCATTTATATTCAGAGACTATCGTTGGGATAATAATCCATATGGAAAACATATGTTGTCAGTGTAACTGGCCTAGAATTTCACTACAGCGGGGCGGATAATGACAGAGACAGGACACTCACTATTTGTGGGACGGGTCAGTGCATCGTGTCATGGCTTAGCTAAATTATTTGACCATGACACCCATTGTTCCTATTGTCAAGCAGAAGTTTAGTCCAAAACCACTGATGATCTCTAAAGCGGTCTGTGTTTTAAGGTAGGGTCTATGAAGACATGGGCAGAAGGAGACACAACCAGGGAGACTTGTGAGAGAATACATTAATATCATCAGCATCCAAGTGGTTTGTTTGTGTAATTCATTTTCTAGTGCTGTCATAACTGCACACTTGGATTTCATGGACTTTGAATTAAAAGCTCATGTTGAATCCTTTCATGATGTCCGCAGCTATATTAAACTTAGCATGTGCTTATATTGCAGAAAAACTCACCGATTAAAGAAGGGAGAGAGAGGCTCAATGAGAGAATGTGGGTTACCTCTGTGGGCGTGGGTAGATAAGAGAGAGACAGGGAGAGAGCACAGAGCAAATTGGGAGTGGAAAAAGCAGATTCTATAGTGAAAGAGAAAAATCACAGCCTTTTATACACACAGCAGTCGGCATGTCGGCTGGTCCGCACATTTGCACAAGTGGCTCAAAATTTGCACCTGAAGAGCTTGTACTTTCCGTGGTCGTTTCCCTTTTGATGTTTAAGCTACTTCCAGGAGAACGGTGAGAAAACATACGAGATCATAAGTAGCTGCTTGATTTTAGTTTATCATGTTTGCTTTCTGTAGGAACAAATACATTTTTCGTCACAGAAATTAAAAAAATGCTGTTACTGTTGCTAATAACATCATATCCTGTGGATTATTTCAGATAAAACTATTAATAGTAAACCTAGAAGGCTTATTTGCTGTGGTAAAGGGCTTAAATTAAATTGTGCTAAGTCAACTAATGGAAGAGGCAAAACAGACCTTCAGAGCTGTCACTGCGCACTTCCTCACAGGGTTCCTGATGCCACTTGACAGATGCAAACACTGAGTCACCAGGTCTCACTTCCTTCCCCGTTCTCTCTATCCTGATAAGTCTCCAAACCTTGCAATGATGACTCCATTTTTCCTATGACCAAGCCATCTCACCTTTGACCTACCTCCCCTGACTGCTTGCCTTGAGGGAGCACAGCGTGTCGATGGCACATAAGAGGTCATGACTGATATGTCACAGAGCTCAGCATCTGAATTCTCTCTGAAAGCCAAGGTGCCAGAAAGACGGATTTAAATGCAGAGTCCACGCAGAATTGTCAAGACAGAAACACAGCAATTAAAGTTCTTTTGTGTCTCTTTATCTGAAAGTTGTGTATGGATAAAGTCATTCACAAGACAAAGGCAGAACTGGAAAATCTGTTAAGCAGCCCATTGAGCAGCAAAATTATTTTTCTTCACCACAGTAAATCCAGTGACGGTACACTAGCCAAGACAGGTACAGTACACCTTTTAAAAGCACGTCACGTTGCTTAGCACATCTCTGCGGATCGTTTTGTACAACAAACATTGACAAAAAAGCATATCAGCATAGTGGTGGTTCCACTTGTTCTATTCTACATGCGACATGTATCTGATGAATAAACCACACGATTTAGCAAATCATACTAGAGTTTAATCATTTTTACTACTAAACAAATAACCACCAATAACCACATTTTTGTCACTTTAAAAACCAGGGGGCACATAAAGTAGGGCTTTAGCATCATATTGCATGTTCAGACGCAGTACCTGCCTCAGATATCGATCAGTGCTCTTTAACGCTCTCGCAAAAATGTTGATATCAAACTCTCATGAGTGACAATAATGAGAATGAGCTTGGATTTGGCATCATGCTATATGAACTGGTCTCAGCTGAAGCTTAGAGTAACACAGGAAGAGGCCCCTGGGAGCGAGGCTTGCGAGGATCAAACTGAAGGCAAAATAAGCCGCACTGTTGCAGCATCCCTCCACCTACACACCCACCCCACTCACCACAACGTACCTACTCTAATCATCTCTGCTGGAGGACGCGCGCGTACAGTAGACATGTGTGTGACCAGCGTGTGTCTGTATGCGTGTGTGTTTCCTTCCCATCTCCATCACGTATTCCTCTCCTTGTCATTCTTTCCCCCTCTCCTTCTTTCATTCTCTCAGTCCCTCCCACCTTGTTTTGATCTCTTTCTTCTTTTCTCTCCCACTCGCTCTCAGTCACAAAAACAAGCACATGCACCCATCTATCCACCCACACATGCAGTTGGCACAGGCGAGTACCCGACCGGCAGCGTGGTTTGGTGTGGGGTTATGCAAAGAAATACAAAATTTGGTGCGGCACCACTGCCTAATGGTGTCTCCATGGCAACTAAGGAAGCAAGGCCCTGCAATACAATGTCAAACCAACACTGGATTTTAAACCTTTGCAAAGAGATGAGCAATGTGTAGTGGTGGTGGGAAGCTAAATACAATACCTGAAATAAGCTGAAATAAGGATTTTTGGTGCAGTCTACACACAGTATATTCTTAGTACTGAATATTATAGCCAATACATTATCTGTAGCATTAAAAATGCTGTTTGTTCCAAATACACTGGCATCACAGTAATGCATTAAAGTCAACATCTTCTTATTTCCCCTCAAAGTTGGAAAACTTCTTCAGGGACACTACACGAGTGCACACAAAGAGTGCAATAATCAAACCCAAGATTACACATTTTTATGGCTATGATCCTTCATCAAATAGAAATAATCTAGTCACATAGCCCTTCATTGTATACACCCTTCCCCAAAAAGATAATGTTCAATGGGTATGAAATGTTGGTCAATTGTGACTGATCCATTTTCAAAACAGGGAGATTTCAGTCACTAAAGTAAAAAAAGGTGCTGTGTTTAAACCCATTTATTACAAGCAGTTTAATTTCATTTACATGTATTGTGTTTTGCATTATTTAGAAAGTGTGTCCTGACTAAAGAAACTTGAAAAAAAAGATCAACGTTTTGGGAAAATATGCTCATTCATTTTCTTGCCAAGAGTTAGATGAGAGAAGATGAGACTGATCCTTCTCTGATTACAGCACAGTAAACATGAACCTGGAGCCAGCAGCTGGTTAGCTTCGCAAAGCATAAAAACTGGAGAAAGCTAGAATGGGATCTGTCTACGTGGCAGCATGGCGGTTCACCGTGGGTTTCCTCCCACAGTCCAAAGACATGCATGTTAGGTTAATTTGTGACTCAAAAAATGCCAGAGGAGTGAGTGTGAATGCTGTGTGTCTATGTTGGCATCTTCATATTTCGCCTAAAAACTGTGTCTATCTTTGCATCCACAGTAACTCTGGGCAAGAACAAAAAATAGGCATATTTCCTAAAATGTTTAAAATGTTCCCTTTAATAGGGCACATCATATTATGTAGCAATAAAACACATTAAAAAGTTAAATTGACATGTATCCTATTACATTTTTAAACAAAAAGATTCAAATACTACCTGCACCTTTTCTATACTGCAGAAAGTCCCACCCTGACACATACTATATAATGCACTACAAGCCAAAGTCTGGAGAGTAGCGTGACTATCAGAGGCATGAAAGTGTGTCCGCGTGTTACTGGTGGTGAAGGTAAAACGGTGTCACAGCTCTAGCAGCTTATTTGGGTGTAACTTTTAAGATGCGCACAGAGCAGTGATTTCAAGTGGCAAGGAGGTTGTTCTGTATCAGTGCGTGAGTCATTTGGCTTTAATGCTTTACCTGTGGCTCCGAGGCTGAGCTCTGGCACTGGCTCAGGCTGCAGAGCAACCTATTGACTGCCCATAGAGAGAAGAATAAAAAAAAAAAAACAGGAAAGCTGAGAGAAAGGAGGGCGAGAGAAAGAGTGTGCTTCAGAGTGAGTGAAGGAGAGAGGGATGCTGAGGCAATAGAAACGAGGGCTTTCTTCTCTTCTTTTCCCTTTGGGTTCAGTTCAAGATTACCCGTCGGGAGAGAAGCCTGTTCTGAAGAGGCCACTGTTCAAAAAGCCACTGGCATCCCGCATCTTTTGCGTGTGTGTGTGTGTGTGTGTGTGTGTGTTTGAGAGTTTGATAGAGTCAGTTGGACACTGATTGAAGTCAAACCCATTATCCTAGCAAACAGACTGTGGACTGACAGTTGTTCATGCTTCACCCAAACACATGAAAGTGCAACAAGTACACAAATGACATAAAGCGACACATCCGACACCGGCGGCGGATCATCTAAAGCTGGTGGGCCAACACACTGACCAGTGACTGACTGTAACAAGCCAGGCCGCCATCTGTGTGGCCCCCTCCCAGCAGTTCACCCAGAGCTGTACAACATTATCCCCATCAACTATCCAAACAAATGCCCTGCCATAGCTTTCAGCCATGTCAGCTGCTGAAATCACGACCCGTGACAAATTAAATTCTTTCAAATTAAGCTGTCACCCATGTCTATCTCATTCATTATCAGTCAAACACATTCCTTTACAATAACATTCCTACGGATGCATTGTAACAGATATTGGATGATATGGAAATAGAGACGTCGTGTCACTTTATGTACAGTACGGAACTGATTTTAGGTGGCACTTCACAGTTGTTCCAGTAGCTGCTGGTCCCTGTTAAACTGTGACAATATGCTTCCTTGCACTGTGCAAATCAACACAAATGGGCCGCAAACCATGAAATGTGAGCACTGCAAACATGATTTGTTACTGTGGCGATTCAAACAGACCTAAATCAACGGTCTTTACCAAAAAAAAAACACTGCATGAAAACTTTCACAGGCTAGGAATCATTACATGACCACTGGCCTCTGCTTACAAACCTTTGGAATAATTGGATTAATTGCTTCCTCTTCCTGTATAATATTTGAATTTTCTATTACACATACTGTGAAATAAAAAATACTGCAGAGTTTGTATTTTATAGTAATGGAAACATTTCCTACATGGTTTCACTGCCACATGTCAAAATGCAGAATGATAATAGGCCGTTGGATGCCTTCAGAGCTCTGCTTGTTCACTCAGATTTTTTTTATGGCTGACAGCTGTTTTCATTGTGAGCTTCATTGTTTGAGCCTCTATGACTGTTGCTTTCACAAGCTGCTGTGAGCCCATTGTCCCAGATATCCAACGTGAGCCACCAAGAACGCCCAGAAGATTTCTTCAATCTGTGTACTCTTTAACGCGCCAATGCCTGTATGTGTGCATACAGTATACAGATTTGACCTAGAGAAAATCTACAGCAAGCCGTGCTGGACCAAGGCCAGGAAAAGAGTGAAAGGCCTCAACCATCCCAACAATGGACTCAAACACAGAGAGGATGAGGAGGAGCTTCTTTCCGCGGGCTATCAGTGATACGGTGAACTACAGATAAAGTGACGTTGTGTCAGTGGGTTTACTTACATACTGTAAAGTGCAAATGTGCATGTGATGGAAGGTATTTAATCTGTTTTAGCAGCGAAAAGCAGCAACATTTATGCAGTTTATAGAAGCAGGTGTGTAAATGTCAGTCCATGTTGAGACCAGTTAAAGTGCAGTGAAGTCCAGGTTAGGTTGTCTGTTATATTATTCCATTATTGTATATTTCTTTTGCTGTAGATTTCACTCCCATTCCTGTTATATATTTTATTTTCATTTAATGAATATCCTATTCATATCTGTATCCTTTATTATATACTTTATTTAGTATATATATATATATATACATATATTCACTGCATGTCCTACTGTGTATGATGTGTCTGTGACGAAAAATAAAATTTATTTGAATGTGTTTTCGGCCTTCATTTGCTTCTTCTTGGAAACATGTTGTTTCATGGTCAACTTCAAGCATTCAGCCCTTAAAAACTTTACATGACACACACCCATAGGGCGTGTTAATCAATTCAAGGTAAACCCATTATGTAAGCAAGCTGTTTGTGCAATCAAATCCAGCCGCCACTCAAGAGTCATTCATCTTGCTTGAAAGCAAATGTGACAGCATCGTTTTGAGCGGGCCAACAGCTGTATGCGTCTCACTCCAGCTTCATACTGATTCCCTGTCAGGCTGTTGAAAGGGACAAGCTAGTGCAGAGCAGGTGTCTGACAAGACAATCTAAAGCCTGTCACTGTCAGCTAGGCTAATTTATACTCTACATCTAGATTGCTCATGTTTGGTTCTTGATTACAGCTAATCAGTTCCTTTTGAAGTAAATGTACGGCAGCTTAATAGTGGATAGGGGTTAAGAAGTCACTGTATTGTCTGTGTGCAGAACCTAAAATTAACATTAACACCAACATTCCACATGTGAGTGGAATTACACTGTGGCATAAACTTATAAGAACAACTGCCAGTGCATTGTCCAAGCACGCATCCTGTTTTCATTGCTTGCAGCGAGCTGTGTGTTTGTGAAGTATAATCGAAGGGCGTGGTGATAAATCTTAGAAGCATTGCTTGTTTAATACCTTTTAAACTGTGAGGCTAATCACAGTTGCACTGGGAAAATGGCAACACTAAATGAGAGGGACGTGCAGATCAGGTTCTCTCAGAAGTTTACATCATTTTGGGCATCTATTGAAATCGCTCCCATTACAGTATTCAGTGCAGTGTTCTCCTTTTTGAAATGCATCTGTATGTATGTATGTACTTAATGCGATGCATAAGTGGTAACTTGCATTACCACTTATGTTTGCTTTTGTTTTACTGCAGAAATGTTTAAAAGAAAAGCCATTGTAAGCAGTTGACTTTAAAATCTACTCATTCTGGCACGTCGATCAGGTGGATTCAATGCTGATCACTGTACATTTCTAAAAGGTTTGCATGAATAATCAATTACTTTAATCATTCAAAGTATTTGAATACTTAAAAGTTAAATAATTTTTACAGAGCAATTTATTTTTCACTTGATAGAGAAACAGAACTAATGCTAAGACACAGTTTCCCAGTGCACTACACACACAGACCATGGGCAGACAGTAAATATGTCAGCAGCAGATTCACCAAAACCAAGCCAAGTGTGGTGTTATTTAACTCAGTTGGACAACAAAGTTGTCTGATTATTATTAAGATGAAGCTATTTTGATACCATGCTTTTACTTGTAGGGTTTATGTCACAATTATTCGAATAATCAACTTTAAACATCTTGATTATTCGACCTTCCAACATTCATGCGCTCTTTCATCTCTGGGCTTACATTAACGTCAGTTGGTTAATGTGCATAGAAAAGAGATTGAAAGAAATACTCACCCAGAGTCATAGCACTTAGAGTGATGCAGTGCTTCTGTTTTCATTTATATATATATATATATATATATATGTGTATATATATATATATATTTAAATGGAACAGACGCGCTCTAGCTGTGCACAAAGGCAGAAAAACCAGCACTATGGTAACCTTCAAGAGTGTCCACTGATGACTGCTGTCACTCAGTCCTACAGATACACAAAAAAGCATTGAGTTTTATGATACACCACACTGAGAACTTTTGGGGGAGATGAATTGACATTATGGATAGTAATTCTAATTAATGAGCACTGCTTGGGAAGGATGGACGAGCCACAGGAAGTGCTGGGGCTGATTATTAGCGTGTCTCAAAGACGTCTGTTGCTGAAAACAGTCAAAAAAAAAAAAACTTCTGATCCTTCAGCATAGTGACATTAGTGACATAATTATTCAAACATGACAGAAACACCAGGCACAGGCTTTAATTCCCATCAGCTGGGGCCACTCGCATCTGTAAAAACACCACACAGACTGCTGAAAGTTAGTTTGGATTACAAGCATCTGTTCAAATAACATAGGCTGACAGATAAAGAGCCTCTCTAAACAAGCCTACGCTGTCTGTGGCTGAGTAACACATTGTCTGTTAACAGCTCTGGTGCTGGAGAGTCTGTCTGCAGTGCAGCAGTGGACATGAACATCCAAATCATCTTCACTAACTGGCTGCAGTGGCTCAGTGCTTCACCCAGCAGCCTGATTTACACCAGGGGCAAGAACCTGGAAACCCAGGTTGTAAATAATCATCAAGTCACCACCCACAGTCACACAGCACCCGATACCTGCGAAAGCGATGACACTGTACTATAGACGAGTGTTTCCCAAAAGTGAGTTTGCGCTGCTGACGTCTCAGTTTAGGGAAACACAAACACACACATATGAATACAAAGACACACACACACACACACACGTGGAAACACGCACGCACTCCTTCTCCTTGAGCACACAAGCTGTCGACAGAGAGCTCACCCCTTCATGTGAGAGTTTACATTAGACGCATACAGCCGCCCACACAGCCGCATGTACACGCTCGCACTATGCACAGTGTAGTGCCTTCCCTCAACGATGCTGTTGTGGAATCACCTTGTTATCAGCTGTGCTGCACATATAGTACCTCTGCAGGCTTTCCCTTCAAAGAGAAAAATTAATGTTGCACTTTTATTACCCTGCCCCCCTAAGAAAAGCACTCAAAAAGACTCGGATACCCATTAAAATGACCACCACCACTCCCCTAGCTCCCCTAATTTAGACTGATCCACGGATGAGAGTGTGTCACTCATGAACAGTACAAGAGGGTAAAGCGAGAGATGATCATTTCAAGTTGCTGCAGTATAACAGAATTTATTGCAGAGCTCTTTGGCAAATGTGATGGAAGCTCTGAGAGCCCAAGTGGTCTTTTCCAAAGCACAGAAGCACACAGAGATTTACACACAAACACACACACACACACACACCACTGAAACCATATGTTGACCGTGCCCTACGTTGGACCTGTTTTCATACAACTTCATCCAAAACATCATCTTCCCCTCAGAACATGTCAACCCCAGCTCAGGCAGAGGGGAGCAGAAGGTGCTCATCTTTCACCCACTACATCAAATGCACAATAAAAAAAAAAAGGCTAGAGAAAGAACTTACCTGGCACAGAGTCTAAAAGCCGGAGGCATCTAAGGACACAAGCTTCTCTGTCACCGGGGGACAGGAGAACATCACAAAGTCATATGTGCAAGAGATGTTGATATAAAGACTTCCTGAGCTCTTCCTCTCTCTCTCGTCTGTCCTATGACTTTTCCCTCACATTTATCCACACCCTCTGATGATAGGTAGGCAGGAGGGTGGCGAGAGAACGAGAGCTAAAACGGGAAAGAAGGGTGGGAAACGACAGCGAGATGCTCAGATCTCCTCCACTGAGCCGACTTGTGAGCGCACCGTGAGGACCATCCACTGCAGCAGAGCAGAGTAGTGCACAGCAAGACGGGGAGAGGGAGAGGAGAGGCAGTCAAAACAGGCATTTGCTGCTGCGAGTTCCAACAGCATGGTTGGAGCAAAAACCCGGGACTGGAGCTGGACCCTGGACTGTGACACAGAGCATTTACCCAAACAGATGGAGAGTTGTGGAGTTATGGAAAAAAAAATGGGCGAGAAACGGAGGAGAGGAACAGTAAGGGGCTGGTTTTTGTGTATGTCACGAGGCTGATTTATTTCCCCCATCTCGCTCTCATGTTTCATATGCATGACAGCAAATCCCCCCATTATTCGACTACTATATGTTCACCAGTATTCCCCAACTTCCCCGTCCGTACAGTGTACGCTGTGTGTGGCAGATACACCATTAAACTGACATCAGGAGCCCTTTTCAAAAACTTTTATTTCTTTCTGTATGATACATCATCACACTTGACAATGGCTGTCTTATTTTATAGTGCTGCTCGACGGAGCGAAAACAGAGCGATGCTCTTCAGACAGAAATGTTGCAACAGTATATGCTTAAATGAGCCACATGGTCTATGAAAAATAGACAGAAATATGCATATAAAGGCTCGCTGAAATTTTGAAGGGAATGCTCTCTAACGGTGTGGCACACTTCTATCAATCTCTCTTATGGAGCAATTGGGCTGCCTGGCTGAAGTGGCTCTTGCTTGCTGTAACAGGGGAGCAGGCTTTTAGTTGGAGTCCTTCAGCCCCAGCAGGGCTCAAGGTCAGCTGGCAGAGCTGTTTGCCGGCAGCACAAGTCCCACAATGATTAACAGTGGCAGACAGGATGGAGCAGCTGTCAATCCAGATCTATAGTCTCAGACCAGAGAGCCGACCGGCCAACCAGCGTGCATTCTAACGGTGCTCAACCAGATGGAGCGGAGATTTATGAGCCCTGTGAAAATTTTTATTCATCCTTCACTGAAAAGGTGAGTACACGCATAATACTGATATTGTTTGTCCCGTGATGGAGTAAAAACATTAAGCAGAATGGAGGGTGAGGTGAAGGAGGGGATGGGCTGGGTTCAAGATGAGGTTCATAATACTGTCAAATAACTTTTACATTTTGCTGCATACTTGCACTTTACATATTTTAGAGTGCGTTCTCTTTTCTTAAACCCATGTGTCTCCTTTTTGCCTACAGTTAGTAATTTAGTTAGTAAAAATAAAAGCTGAAAATTCCAGCGGGTGGGGGATTGAATACTTTTAATAGGAGCTGTGTGCCTATAAAGTGATCCAAGAGGAAATACACTGCATGAAAAAGAAAACGGCACTCAGATCCACGACACCTGATGAACACATGCAGGACGATGCAGCTGCTCAGTGCTAACAGTCTAACATGTTTCATCAAAACAAACACTGTCAGATTTGAATCTTATGTAAGCCCAGGCTCTCTCTGCCATGGCCACGTCTCCTTCTTCAGTCGTCCAAGTTTCTGCTTTCTCTCGTCTCTCCATCTCTCCTGTCATTGTGATCTCTTGTGTCTTCCTTTTTTTTCTGGGGTATCATTGTCTGAGCTTTCCACCACAGCCCGAACAATACCTCTGCCCTCCTGTGTCGGACGTTTCTCACTCGGCTGGAAAAGCAGGCCTACCTCTTTGTGTATAACAAATCTCATCTCACAAAAATATTCATTTCACGGGTCGCTGTCCCATACAAGCCAATATCCACGCAGGAAAAGGCATTAAGCATTTTTGCCTCCTCTATTCAAATTGGAAACAACGAAGTGAGGCTGTGCCAGAGATATCAGCCTCCTGCTGTACGCGGACGGTCTTTGTAATGAGGTTGCGGCCACTGCTAACTATTCATCCTATTCATTCACCAGCCGGCCTCGTCATTGCTCTTGAATGACTTTGTTTGATCGACACGTACAGGAAACACGTCTCACCTGTCTTCTGTGCTCTGAGCAGTTGGTCAAAGTTTAATGATGCACAGAACAAACCCCATCCAGTCCAGTCACGTCTGAGTGTGTTATGTTTAAAAGGATCATTCAAAATTAGTACAGTTTCATCATTTAAAAATGGGTATCAGCCATACAGGGAATACAGTTTGTGCACTGATAATAACATAATCTGCTTGGTTTTACACATTCTATATTCAACATATCAAAAATTGTAGCGTTTAAGTCAACTTCATTTACATATTCAGAGTAATTGTAATACTATGAAATTTGAGAGATTTGTGAATTGAATTTTCTCGCATCATAGAAGAATTTGTGTACTGGGAGATACTGGCAGTTTTCCATTTTTAGATGGTTGTCTTTTCTGATTGCTAATGCTGAAAAATTAAAGAAATACATTTGTGTTTGATTGACATGGTGGTAACCTGCTTGTGCGGGTTTCCTCCCGGTACTCCAGGTACCTCCCACAGTCCAAAACGTCCATGTTAGGTTAACTGGTGACTCTAATTGGACTGTAGGTGTGAATCTGTAGGTCTGTGTATGTCTCTTTGTGCAGGCTCCAGCATCTCTCTGCAAACCTGAACAGGAAATGCGGCTAAGATAATGGATGGCTGGATGGATGCACTGTCTGACCTCAAACATATGCAGCCCACCCCAAATGTCTCAAACACTTTATAGAATTACAAACAGAAATACGCAAAACAAGAAGATTAAAAGTTAGTTAATGCTTCTGACTGAAGTCTCTTGCTGAATATAAGCTTCTGCCCAATCTTTACTGTTATAAAAATTGCTAATTTTGCTTGTAAGAAAAAAATATAGAAAGAGGACTGCAGAACTGCAGCAATATAGAATCGCACTTCCATTAAGGTGGGAGACACATGGAAGATAGATTTGAAAAAGACCAAGTGTATACAGCCACATCAGCAACTCTGTGAGGCTATATTCAGGCAGAGGAAAGCACTGAACCAAGTGCTGCCACACTACAAGGCAACAGTTTCACAAGCTCTAAAAAAAGCAGGTTTGATTATAATATTATATTCTATTTAAATTACTTTTGTTAACAGACTGAGATTGGAGGATAAGCACTTAAACCTGACTACAGATGAGGTGGAGATGTTGTTGAAAGCCATCCAATAATTTCTGAGACAATGTCACACAAAAAATACAACATTTCAATACATCCTCTGGTAACCATGAATGTTTGTACAGAATCCCATTGCAAAATATCGCAAATTTGTTTAGATATTTCTGTCTGGATCAAATTGACGGATCAATCGAACGACTGATGTTGCAGCACAGCTAAGATGAAGTGTCAGAGCCGACGAAGCAGTTTAGAAACCTGATTATCTTTTCCCAGACTTTCCCAGATTAATGAACATGTGTTTCAAACTGCAATACAGTTGCTAACACAGACTTTATTTAAAATATGGAGTTTCCCAGCCTAAGATGAAATACATAAGTGATGTCACTTGTACAATTTGCTAAGATTTGACAGCGTGGCTCCAGAGCCACAGAAGACATCATTGAACTGTCACAGATTGAGTAGTGTTCCCAGTGGCTAGTAAATGACTTGACAAGTAAAATCTTTCAACTGCAACTTTATGATGCTATGGCTTTAACTGCATTCACATCAAAAGGAGGTTCACAAAAACTGTTCCTGATCTTTCTTCAATCAAGTGTCTCTTGTTTTTATGTATTAACTATGACTTGTTTTCCTGCCACACAGCACAAAAACAGTCAGTTTGCCAGAAATGCAATTTACAACCTAAATAAAGTTATTGCCGCAATGCTCAACATCTGACACACACACACACGCGATACTTTGATACACTGTACAGTGCCAGTTAGAAGAGTGTGTTACCTGCACAATGTCAAAACTGCTAAACCGCTGTGACATTAAATGTATCCAAGAGGAAATATCTAAGTCTATCAGACAAATCAAATCCAGAGTTAATTTAATACTGTGTCTGTATTCCTGGCATATCTGCCTCCGCCTGCAGCTGGGATAATGGCTCTTCTAGTTTATCTGCGGTCTCTGATCTCATTTGCTGTTACGTTTTGTTTGGGGTTTGTGTAAATGGTGTGCGTGCGTGCGTTATGTAAGCAACGTACCCATTGGCAAACACTGCTGTAGCTGTTCAAGGTGATGCCGCCCACAGTATTCACAAGGATTTCTCACATAGACAAACCTCGCAACCTGCTAATACGTCTGCTTTACAGTGCGATGCATCGATCCGCAGCCAGTAGTGCCACACCGGGGAATAAAGCAGCTACAAGCAGAGTGTTTGAATCATTTAGAGCCGTTTTAAAACAGGAGGGTGTCGGCGAACTGAGAGTGTCTAGAAGGGTCTTTCACATTCACATTATCCTCAGGCTATGAGTAGCCTATAGTAGAGGCTACATGTATTTTTCATGTGGCTCTCTCATTTATATACGTAGCTGTCTATGTATTGACTGGTTCAACACAGCCTTTGATGAATGACGCCTGGTTAGGGCCTAAGAACAACAAAGTGCCATATATGCCAAGTGCTTCTGTTTGCAGTTTAGGAACACACAAGAAATGACTGTGAGCAGGTGATTACTTGGCTGAATTAAGCAGCGTGATGGATTTCCCCGAAGGTAATAACACAGTCAACTAAGACAAATGTGAGAGTGAAAGCACTCTCACTGCATGTGCATAACAAATGGGTGAAACACACGCCAACGCAGATGTACAGGTCTGAAGTCACGACGGAAGCTTGGGGAATGTAAAGAGTGACCAGTTTCATCAAAAAGGACGCTTTCATGCTTCGATTTTTTGTTTAGTCACTCTGCAGTAGTTTGGTTAGTGTGATTGATGAAATTGCAGAGGTTGACTTCAAACAATTTCAGATTGTGTGAAATTGGCCCTATTTATCCGTCTCTGACAGTTAAGATAGTTGTGTTTGGTTTTGTTAGTTTTCTCAACAGAAATTGTTGACATTTCCAGTTACATATTAGCTACTAGTGAATCATTAAAAAGCTTTATGGTTTATAATTACCCCTACATTAAGATTCATTTCTACCATGAGCATAACTTATTTAACCAAAATCTGTGCTAAGAATATTGTCCATCAAATTTTAGTTGATCAGAGCTGAACGTCCATCATGAGGCCTACTTCTAGTGCAGTTTGTGATGAGCTTGGTAATTGATGTGTTTGCCTATTCACAGTCCTGACTCAGCAGGCTGCTTTGTGGCAGTGGCCCAGCAGAAAGAACACCTTCAGCAGTTTGTGTCTGATTCTTCTAAATCATTAGTTCTTTAAAACATCATGGAGGAGGGTGCATGTTTATGGCCAGGAGACGTAAAAGGTTTAAATCAAGGGCGGTGCTATCCCATCTCTTGTGGCGTAGTCACAAATATGATACAGTAAATGGTCAGCACATTCAGATGCAGTGCAGTTTCTGGTCCGACAGTCGTTCTCATTCTACCACCGAGGTCACACCGCATAACCTTTTGGTCTAAGAAAAAGATAAAATCTAATAATAAATGCAAGCATTGCATGTTTTTTTTTTCCCACTATTCAGTTATGGTTGCATTAGCTGGGTTTTGTCCTCAACTTTATTCTTTAAAAATTGTAGAGGAATTGTAGTAGAAAATTGCACTCTACAAATGAGACATTGTGCAGAGACTAAAGCGTGACTGTCTAGTTTGTTCCTTTTAATGTCCAGCATAAAGTTTTAAACAGCAAACTACTATTGTTTGAAATCCACACATGCAGAACACAAAAAGGAAGTCTGTCAAAATGCAATTAATTTGACTTCAGGGACAGTGTCATTACAATACACTTCTCAAAATCTTTTCTTTTTTAATTACTGAAAATGGAAAAGAATTATATGAAACGTTTAATTCTTAGTGTCTATCAAAGGATTCTAAAGGTGACTGCAAATAAGACTCAGGCATTACATGGGTCTAGGGCTTGGAGGTGATGACCGTGAATCACAAGGTGCCTGCCTCATATCCAACATGGTTCTGCGTTATCCCCCCATCACTATATACCATCATTTGTTATTACTTTATGGAGTCACTAATAAAGGTAAATGGCCTTAAGTTCATATGAGAACCAATATGAGGTGTCATTTTCCATTTCAAAACTAAAAACTATGATTTACTCAAACATTCTGAGTGCTTGTTTTTCCATTTAATCTCCTTTTTTGAATTATATCTTTCAATACATGTCTCACAATTTACTGTGATAACGCAATAATGTTAATTATAGTATGAACTTTACAACACACCTACAGCAATACCAGGTCTCAGAGGGTCAGTCAGTCATCAGTGAGGCTGGAGGCCCAAAATTTGCATTCTCAATGACAGGGTGTCACCAATTACTTCTCCCTAATCTGACACGCACCTTGAGAAAGGACACCTGTAATGGTGACAAAATAATTCTGTCAGGAAGGTGTTATTCTATTCCTGGAAAGGGTGACAAAGACAAATAACTTCACACAGAGCAAAGTGGAAAGAGAAAGGGGAAATGAGATGCATTAGAGAGTGAACAATGGTGATTATTGTGCTGCAGGAGATGGGGTAATATTTGTGGAACCAAAGCTGGACCTAATGAAAAAAAGGCATTGGATGAAGAGGAATAGTGCTAACACTGAGATTCAATAGCTTTATAGTCACAAGCTGGGCCTCTGCAGATCATTGCACCAATTGTAATGAGTGTGAACTATCTCATTTAGATGGGACAATGACTAGTGAGCTCAATAAAGGACATATCAGGGACGTTATGCACATGAAGTCTTGCTATTACAGGTTTGAATAATTTCCACACTGGCTTCAGGTCTATAATACTAAACATCCCAGATGAGATGAACAGAATGAAATAGGACAATGATTTCCAAACTTTGGTCTATCACAGACACAAATGTTAATCAAATCAGTCACAGATCTCAGAGAGTGATTTATGCTAAACCTCTCCCCCGAACATCCACTGCCAATCATAGTTTAGCAAATGTAACTGGGCACGGCAGGCCTATCAAATACTCGACATCCTCACAGTAACTTTTGTGTCTCTGTAACGGTCTGCACACTGGTCAGTCCTCATCCTTAAAAGACTTTATTTTTAACATTAAAAGTGAGAACATGTGGTGGTTTGGTAAGAGCAACCACCTCACAGCTCAAAAGGTTCCCGGTTCGAGTTCACCTGTTCTTCCCCTGTTTGTGCAGATTTTCTCCAGGTAGTCCAGGGTCCTGTCCAGGCTGGAATAAGCTCCAGCACCTACGCAACCCTTAACTCCCTGTGGCTACAGTGATGGATGGATACAGGTGAGAATGTGTTGAAAAAAATGAACCATAGGTATACATTTAATTTGTACACTAGCAGCTAAACATAGATTTGTCTAAATAAAATAATAATCTCCTGGGCTAACTACAGTAGGTGTACAAAACAATAAAAAAACTCGGTCCTACCGTTTTTAGCTTTGTTAATAAGCACACTTATTCTTGTGCTTTTATGGTAACAAGAAAAATGGTTCAATTTACGCAGTCCGAGTAAAAAATGCAAAGCATTATGTATCTTAATATTCCCTGCTACCTATCTGGATCCAATAAAAAAATCTTATCAAAGCACCAATTAGTCTCTAGTGATTAGCAAGTGACACACTGATTTCAAAGGCCCTCTTGCATTAAATCATAGCTCCACATGTTCAACCCTGCACCTGGTGCTGTGACACAAAGACAGATTAGGGGTCATCTGTTGATGCTTATTGAAACAAATTCCCCTCAGGTGGAATTAGGGAGACCTACTGCAATATTACAGTGCTCATGCTAAAAGCAGCTTTAGCATGGGCAGCTTTCCTTGACGCAATCTGAAAGACAACCACACAAAACATTTCAGCTGGCTTCAACTCAACAGAGGAACACAGAACAAAACATACATGTTCTCTCAGCAACTGGGTTTTCATTACGTTTTTCATTCATGTTTTCATCTTAATGAGTGTAAAACAGCACCTTCCTGTCTGCTGAACAGCATATTTAAGATGGATTGAGTATTGATGCTGGAATCCATATTACAAGCAGTAAAAAAAAAGCTAGAGAGTTACACACACAATCCTTTGCAGCAACATGTGGAAACATCCCTCCTTAATCATCATGGTAAATCTTGTGCATATTTGCCTACTTATTGGATATTACTGTACCGGCAGCACAGCTCATACTGACACTAGGATCATGCTGGTTAACATGAAACAGCGGGTTATCTGATCTCACACACTGTGAAAGCTTAGACTCTACAAACACTCAGACACTGAGATGCTGTTCACTTTTGTTGCAACAAGTGCAATGGAGTCGCATTGAGACGATGCAAAATATAAAGTCATTTTTTAAATGAAATTCTTGCTTTTTAGACAAGGAAAAATTAAAAACAAAGGTAAAAACAAAACAAAAATAATTTGTTGAACAAACATGTACTGTGTAACAAACATCTGGGCTCTTTATTTGCGCACCATCAAGATGAAGTAAATTACCTTTTTTAAACAAAAAATAAGAGAGAAAACATTCAGCTTAGTTTTTATGGACATGAATGATCTGAACTATACTAAACTAAATTTTATGTACTGATAATATATTTGGTTTCTACTCACAAGTATTTATTAAGTTTAAGTATATATTTTTATTTGCTCTGAAGTATACTTGGCATGTACTAACAAATATTTTATATTTTAGTACATTTTCCCAATACATATAATGACAAATAATTATAATGACAAATATAGAATATTTGGGCTACACTTTTGATCAAGATATACGTTATAAAGGTGTAGTGTTGTTGGCATAGACCAAATATGTTAAACGTTTTGTATGTGTACCTACAAAATACACTCAAACTATACAGAAAATAGTATACTTATGTATAATTTACTTTTGTATCATATATATCAAAATAGTACAAACAAGTTAACTAAAAGTGTACTCACTCATTTTTTAGTTGAAATGAGGCATACTAATAGTCAGCATGGACTAAGGTTGAATATCAGCCCTGGACTTCAGACAGGGTCAAGATCAGTAATTATCTGATTTATGGTAAACAAATCTAAACAAATCCCACTTACTTTGATGCCATTGTTTTGGATGCTGTGCTCTGTGTGAACAGAGATATTGCATATTAATTAACATGTCTGTAAATGCACCAGAATTAGCCACATGGCTATTTTTTATCTTTAGTCCCTGGAAAAATGTTATGTCACTCTAAAAACAATAACAATAACAATAACAATATAACAATACCACCAAATCATAAACAAGCAATAAAATATATAATTCAAGCATTCTAAATACCAAGATGGCATCACAGAGACAGGAAGAAAGTAAGGTCAGGACATAAAGGAGATCTTATTGTTGTGCTAATGTTGACAGGTCTGATTGTCCAGAAGCCAGTTCCTCAGATTGATTTGGAACATGTTGTAAGAGGCCAGTTTTCTGATGGTTGATGGGACAGAATTCAACTCATGTGCGGCTTTAACAGAGAATAAAAACCTAGTGAATTCGCTTTTCCTGGGTGGAACAATCGAGTCCCCTCTTACTGCTCCCCTTGTATGTCGGTATGACGTAGTTTTTATGTTTATAAATTGTCGAAGTGGAGGAGAAGACAGTCCATGGAGAATTTTAAACATTACACACAAATTTGTATATGTAAACATGTTTTTCCAATTTAAAAGTTTGTATTTTTTTAAATATTCAGCAGTGATGATAATGCAGTGGTTTCTTATATAGTATATTCAAGGTTTGCATGTACACTTTTGCTGTTCCATGGATCCTTGTTGAACACACCCACAGACTGATGTAGGGGAGGTGAATGATTGATTTCATATTCTTACGCTCTGTGAATAATTTGACAAACATCATGCAATCCACTTTAAGGTACCAGAGGAAAGATTTAACTACTAAAAATTTTTCAATAATACCTGATGATTAACAGCGTCAAAGGGATCTTTAAAATCAAGAAATTTAGCACCGACAACACCACCATTGTCTAGCAGTTATTTTATATTTTCTGTAAGTAAGCAAATTGCAGTTTTAGCATAATGTCTAGCTCTAAACCCAAACTGCACTGGATGGAGGGTGAATGATGAGGTTTTCAGATAATGTATGATCTGTGACTTTTGACCTTGTAGGTAGAATAATGATTGGTCTGTAATTTTTAACTGAAAAGGGGTCATCACTTTTAAAAGTTGGAATTACAACTGCAGACGTCCACAGGGGAATATTCCCTGAGAAATTGATTGAATAATGATTCTAGCTACTGTGTTAATTAGAATGAAGTAAGTTCTTTCAACATAAAGACATCAATACAATAAATATTCTTGGTTCTAGATGGTTTTGAAGATGAAATAACCTGTAAAACGTCAACTTGTGTAATGTTTTTTCCACAGAAGTCAATTTTCTTAATGTTACAAACATATTTGTTGCAGTTGCTGTCCTTGACTTATCGCTTTTGTGGTTGATTCTTGAACTAAAGTTTTTAATTTTCCCTCTAAAGTTGTTATGAGTATTACTCTGTCCCTGTCAATGTCTTTTTCCAGCAGTAGGTCATTCCAATCAATCTGCTGTACAGCATTTTGAAAGCTATCCTGTTTATTCTGGGGTATTCCAATAAACTCATTCGTCCCGACACAAGGACGGAATCTCTTTTTACTGAGTTATGGTCAGAAAGCCTGGTTAACATATTAAAAGACTTTACAGTCCTTGCTGGTCTGTTACTAAAGATTAAATCAATTTGAGTTCTCGTTGAAGTAGTAATTCTTGCGGGCCCTCCAACTATTTGGAAGAGATCAAATTTATCAGCAATTCTTTTTAGATTTTCCCTGTAAGATGTGTCCTTCCAATTAATGTTAAAATCTCCCATAATAATAATTCCTTTAAGTTACATTTCTTTGGTAAATTCTACAATTTATCCTAAAAACTAAAATCAGAAGGGGGTGGCAATACATTACAACAATTGAAAAGACATTTGTGGTGATAGTGCAATGTTTAAACCTAGACACTCTAATTTATGATTAATTGGCCACTGGATTTCATGACACTGTATGGTGTCTTTAATATAGATCATCACACCACCACCTTTTCCACCTGTATATTTTGTAACTTGTGATATTCAGTGCTACTGAGGCTGCATATTGGCTAAGCCAAGTCTCATATAATCATAAGTAATCCAGATTTGAGTTCTTTAGAATTTGCTTCGGATATTAAGATGACCACCTTAGTGGTAGCTCATCACTAGTACGACATTAGGTCTTTTCCAATGCCCCAGCAAACAAACTTGACCACGGCTCCAACAGCCACCACACCCCGGCAAAAGCCCTGCTACAGCTCCCACTTCATCGCCGACAGTCCAGGCATGTTGCCGTGGGATGCCTACGTCTTCTGATGGCACATTAACAGCCTCTCCTGGTGTCTTGATGTACAGTAGCTTGGGCCTGGGCACAGATGGACATCTCCAGATATCAAGACAAATATAGCAATAATAGGAGCATTGCTCACTGAATGTTTGTAGGTTTAGTAATCCTTTTGTACAGTGCTGGACGGATAAGTGTCAGAGCCAAAGTGTGCTCTCCATAGCCCACTTTTGATTTGACGTGGTTTGTTTGTTCATAGCTCAGTTCCACATACTTGACAAACATTTTGCCATTCACATGTAATTGTGAATAGATGTCAGGAATCTGAGGTCAATAACTTCAACAGGCATAAAAACATTTATAACCAGCATATAGATTAGAAGAGCTGTGACAGCTCCAGCCATACCCCCAGCCATCTATGAGAACACAAATTTTATAATACTAACAGAGAACCAGTTTATTTAGATATACTTATATACTATATACTTATATACTTATTTTTACTTGCTGAGTCTGGGTATTATTTCCTCTGATTTTGGATATGACAGTGATGAAGATTCCATAAAGAAAAATCTTTAGACTATAACTGATGTCCTACTTTTTTAAATAAAATATGATATAATATTAGTTCTTTATATGGAAGCAAATCAAGTCAATGTAAACAGATGAGTTTTGCATGTGTTTTATCTATTTCACTGCCCAAACATTCATGTATCCTGCTCAAGGCCCAAAGGCAAAGCAGATTTACTTGTGCCTATACACAAAATTACCTTCTCCTGCACAGCTACAAGCTAATAACGCTCCTCTTCACGCTTGATCTGAATCAACTCTGAATGTGGATAATGATCCTTCTGTAGACACATTCTCCGTATTGTCCACACAACCTTCAACAAATACTCCACTACAAGCCATCGCAGCTCCTATGAATACACATTTTTTTAGTGATGACAGGGGTGCTGCTCCAATTTTTATTGAGTTGCACCTTTCTGCTGCAAGAAGACAGCGTTTCTGCAGAGTCTGACTGAGCGTAAAATGAGAGCGAATCGGAAAACGGATGAGACATTTGCTGTGTCATGTAAAACAAATCACAATATGGTTTCTAAATGTGGTAACACATTACATAATTAGGAATACTATTACTAAAATTCTAAGGTAATGTGTTAAATTACTGTATTAACATTACATTTAATATATACAGTATTATAATAGGTGTTTCTTTGGTAGTGGATTAACCCCAACACTGCTGAAATGACAAACATTGACAAACACAACCTCCACCTTTCAGGACACAGTGTGCTTTATATATGTAGATATATTTTATTGTTCCACAAATTTGTGCAAGCCTTTTCTAAGAAAGACTACCCCCAACCTGTCTGACTAAAGACAACCTCAAACTGCTGTCAGACAGAGGAAGACTCAGAGGATTTCTTGAAGATGGGAAGAGACAAAATGAGGAGAAAAACAGACAGAAAGTTTGTTTGGATGGATAATAAAGATGACAGGTGTGAATTTTGAATGTATTGGTGTGCATGTGTGGTTGTGTCAGGTCCTGCGGGATAAAGAAAGGAGCAGGAATAAGTCAAAGTAGCTTCATAGGCTGACAGAAACACCAATAAGAAAAAAGAAAAAAGAGGGCAGAGTAGAAAAACTCTTTAAAAATGCTCAAATATATGTCAAATTGTAACTTTGCTGAGCAGTTTAAAAAATATGGCCATTCATAAACCTAACATCGTCTGTTGACTACATAAGCAATGCATGGTAGTTCTTTGTTTGATTCTAGACAGCCTGGAATCTCAAGAGAAAAGAAACAATCATCAGAAACTGAATATCACTATGGTCATCCATTATTCAATGGCAGGCTGACAGAGAGTTTGTGAATGCTTCCTTTTGAAGTTCAAGATATTTCTCAAAACGAATTTTACCATTAATATTCTTTTTCTAAATTCACAGAAAAATAAAGTCAAACAAGGCCAATGTGTTAGATCATGCACATAAACAATTGTGGAGGCACATGCAAAAAATATTATCGCAACAGTGTTTCAGCTTTTTTTCTACTAAAAAATAAACAATGCTCTGTGCCTACTGAATGATTCAGATGTTGGACAGATGGAAAACCTCCCCCATGCTCCGACTTGATATCAGTAAATTATCTCTCCCATTCCCAAAACTCAGCTGTGAGAGAAGTCAGCCATGAGGATGGGGAAAGCCCCATGAATTTGTCCTCTGTTTTATCAATAATGCAGGGCTTCTGAGGGGTGAAACGCGACGGGGAGGAGGAATGCTGACTCCCGTCAAAGTTCTCCCTTCTGCAAATTTCTTCTAGCAGGATCGGCATTTGATGAGGAGGGAAGTGGTTTGCTTTGAGGCGCAGTTTCACAGTTCTAAGCCATCACTGCATGGAAAATGATTTCTTGTGCATTTTCCAACATGAACAATAGACCACCAACGCTAACACTGGCTCAGGCAGTGATTTATGCCCTAAATGCAGTATATAGTATAGAACGTATATTGGTTGTACATAATGCAGGAGGTTCGGAAATGGTGGTTTTGACTGGAGGTCAACTAGTTGACATAAATAAGGAATGAAAAGCTTCTATCATTAAAAACAGAATCATACAGCATTAGCAAAGAAACTAGATTTAAATTGTCATTATAGGCTAATTTTTGTCTTTTTTTTATTCCATCTCCCCCTAAGTTTATTTATATATTTAAAAAACATACTCCTATTACCATATTTGTAAAGTAAAAACAAAAGCTCAAAACTGCACCGCTGAACTGCTCCTATGTTTTAATTACCATTAGATCCTCTTGTTCACATAAATGATGAATGTCACTGTTTTCCAGTTAACGGCCTACTGCCAGTTCTCATGGTAGCTGAAAATCTTTGCAAAATATTAAATCTGCTTCTTCTTTGCTGCTCAGTCTCTGTATCAGCCTGTTCTCTATTCTACCGTCCAACACACTGGGCTCTGCCTGATAGACCTGCCTTCCTCCACACAGCCTGTCTTTTCTCGTCCTCCTCTCCCTCCTGCAAACTCCGTCTCTCTCTATCTGTCTCTCCCTCCTCCTGTTCACTCATGCAGATCGGCCTGTTCATCTCACAGCCCAAATGGCAACAGGCAAACCAGACAGCATGACTCTGACAATATTACGACACAACTGACCATTTTTGTCAGAGTTCTGGCTGAGATTCTGGTTTTAAGCGAAGGATTAATCTTTTAAAAGGTCTAAGGAACCGGGGGAAGAGGTTGAGCTGAGAGCTTGAGGGAGGAATTTACTGTTACCAGTAAGCATAAGGTTATGTACAAACATGGGTACATACATATTGTCCGTCCCCCAAAAGATCAGTGATTTCCAGCTTCCAGTGGAGGAACATTTCCCCCAGCCTAACTGAAGTCAGAGGGCTGTTCAAATCCATAAAAAAGCAGTGGAGAGGACAACGCCTCTGCCGGGACTTACTATAATCCTTCAATTTCATATTTTAGCTTGGTGTGATAATGGGGCTGCTCTATCTGCCACACACTGCTGGCACTGTGTAAAAAACAAAGACAGAGGGTCAAAAGATCACTCTCCTGCAATTAAGATTTTCTTTCAGGGGTCAAATGCAAAATAGGTGTGTGCTGTGTGTCAGGCTGTGAGGTACAAATACAGCAGCTTCAAGATAGTTTTTTATTCTGACTTGGTTTGGACTAAGAGATCACAGCTCCCCCATGAGGAAAAGATTTGGCATAAAAAGTCTAAAAGCGAAAAAAAAAAAAAAAAAAAAAAAAGGAGGCACCATCAAGACATTATGAATGATTTTTACAAACAATCTTAAAGTGTGAAAATGGGATCAATTTTGCCTATCTTTGCACTGGTGTGTGTATTGAAACAGAGCAAAACTTTCCAAACAGAAAAAAAGAGACTCTTGAGTGGCACTAGATGTGTAAATCATTCAGAGAAGAAAGAAAGTAGAAGGGACAGGGAAAATGGAAGTGGTAGATAAGATAAAGAGAAGTAGTGTTGGTGGAAAAAAGCAATGATCCTGGAATAGGTTTTGGTATGTTACCGAGGTGTATCATGCTGTAAACGGTGTTGTTCTTTTATCATTCTCTGCAAAAAAAAAAAAGACCGACGATAACTAGGCAAACAGTTCTTCTTCGTCCCCCTCTTTAAAAAAAATCCCACGCAGCCCAGCCAGCACTTTTTATCCCTTGACCCCCCTTCTCTCTGGGCATGTGGCCAGCATGGATGAAAAACAGCTACACTCGTCTAAAGCATCCTCATGTTCTCCCTGCATGGAGGCTTGTTCCATTACAAAAACTGGCTGGAGATGATGTGTGAATGTGTGTCTGCAAACTATTCTTCCTAGAATAACTCGTCACACCTCAGCACTTTCTCAAATTCCCACACCAGGGACGGGCACGACACAGCAGCTGATTAGTATAGCTAGATGAGCCTGTGGGATTAAATCAGCAAACATCCATGATTCTCTTATCAGTGAAAAAATAAAATGTATTTGTTGCCTCGGGGAAACCTGAGGTAAAAAACCCATAAAGGCTGCAGACACAGAGGATGGAACAGTACAAGGTGTTACTCAGCCTTTGCCCTCTAATTATTTACCTGGAGCTCCTACACTGTTACACTACACTGTTCCCCTCAGGGAGGAAATCCCCCGCTACAGAGTTTGTGTGTAATACGGTTTATTAATAATTGAAGGATTTAAATAGACTTTTTATCGATATATGCCGACGTGGGTCACTTTTTTTGCACCACTTGATGGTAACAAAGCGTGTTCCTTCTAAGATTAATTGCCACAATTTTCCAAGTGCTTCAGTTACACCACTACTGAAAATTCTAAAGTGCAGTCAAAACACTATGAATAATGAATAGGGCGTGATGAATATTGTGTAGGAACAGTAGTCATTACAGCACGAACGGCTGTGGATCTACATGAGTTTTCAGGGTATCTGTGAAAAGATTATGACCCTTAAAATTGATCTATGAATGAGCCACATACAAATAAATCCACTGAAAACAAGCCTGACCTGAAGTCCATTCCTGCCTATTTGTCACACTTGCTGCCTCGGTTCAATCATTCCTCCGAGCCATCACACTGTATTGGCAGCCTGTTTAAATTCTGCATCCTACTCTGCTAGTGTTGGCCTTGCAGCTTTTCGACAGGCTGCTAAAACCTCTCCAAATAGTCGTCTCTTTGCTATCAGGGCTGAAGTACTGAGCTGATGCGTTGTGATGGCACACAGATAGAATGCTTCACGGGTCTCTGGCTCGCTCCAGTAGCCCATATCCCAGTGCAGTTTCCTCCCCAGTGCTCTGTGCTGTGAGAAAGTGATGTAAATCTATTGCAAAGGCCTATTCGCAGCAGCCGGAGATTCACCCTCTTGGTCGCAGCCATGCAGACTAAAGATAAGCTGACTCACAGTGCACGATGGGTGAATGCTAAGCAGTATGGATGAATCTTATTATGGTGCTGAAGAGGAAAGAAGTGGGTAAAAGATTTTTTTCAAAGCTGCGGTTTTCTTTGTCCTTGGAGAGTCCTTCACCTGCAGCAGCAGTCCCTGCAGCCTCATCAGTTGTACATAAAGCATGTAAAACACAAATCTTAAGAGCATTTGTAAGTTTAACTGAACATCATTTAGAGATCAGTGACTTGATGTTTTAAAGTATGATTTGCTTTTTCAGTATTAAAGATCCTAATTTAGGCACATAGCACCATCTCATGGTCTCCCTCAGAAATTCAGCTATAATTGCTGAGAAAACAGCAGAAAATCACTCACAGCACTTCTAAAAATACATTCCTAAAGTAATGAATAATGTGTTCTGCTATGGCTAAATACACAATACGCCTGAATTAGAAATGAATCAGTAATTCTCACCAAGAACTCTAGTCTGAGCTGCTGTAACATAAATCTGCTCACAAGATAAGAAGACCCTACTAAAGCTGGGCTCTTTTTTATGGACTCAAAACACAACATCCACATACATCCGGCATCTATAAAGTTCTGTGCACCCCTGAGGCACACTGAGTCATTTGATAATTTGATAGCCTGGGGGGGGGGGGTCATCACTTGCAGTACATCCACTCCTTTTTCATCTGAATAGTGACACAGCTGTGCAGGATTTCACATACTGATTCCAACACTGGAACTGGGCAACACCTTTATATAAGCTTAGCAATATTTAATATACTCTTATAGTATATATCACTACCATCCTAAATACTTTATACAATGCCAATGCTGCCCCAGATACAGTACAGGCGTAAGCTACACAGCCTGATGAATTATTAACGGTTCTCACGTCTGATGAAGTGAGGCTGCAAAGTTACTTAACAGCAGCAACTTCGAACCGTCTCAGAGCCGAGGACGTGGCAGGCTGTGGAGTTTTATAATCTAGCTGACACAGGCTGGAAATAGACGGGGAGATAAGATGTCACCTTCTGATGAAAGAAAGCTTCAGCTGAACTTGTAATAGCATAATAATGTATGGGTTGGTGGTGCAGAAAATTAAGTAGATGTTGATGCAGGATCATAAGTAGAGGGTGAAGCACGGCCTACAGAAACTGAATATTTATGTTATCTAAAAACACAAAACCTAATTATGAAAGTAGCACTACACTATCTGTAAATGATAATTTTGTGGTAGAGTGATCTTATGGGTGTGTGAACTTGAATTTAAAGGGACTGTTCAGTGTGTAACCCATTTCTGCATTTGTTCCTCTAGTCTCAATCAGCTCCATCCCTCAGAACCTTAGCTTTTGATTATGATGACAACCACATGCCAGGCAGCCTCCTGTCTACACAGTCCGTACAGAAAGTCATCAGTCCCCTAGGCTGGATCTAATACCTGCTGATGCTAAACACAGTTGACTTTCGATGCAGCGTGATGCATGAGCCATTTACCTGCCACCATTATCAGGGAAGTGTTATTAGCAATCTTTATGCAGGAGCTTCTTCAAGATGTCAACCCGTGGCTTGGGTACAAAGTGACACACTGATGCACAAGCATCATCTGTCAATAATCTTAAACATATGGCAGTGTGCTGTATATAGTTACTGAGTGGAATACACTGATTAGCCATGATGCAGCACAGCATGCAAGCAACACAAATGCACTGTGTCTCTCTCAAATCCACACCACATTTTGCTGAGGCAGGTGTGTGATGGTGAAACAACATTAGTGTTGTCTTAATGAGAGCCCTGTGTGTGTTTCCCCCTGTGGTGGTCCCAGCAGGGCCTTATCTAGGCCTGCACCGTCAGACACGCAAGACGGGCAAGATAACCTCCATCTGTCTTCATGAATGTCTAGCTTTTATTGCTTCAGAAGAAGTGTTGCTTTCACAAGCTCTTTCTTTGCTCAACCAGGGCAACCAGTATTTGTTTTTGTGTTTAGCCCTGCATGATTTGTAACAGGATGGCTTGGCCTTACATTGAAAGTTCCTCTCAGTTCATCACAGTCTATTACTTATTACTGTACAGTCTATTGGCCTGTGAACATTATCTTCTATAAAATTTTATAATAATGATAATAAATATATATATATATATATAAATATATACACACATGTACATATGTATATATGTGTATGTATATACAAAAAAAATGTTCTGCTCTTTCTTGTACTTGCACCTCGTGAAACAGAAACACTTCTTTGATACCTACTTTGATGTTTTTCTCCTTGACTCCTTGAGATTTTTGCTGCCTTGTACATCACTTGCAAGTTGCTTTGGATAAAAGCATCTGCCAAATGACTAAATGTAAACGTATGTGTATACTGTATATACACATGCATATACATAAATACACACACACACACACACGTATATATGTATGTATGGATTGACATATATACAATGTATATATGTACATACACATATATACCAAAAAAGAACGTTCTGCTCTTTCTTGTACTTGCATCTTGTGAAACAGAAACACTTCTTTGATATCACCTACTTTGATGTTTTCTCCTTGACTTAGATTTTTGCTGCCTTGTACCTCACTTGCAAGTCGCTTGGGATAAAAGCGTCTCCTAAATATACATACATACATACACAAATACACACACACACACACTCACATATATATGAGAAAGTTCATCCCAATGTCCTTTCTCATATATATATGAGACAATCACTGAGACCAATCAGCTGATATATACCACAGCATCTGTGATCTTTGAGGTACTTGGCTACAAGATCAACACAAGCCATAAGGTGCAGTAACCTCCTGGAAAGGGAGGATGGAGGCTAAGATCAAGGCGACACAGAGAGAAGTTAGCCAACTATCAGAGATGGAGAAAGGCAGGATGAAGAAGTACCACCTACCTAAGAAGTTTAACAGCATGACCATACCTGAGGCCTTAGAGACTGCCAAGCAATGGCTCACAGCCCTGGCTACCCCACTAAAGAGATACACCAGGGAAGTTGAATCCAGGAGAATAAACAGGATGTTCTCCACTGAGCGATCCAAGGTGTCCTTAGATGGGCAGGGTAATTACATGAGAGCAGACCCACCAAGATTGGAGTCTGAAGAATACTGGAAAGGCATATGGGAGAAGGAGGCATCACATAAAAGCAATGTCCAGTGGCTGGTGGACCTGAGAGCAAACCCCAGCTGCCTTCCTGAACAAGATCCAGTAACCATTACAATGGTAGACATCTAAGAGAGGGTCTCAGGTATGAAGAACTGTACGGCACCAGGGCATGACATGATCCATGCCTACAGGTTAAAGAACCTCTGTCCATGACGGCCTGGCAGCACAAATGAACAAGTTACTAGGGGATGGAACCCACTCTGATTGGCTAACGGAAGGCCGGACAGTCCTGATCCAACTACCGCCTCATAACGTGCCTCTGCACAACAAGCTCCTGTCAGGCATCATAGCGGCTAAGATGAGCAGGCGCATGGATCAATACATAAGCAGAGCCCAGAAAGAATTGATGTTGGAATTGAGTCATAGGTTTTCTTGTAGTCAATCCAGGCAGTGCACAGGTCGGTATGTCTGGTCTTGCAGTCTCGGGTAAATGCTTTGTCTACCAGTAGTTGGTGCTTTGCTCCTCTGGTGTTACTACCAATTCCTATCTGGGCCTTGCTAATGTACTACATTTGAGGGTAACAGAAACTGTCATTAGTTGTGCAGGTACGTGGGGATACTAAAGTACTAAACCAGAAATTAATTCTGTGCAACCTTGCAATTTTGTTTAACCATGCCAACTTCTAGGCAGATTTGACTGACATTATGCACTTTCTCAGAAAGGTTTGCACATGTTGCCTGCTAACCCTATGTGGTACTTTCCTAAGGTAAAACCTATGCATTGAGGAAAAAGATCCACTTTTGATGAGAAGAGAAGAAATTTGAATTCTGGGATACTGTATTTAACTGGGGTGTCAGGGAGCTTGAAAAAATGCAGGGGAATCTCAGAACCTCCGGAAGAGTTTATCGAATAAGTTACTGCTAAAGACCATGTAAGGCAGGGGTGTCGATCTCCAGGCCTCGAGGGTTGCAGCCCTGCTTGTTTTCTAACTACCCCTGCACGACCCTCTGCTGATTACCTGGATTAGGTATGTTCAGTCCATCAGAAGCTGCAAGATGAGGGTTGTACAGGGATAGCTGGAAAACAAGCAGGGTTGCTGCCCTCGAGGCCTGGAGTTCGACACCCTAGACGTAAAGCAATGCCCCATGTTCTGGATGAAAACTATTTGCCCCACATACAATGTTGAAATATAATACAAACAAAAGTCCTCAACTGACAAACACTGTTCTATTGCAAAACACACCAGAAGAATGGCAGAAAGGCAGGGATGACAAATAAATCACTGTGACAGAGGCTGTTACAGCCAAATCTATTGCAAGTGCTGAAAGACTGAAGGTGAGTTAGATGTTAATGGTAAATGGTAAATGGTCTGCTTATATGGCGCTTTTATCCAAAGTGCTTTACAATGTCCTCTCACTTAGCCATTCACACAAGCAAGGAGGAACCGGAAATAAATGGTTCATGGAAAACTGCTCTGCCAACAGAGCTACAGCCACCCAGATTGTTCGTGTAGAATAAATCCAAACCCTGTTTGCATTACAAACTGCGTTTGTGTGTGTGTGTGTGCTTGTGTGCATTTAAATGAAAACACTCAGAACATTGAGGTTTAATCTAGATGGAGTTGCACTCAAATTATTAATACTTAAACTTAATACTTAAACTCTGCAACTATTTTAATTCATTTCCTGGAATAGTTATAAAAAAATCAGGCCTTTAAGGTCATAAACCCCCGAAATGTGTGCACTACAAGGTGAGCGGAGAGCAGATATAAAACAAAACAGACAGTGTCTGTCCTTCATTAATGGTTCACTTCCCATCTCTTTCCTGTTTTTCTTTGTTTATCAGATATCTTTCTGGGAATGATCCAGGGATGAGTTGCCAGCTTGTTATTATACCACCTATGTCATTTTCATGAGTCAGTATAATCTCTAAAAGTTCTAGTACATGTTTAGCTGAATCATTTGCTTGTCCTGGGGTCCCTAACAGTAAGTCTGAAAGAGGTTAGGACGAAGGGCCTGAAAGCCTGTTGTCAAACATCTGTCATATCACAGCAGCACAGCAATTGAATTTCTGCTCTATAATATTCTTCCAGTCCTTTCTCCCAGAACATGAATAAACCATCAGGCCAGTACTCTAGAAGATTTACTATCTAATACAATTTGATTAAGTTTAATGTGGCCTCTGAACTGTTGAGGGTTTGGAACAGAGCATCTGGTGTCAGCTGTCTCTTTGTTCTCCACAACACTATAAAATGTGATAAATCTTAATGCTGACGTTTAGACCGTCCACTTTTAATGTAAACTTTGGTCTCATTAAACATTAACAGTTTGCATCAAGTGTAATTTCATTCCCTCTAGGCCTCCTAAATCTCCTGCTGAATTATAACTAAATTCCAAACTTCATAATGAGGTCATAGATATCAAAGATGTCGAAGATGTACCGTAGTGGTGTTGCACTATTTTATATATACAGAACCACAATTTCTGACAATAATATTAAAATCTAATTTGACCCTTTGAAAGACTGTCATATTATTATTATTATTTAAATGGCTTCGGAGCTTTTTGATTTATTCTACCTCTTCATGTCAGTTTCAGTTCTTTAATCTCCTGCGCTCAGATGAGATTACAGAACATCAATGCTAATGGAGAATGTCAACACTACTTTCACAGCTTCAAAGGATAATGCTGCTGCTTGTCATAAAACCATAGATCTTTTACACAATTTTCCATGACTAAATAAGCATGTCCAAGCTTTCAAGACAAGGCCTCAAAAAAGATCAAAACACAAACCATAGGACTTTTGCTTTTGTACATAACAATTGACAACTGGGTTGAATGATTACTTTGGGGTTTGCCATGAGGGCTTTCATTTTTCTATTACACACACCCACGTTCGTCTTTCTATACTTGTGAGGACAATCACCTTCCCCTAACCCTAACCATCACAACTAAATGCCTAGACCTAACCCTAACTAAAACTTAATTCTAACCCTGAACTAGCCTTGACCCTCAAAAATCGCTTTGAAGTTGGGAGGACCAGCCGAAATGTCCTCACATACCAAAAATGCCCTCATTGTGTTGGTTAAAAGCGTAATTTGGACGTCACTGAGTAGTCCAATCGGGGCTCGCACACACACCAGCAAACACAAGCACACACATGCACACACACACTAAACTTTAACCATGTGCAACAAATCATCTTGATGAGGTGCAGAATGATGCTGACACTGTTTGTCTTTTATCGTCTGTCCAATTGGTGGCTCAGCTTCAGCTATACAAGATGCAATCAGGCAGACAGGACATCACATCAGAGTTGCTGAAATAATAATGGCCAGTTATTCCCTACACTGCATTGCTACAAAGCTTAAATGATGAGTCAATCAGTTGATTCGTTTTAATAAATTTAGGTAAGAAAAAGCATGTCGCACACACAAACACAATCGATAACCCACTCTCCCTGCAACTGTAACAAAGGCATTTGCAGAGGACTGCACTACAGAATCAAAAATATGTTTGCAGCAATGAAGAGGGGAAAAAAAACTGAGGACGAGGTGACTCCAGGAGTAACGACTCCCCATGACAAAGAGGAGTAAATGTTGACACATCAAGAAATTTGTAGAAATAGACTCAGTGTAAAGAAACAAAAAAATGAGAAAAGAACTGAGTCAGTTATAACTTCAAAGAGAGTTACAGCTGATGCTTCACTTTCTGTGTCCTTGAAAGGAAGTGGTTGGCAAATCTACCCATGCATGTTTCTTATTAGTGAACTACCACCACCAGCCAAAGGATTGTTAATAAACAGTGTGGGAGATGATTTCCATGCTGCTTAGATGATTATATTTTTGAAGGATGAGCAGTGGAGGAATGGCCTTAATGTGCACATCCCTCTAGGCATAAACACGTTCAATTATATTCAACAAATGGGGCTTGGCTGGACAAAAGCACAGTAAGACCATGTGGTTTAGTGGCCTTGTGGAGACGGGTCCCCTGATGCACAAACCCGAAGAAAACCTTATGGGCAGAAAGATCAGATAGGGAATAGAGAGTACAGATGGCAGCTTTCAGAGTGGAATATGGCTTAGACGGAGATGAAAGGTCAATGACAAATAGAAGTCAAACTATTTCAAACTGTATAAAGTAGGATAGCAATGCTTTTAAACGGGTATTAGGCACCAGTGACCTGTTCTGTTTAACTGTAAAAACAGCAGAGCAGTAAGATCGACCTCCCAAAGATACCACATAAGACTGGCAAAGGTGGATGGACACACTTGATAAGAAATGTGAAAGCTTTAGTGTTTTGCAGCTCAATTGTAATGCACATATTTTTAACAAAAGTCCTTTCATAAACATATGCAGAACACACTGACCAGCCACTACATTACCAATGGTGGTCTTAATAAGATCATTTGTTCAGTCTGCAGCCACACAGCCCCAATACACAGCAAAATGGGACACACTTTGTGCAGAGATGGAAGAAGCACAAACTCACATGAATTTGTAGAATTATCTGTTTAAAAAAATCTCCACTCTTGTTAAATTTTTATAAATAAAAAGAAAACCTTTAATGTCTTTCGTTTCGTTGAAAAACCGTACAGGTGCTCTTGGTTTTTAATGGGAACCCTTAGATATACTGTAAGTATTATATCAGTCATATCAAATAATAAAAATGCTGTGCAATATATAAATAAACACAGAAGGTATGACTATAGTATTGTGCTTCTGTAGCTACTGTTTGTTTCCATTTGTTGTTGTTTTTTGCTTCATCCATGTAAACTCAATATATTTGGCTTTTGGACCACTGATCAGACAAAGGCTGATAATTCGGCAAAATGTATCGGTCACTGGCAGGCAAAACAATTTATCAGGTGATTACTTAATTAAAGTAAACAAAAATATTCTTTGTTGTTTTTTCCTTCCACCAAAGAGCCAGCCAAAGACAGGTCGGTGATATTCGACTTACTGTACTCTCTTGTGCTTTGTTGTGGCTGTGATCCTGGCTAATGACATTACAGCTACCCTCTCCAGACAGCCCGCCGCTGGCCCCCGACTTCAGCAGCCCCACAGATAATGTCACTTCCTCTGAAAACAAACTGATTGTGTTACCAGACATGGTCACTGTTATCTATCACAGTAGTTGTAATAAAAATGACATTTGAACCGTGGTAAAAACTACAAAGACAACAATGAAGGCTGATGGGCAGATAAAACGTTTCTTTCAATGAGTTTTCACCTTTCAGTAAGTGAATATTTACCAGTGTGAACAGTAAGACAAATGCTTACATCCTGTAAGCTTAAATTTACTTAATATTATACAGCAATAGCGACGAGCATGTCTGTGTGAGTGCACGTGTCAGCAAAGGGAAGAGACGAGACAAATAAGCGCCGTGTGCCTGCAGCATTTTTAGAGAAACAGGTAGAGCTCAGTTCGACTCTATTTGTCAGGTGTCAGAGGCATGCTGCCAAATGGGTGCTACCTATTCAGCATAGCTGCTGCACTAATCATGAGGGGCTAAATAAATGGTGTCACTTAGAAACATGTTGAGAACACTGGGTACCTAGATGAGCCACACGGGAACAAGGAGGAAGCAAAGGATGGTGTTAGAGAGAAACAGAAATGCTTTGGTAAATTATGAAAGTTCTACTTAAAGCTTTTTTTCACATTCTAATGAATTAAGAAACTGATGCAGTCACTCTTTCATCTGACTAATCCTAACAGAAAGAGTTAGAATTTGTTTTGCCTAACTTTCTTGGCTGAAGAGACTTCATATTATGAAGAGATTACTTATGAGTTCTTTTCTCAGGGCTAATTACAACTAAAAATGTGATTTTGCAAATATACTGTACGCAGCTTAAATACAGTTTGAGAAAGTTTTTTACAGCCATACAATATGATTTCTAAGGTCAGATGAAGCCTCTAGAGAATATTATAATAAGAAAAGATTCACCTAAGGATTCAACCAGCCAATGACTTCGATTTGTTTTTAAATGTGGGTGAGACACAATGAAGTTAAAAACCGTTTATATAGGAATAGGGAATATTACAGTCTGATTACGTTAGTTTTATGTGTGCCATAATAATAAAGCCGCATGGTAAACTGCAGCATTAACACAATATTTACCTATAATTTCCTTAATAGAAACATAGTACTTCTGATTATTGTTAAACTGCAGAAAACAATCAAGCTACCATGGTAGTGACCAAAGACAACACAATTATTAGTTTATAGCACTAACCTCAATCAATAATCAGTTTTAATAAATACAACTAAATCATTTTACATTTGAGCAGTGTTTTCAGTTTTCAACACTTTGATCAACTCAGAGCTTTTCCCGTCTGCATTTCAGTTGTTGGACAGTGGGAGGTCACAGTTTAGTCTTTTAAATTAATCTAAAAGAATGGCACAAAGGACAGAAATAGGATTTTAAAAATTTTGAGGGGGAAAGGTAAAGTGGAAATGATGCCCTCCTAACTGACAGATTGGGAGAGAGAGCACTGCATTGGGTTCTTCAAAATGCCAACCTATGGAAAATCAATACAGAGTCATAACTGTACTCCACTGGTCAACTGTGAAAAGTGTGGAAAGGGATGCAATTAAGGTGAAAAAGGGAAGTACAAGATAACATACTTACATGAGAAGGGTCTAACGGAAAAATGTACAGGTGATAGATTCTCTCTTGCCATTAACTGCTAAATGGACCTTAACAATGAATTACAGTTTGCTACCTGTCTCCCTCCCACCACACACACACACACACACACACACACTCAGATGGAGAAAATTTAGTTTATTATATCACTGATTTCATGTCAACATGTGTGGTGCAGGTGATGCGCCTGTGAGGTGCTGTAGGTACATACAGTAAAAGCTGGTTTTTAAAACTGGAAAGTCTCCAACTTCGTCATTTTGACAGAAACAATTTCTGACATGTACAATAGTTTTGGATGACACTTTACCCAGACAAACTGTGAAACAAAGTCTGCAGTGTGTTTCAAGTTAAAGTCTGACACTTGAGACCATTCAAGCATAGCAGACAGCTCGCTATTTCTCACTATCACCACTTCCATGCACATACTCGCAGAGGCGCACACACACACACAAATATACACACGAGCACAAACACTAGCCAACTTTGTTTGGACTATCTAGCTGGTCAACCACCCTACAGATTTCAGATGAGCTTTTACAATCATTCCTTTCTATCACCTTACAACCCCAATTTTATCTGGCAATTCCATGGAGGCAAGTGGTTTAGTATTAACATTCAGGTAAGAAGCGGCAGTGCAGTTTTACCCTCAAGGAAAAAATGTCCGTTCCTCTCTACATACATGTAAAATACACACATAATCCTAACCAAATTTTCATGTGGAGCTGTCTGACATTAACGTGTTTAAAAATGCTTAATGCAGCTTCACCTTATTGCCATTCTGTTGCAGAGAGATGCTCATCCCTGCTCATGCCCACAGAGAAATCACTTTTAATGCAGAATGGAAACTATAGCTCTGAGTGTCTGGATGGGGTCCACAGCTCTCCAGCTGGACCATCCACTGTATATCTGGCATCAGTGGAGACATACAGCTTAGCCTGTGAACTGAATGTCTGCTAATGAGCGCACCATCATAAAGTGTGTGTACAGAGTGTGTGGGAGTGCGGCTGCTGAAGTAAGAGGAGGAAGAGTGAGGAGGCAGGCAGAGAGAATTAGAGGGAATTATAGGTTTGTCAACACAGCAACAATAACAGGACCACCTCCTATTTCTCTCATTTCCTGCCACCGTAATGCATCCACTAATGAGCAGCTTGGAACGGAGTGACTCAGCGTTAAATCAAAGCTTACTTCCAGCTCACTCATTAAGTCAGGGACAAGCTGAGATAGACAGTCCATAGAGACCAGCTGTCCTCCAGTCAGACACTGTGTAGTTAACAGACAGAAGCCCCTACTGAGAGATGAAGCACAAACCTCACACAGGTAAGTGTACTACACACACTGGATGACAACATAAATATTTTTATCGACAGTTCACATTAATAAACATAAATATAAATGTTTAATGGGTAAATTCTGTATGGAAGCATTGCTGTATTGTATTACGGCATTACTGCTGAGAAAGGTTTTGGCCTCGCGGTGAGTATCTGACAGTTTTGTCATAAAGCTGCTGAATCTTCTGACAGGTGACACAGTCCTTAGACCTTGACCTAACATTTCACTGAACTGCCTACTGTAACTGTATATATGCCCACACAAAGAGCTGCTTAATCAGGGTTTACATTTACATTCTATTGGCTTGGATCAAGAAGCTAACAAGCTACCAACGCCCAACTCAGTTCACGTGAATCTCCCTGCTGCATTCTAATATAAGTGTCACTACACACCGAGAAAAACAGTGACCAAAGCGATGTCTAGCACTATAAGACACAAACATCCTGCCGTGTCCCACAGCCCATCTTAACTTAAATTCAATGTTCGCCAAAAGTCCACAGGCATAGTATCACGGATATTCAGCTACGCTGCATCTTGACCAGCATGTCCTCTTTTAGAGATCTCTGATACCATGTGGGAGATGTTCAGAAAGTATCGCTGAGCCGCCCCTCTAATCCATTATGCTCCTGTGTCATATTTGCTTACTGTCAATTTGGTGCTGTGGCAATCCGATTGCACAGAGACAGAGGCCAGGAGGTAGAGGCCATGTTTCAGAGCTACCCACTCTTGTAACAGTTCAGTGGGTACGCCCTGGCAGCGCTGGAGGGAGCGCAGAGGAGGAGAGAGCGGGCGAGGGGGCGGGGGAGGTGAGGTTCCAGGGTACAGACTAGCAGCAGAAAGTAGGGAAAGTAGGGACGGCTGAGGAGGAGAGATAGTAGAGGACTCATTATCAACTACAGCAGTCGAGAGTTTAGCAGACATGAGGAGAGCTCCTGAGGGCTGCTGGCGCACACACACACACACACACACACACACACACAATGATTCACGATTCTCCTTACTATACTCCTTCAGTTCTCTTTCATTCTCTCATTTTGTGTTGTTTTTTCAAACTCCTCATTATCCCTTTTGCAAATACTGTTTATGTATCTTTTATTCTTTTTAACTTTCTGATATGGTCTTTCTCTCGGGGTCTTTCTCTTTTGGTGAGTGGGTATGAAGAGCATACAGAATTGCCATCGAGGACTCAGAGCTATCAGAAAGAGTCAGGCTCTCCCTAGTTGTCTCGCTTTGCTAGAGATTGATATCAAGTGTGCTGGAGGACACGTCGGGCATGTGTGCGCTGACTGACTGTGTTCATAAAGAATATGTGTCTGTGTGCAGTTTGTGTGCACAAAAGCAAGTTGGCCGCACATGGAGGGAAAGCGACAGCCCGCCCGTTAATTACGAAAGCTAATAGAACAGCTGCTGATTCACTCCCGTGTCAGTGAGATTCACAGCGGGACAGGGAGGCTCAGGGAGGACATGTGAAGCATTAAGATGGACGGGCTGTGCTTCTAAATCGAGGCTAAGTAAGGTAAATGGAAGAGCTTCAACAGTTCAGAGACTTTAGCTGTGTGCGAATGAGACACAACAAAAACTTTTCAGACTGCAAATACAAAGAGATGGAGGGTGTTCTTTAAAGGTTCCGCATCTTGAAACGCTATGAGGTTATTAAGACTACTTTAAAGCCTAATTTCCCTAATATGTTGTTAAGATTTTCATCTCCTAAAAATCTCTCCTGCTCTTTGATTAATGTCTACCCTATATTGCTCGAGTCCTCCTGGCCATTGTGTTTCCATAGAAACAAGTCTTCAGACAAACCCTGACACAAAATACACAGCAGGAGTGGATTTAGCTAATTAAAGTTCATTTTGTAGGTGTAACTCAACAACAACTGGACTAGCATTTGAGTCACAAAGCTACATTTATGTTTGTTAAGTTAGGCAAACTCGCTTAGTTAATCCTGTTTGCTGACATTTAAAAATATATATTTATTATGGAGCTTGATGCCAGTCCAAATGTCACTTATAATAAATGGTTTTATTTTATATTCTGATCTTATACACTGCAGTATTGTATTATTCTTTCCTGAATCCTTCAACTTTTGTCTTTCCACACATTAGGTTGAAACAAACCCCATGTGGACAACTGTACAATTTGTATTAAAAAAGTTCATTTCACTCTTATAATAGTAAAAAAAAAAAAATGCAATGCAACAACAATACCAGGTACACTTACCTGCACACAGAGCACAGCGCAAGGGAATTGTTAATGGGGGCAATGGGTAATGGGAATGTGTGTGTTTTTGTGTGTATTTTTGTATGGATGCAATTTAGTTAAAGGTGGGTTGTGAGACTTAAGGGAGACAAAAATCGATGAGGATATAAGGCCACGAATGCAAAGCAAAGGTGTTCACACACTGCAAAGGATGACAGAGGGCTTTCCAGAAAGCAACAGTCAGCATGTCTTTTAGCAAGCACTACCCGAACACGTAAATCTGAATCTACACGGTCTTTGTACGAGCATCAGTAGATATAGAACATGTGCTAAGTTGTATCATGTACTCATCTTCTTAAAATCAAATATGAGGTTCTAGTGAATTACAATGGGTAACTACTGTTTCTTCTAAAATGATGATAATGAGCTGGGGATAGGAAGAACTCAAAAAGATGGTAGAGACACAACAGAGGAACAACAAAAATGGCAACAGAATGGTGAAACATTCCCAAACTAATTAATGTGTATAAATAGAAATAGTGAATTTGTAGCACAGAAATACTGAGAGTTCATGAGCACAAAGGCTTTAGAGAACATTTGGAGAGGAACACGTTGATAACTGAGACAGCGTGTGTAAGATTGTGATAAAGCTCATACCTCTAGTTTCTATGCACAAGATTTCAAAGCAGAAATTCGGAAGCAGCAAGCAGCTCAGTGAGGTGTTTCTTTGGAGGACGTGGATTTTATGAGTGCTGTGAGACTGCCCAGGAGAGGGCGCCCCTCGCTAGACAGAGTACAGTAGAGCAGAGAACGTACACACACACACACACACACACACACACACACACACACACACACGGCAGTGTCTTAATCATATTCACCGGCAGAAGATACCGATCTTTTCATGGCCACTACTTTCAAAGTCTCTTCTATTCTTACTGCTCTTCATCGTTTTACCGATGCTCCACCCCTCTTCCATCCTCAAGTCCTATACTAAATTTGTCTCACATGTCTCACTTTAGAGCCCAACTCACCACTACTGTACTCACTTATGTGCATCCTCATTATATGTTATTTTATGCTGTCTGCGTCTAATATCCAAATATGACAGTCCTGCATCATCCAATCAGTGGAGTGAAGTGTTGTTTAGTACAAATGGACACAATGACTCTACTGATGCCACAAGCTGTGTTGTCATGGAAACAGGATGCCAAGGTAGACAGAAATACGCAGAAACTACTGGGGGCACTGAGGTTGTCAGTGGCTGTGTCTTGCTGAAGTTACTCAGCAAAGGCTCAAGCTTCAGAGATGGAACGTGCAGCTGAAGGATTCCGAGCCTGTGAACCTTGATGGAAACAGTTTCACAAAAAGTGCTACTGCATGTACTACTGCTGAGTATTCAAGTACCATGTAGTACTATGGGGTTACTGACAGCACAACATAGGAAAATAAAGAAACTTTCAGTAGTTGTGAGTCGAGCAATGCATTTGAAGATGAATGGAATTTGTACGCAAGCTGCAGTCACAGTAATGGTGCTCTCAAGTTCACACTCATGTCCATCCATGTACTCATGGATACACGCTGTACATACAAATACAAACTGACATCATCAATTAAAGGTACAGCTTAGCTACCCTTGCCAGATTCATAACAACTAAAATCAGAGTGGAAACTTTCAGAGCGTCAGACATCCATATTCATGAGATTATGATAAGGTTATTCCTTCGCGTCCACTCTGTCAGAACACCTTGTTCCTAGTCCAGTCGACAGGTGCACCTCTGGGTCTTCCATATTCATGCAGCGACTTCCAGCCACCTCAACTAAACACACGGCAACTCATCCTGCATTAAACGTTTTATAAAATATTCCACATAAACTTCAACTAAAATTCAGAGCTCAATATACTGAACAACTCTGGCATGAAAAGAGGATTATTCCTGAACCCCACCTATGCTCCCATCGAACAGGATGGGATTGAAATTTCCGCCTGGTCTGGTTTACAGAACCTTTATACTCTAATAAGCATCAACCCAGTTGATTTACAGGTTTGTCAGTATCTGCCCAAGTTCAGGGAATCTCTCCTATATGCCCCATCAAATATAAATTCTACGCTGTGAAATGCCTCATGTGTGTCATTTATACTGTGGAGTTCAGAGCTCTAACGCTGAAAACTTTCCTACTCTTTCTTCATTGCCAAGGTTGTTGTGTCCTTGTTGTACTCCTGAGCATGGGTCTCACCCCTGGGAAGGGTGTGGAGTTAGCTTTCTAACCATGTGTCTGAGGAACACGACTATCTGGGGTAGACATCCGTCTCCCCGCTGTTTGCCGAACAAAGTGTTTATTAGAGGACGGAGCGGCATTAGTGAGGTTTGTTAGTGGGATGGATAGTGTGGAGCACATGTGCATGCATTCGAAATGCAGTCAAGAGGTTAGAGACGTTTAGTCGCCCAAAAGTAAACGGACAGAGGGGAAGAAGACATTGTTACTGTGAGGACTGCAGCCAGGTACCTGAGTATATCTCCCTGCTCTTCAATTTCATCAGCAACCTCTTCACACCTGCAATAATGTGAAGAAGCCTGTAATCATTAGAAGTTCGTAACAACTGTCTCAATTTTTTCCATCCCTCTGACAAAGAAATAATTAAAGTTTAGAGCACATGAAGAACCTCACATGTTTTTAGATTTTCACTTTTGTTTGTGATAAAAGAGTAACATTCTATTGTAAGTATCCCACCGATAAAGTGGTCAGTTTAGGGTCAAATAGCAAAGACAGTAGAGGACATGTGACATGTAACTCTTCTGTCATATGTGACATGTGACAGAAGAGTATAGAAAGTCAGTATATATAAAAACTGTCCTTAGGAAAATATACAGCCAGCAGATGAGGCGTGAGCTCACAGATGTACAGAATACACACACATAAAAACAGGTGAACAGACAAATGTGACCCACCCACTGAGCATCCATTTCCGAGAATCACTACCCACTCATTACTCCCACTGACTGTCTCTTTTCTTCTGTCTCAGATCTGTGTGTTACTGATGTGTTTAGCGAAGGGGAGGCGGGGGTCATCTGTGTGGTCCTTACCTGTGTTCCTGTCTGGTAAGATACAGCAATGTTTCTGCAGTATGCCTGGCAATACCTTCGAAGAAACAACAAAAAGGTTGGGGAAAAGAGAGAGTGGGAGAGGGAAAGATGTTAATATCAACTGCAGCTCAAAGCAGATAAACAAGGAGGGGCTCAGAGGGAAATCACTGAGCCATGCTGTGACCCACAGATGCACAGTGGCAACAAACACATATCTATAGCAACATTCGCATCAAAAGAAGTCGCTCCCTTATTTATGTACAGTAAGACCTTTCTTGTGCACTGTGAGCTGAGCAGCAGAGCCATAAATGGTCCCAGGGTGAATATGAATGTGGAAGGCTCCGTTTTAAACTGTATTTCTCTGATTCAATCTTCAAAGAGTCAAAGGCAAGTTAAATGGTGTGTGAAGGAAAATATGATATACTGTACTAACAAACCATTGGGATGGAGCCGCTTACACATAAAATATTGCTCAACTGATGTGCAGAGAAGGGTGGCACTGCACTCATTCAATCTGGTGTGGTCACGTCAGCGGGCCCAAATTTAGAAGCTTCCTCTCTTCCATCAACTGCTTTGCTATGTCAGAAAATTGTACCAGCAAACACACCACAGCCAGTTATTGCACTCCTCATAAGCCTGGCCATCTAATCAATAATAGATTCCCAAAATGTAATAATCTAGAGTTTGATATCTTAGCTGCTAGTATTTTCCTATTTCTGTAAGTAAACAGTTTCTGTCTTGTTGGGAAATACTGCTGAATCATGTCTTTGCAGATGTATAATCACACTGAGTACCATTATTGGTGTTCACAGGGCACAAATGTGCAGGATTTCTACTAAAAATTAGCACAGGGAATGAAAAACAAAGGCGATGCGGAGGTGGATCAGCAGGTGCTATCAATGCCTTTCTGTCCTTGCATCTGACTGGCAGGCCCACTTTTTTTTTCAATAATGACTTTCATAACGTAATCAAACCTCCTCTACTTTTCTCTTTGGTGTTAACATTTTTTTACATTTGCAGTTGGTGATTACCTCCGCTGCCTCTCAGTTATTTTACCCTCCCTGCCACTGAACAAAACCCATCAGATAAGTGTCTGTTTTAATTAAAGAGAGGCGCATATATAAAGGAACCTCTTGAAAAGAAGTATAAAAATTAGAAATGAACCCTAATGGCTTGTCTCCAGGGGACTTTCACTAAGCTATCAACCCTCTCCATCATTCATACAGCAGGAGGACCTTTAAGCACATAGACACTTGCTAATTTGTATGGAAACTGCATTTGTCCTTAATTCAGTCTACGCAGGTAATGTCCTACCCTAAAATTCCGTTAGTTTAGTTCTGTAGAATTGATTAAATATTTTGTTCTGCTTATCAGATTTTTTAGATTGCTTAGAGCCTTTGGGCAAGAACACTGCATACTCTTATCCTTAATCTCTCTTACAGTACCTCATCTGTTTGCTCGTGAGTGCTTACTGTAAGCAAACTTACCATCCTCTTAAACGAAAAATCGTGATAACATTTTAATTTCAACTATAGCCTCTTTCACAAGGAAGTGAGGGTTCATAAAATGTTAAGATGAAAAACCTCCAGCCAGAATACGAGATATCAGGCTGAAGAATATTATTGCCTAGCAGGTGATGTCATGCTGTTGATCTCTGGGTAAATGACCATAAGCCGCTACTTTTTCCGATTCTTTTGCTTTTCTATGAATTTTTCTGCAGCCCTCAGATTGGCGCTGTAGACACAGGTGCAAACAACCCAGTTTTTATTCTTACATTGCTTACACAACCTTGAAATCTGGAAAACATGCATCTTCAACCATCGATCTGGCTATTTAGCTGAAGATTGAGGTGATGCTTTGTGGATTGTAAATGTAAAGAATTGTAGATTGAAAAACCATGCAGTTACTTTGTTCTTTCTATTAGAAAAAAGAGTCAATTTATTTGTTATTGAAGTTGTTAGATGTGACAACAATTTGCAGGAATAATTACATCCTGTCTTCTCATTTTAATAGCATGAAAGTACTGTCTGCATGCATGCCCTTGTCAGCAAACTACTCCATAAAAAAGTGGAAATAGATGATTCTGTGGAAATGCAGTGATTGGTCTAATGACTAAAACACCTGCATAATGTACGGTTGTAAGTGATGCTGGATGCTGGCTGGCTGGCAGGAGTTTGTGTTGGAGGAGTGTGGAAAACTAACCGTCAGGGACACACTTGAGCGTTTTAGACACAGAGCTGTCACTCGCCTCTCATTTACGCTTTAAAAGGATTGGAGTCTGCCATCAAGGTGTCTAACTGCTCACACAAAACTGAATTAGGCAGCCGTTTATCCATTTGTTTGTCTTTTTAAGTTTTTCTTGGGATGAACACAAGGGGGGATTTATGTCGCTGTGATTTAAAAAGACAGATTAATAAGACACATGCAGACAATCACATAAAACAAAATAACTGGGACGACTAGAAATGCAAAAATAGTCAAATACCTAGCTAGAAATTTCGGGCATTTGGGTTTATTGTATGTCTACTGTAGGTTGACTTAAATAAATAGAATAATATAATATAATGGAAGGGAAAATGGAAAATAACAAAGAAAACCTAATGAACTGTTATAAATAATCAAATGATGCAGATGGACATGAAGCAAGAAAGTCGATGAAAATTCAAAGCAATGCCCTTAGGACTAAAAGCCCAATCTAGTGAATGAGTCTTCAAACCCCATTGAGTGGGTGAGTTAATAAAAGGCTCCATTTGGCAATGTTGCCGCAGTTCACAATCATGCTCCTCCAATGCAACTAGTTGGCAATGACATCGTCCCCGAGGCTGTCAGAAAAAGGATTCTGTATAGATATGAAATGCCTGGAAAGTAGATTGTTTCCAGTAATTCTCAACTCTCTACAGTATTGCCCTTTTAATATATTCCTTTCTTGTGGCATATGGACTGGAAATGCGCAAGATAATAGCACAATACAGTATAGCATTTTGGCCATAAAGCCAACCATAAAAAATGGCAAGTGCTGATTGAGTAACCATTTACTTTTTATTTTCTGCATTTCAAGCATATTAGTTTGGGAATGTTATTGCAGCAAGATATGATTCATGCACAACCATCAAATAAAAATCAGATAGCAAAGTGTTTAGGATAAAGTACTGAGTAGTACATGGCAAGCACTATATTGCAAACATTTTAGTAATTCAGAGGGTTCTGGTATGTTTTTCTGAGAATATTGGGAAAAAACAAGGCTTACAGACATTTTTTGATTTTTTTATGCTACGTTAAAAAATAGTTACATATCTTGAACAAGGCATAATTTTTAAGAGACATACTTTACAGTATAAGAGCACTAAAGAGAGACAAACACAAAGCCTGCTGAGGCAGAACGAGAAACAACTAAATGCATGCTCATTAACTGAGATGAACAATCAAATGGACCAACTCAGGTGAGTCACACACCATTTAAGTCCACGAAGAAACTTTTCTCTGTGAAATCAGCTCTCTGAAAACGACCCCGCATTTAAAAGTACTGATTAGTTTCCTCATGAAAGTCCATTTGTCTGGGAGATTGTCTGCTGTTTGATGGAGCCTGCCTCATGAGACTAGAGAGTGAGGATCAGAAATAGCCTCCATAATGTAACTTTGCACAAGCTGATATTTGCAAAAGTAAACTAAAAATTCATGCTCTCCATTATCTCAACTACTTATCCTGCTGAGGATTGAAGGGATACTGGAGCTGACATCAGCCGTCACTGGGCAAGCAGTTGGATACATCCTGGACAGGAGGTCAACAGTCTATCACAGACTGACACACACAACAAGAATTCACACTCACATTCACACCTAGTGGCAATTTACAGTAATCAGTTAACAGAACCTCCAGTAGCTGTGGAAGGACATGAGAGTATCTAGAGAGAACCAGCACAAGCACAGGGAGAACATACAAATTCCACACAGAAAGGGTGGTTTCAACCCAGGTCCTTCCAGCTGTGAAGCAGCAGTGCTTACCAATGCACCACCATGCTGTCCCGTTTCTGAATGCTTGCATAGCAAACGCCTGTCTCCAGACTGCGCACATAAACACACATGGCACATACGCCCACACAAACATACTGACTCGCTGCCAATCTCCGCACACTATTACTGCTGGGTACAGGCAATTATCACAAGTTGCAGTGTATAATAGGATATCTTGGTGCCCGCTGCTGAGGGCTAGAGTGCAATTCATGGTGAGCTAATGGAGATGTGAGGGGATGTGTGAGAAGTGGAGTCACTCCAGTGCATTTCAAAGTTCTTCCTGGGTGCTTGCGTCTTACACAATCAAGCGATGAAATGCAGTGGTATGCAGATTAGGCAGAAGATAAGCTTTCAAATGTAAGCAATTGCCTTAGTTATAGCTAGGTAATACAAACCAAACAACAATATCATAAACTGCTTTCAACACAATGCTCTCTAATAGTAAAACACCACATAATAGGGCCTTAAAAATTACCAGGCTCACACTTCATCTTCTCCAAAGCTGTGCCAGTAACAAATTACAACTGCTAATTTCACAAAACCTTGTGCAAATGTATCGCCCTGTGGTGTACAGCCTTTTATTTTTCAGCAGAACTATAACACACACCACAGGGCTCCTAATTATTTTTTTCAGTCCATGTTCATGTAAGACACAGTGACAAGGTGAAGCGGCAACCTTAATGTACTACATTTAGTTGAGTTACTCTACCACCAGATGAATGAGTAAGGGTGTAGGTGTAGATGAAATGTGGAACTGAGATCCCCTCAAAATACTCACACAGCTGACATTTAATAATATTTACCAATACTCACAGCTACTATTTTGGATTTTAAAAAGGTGGAGAATGACCCATGATTAAAAACACATACAGTAAATTAGACAGATGTCAGAGCAAATGACGTTGTTTCCCACGTTCTTTCACGGTGCTTATCACTGAACTACTTGGAAAAAACATATAGTTGGACCTCTAGTTATCTTAAATTATACAAGTAGCATAATCGGGCTATGTTATGAATAATTTCAGACATATTCTCATCCTGGGGCTCTACTAAAATTTTTCTGAATAATTTACTATTCCTAAAAAAAATGCTTATTTTCCCATGATGGGTCTTTATATGTTTAAATTCTGTATGAAATAGTTTTTTAGATTCTGTCTCTTTAAGCCCCCCTCACCCCATATCCACTCTGTTATCATTAGTCAGCTTGCAGTCTGACATTCAACATCCAAGATCATTGTTTATCTATCCAGTAGTGGTCAGCCAAGACACATCACACCGAGACCAAGGTGTGTAATACTCAGGGAGATCGCAAGGAACCCCAGGCTACTTATCTCTACACTACATATCTTGTAGATGTTGATCTCAGTGGTAATGAATCCACCATCAGAAAAACATTGAACATTAATGACATACATGGCAAAACTGCAAAGAGGAAGCCACTAGTGTCCAAAAAACTATCTACAGTTTGCTCATAGCAACATGTATAAGCCAAATGAAAAATCTGCAAACGACAGTAATGTAGAACATACATGCTTCAATTGCAATGACCAGACACTGCATTCCATCATAAGAACCTTATGTAAAACATGGTAATTGCAGTATCATGCTTTGGGCCTGCTTTGCTGAGTCTGGACCGGGACATCTTGTCATCACAGATGTGTGTGTAATTCTGAGCTGAAAAGCAAATTCTACCCATCTGTGAACTGAGGATAAACAAAAAGTAGATCATGCAGCAAGACAACATTAAAAAAAAAAAAAAACCACGTCTTTCTGTTAAAGAACACTTAAAGAAAAAAGAATTGGGCCAAGTCAAAGTCTTGAACTTAATCCAAAAATCCAAAGCAAACTGTTTGTGCAAGAAATTAACAGCTGGGTAATGAATGGGCTAAATCCCTACAAGCCAATGTTGAGCTCTACTAGAGAGCTCACAAACTTTGGCCGCACAGAAACATTTAAGACTGGATCCCTTCAACAAAAAATACAATACATCTATATAAGTGTGTTAGGGTGCCCTTCATCTTATTTTAGGGCTTGAGTAAAAGTCACTTTTTAGGTTACATTTCAGAATAAAGAAAGTTTCAAATTTCAAGTACACTTGAATTTGCAAGCGGGCTCACACTCGCACTTGTATCAAACTTTAATTTTTGACAGTGTTAACACAGTGGGCTTTATGACAAATTTATAATCCCCTTCAAACCATGACATCCTTCACCTTTGTTTCCAGTCAAAGAGCTTCAAAGGCATACAGCTGACAAGTATGAGACAGTCATCTCTCTGCTGAGCAAACATTTAAAAGACAGCTGCTGTAAAGACAAAAATGAACCAGTCTGCCTGTGAAAGAACGTCTGGTAAAATCATCATACATTATGATATTACAAAGTGGCATCAAACTGGACGTGTATATTTGTAACTAGCATAGAAAGGATTATGTATATGGCAGTAGGCCAGCTTGCTAGTGCATCTTGTATTCAATTACATCCGACTAACTTCACTAACAGTAACATAAAGACAGAGCAATGACTCTCATCCGTCTGGAAAATCTGTGATCACCATAGTACAAAGGACATTCAATGGGTAGTGTTGGTCCAAAGGTATACACAGCCACACAACATATTCTAGTGCATATGCACACACCTACCGTAGCACTCCTGCATGATTAGATTCATAAAGCTCTGTCCCATCCAACCCCCCAATTCCCCTCTACCGGAGCCAAACTATTACGTATGCAGTGGGGCATTCATCAGGGGATGAATAGAGACATAAAATGAGAGGAACACACTGACAGAGGAAGAGAGATGGGACCGAGAAGGAAGGTGAAAAAGAGTGCATGAGTAGTAGGTAAAGTAATAGAAAGTACTGAAATGACAGAGTAGGAGTAGAAGAAGAATGGAACATGCAAGGGGAAAGCAAAAACACATCTGTCACAGTGAGTGGATGAATAAGAAAAGAGCCTGCTGAATGTTTCAACATTTACTTTTAGTCAGACTAGACTACATACACCACGGCCCCTCCTACCCTGTGGACTAAAACTTACGTCACCATAGACATTAACGTACTAGTTTTAGTTTGCTATGCGTCTTCAGACAGATTATGAGACCCTTTTCCAATGTCACTCGCCAGTAAGCAAAGTCCACAGAAGCTTCCCTCTGTTAACTCTGTGTGCTCATGCATGTGTGTGTAAGCAAGCAATTTAAAACCCTTAAGCTCCTGTCAATTCCAATTTTTTTCTGGGGCGAAATAGTCAGTTTCCAATAAATTTTTCATTCTTTTTTTTTAATTGAACGTAAACAGTAGCTTTGGATTAGCCTATCTTCTTTTAAGTAATGAAATTGCCTGGTACTAGGATGAGTAAAGATGTCTATGTTTTGTAAAAACCATCAAGCTTTTATCGCCATTGCCATGTGGGTCAGGTAAAGGGTGGAGCTTTATAAATATGATAATTGATAATTAATTTATTGAGGTGACATATTTATCACCTTGCATCTGTCAATCCACAGGTTTCATGTTGGCCTACATTGAGCACAGAAAAACACAACTAAACCTAAAAGATCAACACAGATCTACACACACCAAAATAACAATAATTTGCTTCTAATTTGTTTAAAGTAATTCCATTTGTCCCTGACTGGTTACTGCCAGTACCACAGCTCTATACGGCCGCAGCCTCCCCAACAAATAAAGATGGGACACTTTATCGGGACAAAAACAAACCATGTTTGTTAGTATGGCAGAAAATGGAGTGTAATATTCAAACTGTTGTGCAATGCATACTCCTTTAAATCCAATTCTCATTCACTGAAGAAAGGCTGCTTGACCACTTCAGTCTAAAAATAAGGACTTTCTGTATTATTGAACAAGGCATGAATACAGCATCATGGAGTATCTTGGTAAAACTTTTAGCCATGAGGGTGAACAGCAATGTCACCATTGAGCTTCTAAAGCATTGCAATAAATATGGTTCCCTATTTTTAGCACCTCTGTGATTATGATGTCTGACGATGTGAGTGCTGGCAGCCAGCACTTTATCACTCACAGTGTGCACTGAGTATGGGGTATTTGCTGCGGATTCGACAGCAGTGCTGAAGCAGACATTCTGTACAACTTCCTCTTTTTTTTGTGTCGCTCAATCATGGGAATCTATTGGAGATGAGACATCAATACTTGCAACTGCACTGAATCTTAAACAACACAACGTGTCAGTGTTTAACTGAAAGTGATGATGAGCCATTTTCACCGACAGGCGGTTAACTGTTTCTAATCTTACAGCATTCCTAACAACATGCCTAACAACAAAAGAGGTTTGATTCCTGAACCCGCAATAATCACCTGGGCACAGGAGTACAACTCCCAGTACTTGATACAGCAGGCTTCTGGGAATGGTTCATTTGCTCTTAAATGTCTCGTTCACAGCATGGTTTTATATAACATGTTTACACCTGTGTGTAGTTTTTTTTTTATTCTTATGAAAACTCTTCTTTTGTTAAGCTGCATGGATCTCTGCTCTCATTCAGGATTGCCGGAGCTGGGCTTAGGCTTTGTCAGACACAGTCAGTGAAGCTCATCCACCCACAGAGACTACAGTCGACGTGGTAGATACAGCATTGCCTGACAGTGCAGCACCAAAGGAGTTTCGGGGAGATCAAACCAAGACATAATGTCTATTTGAGAAGTTAACCATGTGCTAAAAAGGTTTTTTTCTGCCTGAAAAGCGCATCATCCAAGACTCCCCTTCAGAGGTAAATGCAAGTGCAGGAATTAAATCCAGAGGCAGAGGGGTGAGCAAAATTAATGGGCATGCAAAAGTGATGAACAAAAATCACGTTAAATTTTGCATCCTTAAACTGTTTTACACTTCCATTATCCAAAGCCAAAGGTCCAAAAGTACGATTCCCTTACACAACTAAGACAGTCCTGAAACCTAACAGGTTATCCACACACCCATTTTTTGCACTACTGCAAACACATTCTCCTCCACAGTAAGATGATCAATACAATCTATGGATCCTACATGTTACATTTTAGAAGCTTAAATACATGCTGAAAGAGTCATCAAGAGAGAGGGGCATTTACCTTCTTCAGAGCTGACATTCTAGGTGGATCCTCCTCCTGCAAAGCTCGTTCACATGCTGAGGTCCCAAGCCAAGTTTCGAGGGTGTGCAAATCCTAAGTCAGCCCGGTGCTGATGCTGAGCCATGAGGTGCCTGTTCAGTATTCTCCTCTCGCTCCCACCCCATCCTACAGCTGGCTGGCTGTGCGCACGCCCAAAACCGCTGTTGTTACAGGATGGAAACACATGGGGAGCTCTCGTAGTCTGATGCATCATCTGTCCTGCCTCATGAAAGAAAGTTGGCAATAAAACGGTAGATTTGCCTCAAATATCGCAGCAGCAGCAGGACCAGTGGATTCAGATTAAGATTCTTGGAGCGACAGTGTAATCCGTAACAAATTCCTTTAGAAGAATGTAAAGTTATTAATTCCTAGACATTAAACACTGCTGCTTTATATGCCGTTTTGCAGGTGAGATTTGACTGATCCAGACAATGACTTCGTTTGTGATTTACGGAACACATGTCTTCTCTGACACTTTAGACAACCTTAAATCGACATGATTTTAAAATGCAATATGGCGCAGCGAGTCCCGACCGGAGAATTTCCCCTGTCAACTCTGCCGTGTTGTGTGTGTGGGGCAGCTCGTAGAGAGAACAACTGTCGGGTGACGTCCGGGAAAACGACTGCACCTTAGCTTACGTAGTTTACAGGAAGCTCGAGTTATTATTTCACATCACACTTACACTTGCAGAACGTTGCTGTTTCTCCTTCTCGTGTGTTGTGGAGACTTCGCTGATATGAAGCAACTCAATTTAAAAGCGAGCTCAGTGGCTAGCTAACTCAGCTAGCGTTAGCTTGGTAGCCAAATTAGCTATAAACTAGCTTCCTAGCCACCTGCGCCATCCACGTTTGCTTCTTCTTTTTCGTCTGAAGAGAACAAGATGAGTCGATATGGCACATAGGAAAGAAGGTGAGCATTTTCGTTCGAAAAGTCCGGGTTTGTTTGCCATAAGCTAACGCAGCTAGCCCCGGCTAAGTCTCGCGTGAGGTAAGTTCCTAACTTGGTTGTAAACAAATGCACGTGCTCCACTGTCAGTTTCATCGCACCGTCTGAACCTTGTTGTCGTGCTCCGATGACTTTAAATGTCAAGAGTCTGCGTCAAACCCAGGTTACGCTGAGCACAATTGGTCCCCAGGCCCTGTGGTTACCACTGCAACATTAAAGCTCCTTGATTGTGTCTAGATGTTACTGACAAAATCGTCACATTTAAACCACAAAGAAGTAGTCGGGGATGTTGCTAGTATTAGTATTGTAGTACAACGACCACAAATAGCACATGAATCAGAAATCAGTTCAATTTGTTTGCTCCTTTTAAATTTCATAGTTCATTCTGGCGTTGATAACTTGCTAAGAAAATGAAGCTCACGCCAGACATGTGTATTGTAAAGCTGGCAGAGTTTACATTTCCTTATTTAAGAGAAGGTCAGGTTGCAGTGCCATTGGATCATAGTGTTTTGTCCTGTCCTTTTTACGTCTCTTAGTATTTCAATCCAAAGTACTGCAGAGGCTTTACCCTGCAGCTCCCAAACAGGAGAAGGAACCCAGTCCACCACAGATAGTAGATGCCCTAGCCAAGAAAACCTGTGTGAAAAGAAAAGCCTCTCAACAGAACTCCGCTGGTGGGTAGATCTGAATCAAAATGGGGGAAGTCTTTCCCTTTTTTCATTTTTCATTTGTCTAAATACACCTATTAACAGAAGAACAAACTCTCCTGCTAGTCACATTGAGGTTTACTGTCTTTCTTTCTTTGTCATGTCTGTTTCAGGCGATGCAGCACAGACACAGAGTGCAGCTTCCCCCAGCAGCCGGGTATACACCGTCCTACCTCCTCCTGCAGACTACATGACACATCTGGAGAAATCCTTCACAGTCTCTCACTTAGGAAGCAGAAGTAGTGCCAAGGACTCAGCTGGTAAGTCGACCATAATCTTACATTTATGGAGTCGCGCCGTGGACTATAAAGTTAGGAGAGATTTACGGCATGGGGTCTCTCAGGGTTGGCTCTCTCTAGTGTCTGTAGTCGCTGTCAGGCTAGTGATAATGTCAGACAGTTGTAATCAATTGTGTTTTTGAATTGAAGAGGGTTTAAATGCAGTGCAGATGGTGTGCGAGCCATGGTGATAGTGTCTTAACTTTGATCTACAGTATTTATCAAATGTGTTGTTAGTCAGAACTTGTATATCTCAGCTAGGAGATATTTTTTGATAGCAACTTAGGGGCTAATTGAGAGCTGATGTTCTTCCCAAGTTAAAATATTCTTGACCTGTAATGAGTAGACTTGGCTGGCAGTTTGATTCAGGGATAAGTCACACTCCTGGCAGTTATCATGCATCTTTTAAACACACTATTTTCTCTGCACTTTCTCCTGTCATTAACTGCTAGAATGATGAGGCCATAATAAGAGTTCTGGCTCATTACAAACATCTCTGTACTCATCATCTTCCCCAATGACGACCTCCATCCACCTGATGAGCATCTACTTTACCTAAGTGAAACAGAGGATATTTGTTAGCTCAATAGTCTAGGATTTAAAGGTTCCCACTAGAATAAACAATGAGGTTAAGTTTGATTAATTAGACTCAGCAGCTAACAGCTTAGTTCAGGGATTCTGAACTGCAAGGATTAATTCTAGAAATAAGTTTCTCTAATCTTTCTCTTTTTTGCATCTTCTGTTAAACTTTGCCTGCTCTACTGTAGGTTGTGGTATGTAATTTTGGTCACGGGGTACGTTTTCTGGATCAAAAATACATTCACAATTATCTCTAAACTTACATAACAAGAAATTATATTCGTCGCAATTTTAGTGTGTTCCTCAGTGCCCTGATACCTACCGTGAGACAGATGTGGCTATTTATGAAGTGCATTTAGGCTTGAAAGATGTCTGTTTTTCACTATGCAGAGCAACAAACTGATGCAAGATGCTTTGGTTCATTTTAACGGTGCCATCAGGGGGAAAGAATTATTAAAAATCATCATAAATATTGCATACTTGTACTTGATGGGACTCAGTGTGCTGCCCAGATGGTGAAAAGAACACACGAGCAACAAATTTACAGCATCTTCAATCTCACGTTTTGCCAAAATAATAGTCAAACCTGTTTGTCATTACTTTATCCATGTTGGGCCACATTAACTTATTCTGGTCCATGCACTGCCACAAGACAACTGTGACTATGTTGAGAGGGAGCAATTTAGTTAAAAATAGCTCTATTTCTGCACAGGCTCACATTTAAGCCTATTATATTATATTATATTATATTATATTATTTTTATTATTTCCCCGTCGTGGGATTAATAAAGATTACCTTACCTTACCTTACCTTAGTTGTGGTAAATAAAACATTGAAAAATGATTTGATACAGATGGTAATATTACCTAATATTAAACTGCAAACCAAACAGCAAAGCTAAAACAGAACAGCCAAAATGTTGCTTTTCATAAAATAGTAGGAAAGTGGTACCTTTGTGTATGAATGTAGGCACCTAAAGCCTGAGCATTAAATCCTTTTTTTAATCTTTCATGGATGCAAAAAAGGGGAATTTAAAAGCAGTGTAACAGAATTCCAGCTTAACTCAGAGTTCATTTTACATGATTATTACAGAATAAATCAAAGGACTGAATAGAGAATTTTGTTTTTTTTTTTCAAATTCTGTTGTGCTTTGGTTGGCCACCCATGATCCCAAATTTGTTCCATTCAGCAGTTTGTTTTGAATGAGACCACACCAGCTGATTTTGCTGATGAGCATGCAATCACTGAACAAGGTGGGGTGTGTAATTTGTGGAATCAGCTGCTGTAATGATTGAAGAAAACCTGCAGTCTCTTAGCCCTCAGTGCCACATTAATGCAAATGTTACTGGAACTCAAACCATTCACTGCTTCCTGGGCTATTAAGCATCAGTTTGGCCTTGTCCAGATTGTTGGTGACCCACTTCAGTTTTTCATTAACGATGTGAACACAAGAAGTACACAAGCATATGGAGACTGTATTATATTTTTCTTAATTCAAATTAAAATATCTCAGTGTTATTGCCCACAGAGGATAGTGTCCATGAGAGCGATGAAGAGCTAAACCAAGATAAAGACGAAGAAGAAAAGAAAAGAAAAAGAAGACGTCGGAAAAGGAAGCCAACTCTTTGTCAGGACTCTGGGCAAGATGGAGCAGCTCCACTGTGTGAGTCCACTACAGGTCAGAGTCACAGTCCTGTAGTTGAGGGGGGAGAGCGTATTAGCAGGAACAAGAAGAGAAAGCTGAAGAAGAAACGGCACAAAGAGAAGCTGCTCTCCATGGGTCTGATGTCCCGAGCCTCTGCCCTGGAGTTCACGTTCCAAAAAGATTGGGATAACAAGGAGGAGGAGGAGGAGGAGGATGATGAGAAGAGAGCTACTGAGGTGTCAGATTTCCTCAGGACAATGCTAGACATGTGTATGTCAGATTGTAAGTACTGAGCAGAGATCAAGATTCCTCTGGTTTCTGCACTAAATCTTTAGTCACTGCAAAAAGCTAAAATAGTGCAGCTGTATCACTTATCTTCAAAATGAATTTCCTTCCATAAAGAAAGTTTGATTTAGATTGATTTGGGATGCAATCGTGAACAGAGCCGGCGCTTCTCATAGATGTATTTAACAAACACGTACACAATTAAATTATTCCAGATGGTAAAAATATGTTAATAAAAATCTGTGACTAAAATTTATTGCACTTCTCCCACAGCACATCTGTGCTTTTTGAGAAATGATGTAAGTAGTTAGAAACATGGTGTCAGTAACTGGATGAAAGTGTAACAGCTGTAATTACAGTCCTATTAGACTATACTAAATGAAGAAACAGAAGGGAATAAACACTATCAATCTTCTGTATCTGCAGCCTGGAGATCATCTGCAGTAGCTTGAGTTATTTTGAGAGTAGCCACGCCAACATCCAATTACGAAAGTTGTTGAAATATCTAAAAGGCACAGCATTTTTAATAAAGAGATTATTTGCATCAGACTGGCCATTCAAAATCCAGCTTATAAAAAGCAATTGCACTTCTCAGTCATTGAGTTTTTATTCATTGCTTTGAATTTGCTGAAAGCAACAAGTTCATTAAGCTGCAGGTTGTGCTGAAGCTTTGACCATGACCTGTGTACAAAAGAAAAGAAAGTTCCTTTATTCTTTATACATGGAAAAAAAGCCTTGTAAATAAACGAGACTAATAATAAATAGCGAGACTGCATAGATTTTAACGCAGCTTTATGTATTTTTTTTATGTTTAAACCTGCTAGGAATGTACTAGGAACGTCATTGCTGTTGATGGGCTGCTGTTTTTAAATAACCTTGTACGATTTATTTGGACTAAACTTCTTGCATGTTAGAATAAAAAAACCTCACTTTGTCTGTGCTTCTGCAGCCTCTATCCACGTAGACAAGCTTCCTCTCCTCACAAGGACCGTGGATGATCTTCTGAGCCGCATATCCAGTGGACGTAAGCCAAACTCTGTCCTGAACCTGCTCTACACTCTCAAGATCTTTGTTCAGCAGAAAGATGCAGACAAACTGGAAGAGGCACTGAAGGAGCTCTACAACAACTCTTTTATGTCTGCAGGTCAGTCCCAACATCATTCAGTTAAACGTTTCAAGTAGAGCTAGTGTTTATGGAAAGAGAAATAGCGAGAACCTTGGTAATGAAATCTTGACTTGTGTTGAATGTGTCTACGTGTTTATCACATGGGTACACGCCTCTACCCATCCAGTCTGGCCTCCACTTGCAAGAATCCGCTGCAGGCACTTCTTTGACCTGTCCCTGCAGGTTCATTCTTGCCTCTGTCTGTCTGTGCTTGCCTCCATTCTATGAGCCGTTCTGCTGATCTTGATTGTTCATCTGTGTATACTGGACCTGCCCTTACTTGCCCTCATCAGCCTTTACCTGTACATACCTGCATTTTACCTACTAGAGCTGCTCTTGTCCATGTTACAGTCTAATACAGGTGACCTCCAGTGTGAGCTAACCAACATGTTTAAGCTTGTTCGTCTTGCCTAAACTCTGTCAACAGCCGAAACATCTCTTGCATCCCCAGACACGTTTTGACCTGTGAGTGTGTTTGTGAATCTGCGTGGTTGGCTAGCTTGCTGCATAATAGGATCAGCAGGGACTTTTCCGCTGTCACGCGCACCTGTGTTTGTGTGTGAGAACGAAAGTGAGGGAGGCTAGCCAGGAGATTCAGGCCACTTCCATATTGTTGTCCACAAAGTGACACTGATCTCTGCCTGTCGCTGTTGCTAAGACAACAACACTTAACAAGCAGTTTGCTATCTCGAAAGTTAGTTGTGCCTAACCTCTCTATGCACCTGCTACACAGTTGCTTGGAAGGTTTTTAAACCCCCTACCACAAAAGAAAAAAAACTGCCTAGTGTTGTATGAGTCATTCTTGAATTCAGCATAAAGCATAAAAATAGCATCTAATTTTATGAAAATCTATTCTAAAAAGAGTTCTTGCTATATTTGACATATTTATTAATCACTGCACAGTGTTGCTTTTGATTAATAGCCACTTTGTTAAATCAGAATTCTGTATTTGTAGAGACCTGGATCCAAAGCCAAACAGGAGCTAATCTACGTGCTTTAAAACTCCTTCAATTGAGTTTAGTAAAGCTCTTCTCACTCCGACTGACGCAGGTTTTCTTTGATCAGATTTCCCTTGACTTCCTCTCATGAATGATAGTGGCGTAACTCCTTCCACTTCTATTGTCCATTTTATGTTGTTCGCAGACTAAACTTAATTATGACTTTTTGAAAGGGGGAAAGCAAGATTCTGTCTCCTGTAGGAGACAGACATTTTAGATTGAATGTCTACATATAGAGGAGGTAAAAAGTATAGTTGCACACTGAGAGGTTTTGCTTTAATATGCTGAAAATACAACAGTGTCTTTGTTGAAAACACTGACTGTTCCTCTGGTATTGTGTTTTGTTAATACAGTCTTAGCTGTGACTGAAATGTTTCTCTCTATTTCTTTGTATTTCAGAGGAAACCACTGCAGTCAGTTCACTGTTCCGATACTGGATCACAGACATTCTTCCCATGCAGGAAGACAAGACCACAGGACTTTCTACAACACACTCTTAAGACTGTCACACTGAAACAGATGCTGCTAAAGGATTGTTTCTGTCAGTCACTTTTGAAATGTTCTTCTTAAATGCTGCATCTCAAAGTGATGGGCATGATCTTATGTATAATATTTTTATTAAATATTTTTTTCATTTAATTTATGTCTGTGTCTAATCCATCCATCCAATTACCCATTATATTAAACCCTTATCCTGTTCTGGGTTGCAGGGGTGCTGGAGCCTGTTCTAGCTGTCATTGGACGAGGTACACACAGGACAGGTTGCCAGTCTATCTGAGCCAACACAGACTCAACCATTTATGCTCAGATTCACACCTACGGGCAATTAACCAATTCACCTAACATGCATGTCTTTGGACTGTGAGGTGGCAGTGCTGAACACTCCAGCACTTTGCTGCCCATTTGTTTAATCCACATTTGTTAAATATATTACACAAGAAGAAAACAAAGCCACTTAATCCTGTGCTGTACAAATCCTTCCACCCACCACAAGGAAACTTGAAGTTCTCATTATCGATCGAGCTGTTACTCACCTCCGTGTTTGCTGCAGTTGCTCTTATAGTTCAATATAATTAATATTTCATTTGCATTAACATCACACTTGTCCTCTTCATTTTACCCTCTAATTGCCAGAGAAGCAAATGTCAGCTCCTCTGGAGCTTCACTATTGTTTGCACAAGTTATGACATTTATACCCAGACAGTAACCTAATAGCTCCTCACTCCCCACAAGTTCTGACCACGCTGCTATGCAGTGTGCCTCTTCAGATTTGCAGTTTATAATAATTGACAGTGACACTATTGGTGTCTTAGAATATATTCATTGTAGGACTATATGGTTAATAACTGACTAGAGTAGTCTTATTACATGTTTTATACAACTACTTGTGGCTATTATCAGACTGTATGTAAATATAGCAACACAATATATTGTGGATGAACCTTGAAAACTTCTACCATGCAGGGAGTCAGTAGCTTAACCTTTGGAGTCAACATACTGTGCCTGTCTACAACTCAGGTAATCTATTCTAATACAGTTAGCCATAACTCAGTGCCAGGCACGAGTTCAAGAGGGCAGAGAATTAGTGTTGATGTTTTATGTGAGGAGTGTATTATTAAAGTGATAGACCGTTAACAAGAGTGGCTGCCATCTGTGGTCCCTGTTCATGGATGGACACACTTGCTTTTGCCTGATGAAAGTTCATTGGCTCATTCAGCAGACATTAGCAAGAAGAGGCAATAAGGGCGAAAACCACATTGCCTGTCATACTAAAAGTGTAATATCTTTGTAGAAAAATGCATTTTTTCCTTGTGTAGTAAAAGCTGCTGAGTGCTATCTTTTTTTGTGCGTAAAGCCCAGTGGGCATCACAGTGGCATCATGACTTTGCAGCAATAATGCCAGAAACTGAGATTATTCGTCGATGCATGCGTTGAGTGGCAGAACTGGGACCTATTACCAGAGATGAGAAGAAGGTCATTGTTGGCTGCTCTCACTGGAGAGAGCTTCTCTCCTCCACAGAGAGGCATTATCAGCAGAGATACCTCATTATAGGAACTCACTTTGAGTTGAGAACCCTGAGGTCAGGGAGGATATTAAAGCTTAAAGAAATTTGCTGACATGGCTGGAGAGGCTCTTCTCAACACCAACAGAATAATATCCAAATGAACCCACTTGGCAGATTTGGATAATCTCTGTGTTTCTGACTTAAATTGACCTGGCCCTCTAGCAGCTAAACAGCTGAGGTCAGAAATCGTTTGTTCTTGCTGGTATTTATTCTAATGAACTTAATCTGAATCAGTAATCCACCATCTTCATTATTTTCCTTTTGCAGTTAACTTTGTTCTGATGTCATGCTTCCTTTAAAAGAGCTAAAAACATCTTCTCAAAATGTTCTTAATAATAACACAATCTAACAATGTTAAAAAATGAATGTTGAAAATGATGACGCACGGTGTAATTTTCTCCCAATTACACATTACATTATTAGGAAGTTATTGAAATGCGTTTTCCTCAGTAATTGTAGGATCAGTGTTGGGGAATGTTACTTTTGAAGTAACTAATTACATTACATAGTTACTGTCATTAAAAAGTCTAAATCAGTTACATTACAGCGTGAGTAATTTACCATTGCAGAAAATGAAAAACTCCTTTGTGATTCTTGTGTGTGTTGTATTGCTCAAGGTTTTTATAATTACTCAACCATCATAACACACCCAAGTCTGACACATTGGCCAGTTTACAGTCCTTTAAAACATTGTGAAAGTGGCTAGTCAAGTACATATTCCCACAGAGGCTTTGAGTTATGGCACTACAGGCTTATCCTGTAGGCCTAAATCACACACCTGAACACAAACACACACATTACTTTGGAATGAATGTTATAGGCCTTTTAAACACGTATATGAATAACTTCTATATTATTAAAAAGTACAGAAATTACAGAACAGATTTCATATTGGAAAATATGTACTTTAATTGTGGACCTAACGTGTTAGAATACATGTTACATCAACACAGTAATCAGAGTACTGTAATGCCCAATGCCCAGTAACTCGATGTTTTCTATTCTATTAAATTATTATTTCAACAACAGTATTCAAATGTATTCATTCAGTTCATCTCAGCTTCCACCTTAATAGTAAATTATAGCCAATCTCTACACTCCATTCAGCCATTCTGCTTAGACTTGTTCGACCCTGTGTGCCAGCCTCTGTAATCCCATTTAGAATCACCACCTGCAGACTGCCTGTTATGTAAAGACAGGAAGGACACGTTATAAGGGCTGAGCAGACTGCCCTGCAACAGCGCAGGTTGAAGAGTCCACACAGACACTTGGACAGACCCACCGTCAGTGGGGTTCCTGTCCTGGGTGCTCAGGGGCAGGATACTGTAAAAGAAAGTCAGGTGTTTCCTTATCCATCAGAAAGCCCAGTGTGGGACTCTTCAGAAATGTTTTTCAGGCTCCCAAGACTGACTCCAGGCTACATCAGGTTGCTGCAGGTGAGACTGAGCATTTACTTTGGTTTAAAGGTATCAGTTGTTTAGTCAGTTTAAATATTCATGAAATAAAGTGACACTGATTAGAATATTTGAATGCTACCGTGTTTGCAAAGTTGATCATGATTTTTAGTGCATTTTACAGAAGATTTTCATGTGATGTAACTTTTACTCCCAGATGCACAGTGACACTAAAGCTGTCTACACTACTGGGTATCAGCAACAAAAAATGTTGAGCCATTTGAAGTTGCCTGCAGTGGATTGCACTTTATTGCAATGTATCTCCACCAGGCAGCTTGCTTTGATTTAGGACCCTTCAAACAAAAAGGCACAAAACCCTCTTAATGTCTTGGATTTGAATTCTAGACCGCACAGTGCTTGCAATCCTCTTGTCTTTACTGGTCTTTGAGGACTAAAAGAAAGCAGCAGTTGAAATAAGTTTGACAGTTCTGAGAGCATCAGCTAATGTATTGAAGTGTTTTTAAGGTGCTGGTTTTATTGGTACGTATAGAGATTTATAGACAGAAACATAGCACGCAGCAAGATGGTTTCACTAATTGTTATGCAGCCGTTCTGCGGCAGTGTGTCCAGTCAGGCATCTCAACAGATTTAGTTATGACAGGACCATGAAAAACAATATATACAAACCATCCTTGCTACTGTTTCAGTAATTGTAGGATGCATTTTGTTTTGGCTCATAAAACAATCTTTTACTTTTTTTTTGTGGTATTTACCGCAAACAATGGAGTAATCCAAGCCTATGACAGTTCATTGCATTGTAAATGGAAATGGGAAGTGGGTGAGTGAACCTCAGGATTGGCTTCTTAACTGCCTGTGACACAGCTCCATTTGAAAGCATGAAGTTGCTACTATTTGCTCCTTTATGCTCTTTATAATTGTCAAGGGCCCATGGAGGAAATGGCCCGTGTCACAAAATAGACAGGCTTTTTGTTTGTCAGAAGAGACAGACTGTGATTTGCTAAATGAGGGAAGATGGGTTTTTAATCTCTTGGGAATTGGTGGATGATGTTATTGGGGTAGGGGCTGAGGTGAGCATATTGTGGCTCACTCATTTAATGCAGTTTTTGGAAAATGGCTGCACACGTGGACACGTGCTCTTGTGCTTTGGTCTTAACTAGAACTAACACTGACTTTTATCCATATACAGTGTATAATTACACACATCCTGATCATTGTTTGCTAGGTTTCTGTGTTCAGACCTACTTTTGTCTTTCATCATTACATATATCACAAAACAAAAAACAAATATCACATTGCATTATCACATTTCACTCTCCACGTTCCTCCTTTCAGACCCAGGCCTACCATAATGTGTCCGTGGCGCCTCCAGCTGAGAAGACCATGCCCGGTATGGCCATGCTGCTGGGGGCTGTGGGCATAGGGATGTGTGGCTACAGCTCCCGGCAGTTGGCTCTCTACCACCGGCCCTCTGCCCGAGTGCTGCAGTGGGCCGGCACATACACTGACGCCAGCGCAGTGGGCCCCGCAGTCCACAGGACCTCCCTCCTGGATGTACCTCGTCGGGCTGGTGCCTGCCAGGAGATTCCACCTGCCTCCTTTGTGGGCGAGAAACTTCCCTCAAAGTAACTTGTTATATTAGATTGGTTGGCCGGCATTACAGGTTTAGTTTTAGTTACCACCTTTGTGCATGTCTAAGATTGTAGCTATGCTGGCCCATTGCACAAATGTGGCCCATGTGCTCTCTGAAGATGCGCAAGTGTGACTATCTGAACCTGTGTGCTGGCAGGAAGTTGGAAGTGATAACTTGTAGTTATATGGAATTCTGTATGTAGTGCAACCCATTTAAAATAGCTTCAGTGGTACTGGAGTGTACCAGTTAGGGACTAATATTAGAGTCAATGCACTGAGAGGGCAATATGCAATGTGAATGACCGGATGGGTTCGTAATGAGGCTGGATCTTCTCAAAGACTGAATGTGGTTTGAATGAGCTAACATATTTCATTTGGAGACATTATGCCTCTTTTGAGGCCTGGGCCTAAAAAAGAACTGGCGTTTGGCAGTGCCCCTCTGTACACAGATGGTTGGCAAACCCTCTCTCTCTCTGTGCCCCTCCCACCCTTCCCCAGGCAGACGGCCATGTGAAAGTGCTTGAGCACCCCATCCCCGCCCATGACTCCAATTGATTTCCTCTCAGGAGGAGCAGGTGCTATCCATCAAGAAGCAGTGGCGTTTCCTGGCTTGGTCTGGCATCGGCTGTCATTCAGGAAAGCGTGTTGGAAGACACAGAATATGGCTGAATCAGTCACTCGTGCTTTCACCCAGAAAAGTTCACTTCTGAGTTTGGTCATAGTAGTTTAAGAATAGCAGTGACAGGGCAGCTTTGGTGATAGAAAGCACACATTTACTGTAAGTCATTTCATATCAAGATCTAAAGCATGTAAACATTTATATACTTGTTGGATTAGGACTCTGTATTTACCTGGATGAGACGAGTGTGGGTGGCAGGCAGGCGGGATGGAAGGTGATTCCTCCTGGAAAAGCCTGTGTTCTCAGTGAGGATTAACCCAGGTGGAAAATCATTCTTGACACACACACACACACACACATTAACCTACTGTAATCTGGTATTAGAGAGGCGAGAAGCACTAGTGAGAGGTAAACAGTTCCTGTGCATCCAATCTTTGTACCATTCCCCCTGCGGTGTCCACCATTTGGTCCACTGTCATACATGGATTTATAGGTTATAGAATTGGTGTTTCCATTTGTGTTTACACCAAAAATATGGCAGTGAAAAGGGACTTGGCGAGACACTGAGAGTGGTTGAGAGTGTGTGCTGTGCCTTATGGAAAGCACAGGGTCATACTGTCTCTATATTTACTGCCTGGGTGGTCACATAAGTAACCAAAAGGAGGTTTTTATTTCTCCACAAAGAAGAGGAAGGACCCTACTGTTCTAGAAAGTTGGGAAAAAAAAGTATGGTGAGATATTTGAGTCTTTCATCACTTAGAGGTCAGCCAGACCTTGTAATACTTTTTTCATTGCTTGAAGAGCCATCCTTGTCTGTTTGCCAAATCGTACCAGCACCAGGCTGTGAGTTTTTAGAGCCCCGGTGGCGACCCCTCAGAACGCTCGCACAGTAGGTCATCAACGAAATGGTTGTAATCCACTCAGCAGAGGGGGCTAATAGCTCCAACTGGCATCAGACACTGAATAATTGATCACCTTACCCTGGACAGAGACTGACACCCATAAACAATTTCATAATGGGGTTGTGATGGTCTCCAAACAACACAATGGTCTGTGTGTCTGGTACACCTGAGGGGAAAATACAGAGGAAATTGGTCCATTTCTAAAAACTTTGCTCGTGGGAACAGAATTAGGATTTCATATGGTGGCACTAAACTGCATTTTATAGGCATCACACTCCCCTGAATGTGAAATCAGTTTGGGTGCGGGCTGGAGGTTGTGCATTGCACCTGGCTGATTTTGATGGATTCTCTCTATACTGCAGTGGTGCACGGTGAGCATGGGGCACTGTGAAAACCTATTGATCTCAGTCAGAGAGTGTGGGGGAGCTCATCTTCTCACTGCAGCAAACTTTTAATTTCACTCGGCATTGTACGGTTAATGAAGGAGAACTGCCAAGTCAGTGCATTGATTAAAGAAATATCTAAAAAAAAAAAAAAAAAAACATGTTGAAATAAATACAGGGAATGTTGTTTGAAAGTGCCGCGGTTGTCTGTTAAGTGTGAGTGTCAAACATCAGTGCTGTGAGGGTCTACAAGCTTGAATACTGCTGTGCCCATTAGGAGGGATTAATCCTGTAAGCAATATGATTAGTATTTAATGAAAAGATGTTGGAAGAGATTTACTGTAAGAAATAAAAGCATCTGACAAATATGCTGCTCTGCTGTTGCACTTTAGTCACACCTGTGGCTCAGAGCCTTTGTGTAGAGTGTTGCACGATGAAGATGAAGTTCTTGTGCAAAGAAATAAATGTGTTTTTAGTGAAATTCATGATCTTCTTCTGTTTACACTGAAAGAGATTAGATGCTGATTTAACAAGTGTGTCAGTGTTAAATTTTTTATGAGCAGATTTTAGATTCCAGATACTTTAATCTTTAGGTTACTATTTGGATACAAAGCAATTTATGGTTATATAAAGAAACACATAATTCATATTTAAGATTCACATGTTATTGGGTGTCTAAACTATCATCTGGACCTACAGTAAAATGACCAGTAACTTTCCATCCCTGGTGCACTAGTTTACAACAAATATTTATAAGATGCAATTTGTAGGATTTTGTGGAATCTAGTATGAGAGCGCCTACAGTACAGCTGCATCGAATAGCAATATTTCATAACAATGATAATCTGCTTTTTAAAATTTTCTTCATCATCTAAGTGGCGCTATAGCATCACCTAATTGAAGCTGCTACTTCAACTTACAAATTGGGAAGTCCTTCTCTAGACTCGCTCTGTGGTTTGTCCATTTCAAGCTACTGTATAAACATGTTCTTTTAAGCTAAAGTCAGATCATATACTAATATAAACATAAATATGAATACAATTTATTTCTTTCAGATTTACACATTGCACCTTCAAGCCTCATATGTGGATAACTGCATGGACTATGCATAAAATGTGGATATCACTTTATATGTAGTTTCAGTAAAAGCACCGGAAAGACGCGTGATACAAACCTCACATTTTGTTTTTGGTGTCTCCACGCCAGAGGCCTCTGAAGCACTTGTCATTGTCAGAACTAAGTCAAAGTTTATTAATATGTTTGTTTGATCAAACATCCTTTCAATGCACCTGTCCAAAATCAGCTTAAAGGATGGCACGAGCTACTCTGAATTTATTGGAGGATGATGCAAAAATCACTTACAAAAAGAAATGGAAATGAGGGTGAATACAAATGTACTGTTTGTTTCATCACATCCCTCACAACTTTCACTACTTTAGCAAGTAGTGAAAGTTGTACAGTCACTTTTTGCATCATTTGTTAAGTTAAGAAAGTTTTTTTATGTTCTATTATTTATTGGAAACAACTATAAGACTTTCAAATTCCAAACATGCTACTCCTGTGCAGATGTTGTTTGTTAAAATTCATCTGATGGAGCCAAACACCCAAATGAGGGTAAAAATTCAAGGTATCCAGTGAAGGCTGGAACAAAACCAGCAGAAAACGGACATTTTCAGGCTGATTCTTCCTCTTCAGGAAAAGTCCAGAGTGTCTCCCACAGGCAACAGGTTTGTGCCGCAGCCCCGCTCTGCCCTCATGTGGACGCATCCGGCGCGCAGCATCCGTGCGATCGGTCGGTCGGTCTGTCGGTCGGTCCGTCGGTCTCCAAAGTTTTTTTTTTTTCCGCTTTCTAGTTTTTCCCTGTGCGGATCATCGACATATTTGCAGGTGTGAAACGTGTCGTGATTGAACTTTGCGGACAGGAAACCCAGCGCGCTTTGTGTGGCAGCCGTCTCCGCTTCCTAATGAGGAGCAGCGGCGCCGGAGGAGGCAGCGCGTGAGGAGCGACAGTTCGGCAAACTCCAGACCAAAGGATCCGGGATCTGTTCGATCGCCTTTACACGGTTTGTTTCCATCCACATCCGGGCCGGAGGTTCGTGGTTTTATCACAGTGGATGAAAAGTTGTGGGACTTTTCCAATCGTCTTGTAGAAACTCTTGTGTGCGGTAATTCCGCCCCTGCGCAAGACGCCAGATTTGGTGATTCAGAACCAAAACTGATGTTCGACTTCAAATATGTTTAGATGTATTTTGAGGGATTGGATGAGTTTGGATGAGTGTGTTTTTGGTGCCATTCTTCATGTTGCAGCTTTTAACGTGTGATTCTGTGGATGGCCTCACCTCCAGACCCCATTTTCCTACCATTCAAATGAGTGGCAGGAGCTTCCGGTGCGCTTTACCGAAAGGATCTTCATGCTGTAGTCACCGACACCCACATGTTGCCTGACTTCATGCTGTCATTTCCCGTGGATGCTCTGTGTGTGTGTGTTGGTGTGTGTAGGTCACCTCCAGTTTGCTCCGGGCCGAGTGAAAGAGCAGCACGCACCTGCAGGGCCGCCATCAGGGGCCCAAACCCGTTTACTGCAGTATGGGCAACTTTTCCAGCAAGGACAACCATGGAGCCACAGGTAGGTCACACACACGTCTGTAGTTGAATGTCTCTGCTCAGCTCAATCTGGTCCATCTTCTTTTGAATCATCTGTCTCTGCATTCAGATGCTTTTCACTACACACCCTGCCCGTTTGGGTGTGTGTGTGTTTGTGTGTGAGCCCTGTGTTGTAAGATTGAGAACAAAGCCAGCATACCTCAAGGTCTGATTGTGATAGAGAGAGAAGGCAGAGGGACACAGCGAGGCTGAGGATACTACAGTCGATTTCCTTCGAAAGAGAGGTTGGATGAGGGGTAATCAGGAAACCGAAGGCAGCAAAAGGAGAAGCAAGGGAACTGTGTGTGTGTGAGTGCTGAGTGGCAGGAGGAATCTTGGCAGCCTTCCTGTGTGTTGCTCAGTGAGTGGTCATTCTCCTCGCGTCCCTGTGTGATTCGTTCTGGCCCCGCCGGGCCAGCTGTGATGAATCGACAGAATTCCCCGGCTCAGTACAAGGGCAGCGGATTAATCATAGGAAGGCTAATGCTATCTGACACACACACACACACACACACACACACACACACACACACAGTCAATCTGCCACCCATGGTTGGATGAGCATATTAGGGCTTGGAATGAAGAAACAAAAGGCAGGGGTGGCATGAGAAAGTTATTAGACAATCCTGTCATTCTTCGCCAGTGATTCGGCCTTACAGCAGGTGGTGCATAACTCTGTAAATGTTTGACTGCTGCTCTTACATCACTTAAGAAAAAAAAAACATTCATTTTGCCTGCAGCAAGGCTTTTGTCCAAACAAGGCAAACGGGGAAAGAGAAGGAGACACAAAGGCTAGTGGTTTCCATAGATTCCTAAGTTGGCACTGGTGGCATCTTGTGATGGACAGGGAATGTTGAGCCAGGAAGTAAAAATCACTTGTTGGTTGTTGTTATTGTGTCAGGTTTGGAAATTTATTTGTGGCTGACTGCTGCAAATTCTCCTGTGTGTGGAAAACATTTGTCCTCTGTCTTTGTGTGTGCTCCTGAATTTGGAGAATGGACATCGCAGCGACCATGTGGATAAGCAGTCGGTAGAGGAATGTCTCTGCTAAAGCATCACCCTCAAGGACACGGCGTGGATGGTTTCTGGCCAATGAAGGCCTAGTTGTTCTGCTCACCACACTGAATGGTGTGTTTCCAGTGTCAACAGGCCAGACTAGTGCACATTAGACTCTCAGTGACTCTGTGCTTTAGCTCATAGTGTGTCTTTTGCAATTATTTAAAAATTTTAATTACATTTATTGATATTTCACTTGGATGATTTAGAAGAAGAATAACGTTTTATTCGTCATTTCAGTCGCATATTCATTTGCGCATACATGTTACAGTGCAATTTACTTCTGCATATTTAACCCATTTGAGCTCAATGTATGTGCAGCGTTTGACACTGGTAGCTGAACATCGCTCAGTGCTCACCACAGTCCTCACTTTAAGATGAGCATTGGAAGCCAATCACTGCCCAGCATGATTCATACACACGTCTCAGTTAAAAACTTCAAACATCTAGTGCAAACTGAACTTATGATTAAGTGTGTGAGCTTGTCTTGTCTTATCTGATGTCTGTTTTCTTTGTCCTCTAGGGTCCCACGGGGACAGTTTCCACACTCCTCCTGCTTCTCCACAGAATGATGCACCTGTTTTCGTGCCTGGTGGCCCCCAGCTTTCTCGTCCCACCTCACCTCAACCTTCCCTCGCACCACCAACTGTATCCCCACCTCCAGTCCCAGTCATTACATCCGTCCGGAAGAAATCCCAGTCGAGCATCAGCCCGACCACCCCCAGCACTTCCATTCCCGCTCCTGATTGTAGGACTCAACCACCAGTCAGTTCAAACAGCACCACCACGGGCCCTGGAGTTGTGCACAATAAGACAGCAGCTGCTGTGGTTAAGGGACAAGCAGCTTTGGGGAGGAACGGGGGTCCTCCAACTTCTACCCCAAAGACTCCAGTTTCCCAGGGGAAGACTGTGGCTGCTAGCCCCACAAAGTGCCCCTCTTCTCTGTGTAGCGCCTCACCTGTGGTGGGCAGCTCTTCAGGACCGAACTGGAGAGAAAGGGACAGTGGTCTGAGTCAGTCTTTACTGCCAGGTCATGAAGCTGGGGACAGTCATGGTGAGGAACTGGAGAAGCTGCTGGAGGACTGTAGGACAACACTGGGTATCGCTTCCAGTCAGGATGGGGCCATGAACACAACAGGCAAGGGCAACCTTTGTTGTCACAGCACCAGTGTTTCAGTTTACCAGTGTTGTATCAGGCTTAATCAGGCTTCAAAATGTTGTTTGTACTTCGCAACTCTTCCTAAGATTGACCAGGGTAAAATATTTTCCTCGACATGTTCTGTATTTGAGATGCATGTGTGGTCTTCTAATATTTCTGCATCCTTCCCTCAGAGATACTGAAGCATTTAGTGACAGAAGTGAAGAATCTGAGGACCACTTTACAGGTGAGATGTGCTAGACACTTCCCAGCACAACATCTGTTAGCAGCTGTTCTGTATCCAGGTCCAGTATGCCTGTCCAGTTTTGAATTGTTTCCTAGGATAAACCCAAGGATAAACAGTTTGCAGTGTGTAGCAAATACTATTACTGCACAAGTCCTCGGTGATATTCTATCCATCCTTTTCCTTAGTAGTCCCTTGTTGATACTCCTGCTCTTTTACAGTTTGTTCTGTATTGTACTTGTAGAGTCCAACCCTTGAATACCAGATTTTATTGCGTGCTGAGCATGTTAACGCTGGATTAATGGGGGAGGTTAAATTTGTCATCTTCTTTTTTTGCGTCTTTTTTTACACTCCTTTCTGATTCCAGCTGCTCCATACCTGTGTGGCAGAGCTGCACACCCAGTGGAAGGATTAACAGCAACTTTTTTTTTTCCTTTGGTTGGGGTAGATTAGACGTTTCCTTAGCGATGTGTTTAGTTGGTGTTTGAACTGTCTCCTTGTGGACTGGTGTCCTAGAGGAATTCATTCATGCAGGACTGTTTAGTGGCCGTGGCCTCTGCTACGTCCTATAGTGAGCACTGTGGAATGTGTCGCTACACGTGATCCTCAGGATACTCCCCATGCTCCCTCTATAGAAGCCCCCCAGCAGCCTTATGTATGCCAGGTTTCCCAGCTGAATAGTGATGGAGACGTCTTTATAGACGACAGCTTTGCTGTGCATTTGGAGGTGTTTATCATGTCCATTTGTCTAAATGTGGCAAACACTTTGGTTGGTTCCCGTCCTAAAAGCCTTTTTCTTTTGTAAAGCTAAACGTGAAACTGTTTGAAAATGTAAACAAGAAAGCATCGTATCATATCACAAGAATAAAGATTCTGATGATGCTCCATTTTTGCCTGGCACCTTGCGTCCCACAATACAGTTTCTTACAAACTCATTAAGACTACATTATATTTAGGATCCCTTTTATAGGATTGTCTTGGCAGAAAACGTTAGACACTACAAAGAAAGTAGTTGATGAACTAATGAGCATACGCTGCAGATGAATTAGTTGTTGTTATTGTCCAGAAATTGTTTCAAAAATTACCAAGAGGTCACGTTGCAATAAAAACAAAACAGTTTGACAAATGTAGCTGAGAGTAATTGTGCTTGGCAAACGGACAGTTTGAGACCACACTGATGGAAAAACTCCCTCAACCTTCTGAGAATGTTATTTAGTGGTAATGTTGAAGTTTAAATTGCATCCCCCACTAAATGTACATTTTCCTGTTTTCTAGTTTTGTGTCCACACATGAAAAAGATTTTTTTAGCAAGTAGATAAGTATAGACATGTAAACAGGAAGTCACACTCAATAATAGATAAATCACAGTGGTGACCTTTTCATCCTATGATAACAGAATAACACACCCTGTCCCCCCATTATCACAGCACGCCCCTACTCTGCCCTTTGGGAGCTCCAGCTCCGCTAATGAAGACCTTCCTGCCTTCTGCTTCTCCTCAGAGGCCCGAAATAGGAGAATAGTTATGATCACCCTCTCCCATATTTGTTCAGAGGTCACCACACGCTGAATAGTGCATCCTACTAGAAAGAACCACATTTTTCAATAGCAGTGTTCCACCGGTTGGTTTCATAATTATGGAGATAAAAAGGAAGAGCAAAGATTTGACTGCAAGTTTGGATGTATCCTTTACTGGCTTCCAAACCCAATCTCGAAAAAACCCCAAGCACAATAACTATAAAGGAGAAATCTGCAAGCATTCCACAGTTTTCGGGCGTTCCACGCTCTTCTGAGGATGGTGATATTCTGTGGTAATTTCCTGTCAGCCGTTTGTTCCGATTCCTGACCCTCCCTTGTGAGGATTGTAGTCAGAGGCTCCCAGTTTCCTCGAGATCTGTCACCGATTACAAAAGCTGGAGTGTGACCCAGAGTATTTCTCACTCAACCCCATCTTTCTTCTTTTTCCTCTATTCTTCATTCTGTGATGCTCCTTGCTTGTTATCCAATTATTTTGGCTGGTGTTTTAATTATTTAAATAGCATTAAATTTCAAACAACTACTAATGTGCTGCACATATACTGAATTTCCCATGGTGTCACCACTTTCACTATTTGATATTCAATCCCTGTTTCCTTCCCCTGTCTACGGTTTCCCCCCATCCCTGTGTGGGGCCTAGAAATATAAGCATTGCACAGGCCAGTGAAACCTCAGTCAGACTGTGGTATCGTTCTGAGGGGTAGCCATGTATTAAAAAGCAGGGCAATCCAACACTTTGTTTACACGGGCTCTCGGTTGGGCAATATAAGCCAGCAAAGCTCGACTTTATGGACTCTTCCAGTCTGCTCTGCTGTCCTGGGAGCCTTTTTGAGCAGAGCTGGAGAAGGGGAGTGCGGTGCAGAGGATGGGGTTAACATTCGGCTGTTCGGGAGACAGAACTTGTTTTGTTGTGAGCTGTGTGATGAGGTGGTGGTGGTGGGGGCTTGCAGCTTGCATTGACTGACTGGCCGTGTGTGTGTGTGCTGCTTGAGAAAGAGAGTGCTCAAACATCTACAGATACATTGAATGTCTTTGCGAGCACAATTGGTTTAGTCACCCCCCCTCCCTCCTCTCCTCCCCTCCCTCCTGTGCTGTGCCTCTGCCTTTCCTTCATTCCCTCATTCTTTCTCCATCAGAGCCGACCGCTCCTCCCTGAGCACAAGAACTCAAAACAATTGCCCTCCAACTTTTGAGCAACACTCCTCTCATTCTTCCCTTCGTCTTGTCGTCTTCCCCTCACCCTCATCTCTATCCTGGCCTCCTAGTATTTCCTTCCACTTCCATCTGTCTTTACTTCTCATCTCCAATTCAATCAGGTGATTTTTCTTGTTTTTTTACCTTTTTGTTTGTAATTTAAACAGCCATTATTCTTTCAGTCACATCCTGTCAGCTAAGCCTCTCCTGTGCAGGTCCTCATCTGTCTTCTTCCCCACTTTACCGAATGCTTCTGTCTGTTTTTGTCCATCCAACATTCATAATCGATTTCCAATGTACTGTAGTTAAAGTGAATTCTGAAAGAAATGATCATCCAGTGAGCAGTGAAATACTAAGGCTGTTATCCAATGCACCATCTGTCTGTGCTTATGTACACCACCAGTCTTCAGTTGTCTTAAGCAACAAAAAGGTTTCAAACACTCCATTCATGACACTGTAGTGGGTGTGTGGGTGGATGGTCAGATTTGTGCTCCCTCCTTGAGGTTTCATTGCTCTCCAGGCTCAGCATTGGAATCATTTCCAGGTGAATGCTGCTGGCGGCTTTGAGGTTTGATTTCCAGTTTCCCTCTGCTCCTCTTTTCTCCTTGTTAGGCTGCTCCAGCAAACCAGGCTAAGAGATAAAGCCCGGTATCTGGAGGCTGCAGAGGCAGTCAGTCACACATGCTGTGGAGTGAGGATTCGGTGTATGTTGGAGGAGGGGGCTTGTATGGCTCCGTGGAGTAAATGGCAGTGACTTTAGTTTGATGTCTGTAGACACTTCTGTCGGCTTTCCGAGCCATTTCCACATGCTGTTTTAAAATGTCTGTACAGTATGTGACTGCTACATAGGTAATGGGAATGCACATGCTGAGCAAAGCTGGAGAGAAGAGCCATTACAGAATGGAGATATTTCCTCAAGTATGTGTTAGAAAAACTGGGTGTGGAGGTGATCTAGGGACAGATGATTAGAACACACACACACACACACACACACACACACACATCTCCAACTTCGTGGGCCCTTTCCAGTATTCGTGAGGTAATCAAATGTGCATCAATAATATAAATAAGAAGTGTGTACACCTCTAAACTGGATACCACATCTGGTCTTGCAGTCAGGCACTAGGTCAGGTCTTGAGGGAAGTGTGTGTGTGTGTGTGTATGTCTCAAGACTGACAGTCCACACCCTTATCTCAGTGTGAACTGAGGAGCGCCTCTTCCTGTTTCCTTAAGCAGACATGCTCCAGTTGGAGTGTTCACATTCAGATAACAAAGACAAAGACAAGACCCTTCAAGTCCAAGTGGGTGTTTCAGTATTATTTAATGTGGAATCTCTCCAAACACAGACACAGAATATCCAGCTATTCAGATGACACATGTTGCTAGAGTGGGCTCCAACTTACCCTGAATGTGTGGACCAGTGTGAGAAAACTTAACAATGTGGTTTGGTGGTAAGGCAAAAGAATAAGGGAGGGCTGTGTGTGTGTGTGAGTGTGTGTGTGTGTGTTAGAGAGAGAAATATGTGTGTGTGTGTGTGTGTGTGTGTGTGTGTGTGTGCATCCACTGTAATCAGGTCCAGCTGTGGTCTTGAGTCACTGGTCAGATGAGGGAGCGGCTTGGCTCGTGTGTCGTCTCCTCCTCCACATCTCCATCCATTCTTCATCTAATTACTGACCTTCCCAACTCCCCCACTCCTCAGCACTCCCTCGTATCACTCTGGCTAACGTTACTCCATGGTCTGTGTGTTACCTACTTCAAATGTGTGGGCGAATTCACCCACTTTTATTATCCGTCCTCTCTTATCCTTTTTTTCACATTCCTGCTTACTTTTTACGATGATGACTGCTTAAGATTTTTTTTTATGCTGAGGTATCGTTTACCTCTTGGCTTCACTGGTTCTGTGTGCGTCCTTTGATGTCTGGGACAGTGTTTGTACAAGTCTGAGGCAATAAGGCTCTTAAAGAATTAAAAACTGCAAGATTTTTCTGCCACAGTCTCTTACCCTCATGTAAGACAGACTCAGTTTCAGGAGAAGTTTCTTATCTAACCGTTGCAGCTAATGGTTTTGCTTGCATTGACTGGCCACGTGTTATTGTGTGTGTCACAGAAAACAGTTTCACAATAAATCCTTGGCAAAACTCCCAAATGTTGCCTAAACCTTTCTTTTTTTTCTGCCCACGTCCAAACATGTTAGGGAAATCTTTTACTGTAAAAATCGAGCACATATGCTCTTTTTGTTTTTTGTTTTTAGATGATATGAATAAAGCACTCTGAGCAAAACCTTTTTTGGCACACAGTTCAGTTAGTTCTGAGCAGAGGGACCAGCTCCATTCCTCTCTGCTTTTTGAGGCTTAGTTCAGTTCAGTTCAACTTGTAGTCTCCCGACGAGAGACAAATGGATAGTTGATTGTTCAGTTGAGTGTAGTCGTCGTCTGCTGCTGGGTTCAGTTATGTTTGCTGTTGGAAGTCAGATCAAATTAGGGTTGAACAATGCCAGTTTCTGTTTCATATGGAGTTAATAGATCAGCGTGACTTACCTGTTTACACTCTGATGAAAACACAAGACACGTGTATTATGGAAATGCAATATATTCTACATTGTGCTTGTGTTCAAATCTTAATGTGCTAAGTTAGCATTATCTTTTATTTCAATGTTATCTTTAAGCTGCTTTAAATTTCAAAGTATGCATTCAAAAAAATTAAAATTTTTCTGTGTTAATATTAGTGACTTGGACTGTTTGGTGTTGGTGTCAAACGGTTTTAAAGTTGTAGTTCTAGTTGCCCAAACTATTTGAAAAGAAAATGTCATTTTATTTTACAAGTTCCCAGCACACTTTAAGATAAAATATGTAGCATAACCTTATTGTTATATGTAAAGAAGAATCTGGGTTTATAAATATATATCCAGTTTCCATTTCTAGTATCAATTTCATTTGCATGAATAACCTTGTTTCTTTCGCAGACGGAGCGTGACGAATGGCTGCAGTTCCAGGCCTGACCTACAGGTGGCAGTGTCAGTTGCAGACCGCCTGAGAGCTGAGGCTGAAGAAGAACTCGCGGCGCTTCGAACAGCCCACGAGGACGTTGAGAGGGAGCTCGCCGTTTCCCAGCAGAGACAAAAGGAAGCTGACACTCAGCTGATCACCCTGAGAGGGGAGCTGGATGAGAGCAGGCAGAGACTGGCTACTCTCACCAATGCACCAGGCAAAACCGACAGCCAGGCTCCATGTCAGGAGCTGGAGAGGCCCAACAGAGAAGAAGTGACCCGGAGGGGAAGGGAGAGGGCGGCGTGCAGGTTGGGACGAGAAGGGACTGAAAGTAGGAGCCAAAACGAAGTGACAAAGGATGTTGTCGGCGAGGAGGCAAGAACAGACAGTAAGAGTGTGACTAAACGTTACCTGAGAAATGTGACCAATGAGGATCGGAGTGGAGAGGAGGTGAAATCCAGTGAGACGTTAAAGACTGTGGCCACAGAGAGGTCGAGGTGAGAAACAGTTTGAAATGAGAGAGCACATAAACAAATGAGGCTTTGTAACACGTTACTGAGGCTCCCTTAGAGCAGGTGAGCTGCTCAGACAGTGAAACACAAAACCGAGACACTCTCCTGTCTTTGACACAGTCGGCAAAAAGTGGATAACCGTTTCCAAATTTGGCCAGGACTGTGATTGTGGTTTCTCTTGAATGAGTTGCTCCCAATCCACAGGCCTCCACATGGCCACTTGAACAGTTTAATTTATAGCTTGAGTGGAGTGCAAAGGTTCTCCCAGCAAAAAAAAAAAGTAATCAAAGTCCTAACTATGCATTGTAATCTTACAGAAGCCTGTCAAGATTACCTGCTTCCTCGGACTCTCTCACCATTCAGAATGGAATCTCCCAGACAGGCACTGCAACAACACTTGGATCCGCAAACAAGGTGAGATACTTGGGTCACGTAAGAGTTCTGTTTTTTTTTTACCAGAAAGTGATAAAATACTTGGCATGTGGCATGATGTGCATTTATTGGTTTGACCTAATTTAAATGAATCTTTTGTTTTTAAGAACTTGGGGCAAATACGAGGTCTGAGAAGTCTGGATTGGCTAGACAGCAGGTCAACTATCGATACAGGTGTGTGTGTGTTTGGGGTACAGTGTAGTATTTTTCATTATTTTCCATTTTAATTTTACCTTTTAAAATTTATGAATTAGTGGCAACTAGTAAATATTAAAGAGCGTTGTTTATACAAGTTGATCTTGTATAAACAAGTTGATAATGTGAACAATTGCAATTTTAAAGCTGCACTGGTTTTTATATGTGCATATTGTGCAAGAGGAGGAGGCTTGTAAACGAAACCAGATGTGCTTACCATCGACCTCTTTAGCCGCTCCCAGCTCTATGAAGCATATGAGCATCTTTGAGCTCATTGTTTGGTTTTATGTTCTGCAGCTTTTATTATTGATTTACTCTCTTTGTGTTGTTTCCTACATCTACAGACAGCTGTTTTCAGCATAGGCTCTTGCGTCCTAATATACCACTACAGATGATACAGTGATAATTTGTGTTTTGTTTACCCTGTGCTGCTTTAAGTGTGTGGACGGAGTTTGTGTATACCGGGACCTGCTGTTGGGTAATGCAGTGTGGATGCTCCTTTTTGCAGGGAAACGTGAGGACTCTCTGAACAAGTACAACTCTGCCCTCAGTGAGTTGCCTCCCACGAAGTGAGTGTATATGCACACACACACACACACACACACACACACACACACACACACACACACACACAAACAATTGTGTCCAACCAAGAGACCAACCTAATTGCTGCATATTGTGTTAATTTAATTAGTTGTTTTGACCCAAGCACATTTGCCTGCTGAACTGAATAGAGCTTAATAATTTATAGGTAGTAAAACATATTTGTTACTCAAATTAACATGTTAGTTACATTTTCTTCCCAGTAGCTGCGAGGATGTTTTTGTAACCACACAGGGACAGCGTCTGTTGTGTTCATCAGCAGAAACGGTCTTGTTTTTGTCAGGTCTCAGGATGGGTTCAACCTTCTGCTGCGTCGCCATGGAGGCTCCAAGAGAAACTCGCTGCTGCGCTGGTGTCAAAATCAAACCCAAGGCTACAAGGTGATCATGAGCATGTTAACGCGTTCTGAAATTAATGACATATGGATTGTAAACCTAACGCTGTCAAAGAAGACAGTTTTCCATTTTATAGTTGTATTTGGTAGTGTCCACTTAGTGTAGTGCATCACATGGATTATATAAAAATACACAGACTCAAATGAATGCTTTTAATTATTTGCATCTGTACATCCTGTCATGAAGATCCAAAGTCTCATAACCACATTAAAAGGTTTATTTTGCTGCTTCAATTCAGCCTTTATTTCCAGAAACAATCAGGAAACTCAATTGTCCAACATGTTTTGAATGTATCGTGGTTATTAAATATTACACCTAGATTTTAAACAATGACTTTATTTCACTTTACTTGTACTGATGACTTTGTCTATTACATCTTAAGGCAATGAAACTCTTCTTTTTCCTCTTTATGGTTTTTAGAACATTGACATCACCAACTTCAGCAGCAGCTGGGTTGACGGTCTCGCATTCTGTGCCGTCTACCACAGCTACCTCCCCTCACACATCCCTTATAGCACTCTTACCCCAGAGACCAAGGTGGGAAGTGTGTCTTGTGACTGTCTAATGCACAGCATGGAGTGATTTATGGTGTTCCGTGTTAACAGTGTATTATTTTTTTTGTTTGTTTGTAGAGGGAGAATCTCAGTCTGGCATTTAAAACAGGGGAGGCTGTTGGGATTGTTCAAACCCTGGTAAGCCTCAGTGTCTTAACAAGTCCAGTCTATCATTTCACAAGTAAACTTCAACTCGGAGTGTAGATTGTGTTTGTGCCTCTAAATTTGATTCTTTCAACAGACACTTGAGGAGATGTTGAGAGCAGGCGGTCCTGACTGGCAACGGGTCCTGAGCTACGTGGAGAGCATGTATCGCCACTTCGAGATGTGACTGCTGGAGGCATAGAAAGACAAGACTATGGTGGAAATCCTTCGATGGGTCCTCAAATGAAATGAAGGGAGTTGAGTTGTTTGTAACGATGGCTCACTGAATGCTGTGCTTTATCTTTGATGGGTGATTGGAAACTTGAGAGGCTGATGTTCCTCCAAAGGTACCGTAAATTTATAAATGTGTGATGCTTTATGTTAAAGTGCAGGATGTTTTGAAAAACAACTCTAATACTGGCACAAAGCTTCTATATTTGAAGGGCATATGCAACGTTGCATTCTCTGGTGATTTCCATTAATTTTTAATGTGATTTGCTTGGGCAAGAAGAAGGGTGCGGAATCTTTGCATATACCTAAAATACGTAATAAGCACAGAAACTGAACTGAGCGCAGTATGAAGGTTTGTTGTGCTTACGTTACGTTACAGATTTTCTCATCCAAGCAGATGTTTGTATTAATGGATCTAAATGTTTCCTTCTTAGTTCTGTCTGCTAGAAATATTATAAAATTAGAAATATATAATAAACTGTTTTCCTCATGCCTAGTTTTTGGCATCGGAAAATGTCGTTTGATCAAGTAGCTGCTGTAGAAGTGATGAGGAAGTAAAGGGTTACCTTTTGATTGTTTTGCTGTTACTGCCAGTATTTTATTCCTTTTGACATTTTCATGTCTCCTACATACGAAGATTTAGTGGCTAGTATACAAGTTGAGAATTTGACCAACTGAGGAGGAGCGAACAAAACAACCTTTTAACACAAAGAAACGTAGAATATCGGGATTTTTCTCAGAGTACTGCTTAGAAAACGAAGTGCATGTACAGTACAGGTACAGTAGCTGTAGATGTCTGAACACTGGTACTTCACTGGCAGAAAGTACTGTATTGCATCATGCCCTTCATCATATGTTTTTTCTGCCAAAATGTTCAGCCTTTTAACTTGGTTTGAGATGCTTCTTGAACATTCCTCTTCTTCCCGGCCCTTTAAGCACTCCATGAATATGCACTTTTGTCAGCACTTTGCTGAATGTAACGACGTACAGGACGGTTATTAAAAGAAGTGCTGCAGTCCTTTAAGAGCAGTAATACGACTGCGGATCAGTAAGTAGATTACACAGACGCCGTGTGTGGCAGTGATTGAAATCTTTCGAAGTGCCTCCATGTTACCACAACTGTCCTTTTTTTTTAGGTGCTCAGGGGATGTGCATTAAAGTAGTGGCGGAGCGAAACTAAAAGCCTACATAGGAGCATACATCCAGTTCTAAGCTCATGTCACATCACCCCCTGCGTTCTTGCAGCGTGTACAGTACTGAGAAACAAATATGTTGTCATGTTTCTGTCAAAGGCGTCCGTGCCGCATAAATATTTTATTGTAAACTTGTTTATATGTAACTAGTGTGAAAAAACCAAAGAAATAAAATGTTTATATTGTGCAAGCAGTAATCTATGGATCCTGTTTATAACCATGTGACTTTCAAACGTACATGCATTTCTAAAAAAAAAAAAAGGTTTGAGCACATTTCAGTTTATACAAATTTAAAGACTAAATGAGCACCAATGTGTGGTAGTAAGTTGTAAATGATTAAAGTGTTCTCATCTCTTCTGTGTGTGTTCGGCTTCTCATTGGGGTCGAATGCTCAGTTTTAAGTGGGTAAGTTGCCCTTTATTCTAGTACCACCTGCTGGTAACGATGAGCAAATACCAGTGTCACATTCCTTGGTGAAAATTGCTTACTGTTAATCATCGGCCCTTATTGCTCTGTTTACTTAAAACCTTTAACATGTATTTTCGTGTGGCACAAATCGCTCTATGATATGTGTCCTACCCTTTTCAGTTTAACGGCAAGTGAGATTAATAGTTGTTGTTTTTGATAGGATAGATGGTTAAATTAACTGCATTTTGGTGACTGATCCCAGTTTTCTCTCAAGACAAAAGCTCATTAACATGCTGCTCTTCTGTTGTCCTGTCACTGTGTTATCACAGAGTAATTAAAATGTCAAACCTGTTTACCACATCCTTTAACTGAGGATTTGCTTTCCAAGAACGGCCCTGTGAAGAAGTAATGTTTATGAAACAACGCAGATTAAAATAGCAGCGGCTGTTTTCATGCCAAGAATGAAACTCCCAGGTGGTTTTGTGTCCCATATCACATGCAGCGTGGCATTCTTCCTGACATTGTCTGGATTGAATAGACAGATGAGACGTGTCCCCTTAGGCAAAGGTGTTAAGAGTGTGTATCCACTGTGTGTGAGAATATGGGCCTTCAGGCTAGTGTGTAACAATGTGTGTGTGAGCAAGTAAAGGGTGTTTGTGTGAAGGCAGGAGGTGGAGTCATGTAACGTGGTCCTGGTCAATTGAGTTAGTGGAACTGGTGGCCGTCACTTTGGCGTCTGAAGCAAATGTTGGACGTGTGACGAAGCGGCGCTGGCAGAAGAATGGACGGGATCTGGACCTTGGTTTTGCATTTGGGAGTTGTGTGTTTTGCTGTGCCTGGTTTGACTCAGGATTCATCAAGGCAAGTGGTGCAATCTTTTGTAAATGCAGTCGCAGTCATTTTTGAATGACTGAAACTGAATAAGTTTAATCCAGGTGTGTAGTTTCAAAAATAACGTCCAACTTTGTTTGGAAAAATCAGTAATCCCTTTGTTCCTTCAATACCTTTAGGACACTGTTTCTGATATCCGGTCCAGAAGAGTTGCATGCTGGGACTCCCACTTTGCTGGCTGTCACTGTCATTGCCGACTTCTCCGGCAGGGTGACCGCTGACCTGGCACAAGGCGACACCAGAGTAACCCAAACGCTGAACTTCCAAGGAGGTAGCGATGCAAAAGTTTTGATGTTTGTATTGGCATTCTAGCTTTTCATATGCTTAAATAATATTGTTGTTTCCTTTCAAGGTTTGACCAGTGTCCTCACTCTCCCTCCTGTGAGTTTGTTTTTCATTTTTCTCTATTAAATTCAGTGCAGTTTCCCTCACAAATAGAATCAAACAGCAGTCACCAGTGTGTCACCAGTCTTCTGATTGTGATTATAAAACAAATTCAGATTCCTGGCTCTGTAGCCCAGGATTCCCTCTTTAACCTGACTGTGAGAGGCTACAGGAATAACAGTCTGATTTTCACCAACACCACCACCCTCAGCGTCACCCTGAAAACCATCTCCACAGTCGTCCAAACAGACCGATCACGCTACCAACCAGGTGATACCGTCAGAATCCGAATTGTGTCTGTCCAGTTGGACAAACATCCGTATAAAGGAATAGTGGGAGTCTCCGTGCAGGTAGGTTTCGGTTTTCTGTTTCAGAAGACAAAGCTGCAGGAGGTGTTTGAAGCTGATGTTCCTTTATCACCTGCAGGATCCTGGAGGGAACATTGTTGACAGACGGGAGTCCTCAGGAATTCTGGGGATTGTGTTGCAGGAATTCAATTTATCCCAAATGTCTCCGCTTGGACTGTGGGCCATTACAACCACAGTAAATGTAGGGTGGATTTTTTTTATTTACTTTTGCCTGTCTGTTAAATAATGAACTAGAACATTAATTAAACATTATATATTATATAGTACATACAGTGTGTAAATTGCATATAATTATCTTACCTCTTATTCTGTTTACTGCAGGGTGTGACTGAAAAGAAAACATTTCTTGTGGATCATTATGGTAACATGTCCAGCTTATTTGTTGCAATATTCTAGGATGATTACATTGAAAATAATGCGAAGCAGAAACCACTATTTTGATTTGTCTAAAAATAATTTTCAATACGTTCATTTTTTAGATAAATTAGGCTTCAGAGTTAGATCAATCAAGCCCTAATAATTGTTGTTGGCCTTTCACTGCAGCTCAGCACAGAAACGCTATAAATGGAGGATTACTTTGTTACTTACTCAGACGGTGAAATCTTAATATTTGCACAAGCCACAAACTCTGGATTTTGTTCCCCACCACTTAAAGCTTTGTATAAAAACATATTTTAAAGGCCAGCACAAACAGAACTAATGAACATATCTGTTTGTGTTTCCATGGGCACCTGAATGATATTTTCTTTTAAGACAAAAACAGTGAACTCATTCTTTCGTACCTGCCTTTCCTACATCTTTTCTGACTGGCTGATTCAGAGCATCCACCCTTTGAAGTGCTGGTTAAGACAACTTCACAGCTCCTTGTCGGTGATGACCTCTCAGGCTCAGTGAGGACGCTGTAAGTTCAGCCGGCTCGTTCACACCAGGAACATCACATACGCCCATAAAAAGAATGTACGACAACATTAAATCATGGTTGATTTTAAATTATCCGAGTTAACTGAAAATATAAAAGAGATTGTATTCACTCCCTTTTTTTAAATGCCTCACCTACAACTCTCAGTTAGAGGAAATAGAGATCAGCTGTGTGTGTGTAGTCAATGTGTTTGAAAAGCCTGAAAGGTCCATTTACTGGAGAATCAGGATTCTGGCCAAAGTCTAAAGAGCATTCAACCTCTGCAAAATGATTAGTGAACATCAATAAATCAGATGGAAGATTTCCCAGGTCGCTGAATGATCCGATCGCTAAAATTGAGACGGAATTATTGTGTTGGGTGTGAACCAAACACACAACCTTGACTGTGACGTTTGAGGAAAGTACAGTATGTAGATGTTCAAGGCTGAAGGAGGCCTATCTGCACAGTCTTTATGGTGCAGATGCATCTACTAAATACTTAATTTTCTACGTAATTTTGATTATTTTGTAGAGATCTGTTCTCACTTTCACTGCAGATCAGCGCTGAAAAAATCCAAACTGAATCAGCCATGATTCATTGTTAACAACCTGAAATAAGCACTGTACATGCTGAAAGCTTTTCATAAAGTACTTTGGGCTTTTCCCTCAGTTACATCAGTGGACAACCTGTGCTGGCCACCTTGACTGTCTCAGTCAAACTGGCACCTGAGAACAAAAGCGCTGCGTCTTCAGTCATTTTAAATCAAACCACCGAGGTGAGGACCTGCTCATCCGTGGCATAGTTTCAACACTAGTAGTGAACAGTTGGTGTTTCCATAATGAAAGAATGTTCGTGCGTAATGACGTGGGCTATTGTCTAAACACCATTGTGCAGATTTACGGGTCGGCACAGTTTTTCTTCAGCAAAGATCAACTTCAAGCTCTATACAATTCGTCAGGAAATGGCGGCGATGCTCGTCTCCTTGTTGCAGTCTCTGTTAGCCACAGCTCCACAGGTGAAATAATCTTTAAAATAGTTTTTATGCTTAAATGTAATGTCAAACTAAAATGCATGTGCCATTAAATTGTCTTTGTCTTATTGCTTAAGGTTTTAATGTGAACAAAACAGTTGTGGTTCAGCTTAGACAAAACGCATTCCAGCTCACTTTCCAAGACTTTCCAAACACACTCAAACCGTCTTTATACTTTTCCACAAAAGTAAGTGAACTATTCCCGTTCTTTTGATTGTTGAATTTTAAAGATTTTTTCCGGTTTGCTCATTTCTCTTCCTGCGTCTGATCCACAGCTCAGGATCTTCAGATATGACAGAGCTCCTCTGACCTCAGCGGATCGAATGCATTCAGCTGTGGTTGAGGTCACTCAGAAACCATCCGCCATAAATCCCCCGATAACTCTGACACTTCAAGTGCCTGAGGATGGGAGCGTCCGCATTCAGTTTAAATTACAGGATCAAGTAGAGACAGTTTTTATTCGGGTGAGGGTTTTTTGGTTTACAGTAGCGGGAACTTGGGTCCTCCAGGAAAAGTGATATTCAGCAGTTTCACTTTGTGTAAGATGAGTCGTTTCAGTAAGAGCCCATGTTTAGCAGTAAGAGGAACGAGCAGAGGATCTGTGAACTTAGGTGACCTGTGGGGAAGTATCCTACTATTCTAAAAACAATTTGTGAGGCTTGTTTATCTTAATGGGACCAAGCAAAGATCAGTCATGGAGCAAAGGATTATTCTAGTCTACGTTTTCATTTTCAGGCCAGATTTCAGTCGAGTGAGGAAACACTGACGGTCCACAACAACTACCCCTCTCCCAGCGGCTCATATATTCAGATCTCCCCTAACATTACCCTGTCTGGACAGGTAACCACAAATGTATTTTGTTGCTTGGTGCTAAATGAAAATTCACCCTTTAACCCCTTGGCTAAATTGCTGTCTTAATTACGTAGATGTACTCAATTCATATTTAACTTTCAGATTGGATTTCCTGTTCAAATAAATGTGGAGAGCACCTTTCAACCAACGGCACTTCACTTTGTGGTAATGTATGTTTGGTCAAATAATAAACGAAGTCTGAATGCAAATATTATAACCTGCCTTTTTCCTTTCTGAATGAATGACAAATTGCATGTGCATATAAAGAATCTGGGGGATGCTGGGAGAAAAAGTGCTGTAAATCTTGCCACATGACAATTTAGTTTCCTCAGGTTGAAAATAAATCAAGCAAGACTTGACTGCATCCATTTGGTGTCAGTTTTATGTCTTACTGTTTTGCAGATAAATAGACTTTGACAGATGGGCCTTTTTTTAGTTATGAATATGTGAAAAAGCATCTTGCTTTCTTTGGAAATTCAGATCAAATGTATTTTCTCACTCCTTACCAGAAAACACGTGAATAATGAACATTTACTGTATGTATTTGCGCACAAAGTCTAAAACAAATCTAAACAACACATGTCAACCAATTATGTACATTAAAGAGTAATTCTCTTGTTATATTTCTACATTTAGCTCTAAATTATTTTTACATCTACTTACTATATTTTGAAAATTGTTGCCTTCATAGATCTGAAATTCCTTATATACTTGCTGTATATTGATTTGTCTCTTGATTGAACCATGATATTAATCACCAGCCTGTGACATTTTGATACAAAACAATTCTTCAGTCTTTGGAAATGAATTTGATTTCATTGCTTATCAACATGCTAAAATATTGCACTGTGCAGATCATAATAGAAAATGATGGACCTCACTGTTCTCATTATTCTTTCATACTAAAACGTTGTCAGATGCAAATAACAAAGTTTCTGTCTTTGTTGTTTTTCTTCCAGGTGAGCTCCGGAGGTAAAGTGGTGGACGCTGGAACCAAGAATTCCTCGTCCTTTTCCCTGACTCCCACGTTGTCCTGGTCTTCTGAGACCTGCATCACTGTGTACTGCATCCGTTCTAACGGAGAGGTCCCCAGTGACACGGCGCACATACTCATCAACCAATCCAACTACGTACTTTTACTTTTTTGCTCCATTACTCTGTCACATCGGTGAAACTGTTGCAGAATAAACCGGTGAACCTCTGTGTGTTTGCTGTTCTCAGGTGTCTCTAAGCTGGAGCAGGAATGAGGCACAGCTGGGTGAGCAAGTGTCACTCAGTGTCACTACCCATGAACGCATTTCCCAAGTAGCAATCGTGATTGTGGGGATTCATGGTGAGACTTCAGAGGATGACCAGGAATTAAAAGTAGAGCAGGTATGACAAAGGCAACACACAAACTAATCACAGCTTCTTTTTATTTTTAGTTTAACACAACCATTAGTTTTCTGTTGTGACTCTGTTGTGTCACTTGAATGAAGTAACATTACTTCTAGGCTCTGCATGGATGGATTGAACAAGCCTCCTGTGGTCAGGCCCAGGAGCTAGAGCCTCTACTGTGTTCCTATAGTTTGTTGGAGCTCAGCAAAGTGAGCGGGATAGATGCCCGAGGTTTTCTCATAGTCTGCCCATGATGATCTGAAGCTTTGAGTGGGCATTGTGTTCTCAGACAACAGGAGAAAAACATAATCTGCTGAAATTTAAACCTCTTCCCCACGAAATCACCTGTTCAGACAGTGACAGAGTTACACCACCACAAAGTTCTCCCAGTGACCTTATTCCTCTGGAGAATCTTCCCAGACACACTCTTCCCTGTCAGATGCTGTATTAAGTGTGTGTCCACTGAACCGGTTCTTCTGGATGTAACCCATCTGTCTGCTTTGTTAGGAAGTCTGCGGACAGCTTGGGACCTCATTGTATTGGGTGCATGACCCGAGGGTTACTGGTGGATGCTGGATGGAGGAAACAAAGCTTCACCACTGCGGGATGTCTTAATATGACTCCCTCATGATCTGCTATTAGTAGAACAGATACTCTCTACATCTGAGATTTAAATTTATACCATAGTTCACTTCCTAAGACCTGACCCACTTTGGGGATAATGCTGCATCATTTCTGAGTGTAACTTTAGCAACTACAATAAGACATTTACACTGCTTTTTATTTTCATGCCACAGCACTGTAATATAAGGACTCTGACCAATGCCAGACTTTACAAGGAAAACCAGCCTGATGGACCTAAGAATGGTATGATGATGATGATGATGATGATGATGATGATATAGTTAATCAGTGTGGGTCTTTATTCTTGGTGCCCTCTTGTGGTCATTATGGTCTCAACATTTTTAAAACTTGATTCCTTCCTTTTAATATTTAAACACAGCCTGTTTGACCTCCTTTTTTTTAGGGTTGTCAAAAACCCAAAATAAAGAGACATATTGGAGCCATTGGATGAATTTCAGTGAATCATTGTTGTGGTTAGACACTAATGTTAGGTGAGTCTTAAAGTGTAGCAGAATTATGACATTATGACAGCGATCAGTACTCCAGTCCATTGCATAGATTTGTGGTTTGTTCTTTCAGTGATGCAAAATGGACGAGTGGGAAAATAACAGTACCAGATGGTGTTACTGCTTTACAAGCTTTTGCCCTGGTAATGTCAGACAACCTGGGTTTGGGCTTCACTCAGGTGCCACAAAAGGTAAAAAAACACACACCACATCAACAGTTTATGTGCAACTTAAACCCAGTGATATGTCTCTTATTGTTAATGTTTCCCCCTAAATTGCAAGGTCAAAGTCTTGTATTTAACTAAATGTGATTTGGTATTTTTTTATTGTCGTGACTTTTTGTCATTTCCAGCTTACAGTGTCCAAAGATTTCTCTATGTCTCTGAATGTCCCATCATACCTAATCATAGGAGAGGAGATTGTGCTTGAAGTGAACATTATCAACCATCTGGAGCAGGAGCTAGAGGTACAGTATTCAGGATTCAGTTTGTGGTGAGCAGTATCCAGGATAAACTGCGATCGATAAATTGTCTGACCTGTCGCTGCAGTATTATTTCAGCCACAATGAATCCCTCACGAAAGATTTAAAATCGTATCTTAATATCTCCAATAATAAGCATGTATCACTGTGGTGTGAGGTGCACAGAAAGTTTCGTAGTGTTTGTTTGAAAAGATTTCCTTCCTGTGTGTTTCTCTCCACAGGTCATCGTGCTGCTCACACAGAACAAGGCCTTTAAATTTGTGTTGGAAAACAGGACGAATGTCTCTGTGATAAATGCCCAAAAACTTAACCTAGGCAGTCACGTCTCTGGTTCAGCCCTGTTCCCTGTAAGACCAGTAGCTCTGGGTGAGATAGAAATAACTGTGGATGCCGTATCTGCGGACGCCTCTGACAGCCTGGTTTGGAGAGTGCTCGTGAAGGTACGAGGTTTTAGAAATAATAGAAAATGTCTTCAGATTTGACTGGACTAGTGAGACTGAACATGTACTTGAGAGAAAGTGGTTTCTAATCTGAGAACATTACAAGTGCATTTAGACTTATGGATGCAGGACAAAAGGCAACATGCTACGTGGCTGCAGTTAATCCTGTAACAGTAAAACACTTCCTGTTCCTGAAGCCTGGGGGAGTTGAACAGTTCTTCTCCAAAACGATGTTCCTGGAGCTGGAACTGGAGAAAGACAGCAATTCCATTCCCATCTCCTTCTCATTTCCACCAAATGTGGTTCCGGGAAGCCGGAGGGCCCGTGCAGCACTGGTTGGTACGTCTACTTTTTATCCTCCCTGTTGTGCCAGTTCCATCTGAGTGCAGTTTGTGTTTCCTCTCACTCAATTACAGTAGGCATGTGTGTTCAGTGCTCACATTTTCCTTTGTCTTTCGATGATGAGCTTGGGTTAAAGCGCATAAAACTCCTGAAAACATTTAGGAAAGTTTATGGTTTGTGGTGGGTAGATTATGAACAGCTGTCAGACTTTTTGGCTTGGCATCGTTTACGTTGAGGGCATTTGTCACGGTCGAGAGGCAAGCTTTAGCATTTTCCTCAGCCAGAGCCAAATGTGCGGTTCCTGTGTTTGTTGTGATAGTCAGCTTTATTACACACAAAGCAAATGTGTAGGTTGGAGTTTCAGTCTCCGCTGTAGCTTTTCTGCTTGTGTTGGTGTTTTATAGTTTCCTCTGTTCTTCCATATGTTGTCAGTAAAAACCACAGCTCTGCCTCTCCAGACATTTCAAAAGAGGCAGTCGGTTGGTTTTCTTTGGCAGATACGTCCGTAGGTGCTACATTGGAAAGTTTCCTTAAAATCAATTAGCATTTCAAACTACTGCTTCTTGAAGCCACAACACACTAATTTCAGGTTCCTTACTCGTATTTATAGCTGCGTGACGGGTGAAGAAAAGAGAATGGAGCCTCAGTACTACTGTACATACTTACTGTACGGGTGGAGCGGGACCACGTTTTATAACCGTTATTTTCCTCTTCTGTCAGCCGTTCTACATTTACATGATGTCCTATGCAATGAAGACATGCAAGTCTTTGAAATGATTTTGATCCTCCTCAAATTCTGTCTGCTCTGATATGTAAACCAAACACATTGTTCAGTGAAACCTTCTCCGTTTCCTCCTGTGTTACTTATCCACAGGCGATATCTTGGGTTTGTCAATCCACAACATGGAGTCTCTGGTTCAAATGCCTCTTGGTTGTGGGGAGCAGAACATGATCCACTTTGCTCCAAGTATTTACGTTCTCCAGTACCTGGACAAGTCAACCCTGGACAACCAGGAGATCAGGAGCTGGGCTCTGAACTTTATGAGAGAGGGTGAGCAGCCTTTACGTGACTCACTGTCGGATCCTATGATAAATTATACAGTTTAGTACAAAACAACTACTGGAGTGTAATTTCTAGGTTGCATGCAGCGATTTTAGGAATGTGTCACCAAACCGAGTTCAATTTCATCTTACAACCATCAAAATGTTACATTATCTGCCTTCAGGATATGTAAGACAACTGTCCTACCAACGAGACGATGGCTCCTTTAGTGCTTTTGGAGCCAGCGACACATCTGGGAACACATGGTAGGTCACCACTGTAATCATAAAAAGTGTTGACTTACTATGAATCATAAATAGTCAGTGGTGGTAGTAGTAGTGTTGACATGTTAAAACAAGGGTAAATAATTTTCCAAATGTTTATGAGATTTCATTTAAGCATTTCATTTGAGATGTCCTTTGCAGTCATGTGTCCTTTGTATTGCATTTATACACAGTTTGTCTGACACTGATGTTCCTTCTGCTCCATCTGTGGTCCCAGGTTGACAGCTTTTGTGCTGCGGTGCTTCATCCAGGCTCAGACCTACATTCAGATAGAGCAGAGTGTCCTGACCAGAGCCATGACCTGGCTCTTGAAACGTCAGGGGCTTCGGGGAGAGTTCAGTGAGGTGGGCTCGCTGATTCACGCAGAGATGCAGGGAGGCCTGGAGAAGGGCCCAGTGGCACTCACTGCCTATGTGCTGATTGCACTGCTGGAGGATGAGACCTATGTGGTGTGTTTCAGTAAAGAACCTATAGAAAATAATTTTACTCCTTTGTTAACAACAAAAAAAATGACTGTACAATAAAGTCAATAGACAGTAATGAATTTTTGTCTGGTTTCTCTGTGTGAAGAGTGAATACCAGGGCAATGTGTCTCTGGCCCAGAGGTACCTGGAGAACCAAGTGTCCAGTGGAATTGTCAGTAACTACAGCCTGTGTCTGGTGACGTATGCTTTAACTTTGGCCAACAGTCCTGTGGCTGATGCTGCCCTCGCTGAGCTCAACACAAGAGCTGACCTCAGAGGTAATTCAGTACAGGTCTGATGTCGAGTGATGTGCAAAGACACACACCAATTACTATGGCTCAAACGTAAGACGTATATTCTGTTCCCACTATGATTCTCACACACACACACACACACACACACACACACACACACACACACACACACACACACACACACACACAGTTTCTGTCCTGTTATTTCAGTGTCTGTCGTTTTATTCCACAGATGGAGTAATGATGTGGACATCCTCTGCCGGCCTGGAGTCCAATAAGTGGGATGTGCACGCGGCCCAGATTGAGATGGTCTCTTATGTGCTGCTGGTTCATTTTAGGCGTGGCAACCTTGTTGAAGGCATCACACTCTTGAAGTGGTTAAGCAATCAGAGAAACCATCTAGGAGGCTACACCACAACACAGGTCGGACAAACTGCCAGACCAACAACTTTATAGAGAATAACTGATTCTTACTGAGGCGGACATAAAGCAGGAGCCTGCTGTATTGTACAGCTGTTCCCCAGTTGTGCTAGTTTATACAGATCTTGCTGTTATGCAGATACATGTTTATCTGTCACCTTTTCTTTCTCAGGACACAGTGGTTGCCCTCCAGGCTCTGGCTTACTATGCTGCGTTCAGTGGCGCCAATGCCATTGACCTCAGGCTTAATATAACTTCACCAGGATCTTCGTTAGCATCTGTGTTTGGTATAAACTCCACCACCTATCGGATCTATCAAAGCCAAGAGGTACTGAATCTGACGACTGATGCTCAATTTGTATATTTGGTGCTGTTTTTACTGTGACATTGCATTGTCTGGATTTTCTTTCTACTTTGACTTTGTTTTCAAGATCAATGCTGACCAGGATCTACACCTCAATATATACATGGAGGGCAGAGGATTTGCCATATTTCAGGTCTAGTATATAACTTTAGTGTTCTTGTTTTGTGAGTCAGCATTAGGCAATAAAACATCATAACTTCTTACAATGCAGTTGTTTCCTTACTGTACCTCCAACGTATTAGCTCAACATGAAGTATAATTTAAGCACCAGAGCATGAGCAGAATAAATTGAATGCAGCAGCTGTGCATTATAAGTAGTAGTGTGATGATAAACTGTCAGCACTGAACATCTGGAAGTCATACTGTAAGCTTCTACTGCTATCTGCATTTAGTCTGTCCAGATAGAATCACTCAGGAAGCCTTTGGCATAAAGGTGTAATCCTTTCACCGTGTCTTTTTCTTTGTTTCTTTTTTTTTGTCTGGTCTGCACATTCATCTGACATTCATCTACATGAATCCATGCAGTTGAATGTCTTTTACAACTTGGAGAGCAGCGTGTTTTCCCAGAACAACAACACAGACAAAGAGGCTTTTGCATTAAGTGTTGATATTGTTGATAACGGGAACCAGAATCAAATGATGTTGTCTGTCTGCACAAGGTAAATGTACACATTTTAAACATTTATTGTAATATGTCTTTCTATTTATCTTTATGATGAATGCTACATAACACCAGGGCCCTGGCCTCTTGCTCTTGTCCTCTCTAGTTTAAAGGAGAGTAAGGGGATACCTTATACAGGTATGGTCATATTGGACGTGGGCATGCTCAGTGGATTTTCGCCTGGAGCTGCTGCCCCAACAGATCTTATCCGGAAGATGGAGATACTTCCTGACAAAGTCATCTTGTACCTGGATTCAGTAAGAATTTCATCACTTCAGGGTCCAACATGAAAGATGAGCTGGGATCCCGATGGGTTTAGATGTACAAATATTTATTAAAAACTAGATCTGTTAGAAAAATTTTAGTGACCAGAGTAATTGTCATGAGAGGGAATGAAGTTTCAAAGCCTTTCAAAGGCAGCCCACACTGTACATAACCAGGCTGTTTGACAATTTATGTTTAAAAATATAATGATACATCAGACACATGTAAACGTTCACATGAAACTTTACCAATGATACTTAGATTTAGTTTTAAGAAAAGAAGTATGAAGGTGTATTGTTTATAAAATCATGATCAAATTTCATTTGCAGCTTAAAAACTCAGAGGTTTGCGTCAGCCTTCCAGTTATCAGAAAATACAAAGTTGCCAGAGTACAGGATGCTGTGGTGCAGGTTTACGACTACTACGAACCCAGTGAGTACAATTTTAAATAATCCTCTAATGTTACTGTTCAGTTCAGACTATGTAGGTTTGCATTATACACTGTGATGTAACTGTGCTGTCAGTGTATAAAGCTTTTATACTTAATGTGACTCAGATGATATTAAAATCATCCTCTGTTGTCTCACAGTGAGGCGAGCAACAAGGACCTACAACTTGGATGTTCTGCAGAGCCTGGTTTCCTGCTCCTTCTGCGGTGCAAACTGTGAACGCTGTAGGCCGGGAATCACCTTCATATCATCTCACTCAATAAACAGCGCCGCCAACAGCATAAGTTTCATAGTTCTTGGAATTTCTGCCTTTTTTATTGTTCTATAGTTAAAAAGAACAAAATGTAACTGAAAATATGAATGTGCATTGAGAAACACTGGAAGCTGTTTAGTTTTCTTCAGTCGAAAAGCATTTTCTTCACACGTGATTTGCATGCTGCTCCTCACTTTGCACCTTCTCCTGTTTTAAAGTGGGTTTGCTTTCAAAATGTTCCTGCCTTGCGTCAGAAATTGCTATCTTGGGAAAATCAAGTTTCAGTGACGCACTCTGCAAGTTGTTGGTTTATTACTATAAGAAACAAATTATCTTTTTTCAAATCTGTGAAACCTACCTCTGATGCATATTTTACTGACTGGAATCAAATGTTCAATAAATATCTAATGTGTAGTTGTAAGCACAACAAATGAACCAGATTGATTTTTTTCTAGTTCAGGCCATTTTGGATCAAAGTTCTCCTGATATATATGACATATGATGATACTCAGAGTTTTAAAATATGGCACCAACAAAGAAACTGTCTTGTTAAAGTAATTTGGAGTGACATAATATCTTAACTTACCCCTCTGCCATGTCACTTAGCTCTGAAGCAGAGGATTCAGGACGACATGCACATGAACACGTCCATTTTTAATTTTTTTTTACTAATAAATCTCATACTGGCTGCGTTTCCCTTGAAGGCAACAGTATAGCACCATGGGACTGCTGCTCAATTCCATATATTTTAGAGGGGTTTCTCTTTTGCATGGGTACAGACTGTAAATAAAGGCAACGACTTACTCTTAATGAATCCTCCAAACCCTGAAGAAAAATAAATGTTACAACATTACATAACAGTAAATCTGGTTTTGTACAGACATTTGCCTTGTTGAAATGTCCATTAAGTTACTGAATCTTTTCCAGCTCCCGGTGGTGAATGTGACCTTTGATCTCTTTGGAGGTAAGCCACATTCTACTCTTATGGCTTTAAAAGAAATACTGTCTTGGATGTTTTGTGATTTAATAGCAATGGATGTCTGGTTTTTATGTGTTAGATGTTTTTATAAGACTCATTGGGCAAAGCAGTTCCCCTGTAGGGGCAATAAAGCTTTTTGTTCATAAGCAAAAACAGAGATGGAATGAAGCTAAGGATGCCAGTTGTTGGACAAAAAAATCAAATTCATACTTCACACACTCCTATTCGCTTTTAGACTTTTTAACGTTTGGTTTCGGGAGAAGCGAAATAAATAGTTACAGCCTTTGGGAAGACGTGCCAGAATTGATTCCCTTCACTTATTCCCTGCTTCCAAATGAAGTGAGTTATTTAATAAAGTTGGTTCACAGCAGTACAGTTCCATAAAACAGCCATAAAATTACATTTTCTTTTAAACCAAAATTCAGAACATACTGTACATGACCACATACTGTAATTTCTTGTGCCTATTGTCTTCTCTAGACTCCACAGGGTTCATGTTTTGCCGGTATAAGACATTACATAAGCGTGTTCTGTCTTTGCATGCTCAGAACATGTTCTTATACATAAACAATATGGATATTAGGAAACTACAGCCCCACAGAAACCCTTTAGCACAGAGCAGGGTCCTACAGAAAAGTACATAAAAATATCCACTGCATTTTTCATTGTTCTTGGCATTAATCTTGGAGCTGCAGTGTCCCACTGACAAACACTAGATGGCAGGCTTGTTCTCGTAATAGTGATGTTTTCTAGCTTAGGTAAGATTTAAAGCCCTCATAAAGTCATGGCATCACAAACAAAAATTACCTCAGGCTCGCAGGGTTAACGTGTTTTTGATGTTATAATAACTCTGCTGCTCCTAATAAACACAAGTGCTTATCCTAGGGTGTGACGTCACCTAATATTCCTCTACTTGGAGCATTTTAGGAGAGTTGCAGTTTCTATTAACTTTTTGAGATGCAGAGAATTAATTAATTAATAATGGTCAACTGCTTCCGGTATGTCGTCATTTTTTTGTAAATGATTGCGTCTTTTAATAGTACAGAGGTTCTGAATATGTTTTGACAGAGGATAACAGCATAACATAAAGGTCACAGTGAATGACCCTGCTAACCAGGGCCTTGTGGGCCAGGCTACATAAACAGGCAATCAATCAGGGACATGCACTGGTCACAGTGTCATTCAGTTCCTGTGTTAGAGGGCTGTCGATGCTGAGGATTTAACTGACAAAGCGCTTAGGATGAGCGCAGAGAAAGTCTTAAAGGTTTAACGCGAGTTGAAAGAAAGCTTTGTACGCAAAAAGGTGCATGTGGGGGAGAGCGAGATTTACGTCTTTGCAGACCATCTATCTTTCGTTGGTTTGTCATTGTGTTGTGAAGAGCAATATGAAATTGAACAGAACAAAATGTAATCTTTCCCCCAGCATCTGCAGAAATCATCCATCTCCATTTCTGCAGAAGTTTCTGGAGGTTGTGATTGGGTCATATCGTGCCCAGAACGACAGTGAAGTCTAACCTCATAAATCAGGTCCATTGAATCTAATGACATTTAATAATAATCGCCCCCATCAATGTGGCTGAGAGAGCAATTGTGTTGGCAACCAGCTTGTCACCAAGGAGATGCACACTTAGGATAAACAAAGTGGAAAAAAAACACGATTATTTATGGCAGTACATCTCCTAATGGGAGCTATTAGAAAAACATGCAATATTGTTGTTGGACTCACTGTTACGAGAGGCAAGATGTGTTCTGTTTAGCTAATGAATTCATAGTGACGACAGGTTTTGCAGACAAATGTTCAAAATAGGATGTATTGCAAACTGAGGGAACTCTGTCTAGTTGATTTGATTTTATCAAACACACTAATCACCAAGGTCGGATTAAAATGCTGTGCGTACAGTATTTAAGTGCACTGCTTGTGTTGCTTTGTACACTCAGCAGTGGCAATGACAAGATATGTTGTAGTATTATAATGATAAACTGCATAATAAACACCATATAGTTTATAGTTCGTAACCACAGCTATTTCGCGTAGGGTGATGTGGCCACTTTGATTTGATTTATTTCGGTAAAACATTTATTCCGAAAACATAGACGCTAAATTGTTCTTTGTGGCCCTGCTCCAGATGACATCAGTAGGAAAGAATCACCGTCGCAACCAACAGGCTCATCATATGGAAACGTGCTGCTTCTGGCGTCAGGACAGAAAACGGCAAAAGCAGCAACAGCAAAGATGAATCAAAGAGAAAACTACCAGCTCCCATGCAATGCTACCTAAACAACTGCGAATGGGAGCAGGATGATGCGTTTGTTTGGCAAAGCACGCTCCATTCACCAGGGCGAGTCATGGAAAATCCTTTTGAGCTTCCATCCCACCCAGAGTGCGTGTGTTTAGACAACCCCGAGACAACCCTGCACAGGCCGAGTCCTGCAGACAAGTTCACAGGGGACTGCAGAGGAACAAAGCAGAGTTTAAGCTTGACTCAGCTGTCCTCCTTAAGGGAAGCCATCCCTCATGTTATCACCTTTGTATGATTTTCCCAGGTGGAGAGGAAACCAAACTTGGCGACTCTGGTTCACCCATTATAACGAGTGCAGACCATGTTTGGGTGTTAGTTAAGCGTGTGTGCACTGATGAACGCTATCTGCTTACGTGAGTCACTGTCTCTTTGTGTGTCAGCTGCTATTAGCTGCTTGTTTTTGTGTCTGCACGGTGTTATTTGTACAAGAATGAGCTGCTACAAGCCCAGTGACACACGTCACACACCGGAGACCGAAAAATGTAGACATAGCATGCGTCAACCGTTCCTCCTCGAGCCTCGTTATCGATTTCTTGACATGATTTCTTCAATCATGAAGAATTTGGAATTGCAGTAACTTCTACAAGTGGTGCTACATTCAGTAAGTAAAGACTGACTGACTGAGTGATGGTAGTCAGTGTTTGTCAATGGGAGCAGATGATCATTTGTTAACGGACCATCACGTGACGCTTTAGCTCACAGCTGGAGAACTCTGTGCAATTACATCCATAGACCATCTTAATGATGCAGCTCTTTATGAAGGAAACGCACATGGTATTGCTGCTAATAAGTGGCTGTGTTGTTACAGGCCTAGTTTGCAGTAAAGTTGAACACAAGCGATGGATTTACCAGCTACTTCCACAGCCCACCCTCTGTATTTGGTCAAGTGTGACCACTTCCCTTCTTCTCTGGCTGGACTGACGTTTCAGTGCAACACAATGAAGCTGTTTTCGTTGCGTTGAAAAAGCATCATTTGGAAAGTCTTTAGTGGTACCAGCTCTTAGAGTGTGATTGATTTATTCTGTCTGGCTCGGGATGGTTCCTCAACTCATCGCCTCTGTGCTCCATTCCTCCTGCTTGGCAGTGACTCAGTCAGGGTCTAAGTTTCTGTTCAATCCTTGTGTGTGTACGTGTGTGTGTGCATGCTAAAGAGCACGAGAACGAATGATTCACTGCATGAACCAGACTAAACGTAACCAGTGTTTCTCACACACAAAAACTCCAAACCATGACTCCAAATCCCAGTATGCCTTCTCTCACCTAGGTGCTTGCCTAGTTTTCCGCTCATTTTTCACCAGGGTCAGCTTTGCTACCCCAGATTCATCTGTCACACATTTCCTCAAGCTCACCGGCCAATTAGAGTAATCAGAAACAGGTGGAAATAGGTTTACGACACCGATCCCGTGTGTGTATGTGAAAGTGTGTTTTCGCTGTGTGCGGACATAAGACGGTTGGAGAGACAAAAAAAAAAGAAGAGAGGAAATCGAAGAAGGATTGTATATATGTGTGTAACAGGCAGGCTTATGAAAGAAACGCATATGTGTTTGCACAGATATATGTGACTGACATGGGATTATTATGTGTCTAAACCACAGCAAGAGTGGAAGTTCCTGCAGTCTGATTAGGACCCAAACACTGTCTGAGTCGTCTGGATTTGTGTGATCAAGTGCTCAGATTGCTCCAACGGAAAGACACAGACTGAGCAAAACACATGTGACGTGAAGGTTCATGCAGTAGCAGAGGCCGTGAGATTGATGAATGGAGGGAGCTGTGCAAATAAACCAGCCCGGGCTCAAAATACACTCTAGCTACACTGGTCCACAACACAAAATGTCCTGGTCCCGAAAGATGATGAAAATAAAGTACATTCAGCATCAAAACACATTTCGATGCCAAAACTATATTGAATGCTGCATTTTCCACCAAAAACGTAAGGAATGTCTGACATTTTCTGTTGTGTTTCCTGCCAGAAACGAACGGCTATCACACATTTTGACGTGAGACTGGATTGAATAAACACTCCTGCTTTGTTATTCCACTGACGTATGGAGGACTTGAAAGCTGATGGAAATAGTTGAGTCAGAGCTGAGATGGTGTGTACTGAATCAAATATGTAATTCGGTTTCACTGTCTGGCAGGTGTTCAGTAATTGTCTCACCACATAATGCAATTCTACATGTTGTATGAGCTCAAAATGCAAGAAATACGATATGAGCAGGATCAAAAGTGGTGTTTTCTTTTTTACTTCACCTGAACATAGTGACGTTGCTGCAGTTTCCTTACGTAACACTCTGGATCTTTCCATCCTAACGGGGACTCAGGGTCATCTGCTGTTGACCCTGAGTGAAGTTAAGCTCTGGGCTCAATCAGATTTCACTTCACTTCAAAAATTTAATCTTTAAAAAGTTTTAAACTCCAGTTTAATTAATATTCTGTTTATGACAAATTGTAATATTCGTTATATTCAGTGGCAATAAAAGCTTTAACATGTTAAAACAATTTTTAGCTAGTTTATTTACATTAAGTCCATTTGTTCATATGACAAATCTCGTGAGATTGGCTTTTTAGGTAAAATAAACTTTATAATTCGTGGTCCTTTAAAAATTGAGATATTTTGGCTTCAAACTAAAGGGTCTCAACTTTCACATTTCAAATACTGAATTATTTAACTTCTGGATGTCAGAGTGTTTTGTTGTATTTAAATGAAACCATCTGGGAATTTCAGAGAGGAAATGACAGCCCTGATAACACAGCAAAAACGATAACTTTGATATCTGAAACTGAGGCTGCCCTGATCTACACATCATCTCAGTTGAGGCTCTGCCTGTTTGTTGTTGTGGTGGCTGGTTTAGCTTTAACTACACAATGTTTGAAGTTTTCTTGCAAAAAGTACAACAACAAAAATGCTTTGTGTGTTGTAATAGTACAAAATTAATTGCAAATCAGAAAAAAATCTTTCATTGTATTAAAAAGTTTGCACAAGCTTTGAAGGAAGTTTGAAAAAAAAAAACATCCTGATAGTGAAGGGCAATTTATTTCAGCTTGCGGCTAAATTTACAACTTAATTTAAACTGAAAGACATAGATCTAAAATTATGTTTAGGCAATCTAAAAGTTTTCGGTGAAGGCAGGCTTGAGCATGTCACAGCTATTCAGATCACAGCTTTGTGGGACTAAACTACATTCGATCAGTGTAGAACTCTCTAAAATCAGAACTTTATGCTGAGGCTTAGTCACATTCAGGCCGCGTTCGGTCGATAAAACTGTGCAGACTGAGTTGTCCAGTACACTGACAGATATCCTCACACTTCATCATGGGACAGTTGACATGCTACTGTGCAATAGTCTGTCTCTCTTTCCGCTCTGTGCACAGCTCCGTCTGGTACCATCTGTCCTGTGATTTCAACATTGCTTATCTTGTTGTCTGAATATTTCCTGTCACGGTTTAAGGAGTTTTGCAGGAGGACGGATGTTATGACGATCAGATGTGCAATGCTTTTTGCGGCTGTGAGTAGTACTAGTGCACTTCTTTATTTAGTTTTTGTAAGTGTGTGATGACTCCCATAATCCTTTAAGTCACCTTTTCTGTCCCTTACTTATTCCTCTGAAGTGATTGATAATAGGTAAATACTCTACACAATTATACCTAAAAAGTATTTTCGACTTTTTTTGGCTGCATGTTGTATTTATTCCCAGTTGACGCACACAAAACAATTAGGAATTCCCACATCTGAATCAGTCATTATTTAAGGTGTGCTGCCGGGACTGTTTTCCTATCCCTCATCCGCAGACAGACTCTGCATGTACATGTACAGTATGAATGAGTGAACAAGTACTCCACCCAACGTTGAGGCTGCTGACACATCAAGCACCTCAGGGAAACACACGCAACGTGCTTTTGATTTTCACACCTCACTGTAAATCTCCCTGTCAATCTTGTGGTGCTTGGAGACGAGCTGAGCTCTTGCTGTGGCAGACGGACTCAACGGGAATGTCTGTCAGGACAACATATGTGGCCGGTTGGAGTGAAACCAAGCAGGGCTCCAGGACCCAAATCAGATCTGAATCTCGATTTTGTCAGCACTGTTGCCCGCACACCTCTGTTCAGCTCCACAGCCACATGATTTGCACCGTATAAGTTTGCAAAGGTTTGTGGCACATTGACCTTTTGTCAGTAATGGACTTTTATGCTTTTGCGTTGGAGGTGTTATATGTCTTAAATAGAAATGATTCCTTTTATTTAACTATTTAGTTTTGCACACAAAATGCCCTGCAAGTGAATTGTTAATATAATTTGTTTCAAGACTTGCCATCAAAATCTTTTACCCTGCCCGTCTTTCTGTCTGCCAGTCAAAGCATCACTCATCACATACCTCATCAGTTTTTTCTCTTAATGGTTAAAGCAATGCCCAATCTGACAGCGGATTTTTATGAGATCTTTATGAGAAAAAGGGACGTCCCTGCCAGTAGCTAATGCTATTTTTGTGGCCTTTGCGTGGAAAAGTTGGGGAACCCCTGATGGAGTCAACACTGTAGCGCAGAGTATTATTTATTTCCCATCTTTATTGATCTTTTGATTGAGAACTTTCAGAGCATGAAAGTAACATGAAGGGATGTGGAAGCTTATCGCACATCTGGACATCGTCATTCTAATGCTTGTTAGCTGGGGGTCATGCTGCTCTCGGGTTTTCATCTAAAGCCCTGTGGTGTTGACAGAGAGACCCTGCATTTAAATGAAGAACATCTATCTCTGTGTTTCCAGGATGGACATTATTAGGTTACTCAAGTTTATAACCTCTCTTTGCCCCATCTTCCACATCTGAAGCGGCCACATCACAGGTGTTCCGACTTACACACCTATCCGCCGTGTTGTTCTTCTTCCCTACTGTGACTCCCTCTGATCTGCTCGTACTGTATCGTGCATTGTCAAGCTGCTCCAGTGGCTGCTGCTGAATTATTGTTTGTATTCTGTGGAATTTTCCTTTTCTAACATCTTGCTTCAAACATCTGAGGTCCACGTGAGGTGGGTCGATCATCTGCTACCGTGGATTTTCTCCAGCGCTGGTTTGGTGTGGCTGCCCATGTACTTGAAAACACACTGAGTACAGCACCCGTACACACACAGTAGATTTCCTGCACATTTAATATAAATATGCACACATTAAACACACTAAAAGGGTATTTGGAATAAGTGAGATGGAAATCATTACAGTCCAGTGCTTGGGCGCAAGGTATCCATGACACCATTCTCCTGTTGTGGCAGACACATGCTTTGCTCATGACGCAATTCCTCAGTTGGCTGAGAGGTCATCCATTAATCCCAGGTGTCCTCAGGCAAGACACTGAACCCCATGTTGCTCTCGGTGGAGCGTGTCAGCACCTTGCATGGCAGTGTGTGAGTTGGCAAAATACAAGGGTGATATAAGGTCAAAAAAGACATGTTGGCATCTTGGGAAATGCGATGTTACACGTTATGTGAAGAAATTAGCTGGTCAGCTCACCTTAGCATGGACTGGAAAAAGAGGTAAACGGGAAATCTCGCTCTGTCAGGAAGTTCTTTTATTGGTAATATTTGGTTTGGATAAAAAAAATCCACGTGAGGTAAGTACACAACCATTGTGCATTTATTCCAGTGTGATTTAAGGTACTTGTTATATGTGTGTTTTTATTACATTAACTTTTAAAATTGAGAGGAAAATGTTATTCCCCTACATTTCTTCACAGCCACATGTACTTTGTACGTAGGTTGTCTCTTTAAAATATAAAAACTACAAATTAAAAAAATTGGTATCACAGAATAACCACCTTCAAGTTATTGAAATTAGCTGCACATTTATCAGCATTTAACACACATTTGACCTTTGATCCACATGAGTATTAATTACCATACATTTTTTATAATAATTGGCAATAATTTTCATCTTTTAAGTTTGTTGAACAATCTGAATTAGACTTGCAAGAATGTGTAAATTATCGAATAAAAAAGCGCAGTTTTATTTTGCGAGATAATTATGTATTTTAAGTTCGCCTTAGTATTTCAGCTTAAGTGAAGAATTTGAAATAGAACTTTTAGGCATCAATCAAACAAACACCACAACCTCACCAACGTGTGCTGGTGCCAGCACCTGTGTTACTCGTAATAAATCAAAACAGGAAGACGGCCGCACACAGACACAATTATTTTCTCTAATGGAGCAACAGAATTTTTGGCCCCTGATGAAAGCTCAGGCTAAAACGCCTTGATTTCATAGGATGTTGCTTCATCAATAAAGAAAAAAGTAAGCGTGTGTGCGGTCCTCTTAATTTCTTGATTTATTAAAAAGCACTTTTACTTTTAGTAGAGTATCGTTTTATGCAAAACTTGCAGTTTTATTCAAATTGACCTTTGTGTTCTCAGACCACCTCTGATCCCAAAGAAATGAGCAAATGTATTTCCCCAAATGTCAGATGATTTTTTAAATGTTTTTCTTCCCCATCAATCTTTATCAAAGAAACTTTACCCCAGATTTCTCAAGTCGAGCTGCTCAGCGGTGACAAGAAGACAGCGTGGATGTGTGGAACAAGACGAATGTCACCAAAGTGTCATTATAAATGAACACATGCTGAACAAAAAACTGCTCCCCTTCAGCCTGGGAAGAGTTTGTTGTAACTTTCTTCTCAGCGTTGTTACGGACTCATTCACTTTGTTTCTTGTAAACTTCCCCTTTGAACTATACGTGAGGCAGAGACGTCTAATGGATGGAGACAAATGGAGTGGAGGCACTCTGAGCCCCCTAAACTGCTGAGACAGGGAACAAGGGTTGAAACGTAATAGCTGTGACCTAAATAGATTTTACAGCAGCTCCTTCGTCGTAGGGGGAGCTGACACATGCAGAAAGCATCAAGCAGAGGTGAGCAGAAGTAGACATTATCTTGCTCTTTGCACAGTCTACCATGAAATATCATTGGGTTAAGCTCAATGCCATGCGAGCCACAGCCTGTGGAGAACGGATAGGAGCTGTGAAAGCCAGTCATGCCAAGTCTTACATAACCATATCCAGGCAGGCTGTTTTCCAGCTCGCCCCAAATCCAAAACCCAGCCCTTTTTTTTTCCAGGTAACCTCTGAAAATGTTTCTTTGAGAGAATGAGATGATGAATTACAGCAGTGGCGATGACGGGAAGCTCGATTCGCGTGATAACAAAAACAAAAACGTGTCAGGCTACTGAAGATAGAACATTGTGAAGATTCATTGAATATCGAGCGAAAAGGGGCCTTCTTTTCTCTTCAGTGCAGCAGGAGCCTTTATGTGGTCTAGATCTCTTCTGATGATGGAAGCCAGGACCACCAAGCCCCGAGGGAGTTGGGGATGGACATCCATCTGTATCAGAAACCGCCATCTCCCTATAATGGGCCTCTTTTCAGGAGACGCTGCGGAGCCTCCATGGTGAACACTAGAATCTGCTGAGATGAAGTCATGGAAAATCCAGGGCCCCAAACGTTGTAATTGCTTGATTAGATAGACCTCTCTCCCTCAACTATTTCTCGTCTCTCTTTCCCCACATACTGTGAGTGCACACGCTGATGAGAACGTAAAGCTGAGAGCTCCTTCTGGAAGGTGTGCAGGCCTCCATGTGCCTCCACGTGCACACACTGCACCAGTTGTTGGAGCTGAATTATTGCCTGACTTTTCTTTGTGGTTCTCTGATTTAGAGCCGTACTTTCCACTTCAAACCGCGGCGCTCACATGCCGCCGTGCAGGTCGTGGATGATACCGCTGGGAGGAGCGTGGGTGTGGGTGTCTGTGTGCTCGGGGAGGTGATTTGTGTTTTCTTTCCTTGCTGAATCACACTGTCAGCATCTCCACCCTTTGTCAAGCTGTAAGCGTAAAAAAACATGGGTTCTAACGAGAATCTGATCAGACGTTCACTGCAGCGAATTTAAAGAACCTTGTTAACCAGCCAAAGTGTCATTCATTGTAGATATTATATCATCTGATCAAATGTGGGCTAGTTAATATTTAACATCATGCTTTTGATTTTACAGACCCACTGGGAGGCACGTGGCCCATTAAGAGCCCAGTATCTACTTTGCACTACAGAACACAGGTTGTTCACAGCACTCAGGGGCCACACTTGTGCTGCCTTTACAGCAAACCTAACATCAACACTTGCCTTTCTGCTCGAACGCCCAAGGTGAATCTCCTCCTTGGCAAAGTCCTTCTGCCACTTGAGCGGCGAAGTGCTATGACATCAGCGGAGATCGCCGAAGCTGAGAGGCAGCAAAGCAGCAGAACAGCCAGATGAAATATTCATCTTTACCGTGCTGCGCAATCTCATGCTATAAGAAGACTTGTTCTCGGAGACGATTCCTTGCCAAGAGGAATGGTTCTGAAATCAGTCTTGTCTGCATCTCTTGGAATGATGGATTTCAATGTATGGACAGAAAGTAGCTCAGAACCCTACGGCTTTGGGTCTCATTCCTGCATGCAGATAACAACCCAACTGATCTGACTTTTCTCAGTTGGTCCCATGTGATTACTCGGTCCTTGGCTGTCTGATAACACAGCAACACACTCATTCATCCAGTCAGCTCTGAGCTGTTCAACACATGCACACCAAGTTAAAGGATTTCCTCCTGTCATAAGTTTCTGCCATCCCTCTCAGTGCACACAAGACTTATGACATGCCCCCGTGCTGATGTCATTATTGTGTAAAGATTTAAGCAACAGATTGAAATACCTGCTGGGGACAGAGAGCAGGTCTTTCCCGAGCACTTAATTTCATAGAAAAATATTTTGATTCCCCTTCACTGTGGTCTTGACATGACTGCAGCTTAAAAAGCAATCTTACCTCAATATTTTAGTTCTGATTTGCATGTGTTTAAACATTTCACCACATGCGCTGGCACATTCTCTCAAACGAGCATTTTCATTTAAAGCACAGTGTTCTGTAGCAGCTGGATGCGAGCTAATGAGAAATAATAACAGGGCAATCAGGCTGCTGATTGTGAAATTGAGAACCTTTTTACCCAGTAAGGCCAGGACAACATTATTCTTGGTGTAAAAGTGTCACAATGCATTTCCAACATTTCCATTATAATAAAACAAAGTGGTCATTTTTACTGCAGACAAATTAACATCTCTTCTGGGAAGCGAGGTGATAAACCTATCAGCATCGACTAAGTCTGTGGAATAAACTCACCACATGAAGTCATCTGCAAAGTCAAAACTGTAGAAAACAGTGATTTGAGTTTTAATACAGCAATAAACGGAGTTATATTTAAACAGCATTCTGATGTTTCGGTTCAAATGTTATGTAAGCATTTTAGGCCTTTTTAAAGAGGATAGACTAAACAGAAACAGCTCAGTGGTTTCAGTTACAAACAGGAAGCTTCAACCATAGAATGTGTGTGTGTGTGCCTGTGTGTGTTCACTGCTTAGAACTGGGTGGGCGCGCAAACATTACACACAGGAAGCGAAGGAAGAAAGGATAACTAATGCAGAGTAGTTTTGTTTTTATATAAATATATATACAATTTCTTTTACCCTTATTACGATAACATTTTTATCGACTGGTTTTAAAATAATCCTGTTTAACCACATGAAACTATGAAAAACATTCATTTGTCGGTAAAATGGAGGTAAACCCGCTTCACACAATAATAGTAATGATAACAAAGACTGAAGTTGCCAAACAAATACATTTCTATGACACCTGTAATTGTCCGTCGGACTGTGAAACTCATTCTGTAAAACATTTGTGAACAAAAATAAAGTAGCAGCGCTTCAAGAATTGAGCTTCAGTTTAAATACGGTCGCTCTGATAAATCCATTGTGAAGACATGTATGAAGGTTTCATTAGCTGAAGGTTTTAAATATATATGAGTTTTTCTCGCCTACTGTAAATCAAAACTGTTTGACCAGTGACAAATATGAGACTTACTGTAGGTCTAATTTACATCCGACCTTCGTCATCATAAAGAGCGAAATGCTGGGGTGAGCTGGCAGCTCAGTGGTACATGCTGTACTAGGGGTTTGTCTCATCAACTGTAAATTAAAACTGTTCAACCAACTTATCTATTAGTGACATAACTGCTGCATCTGCTTCCACCCATCTTCATGATCATAGAGTCAAATGAGTTGGTTGCTCAGTACAAAACTACTTTATAATAATATGCACATTTAAAGGTGATGCTTCTTCACATGCATCTCTCTCTTTTTGTTGCCTAAATGAAAAACATTCAAACGCGTGAGTCAGGAGGTGACGTTCAAAGGTTCCTGTAGACATGGTTCATTGTTAGACGTGCATTGATGTGCTGTACACATCTCAATGCAGGAACCACCAGGACACACCATGCAGGCACACGTTTTACACTCTGTATCACTGGAAACATGTCCAGTGTTACAACATACCTGCTTGGGATGGCGTGTTATTCCTACTGCTGTAAATCTTATCTTTTTATTATCCCTGAATTGCTCCAAACCAAAATGTCTTTGTGCTGATTTTTGATCAGTTCTCACTCCAGAGTACATGTTGTTAGTGGCTGCAGGCTACTATTACAGCATTACGATCAGCTAAACAGATTCTTCTCCACAACAGGAAATATCATATTATGTGGAATGACAGCAGGTATAAAACAAAATAAAATTATGCATGTGCTGCATGTCAGCAAAGGATAAGAGTATTTTAAATGCACTTTCCAGACGTGCTGTGCAACTTCCAAACCTCAGGAGCTGGAAACAATCCACTTATTTTCCACATCTCACTTTCCAGAACGGTTAAATAATTCTGTGTGTACTTTACCATCTGCCAATCATCACGTAGACGTGTTTGCCATTTTGTGAAGTTATAACACCTTATCAGTCAAATCAAATCAGGAGATAAAGATAATGCTTAAAAAAGAAATCTTTTATAACTTTAAGCCTGCTCACGCTTCGTCACTGCGAGTGTGACACTGTCACTCCGAAGTGAACGTGGTTGACTCTTGTTGATCAAGAGGTGCTAATTGTGGTGGCAGCTGTTTCCTCGAGAGGCCGTGTGCCTGCAGTTTGCTGACATTTGGTGTGAAAGTGTCAAATGCTATTATAAGACACAAACAATCCTTCATTATAAAATTTTAAAAAGTCCTATAAAACTTTAGCAGGCAAAAATTATACGTTGAGTTTTAGTAGATCACTTTGTATGTAAGGGTCAGACTGTTTCTGGGATTAATTTGTTGTGTTTAGGAGATGGTGTGATTATCCTAATGTGATAATGATGTTAGCAGCCTGTCATTTTCTCCTTCTTGCCAGTGGTGCCCTGTAAGTGAAAAAAGAAGAAAAGAAAATGCAGTCATGACATCAGCTCAACTCAATCTCAACCAGCAGTCTTTGCTTCTGACACAATCCGTCTGCCTTCGGAGTGACCTCATACTTAATTTAACTGATGGTGAACAAACCAAAATGGAAGGTGCTGATGGCAAAGGTGTCAGTGATGAAAAGTGTCCAGAGGATATTTTCCACAGCAAACCGATGAACGATGAACGCCACCAAATGAGGTCATGTCACCATTTCTTCCTTTCTTTAGGCATGTGTAAAAAAAAAAAGTGTTGAAAAAAGGTCATCTTGGGAATTCGAGCCCCTTGCGACCCACTGGCAGTGCAGGGAATTCTGTCTTTTCAAGCGCCCACTGGGCTTCGTGATTAGTTTCCAAGGCTTTCATGCAAATTTTGCTCCCAGGCTTCATTTTCCGCTCATTAAAAACAGGCACTCAAACTCCGGTTCAGCACGACAAATCTCTCTGGCCATCGCATTTCTCTGCTAAAACAATACAACACTGTGTCGACTCAGCACTTCACAGCTCTTCCCACGTTTGTTGAGCGAGGACGCCTGGTGCTCAGACGGGACTGTTTTATTGACTGTTGGAGAGAAGGTTCAGAGATGTGCGTGCCGTAGGTGGTGATTCACACACAAATGCATTAGCTCAAATATACATTACATCACCGTGGTGTGGGAGCTTATGCCTCTGACAAGTGGGGTTGAGTTACCTGCTGTTGCTGCCATCAAGGTTTCCCTCCTTCAGCTTCATTTCTAAGCCGTGGCAGTGTTTGTAGTGGTGCTCTTTGTGAACGTATTAGGGATGTGAGGGTAATGTCTGTGAGTGTGCTGACAGCAGGGAACTCGAAGACAGAAATAATCACACGCTCGCAGGAAGTGGACTTGACTGATCTGGGTCTGATCGTTACCTGAAAGCATGACCTCACTTGGCTGTGACCAGCTTGGAATAAAGCTGGAGTTGCCATTAGGAGCTCGTAAAAAACTTCTGTGCATTCAACACCAGGTGACCACAAACAAACACTTTGTCTGTTCTTTTACATTTACATACTCGATATTGCATTTAACGTTTTAGTCGTGGAGTATTACTGGATATTAGTTTTACAAGAGGCTGATCTGAAAATGTGCAAATCAGGTCTCTGCTGAGGAACCAGTGTGTTTTTTTTTCTTTTACATCTGTTAACAATTAACGAACCTCAAAGTGAAGATCCCAGAAAGACAGAAATCGTTACACAGTTGGAAAAAGAACTGGCAATTTAGCTGATTTATATAATGTAGCTGCCTATAGTTTGCAATCATTTTATAATGCTTTCATTTTCATTCCATGATATTTATTGCTACTGAATATGTCTGAGGTGGGTTTTTGGATAAATGTTCATTTGTGTTTGGACAATGTTGCTCTGTTCTATTTGAAGAGATATTTGGGTTTGAGGGTTGCTGATGCAAGCGTGTACTTGTTAACATTTTGCTTTCGCTTTTTGAAAAAAATGTGTGTAATTTGTTCATTACATGTAACAAATTCTTCACCAAAGTCGATTCCTAAAGTCACCAGAAAACAAAGCCGAGTCACTGAGCCAGAATGTGCGTTCACCATAATTTCAGCTGTGCTTGATTACTTGAAACTTCTGTAACCAAAGGCTGTCTGCAGTCTGCTGCCTCCACGCAGAGACTGTAGCTACAGTACTGAGCTTTTTTCTTCACTGCTGAGGCAGGATGTCAATAAACTCACCAAAGCTTCTGGTCAAGCCAGACAGAGGAACTGCTCTGAGGCATTTTATGGAGGATGTCGTAAGTTCAACACACATATGCTGAACATATTCACATATGCTGCCAGAGAGCTGAAAATGGAATCTTATGTACAGTACATTACACTCGGGGAGGAACAGTAAATATGCAGCCTCCACCTACTCTAAACACCAGCGTGAGTGTGTAGTATTTTAAAAAATATACATTCTGTTTCTCTTTCTGTGATTTATTGAACGAGGCCTCAATCTGTGCAGAGGGAAGGAGCAGCGATGCTGTCCGACTGCATCTCATATGTAGCCCAGGGTTACACATACCAAGGAGCGTGGCAGGACACCACAGTGAGTGATGCATTACTTAGCAGGCCTTTTATTTGTTATTCTTTGCTTCTTAAACCTTTAAAAGGGTCACGGGTCAAAGGGACTGCCTGGGGAGAGATGTAGCTGGCTGACTAAGAAAACAGCATGGTAGTAGTATTAGCTGGAGAGTGTGGAGAGGAGCACGGACACTGCAGAGCCCCCAAGGAAGGAGGACAGGACCAGGATCTGATAATGGGATCCACAGCGGAGAGGAATGACGTCACAATGAAAGACAAGCAGACGGACGACGTGTGGATGAGCACGCGGGGGAAGCGAAACTTGCATATAGATCACAGATGTAACACTAGCTCTGGAAAACATTTGATTGTGTTCAGCTGAACTTTAGTGTATGTCCTCACTTACACAAGGGTGGAATTTGGTTTTACAGTAAGTAAAAGTATATTCACAGAGGTGCACAGCCAGATGTTACGCTCACTGATGTGCAAACAATACAACTGCCTGTGCTGTCACTGCAGTTTCGCTACAGCTCCTCATGTTCTCACAATCCTCATCATAAGTCAGCAGGTTAGTTAAAATATGCTTCATCTGGTGTTGGCGGTTTGGGGTTAGGTCGTAACCAGCAGGTGTCACTGTTCATCTGCAGCTGCTTCTTTCTGAATGAAAAAAAAAAATGCTGAGGGCTGATAGCTTAAAGATTAAAGCTTCTGATAACATATCAGATGTCTGTAACCACTGTCTGAAAATATGGCGAGTCTGAGAAATGTTCCATCCCTTAAACACACATGCTGAAGCTATCTTACCGTACTCTGACCCCTCTGAGAACTGCCTCAAGGCTCCTCATATGTAGTCTGTTAGAAACAAATGATGTTAGCATGTGCTTTCAGAAATAATAACCTTGGTAATAACAGCGCTGGTGAAGACTCTGCTATTTCAGAGTTGTAGCTTTGAGTTTTTGTTGAGCAAAACTAGACTAAAACCAAGAAGATCGTCAGTGGATCGGTGGATCATGCAGGCTGCCACTGCACAAAAATGCAGTGCTACTTGTAGAAATGTCAGTACGATACTAATAACGTGTTGGAACACTCCTAAATCATCTTGAATTTGACGGCACGGGTGGAATGACACAAAGGCACGATTACAAAGGCTTTGTGACCTTTTCTCAAAAGCAGATGCACATAGATCAAGGTGAACCTGTGTTTGAAGATGAAAGTGAGCTCATTCACTCCGAGCATCAGGGTGACTTTGGTCCTGCGCCTCCTTTAATGACATGGATCATCACTGAGAATAACCATGTAGTTGTGTTTATCATATTAAAGCAGGTACAAGCTACAACTCATGAGAAAATGAAATACTGGTTTGTAAGCATGTTTCAGCATTTCTAAGGTAGTTATGTCATTTGGCTTCATTTAAATTGAATACATTTCATTTCTGACAGTGGTGCTGCACCATCACTTTTAACTGTCTCTTCATCAAACAAATTTATTTCCAACACACCACTGATCCCTCTTTGATATCTAACTAGTAGAATAAAGCAAACACAGATTCTCATGGATCATGGGTTTTTTAAGGATTATGAATCCATTCAATTATCCCAAGTAATGATCCCAAGTTAATCCTGTAAACTGTTGCTGTGAAGTGGACTTGCTTCCAGATGTGATTACCTGGAATTTGGATGAATCATTTCCACCACTACTTGGACCCCTGGTAGTAAGTTGTTTATTTGGGAAAGAAATCCAGTTACACAAAGAGTTTCGATCTCACCGATGCTTCGCTCTCATATCTCTTTAGGAATAATTTACCATTTTAATCTTTGTTCTCTGGTATATGAAGTCCTTAAGCAAGCATTTTCCTTAACACTTATTGTCTCTGGGGCTTTCTCTGTGTCAAGCCCTTTCTGTGCTGTGTTGACATGGGCGAACATGTGAGCATCTCTCTCATCTTCAACTTTACAGAACCCCAAACCACAGGCCACATGAAGCCCTGTGCTCCTGACACACATCTGGGGCATCTGGATGCTGCAGGATACTAACAAGGAGACATGTACAAACAGAGCTTCATGCCCACAAGTGCAGATGCTTGAACACAGAAAACAGGAACACACTAACAGTCACATTTACTCATTAGCTGCAAATGTTCAACGTGAATTAGTGTGTTCCTGGGGACATTCCACTGAAATCTCCCCGCTTGTCTGGACATGTTGTCACCTTTCTGTCCTTTAAATTGATTCATTTTCCAGAATTCTTTTTTAAATCATTTACTTTTAAAACTCAGAAGGGCTCATTTACACGTCAACCTTATGTCAATGAAATCCTCCAGATTTTCAACATACCTACGGGCTCGCTGTGACTAATGCTGAGTTTTAACTTTCAAAACTGGTCTGAACTAAGCTGTAATAAGTTTAAGGAGCTCTAATGACACTTAATTGTCTTTGAGCAGGGGCTACGCCAGGGGGCAGACCCACATGTCATCAAGTTCTGGGATAGCAAGCCTGAACATGAATGGAAATTGCTGACCTGGCTAATGATTGAACCAAAGAACAATGGTCATTTCACTGACTTGAGTTCTGTTCACTGCTCTTAGGTGGTAAAAAAGAAGAAAATCATCTAATTAATCCCTGGTAAGTAGAGCCGGAGGCTGAGAAAAAGAGGCAACAACAACGTTAGTATGAATTTATGCATTCACATTTTCCAGCAGTCTACTATAAGAGAGAAGCAATGTTTTTTTCTCAAAGAGCGTCAGAAAAATAAAACTTAGTATACGTTGATTCAGTTCAGTCATTCTCCGTGTTGAGACATTGTGCCAGTAACCACACACCAGTCCTACAGTATTCCGTCCTCTGTTTACCAAACTCTATCATAGTGGCCAATGGGAAACCCCTATCCTCTCTAATCACTTTTTACTGGATTTTACACTGAGGATGTCGAGCCATACAAGTAACCAACCGAAAGCCATCTGTGGCCACCAAGCTCTCAGATGTGGCGGTGGAAAGGGTTTGAGTCTATCACTGATCCACCGAGCAAAGACGAACCCTGAAATTTGCACCATGTATGCTACAGTGTGCCTCTCCTTTTCTGTCTGCCCAGCAATTTTCTTAACTGATGCAGATGCTCAGAGGGCAAGAAACCAGATTCCATGTGTCCCACAGTCGCACGGATGCAAAGTGAAATTCTTTACGTTATGGTAATTTTTTTAATCAAAAGATCCTCTTTAAACTGCCCTTGGATCAGTTTTTGCAAGATCGTTCATTCAGATTGCGGTTTGGTCTAAAAGAACACGTAAGCTGATCCTTGATATCTGAGAAGGACAGCTCCACACCAGAGTCAGGGGTTTCAGGCCATACATGAGGTTTGGCTCGTCGAGGGAGATTTTCCAACCCTGGACATGGCAGGTCCAGCTGCTTTTTCTCTGCTTCATATAGGCAGCACCTACTCACATAAAGGCTGAGCTCATTTTTACAGAAACACGTAACCCCTGGGGTTTAACACTCACAATCAAGTGTTTTAGTCGGGGTCATTTTACGACACCATGAAAACCCCAACATCTAAATTTAGCTACATTTGAAGACAATTACCTCTTTAATTTAATTGTTGTGAGCACTTAAAGCCTATTTTTATCTGAGTTAAGGTGTGAACTGAAAAGAGTGACACAGTGAACTGTAATCTGACTCTGCTGTTGCTTTTTAGCTGTGTGAAGCATTTTAGCACCTTTTAGCTCTGGGGTCCGTAACCTTAAACACTCAAAGAGCCATTTGGACCCATTTCCCACAGAAAACAAAACACCGGGAGCCACAAAACCCTTTTGACATCTAAAACGAAGATAACACGGCATAAATCCTTTTTTTTTACCTTTATGCATTTGTGAAATCAGTGAACTGCCACAGAGAAAACTTTTTTTTTTCTGCATGCTACAAAAAAAAAAGCTGGTTTGAAGGTTACTTTCAAATAAAATACCCAATGTCTATTTTATTCTTCCTTGTATTTGTGAAATAAAAAGCAGAACTTAAATTATCCTCCCCTCAGCAAACCAAAAATGCTGTGTGCTTCTGTGTGCTGTCATCCTATTATCACGTGTATTGGAGGGCGCAGTCAGCTGTCAACCTGAATAAAAAAGAACAATTTCACCGAACAATATAAAATATACATTAGCAAAATAATAGTCAATGAAATATTTATTTTACTTGGTGATTGTGATTAAACATCAGAGCCTGCCCATCGGGCATCTTTACACAGAATTGTAAGCTGTCATCTGTGAGGCGTGAGCCATGTTTGTTTTTGATATAGTTTATGTTGGAGATCAACAGAGTCATACTTTTTCATGTTCATAAGTGTCGGGGATGGTATTCCATGTTTCCAACACAAGTTTGTCCGGTTTGGAAAGGTTTTCAATATCACTCGATTTGTGATTCTCACCAAATATGGCCCAACATCTTTTTCAACATTTTCGAAAGCCACAGGGAGCCGCAGCAGAGGGCTGAAAGAGCCGTGCGGCACCGGAGCCACGGGTTGCCCAACCCCGTTTTAGCTCATTGTTTTGGTTTTATAGCCCGACACCTTTCTGTTTTAACTCACACTTCTTTCATGAGCATCATTTCCAGTCACAACAGGCAGCTGTCTGCAGTAAAGTTCTAAAACCCATTGTATAGTCCATATAGTTTTTCATGTCCACAACATTTTTAATACAGTTTGAAGAATATGGTGTTGGTCACCACATGCACAGGATGCATGGGAAATTTGATGGGATGCTTGTATCAACAGATGTTCTTTCATGTTAGAAAGCTTGGCTTTTTTAATGCGCAATCTAGCAATCTGAGGGGGTTAATCAAGCAACAATCATCCATACACTTATTTGGATTTCCTTAATTTTTTTACCACTGGGGATGTAAACATTTAAGATTCATGGTTTCTGATTTTCAGCTCCATTTTTTTTGCCTTCTTTGAATGATGAGAGGTTTCGATACTGTATACACATTTACACACACACCGACATGCACACAGACAATGAAAGTGCAGTGATAGTCGGGCCAGATACCCACAGACATTACATTAACTGCTACAGTATGTCAATTGTTCTCATATTGGCAAGTGTTTCTCAAGGTCTCCTCAAGTGTTTTCGTACGACAAAGGCGAGATTTATAACTTGCTATAGAAAATAAGCTATGTTGTGGTGGAAATAATACGAGCATGTGCCTCCAAGGTCAATTACTGTTTCACAATGCTGAGATATATGGCTGTCTCTACAGCTAACTGGCCTTTCATAAATAAAGTATATTGTCTTGCTCATATTGTTGTGGCTTTAATGAATATTATCACACATTAAACCCGTGGGTGCTTTTCCTAGTGTAGCAGCTGAGGACAATGGCATGGAATTTATTTACTGCGAAGAAACATAATGAAAGCCGGTTTGCTATAGGGACAAACTCTCAAACTAATTTCAGAGCTTGCTTCTAAAATCAACAAACAGCTTCAATTGTAATTGGTCATAAATGGGCACATGGTTGGGTAATGAACAAAACAAGCTGATAGGTACAATGACTGGAATACACCAAGTGTTTGGAGCTGCTGTCAAAGCTGCACAGTGGATTAAAGTGCGATTGTAAAGTAGGTTTTAGTTGTTCATGCAGCATGCAAACAGAGATTTTTTTAAAAAAGGCCAAATATTTTATTTGATAGTGTGCCATCAGATCCTAAATGTTTCTACTGTGAAGCTCAATACTAATCAGCAACTTCTGAATATCACGTAGGAATTAATTCCCTCCTCAGCAGTAACGGGCTATTTTATAGACCAGATGTGAAGAACTTGCAGAGCTTTTAGTGTGTGACCATGAGCCATTTGGTGTGCAAAGAGCCACTTGAGGATAGTCTTTGTTGGAAGATAACACAATGTCTGTCAGATCAAATTTCTCTGCTGCTATTTCACCCCGACTTACCTTTAGATTTTCACAGCTGTTGACAGCAGAGGAGAACGTAAAGCCTCAGTCAAAGAAACAGATTCTCTGGGAATGTGAACATTTCTTCGCTCCATGCCAACACCAACATTAGAGGTTTGTCAAAGGCATATGTGACATTTCTTAAAAAAATATACTGCACATTGGCAGGAGTTGGCTTAACATGAATTTTAGGTTGTGTCTCCAAACACTTCAGTCCTACTGTCACCTGTTTTGCCAGACAACTCACTAACCGCTTTGCCCAGTGTCACGCCTTCCTCTATTTGACATGTAGTAGTGGTAGAGCCTGACTTCCGGTGTTATAGGAGCAACACTGAGAAACATGTTTTTTTAACTCATTAAAATGACATTGTCTAAACACTCAAGGTCAAAATGAGCTGTGGCACAGAGGAAACGACTGGATTGGGTTGCAACTGTTATTCCTAAATCTGTCTTTTCATTTGTGTTTAAAGACCTTTAGTTTTTGCTTTCTAATACTGTTAATAAACTGAGTTACAGGCCTAAAGAAGAATCAGCGATTGGTTGCATAAACCTGCCCATAAACCATGTTTCACTCGGGATGCGCAAATGACTTTTCTAAGTAAAAATGGGAAATCAGTATAACTTATGAAAGCTTGTATCGTGCCAACCTTTGAAATTAAATGATGATGCTGTACATTTTTCCCCCTTGAAATGCTCTGAATGTCACCTTCCCCCTCAAGAACGATCTGCACGGCAAGTGGCTGTGACGTCATCATACCAGTGCGATCAGGATCTCCATAGGTTTGCCAGACCTCTAACCCATCATGTGATTTCTGTCAGTGATTTTTAAACTGTGTGTTGTATAACACGATACCACTGTCAGCTCGATGGAGTAATGTGCGAATGTAATAGGAAAAACGTGGCTCCACTTCATCCTTGTTGGTGGGCTCAGAGATCTCCTCATCCCTCATCGTTTCACAGCCTTTAATCTGTTGTCATCAGGACTCCGCTCCACACTCAGAGGAACTGAAATACCTGAGTCTTCTTGTTTCAGCTGATAGTGAATATTCATGCGCTTGTTGTTTGGTTGCTTCATGAGCCACAGCTGTCTGATATTTGTAAGTGAGAGTGAATTTGCATGAATGCACAACATGTTTGTCATAATTCAACCACTTGCAGGTCTCACAGCATCTGATGATAAATTGGAAATAGTTTCGTGGACATTTCACCACTGCGCCTCTTTGTGAGACCTTGGACGGATTTGAATCAGGCCGTTGTTGATTGTGAAGGAGCAAACACGCACTCTGTGATCCACCGCTGTTTGGCTTCAGCTGGATGCAATCGTGACTGTCAGCTGTCACTGTACAAAGACCGAGAATAACAAACGCTTTGAGATGATGAAAGCAGAAGAAATACATCTGCATCTAATTATACCGACTAGAGAGACGTTTATATTTCAAATATTCTAATCCTCTCCATAGGGACAATGGTGAACAAATTTAAAAACATCAGCATATTTTTTGCATTTTTCTGCAGCGACCATCAGTGTATGTTTGTTTATGATTTAGACATTAGCACCAGGGAAGTTTATTCTTTATTTCACAGTTTGCACAACAGCAGGGCTCTTCAGTTTAATAACTGGCAGTGCACTTTTGTAACTCTACATGTGTGTAATTAGTTCCATATTTAAACTGTACAAATGCTGCACGATTAATTGATGTTGTCTGTCTCCTTTCCTCTGTTGTCTACAACTGTAACAATGTCGTTTATCGTGTATTTTTAACCCTCCAGACGTGACTGTTTAAAGCCATCTGGACTGAGGTCTACAGCAGTTTGTCTGTTCAGTAAATAAGTTCAGGAAGTGCAGCTATTCACATTATTTTGTCCATTGTCGTGCTGAAATAAAACCCATGGAGGTCTGAGGCACATGGGAACAGATGCAGAACAATCCATTTGGCAAAACACAGCATGAAGCATTTTATTGAATTATTGGACTTTTGAAATAATAGACATGATGCATAGATTAAGCAAAGCAAGTTTCACCAACGGAGTGTTGACCATATGTCCTGTGATCTGCGTCCACTAAACGATCTTATTTGTCTATGAAGACACAAGATACAGTATAGGAAGCTGAGCTGTGACATCTGTTGCTGGATGCACAGATGACAGGTGCACTCGCTCTGTTGGCTTGTCTGAGCTGAAACACACCCCATAAATTAGACACGTCAAATTGCTTCACTTGTTATTCAGCAAAAACATGCACAAATATTGAATCCATTAAACACTTTTATAACACAATTATAAAGTAAACTGTAACTATAGTTTGTCTTTACTTTGGCGTTACCAACCTCCTCGAATGCCAAAACAATTCTGTCAATATTTTATTTCTGTCCCTGGGGAACTTTTATTTAGAAATGCTTCAAAATCCCCAAATGCTTTCCACTTGTAAATCTTCCACTACTGAATTAATCTCTTTACTATTTCTGTTTCTTACGTTCATATTATAAATATCAATCCATAAATGGTTATTCAAGTGATGGTGACAAACAAAATAATAATTCTCTATCCGCACGAAGATCGTTTACTGCTTTTGTAGGTGTAAAACATCACACTCTAATGTATACAAAAAAGCATATAAGAGTTGAATGTTGTGGATTTCTACCTGGCTGACTGTGGGCAGTTTTCCTCCAGGGACTCTCGTTTCCTCCCACAGTCCAAAGACATGTTGGGTTAACTAGTGACTCCATGGTAGTGACAAGTAGGTGTGAGTGTGAATGGTTGTCTGTCTGTCTGTGTGTGTCTCTGTGTTGGCCCTGAGATTAACCGGTGACCTGTCCAGGGCGGAACCGCCCTCTTGCCCTGGGAATGCTGGGTCAGGGTCCAGCTCCCCTGTGACCCTAAACAGGAGAAGTGGTTATAAATAATGTCTGGATGGATGTTTTAGATTTCCAACACAAAAATCAGCAAAGACACAGAAGACAGCTGAGATGGACAAACTGACTTGTTGTCCGATATTGTCTTTATAAAGCCACACGTCTGTGTGATACGACAAAAATAGAAAAAAACTCCTCCGTCTTGCTACTTTTCGTTATAGTTTAGATTCAGTGGAATTTCCCTTTAAAACGTGTGAGTATGGTAATAATTAATCCATAACTATGCCAGAGAAAAACAGATGCAAAGTCCAGCCATGAATCTTCTTGGTGGAGCAGTCACACTGACTCCAGATTTATGGAGTCATTAATGCCAAGAGAATTTCTCCAAATGGAAGTTCTCAGAGTGCACTGCTGCACTCTTTGCATGAATTTGAATACATCCTTATTATTACCTCCTCAGTGGTTTGTGTTTTTTTTTTTTTACAGCAAAGCTTGTGATATTCTGAGTTTTTTTATTCATTTTTACTGAAAAGCAAAGACCAGAATCGGCCTGTGCAGCCAAGGCCTGATATTATATTATATTTTATTCCTTGATGCCACAGCCCTCAGTTGTCCAAAACTATTAAACATATAAATCAGCCACAGCGCTGCACTGGGTGACATGTTTTCCATTACATTACAAACACACACACACACACACACACACACACACACACACACACACACACACACACACATTTGTATTTCTATTCCTATTAGGACTTGAAGTGACACAATGCATTCCTTAGCCTTAGTCTAACCACCACAGCTGGATTAACCCTTACTCTACCCCTAGATTACACCCACTTTCAACCTTAACCTTCCACCTAACCAAGTATTTAAACAGGCCGTCAGACTTGTTAGGACCAGCCAAAGGTCCTCGCTTCTCCAAAAGGTTTTCACTCAGTATAAACAAACTCTTCTTGCCCTAACTAGGTGACAAAGTAAACTCCAAAAACCCAGACCTGTTGCTGTAAAACTCCAACTATTAATGTGTATTAATCCACAGCTGAAAGTAGTGCCCAATAAATAACATTTAGTCCAGTTTTAACAACACCTGCTAAAACCGACAGTGTCCAGCTGCTTTAGGGAATGACTTTTTACCGTTAATTAGTGTGATCTGTTTTTTAAAGCTTCACACACGAGCTAGTCATGCCACGGTAGAAAAACTGGTGTTTCCTGGAATTTGCTGTGTCTAAGAAAATTGTAGAACAATACCAGCCTTATTTGTTGAAGAATTATTAAAAAAGGAACCAGTTAAAGTTAGCCTGTATTTCTAATTTTCAATGACAGCAAAGAAAACACATGATTGCAAGGAAAGTTTCTCTTTTTCCTCAAATCTACCATTTGATGTGTATGAAATGAAAAAAAATTCGGCTCTAAAGCAGAACGCACATACATTACAGCATATATCTGTGTGGCCTGGAGGGGAGAAAGTGTTCCATGTGTGCTGCTGAAACCTCCACAGAAATTTGGAGCCTTTTCTCTCAATTTCATTGCATAACAAGTTGAGTTAATGCAGACCAGACTGAGAATAAGGGAGTTTTTGATGATATAACAGGGCCATCCAAAGTTATTTATGATCATGTGTGTTGGACAAATATTATAAGAGAATCATTTTGCATAGCAAAGAGTCTGTCAGAGAAGAGGAAACCGTTTCAGTTTTGTAAAGAACGTGAGCCATCTAAAAGATAGATCACTCTGAGTCTAGGTAGTGTTTGGCAGATGAAGCAACAGTTAACCTCATTAACAGCTGTGGTCAGACCTTCTCTGTTTCAGAAACGTGACACATCTCTGATAACAGTACAACTTGACAAATTTAACCAAATCTACGGGGCCAAGCTACAATGTGTCTGATTCTTTTCGTTGCTATGACGCCATTTCCAGGATCTTTTTTGGAACCACAAATTAGAGCTATTCTGTCCAGAAATAGACCCGAGTGAGGTCAGACTCTGAAATCTGCAGATCTGCAAACAGTCACAAGTCTATGTCGCTTCTAATGACAAGTTGAAATTTACTGCCAGATCTTACACAAGATAAAATTAACTATAGCAACAAAAAAATAAATGCCCCCAATTGCAAAGACGTAACCACAGATGCTTTGTTTGTGATAAATGAGATGAGGTGTCATGAAACACAGCATCTATTCATATGCCCAAAGGATAAAAAAAATCTTTTTGGATCAGACTGTGGCTGCTCATATTTCAAGGCTTAAAGCAGTGAATGTACTATTTGGTATTTGGGGTAATATATTTTTATTTTCCCTTGCTTTTATGTGTAAACAGCATTTGCTGTTGCAACAGAGCATAACTCTCCTGTAAAGCCTGAAACCTGTAAACAGAATAATACGATTTTTTTGCAATAAAGCTGGCATCTTCCACCACCACAGTCCACTTCAAATAAGACCCCAGACTGTTTTCAGAATTTACTTTTATAAGAGATAATTTAATTCAGTGCATGTGCATCCACATGACTGAATAATAAAACTGTCACATTCCTCCATCTTTGATTTGTCGGGCTGCCACCTGTGCCAACTGGTTTAACACATGTCAGCAATACGATGCATATGACTTCTCTATCTGCTGCACGTTGACAGTATGGATGCTGGTCTTTGATTTATTTGAACACAACAAATTATACAGACTCTGGTTTGAATCATGAAAAAAGAAAACAAGTATGTGTTTTTTCGATGCTGATGGAGAGCAGAGACGAAACGACCCCGTCTTCTATTTTATGAGGTTGAACATAAGTGCCGCCTGCAGAGTTAATGTATGAAATAACTCCAAGCTTTAAATACATTCCTCTATGTGTTACAGTAGCTGTTGCTCCAGTCTATGTAATGCACTTCGACGACTATTGAGAAACTGAGAAAAAGCTTAAAGGAAACTTTTTAAATACTTGTAGTGTAAGCTGTCAGCTGTCCCTGACACTCTTCCAGCTTTGGTTTAAAAGACGGATAATTACAGTCATTAATATTAGGGTTGGATTATTAACTGCGCCATGCTGGAAACTATCCCAGGGCCACACACCCTAAGGGCAGCAACAGGCCCTGGGCTGCCTGTACATCAATTAGTTTGTGGTAAATTAATTATTTCAAATGTGTTGCATAATATAAACTGTAATGAACAGTCACAAGCTGACACTGAAGCTCAAAGGGCCTCGACAATAAGCTCTTGCATTTTTGCTCAATCTTGAGTTCCTGTCTTTCAGAGAAGGACCCTGAATAAAAATGTACTTTCTTATTTCAGGTTGTATTATTCTAAAATAATGAAAACCTGGAGCAGGATTCCAGTGTAGAAATACTATTTGGGCTCTGGGACACAAACTGGTACGTGTACATCTTTGCATGGGAGCTACTGTAATAGGGCTGCACAGGTGTTTTTGCCCTGGAATCCTTCAGCGGATTGTTTGGCCCCAGAGGTGTCACCTGCCATCAATGACATGCTCTAATAATGTTGCAAGAAAATTCATTCCCACCTGGTGTGTAGCAATGAAACGCTCATACTAAATCTGTGCTTCATTTATTCGAATTCCAAAGAGAAAAAACACCAAAGATGTGTTCAGCCATGATTTATTTCAAACAAAAAGTGAGTCTGGATTTTATGAATTCTGAAAATACATCAAGCTGTCGTCGTTATGAAATAGCAGCGTCTTCCATCCCTGCAGAATGTCGACTTACAAAATACAGACCCACTGAGCTGCAGACATTAGGCGCTCCGGAGGCCTCAGTGATAATGAGCAACAGCTGCCAAACTCTCTGCTCACTAACTGCTTGTTATATTTCTGCCTGAGGACGGAAGCTGAAAGGCGTAACTTCTCCCCGTCCAATTCAGTTCAGTGATTGGAGAAAGTCCTGTCAACCGTTACCTGTTAAAACCGTGAATAAGGATGAACAGGAAGGCTGACAAATCGCTTCTTCATTTCCCATCACGATCCCTCAGCTTCCTGTTGCCCAACCACAACACAGACACACACAGACTATTTCACACACACACACACACACACAGAAAATACTGATAGACAGCCAAACAGGAAAAGAGGAAAAGAAAGGATTTTAGAACATCTGCAACTCTTAACTGTCCACATGAAAACCCGTTGAAAACATCTTTCGCCCTTCTTATTTGTTCTCTCCAACCAACGGCTGTTCTCTTCTGGGGAACCATAAACGTCTACTAACAGAACCAACGTATTGAGTATTAAATTTTATATCTACCGAGTGAAAACTGCAAGCGCATTATTAGACTCTGGCACGTTAGAAGTGGAGCAGTTGTCAGTCTCCTATAAGTGTGAATAAAGCTGCCGGCGTTCATCTGCAGGCTAACAGCAGTGAGAGAACTCAGCAGGGAGCTTTTCTCTTTGTCCGTGGCCTTTTCAGCATCTGTGGTGACCTCAGTCCGGAAATAAATGTGTGAAAACAGTCAAGGGAGCTTTGTGTGCTCTGTTCTGGTCGGGATCAGGTTTGACTGCTGGCTGAACGGCGTTGAGGTGCGTAGGGTGTTTTGATAGGAGGTAAATGACATGATGCCCAAAGCCAACTGCGGATTATATATCTCACACATCTGTAGAAGCTCTTAAAAGGCATTTTGGAAATCCCAGGAGTTCCCAAGCACCGAGGCCAAACTGAGCCATCTAGTTGGGTTGTAGTGCCCTTGCTGGGAATATTATGTGCAAAATGATCACGTCAGCAGGCTGTTTGAGCACACGACCGAAGAAGATTTCTGTAAAATTATGTCCACAGCTACAACATGAGATAAAATCATAAATTACCGGACCAAATGTTCCTTCCATATTTCTGTAGTGGAAGGTTTAAGCTTTAGATGGCAGAATATCTTTTCTAACAGGTTGTAAAAAAGGAAGATGCAGCCACAAGCAAGTATGAAAAAACTGAAAAAAAGGACATTGCACGTATAAAATAACAAGTGTGCACATGGATTGGCTCTAAAGGATGAAATGTCGTTTTTTCTGATAGTGTGTGGTCTACTGTATAGAAGGGCTACAAATGTTTAGCCTGCCCTGTTTAATTTCATAAAATATATGACCAAAAAATAAACATTTATTTACAATAAGAAATATTTACTGTTATAAGCCTAGTTGTAGGTAGAGGCCAATCGTCTGTGAAGGTGCGTTTTTCTTACTCTTCTCCCTCCTACGTTTATTTTTCTATTGCTGTGAATAAATGACAAACACAGACTGTTTATCATATCTAAAATGAATAACTGGCTCGAAATTTGAATATACAAATAGATCCCTAAGCTGGGTTTAAGCTGCAGTCCCCATGCTCACATAAGCAATAATAGACCATTCAAAAGATGAGGCTTCACGCCAGCAGAGCACTGACATTTGTTTGATTTTAAGCTAAAGTGCTACTCAAAAAATGCACCTGGGAAGATCATTAAACTGTCCTGTTTATCTTGGATGACTCAGAGGAACTCTTTCCTACCATTCTGGCGGGAGAAATAAACAGACCTGCCATAAATGCGAATCATTTAAATAATACGATCATACTTTATCCAATTTGTTTACAGCAGCATCACGGTGGAAATTAGGAAATGGCAAATGCACCTTTAGGAGGACAACACAGGTACATGATAAATCACTGCTAATATTTCAGTGCTTGGTGGCTTTATGTGGTGGTTTAAGGACAAATAACCTTTCAAGCGGGCCAAGAATTTGTTAACCTTTGCTTTTATTAGGGCAAAAAACATCTACAAACCGAGAATGTTAATGGGTCAGTCTGTAAACTTTTGGCATTCTCTGCGGCGCCTTAACATTGTCTTCCTCCCCAGCCATTTTTCGCCTCTGGTCGGTGGATCTTTCTGCTGATTGTGTGCATTCACCCACCAGTATCTGATTAGGCTCCAGCTTAAATCCAAATCCAGTTGAGGTGTTTCCAGTGTTTGTCTGAAGCCTCAAACAAATCTCGTGGAAATACAAGCTTTCCCCCAAACCGCAGGACAGAAAGCGGAGGAAAATGTTTCAGCATATGGCTGGCTTGAGACGGGGAGACGCTCAGACACTCTGGGTGACAACGCCAAAAACCGCTGAAAAACAAAAGTGTATATTATGTAGAAAGCTACCGAACAACATCTTCCAACGCTCCCCCGCCCCCTCAGTGCGGTTCATGTAAGGAGATACAACAGCAGCAACTTTACTACCGAAAATAAAACACACACTATAATCAAAACGCTCCTAAAGGTATCATCAAATATGTGGTGCCTTATTTTCACAGATTTGTATTTTGACTAAAACTGTTTTATCTAAACTGACTGGACATTTCTTTATAACACAATAACACAAAACTTAAAAAATTTAAAGGGGTAATATTATGCATGAACTTGGATGTATACTTTATTCAGGCGCTTCAGGAAAATAGGTTTAGATGATTTTCCATTCAAAGAAGTGTGTATTTATCATAATGGCTCTTTATGCAACATCTCATCTGCTCAAGTGAGTAAGATGCTTCGTGTCTTTTAGCCCTTCCCCTCACTCGCCCACTGTCTTCTGATTTGCCAGCTTGCAGAAGTTCTTCCTGTTGGTGTAGTGAGTGGGTGTGGGATCCCAAAGTGGAGGTACTTTAATGGATTTCCATGACGGTCCTATGTGGCCTATGCAAGTCACTACGGCTTGCGGCCGCAGAGTTCGCGCCGTCGTTATTTGTAAAAACAGAACTGTTTTTATTCAAAGCACTAGTTATTTTTTAGCACACACATAGATCTTGTGTATTAATAATGGTAATTTCAGCCGTTTAACTTTAATAGGACAACTCAATTGTGTCTGACATCATCATGATGTAACAGCAATTAGGACAAAAGCAGCGAATGTACTGTTGGTAGTACAAAAGACAGTCTGTATTTAGTTTTTAGGTTTAAAATGTCAAAAAAAAAAAAACTAATGAAATTAAAAATGAAAAATCAAACATCTGCTAAGAACAACTCATTGAATCCCCATATTTTATGTCAGAGCACTGGGAAAGATACTCCTTCAACCAAGATGAACAAAAACATTTTCCATTCCATCCAGGCTCCTAAATCTCAATTGACTATGAAATCTACATGGCTAGAACATCCCACTGAAATAAGGTAATACTTCTTGCCTCTATTATCTTCATTAATATCCATTTGGAGTGTAATGATATGGCCAGATGCAGGATGGTGGGGGAGTGAGTGAGCAGGCTTTCTGGTCCAGTGCCTGCTGCCAGTTCAGAGAGATCACACGATTTGGTCCATTTAGTGAGTTTATGCATCCAAGTAGTGTGATGGTATCTGCTGGAACAGTCATATTTCTGCCTATACTTATAAAGCAAAGTCAGTTTTTCTTACAACTTGATCTTAATTTAGCTGGCTTCCCATCTGACCTTATCCAACCTGATCACTCCTCAAACTCACAACATGCTTAGAAGAAATCCAAAATCGGCAAATCTGTATGGTGTATGTTTTCAGAACAAACTTAACAAAAGTACAGGAAAAGGACAACAAAGAACAAATAACCGATAAGAAGATGATAATTGTGTTCAAAGGGAAAACACATGGCAACACGCTAATGTTCTTCTTCAAGGCAACGCACAGTCAGTGACATCACCAGCAAATTACCCGGATACATCCAACAAAACAGCATAGTCTTTAATGAGGCCTAAAGTCTGGTAATCTGTATGTATGGAATAAGGTTTTGAAGATTGCCTTTTCTTTTGAATTATTGATGGTTGGTTGTTTTCTTGTGCTCTGACTGACCTGGAAGCTCCTGGGTAAATTGCTGATGATACATAAAAAACGGTTTGACACTTTAGTTTGTTGCTTGCCCTGAAGAAGACCAGTGGTTGAAACATTTGGGAAATAAATTAGAGAACCTTAGTGTGCGATCATCTGTTTTTCATTCTTGTGGCTCACGGTCATGGCCAGTATCTGGACTCTGGTGTGCATTCACTCCAGTTGTCTTCCTGATCACAAAGGAAAGTGAGCATAGCCAGCTACAACGGGAGTGATCAACTCAATTACCAAGACAAGACTGGCCTCAAATATACGGTAAGAGGAGATAACAAGGAACCGCGCAGGTATGTCTCTTTTTCCTTCGAACGTGATCTTGGTTCAGCCAAAATATTTACTCCAAAATACAAAAAGGCAGAGATACGAAGTGAGTCACAGCTACAGACAGCATAGTGTTACACAGTTTAATAGTGTTTTTATCCCACTCATCATCCATCGTCCACTGTAGGTGTAGAACTGTAGGTGTGCCACCTATGTGGTGGTTCCATAAATAAAATAATGTCTTTGGGCATTTCAGGACGTATCCTACCTTTCATTTCCTCAGTCATACAGCACGGATCAGATTGTTAATTTGTTTTAATGTAAAATGTATGTGTGGAGAAAAAGAAAATCCACACGTTTTTTTATAACATGTCTTCTGTAAATCGGTCGACTGGTGTGTCTCGCTGTTGTGTTTTAATGGTTTTTTGGACAAGAGCAGAGGTTTATGGAATCAGCGAATGCTTGAGTCCAGGCTGTAGGCTGATAAATTACTTAACATGAGTTCTTGCCTCAGTATCTGTATGGTGATTGTGGTCGTTAAGATTGTTTTAGTAGAAGACCAAAATTCATTTTTATTGTCAAACATTTTACTCTCACTTTGAGATTTGTTTTTCAATTTTAAGTCTCCAAAATCATTAGTCAGACCATAAGGATGCAAATATGGGTCTATGCACAAAGCATAGTGTATATTGCATATTGTTTGATTTCATCTTTTCTTTCCAACAGCAACAATTAAACACAGTAACACAGTGATTATAAGAAATGACATTTTGAGATCCTTGTTCTACGTTTGTCAAAGAATAAATGAGTTGATAATATATAAATGATAACAGTGTTCATTTATTGACTCTTCCCAGCTTTTCTATCTATTTCTGTCTCCACTGGATGAAAATTGCATCTCTTCTCCTTATTTGTCTTTGCCATAATGAATCATTTCTTGGCTCAGCTGATGATTTTATACTCATTGAGTGGGTGATTACCTCAGAGTCCATTGAACTAACCATGATTAGCATAGACTGATCGTCATGTCTGGATTAACAGATTAGCTGGATAGTTTTGTTGACAATTTAACACGATCCCGGATCTGTTGGTTCTTCTGAAGTCATGTTGACCTTCTTGTCCAGGCAACAGATCCACAATCTGAAACCTACTCAGAAGCAGGTTTGTTCTCAGGTTTAGTCAGTCTAAACACGTTAAACTCTCAGGCTTGAACGGGGATGGACCAGAAAGTTCATCCATCTATAGATGTGCTGCTCCTGTGAGGGAAAACCATTGGAACTGGGGCAACAATAAAAAGAGATGCTTTTCATAAAGTGTTCCACAGTGCAACAGTGTGTTAAAACGTTTTAACACGTTGACAAGAAGCAGTCTGATGACATTTAATTATAAATTGAAAAAAGTTTAAATTACAAATCTTTAAAGAAAAGTACAATATGAAAAGTGATTTTTTTTTGAGATATAGATTTTAAGACGGAAGTGCACAGGAAGTTGCGGAATAGTTCTGTTTTCAGCAATTTTTTGATTGGTGGTATTGAAGCTGCTGCACAACAAAAAACATGTAATAAATAAATAAATAAATAAAAGAAATAAATAATAAATCAATCAATCACCAATAGGTTTATGCATATGTGTACACACACTTGTGTGCCTGTGTGCATTATGCAGTGGTGGGATAGTACAATTCAGAAATTAGACAAATGTCTCATTTTAGTCTCCACCCATAATGTTAGTTTAGGGCTAAGAAGAGCACAAATTTCTTACAGTCCATACATTTATCATTCTCAAAGATGATTCAATTCAAAGAAAATGACTGTCTACGGAGGTTTAGTGGTTGGTTGAGTTTATCACAGAGTTTCAGAGTCAGTGTACACATCAGAACCAAAATGACAGACTTGTGTGTGTCTGTGTTTTTGCTTGCAATAACAGACTAGAGACAGACAGACAAGGAAATCTAAAACTTCAGTACAGGAAGGACAGAATATTATTAAATCTACCACACTGTGGCAGACATTATGTTTTTGTCTTACAGTTAGCCCCAGTCAGTCTTTTCCCAAATAACAAAACTCGATCCTCTGTGGTGCAGGAAAAAATATAAAAGTTTAAGTCAATCTGAAGAGAGATGAAATTGAAATGGTTTTGATCCCGTTGGGTTTTGCAGGGATGGAACTGCAGCAGCGGAGTCTCGAAACAATTTCAGCACCGCTTCACGGCTGCTAACTGCTCATGATGAACGATAAGTTCACTTTAAGAATTCATAGCAGTGCCACTTTCAGCAGAGTCAGACAGATAATACCAATTTACAGACAGTGATTCAGCCTCATCTGTACTTGACCAGTAGGTGGTTTATCATTCGTATTTCAACTCATACTTGAAGAGGTTTTTGTAGTAGATTGATTAAATCCTCCAGTTACCACTGACGTGAAGTTTTTCATTGTAGCTTTAAACCTCCCACTGTACAAAGTCCAGACTTGGGAGTTTTGCATTCCTTTTCAAAAGAGGACTGGCAGACCTCCGACCCCTCATGTACTGAAACACTTCCGCTGCATGATTTCTTCAGAAAGGGAATAACCGTTAATCTAAGAACTAACCAGTGCAACTGCTGCAAATGACAGTTTCATTAGCTTTTATAATGGTGTCTTGTTTTTATCAGCTCTTCTTTCAGATTGTAGAGCACATGTTTTCGTGGTTTCTGGCAGTTTGTACCACATCAATTCAGGCAGCTACAACCTGAGGGTTTTTTTTTTTTTTTATCAATATCAGATCCCAAAGTTTCAAGTATATCATAATCAAGCAGTAAGAAAAGGGAAACTGTAAGGGGATTATTTGTCTGTCTCTCCACTCTGGCATAGCTGTGAGTCTTCAGTTAATGCCGGAGGAGAGCTGCTCGGCGGCGTGACCACCCTGACGGGCAGATTAGCGTGGCTGTAATTCAGACTGTCAGCTGCGGCCGGGGCGCATCTCTATGCTAACGCCGGAGGATTATCAGTGGCTTAAAGACAAACAGAGGGGGAAAAAGAAATCACAGTTCCTTCTGCAGCTCCATAATTCATCTGTGATTGTTACAGACTATTGCTGATAGTTACAGCTGTTAACATGGTGTCTACACAATGATGTCACTGTTGAAATGAAGCAAACTTCATACGCCTGCCACCAACAGAGTTATGGCTTTAATATTGTGCAGAGTTGCCAATTTAAAAAGGTTTGAAGAGGGAATAAAGTGAGTGTGACAAGCATTTTGTTTCCCGTTTATTCAAATATACTATGATAACGTGGTGACATCTCCTCGATTTCTTTCAACTTAAAGGGTCACACCTGCCATTCCAGCCTCATTGAGGAAACAGTTTGAAAGTCTAATTGTGACTTAATAAAGCAGGATTAAATTCCACAGCCACATTAGTCACTGTCTGTCCGGCTCACAGGCTTCCTCCTCTCATCTCTCACCCACATGTGCTGCGAATTAGCCTCCTGGCAACAACTGTTCCTTAATCTGGAGTCTTCCAGCGATGGAGTCGACCCAAGCAGACTTTTACTCATCCCGTGCTGAGAGATCTCTTTTTTGAGCGTCTGTGTCCAGTTATGCTGTAAAAGACACTGAAAGTCCAAATCTGAGCTGAGAGAGGTGGTACCACCTCGACATCAGGGCAGAATCGTTAATGGCCCTCAGGGTCCATCACCGGAAGAACAGTGAGCTCTCCAAAGCAGCTCTGATAATTCTCTAGTCTCTATTTGGTTTACTTTGTTTACATAGACATGCTCATCGAACACTGTATTATTTCCTTAATAATCATTTTCCAAAGCTTCTCATTAGTAAAAGCTCCTGGTAACACGTGTTTCCAGTTATTCCACTAATCTACCGAACCACATGATGGCGTGTTTTTGAAAATTCAGTGACAGCTTTAAGACCATGTTGTGAGTTGCATAAATAAGTAGGTAAGTGACTGAGTAATGACAAGTCCACCTGGCTCCTGGGATTGATTTTTACAGCAGTATTCAGTGGCGGTTTGATTTTCTGCCTGCAAGATTCAAATTACTGCTATGATAAACGGTAAATACGGTGGCTGGAAAGGATAAAAGGTAATTTTCTTGTAACCACTACATTCTTCCATATATTTAAATATCATCCATTAAACTCTGTTGTGATCTTTACAATAGTGTCTCTCATAAGTAAAACAGTTCAATAATACAGTTAAATCTTGTCACCTCATTTGTAACAATCAGAGAAGGTCTTTTTGTGCTTAATTTAAATAAGGGACATGATTTATCACATTATAGACGAAAAATAGGATTTGTACAGTTGAACAAAATCCAGTTCCTAGTATTAGGGTTTTTGTACAATAAACTGTATTATTAAAATGTCTCTAGCTTTCACCTGGTAGCTCCCTGTAACCCAGTTAGAACTGTTTAGGTGGCATTAGCACGATTCCTGTCCCCTCTCTGCTTTGGTGGAGTTCTTTTTGAGCCCACCTGTGCGACAGCTGTCTTTGAGTATTGCACGAAAAAAAACACCTCAAACAGTTTAAATGTCCAGCCAGCAGAAGGTACAAGTACATTACACAATGCACAGAGTCGTGTAAAACTGTAACGTCTGAAGTCTGCGACCAGACTTCGATCGGCATCACCAATTCCCTGATGGCTGTAAACACAGAACATCCACCCTGGCAATGACTGCGAGCACTGCGGTTATTTCATTTCTGAATCCTATGGCAAACCGCAGAGCAGAAACTATCTGTGCTTGTCTGCATTTCTCCTGTTACATGATAGCTGCCTGGTGTCCACATGAACATGTGGCAGTGCTTAGAGATCTTTTTCCACTGGTGCAAGATTCTGTCATGGGGTTTGAGGCCTGAGGGTTTACCAAACATTAGTGTACCAATGTAAAGCTGTGTATTCTGAATGAGCTGTTTACAAAGACACTTTATTTCTAGCGTAGCTCAAGGGACGGGCAAACCATATGTCCAAACACAACAGATCACGTTACTATAAATAGGAAAGGTAACCTATATTTAGCCGCATCAGTCAGCAAAGTCTATTTACTGTGGAATTCCTGTTTGGAGGAGGGGCAGTGAGTCACTCGTATTGTGAACTGATAAAACGGTTTTATCAGGATCCCTGATTCCCAGTCAGTACGGAGAATGCTGACGTCACATTGTTAACTGTCGGGGGACACCGGAGCCATCTTAGCAGATTTCCCCTCCTGTCTGTCAGTCAGCTGCAGTCTGAGTTCTCTCCGACTTGTCGTTTATTAGATGAGTACATCTGTACTTCAGAAAGCATCACCCTGAGCAACGTAACTTTGATTCCTGCAAGCAACACTTGGATTACAACACTTTGTGATCCATGCAACACTTGAGCTGCATGGATTGTCATTGCACATATATATTTCTGAAGTTTTAAAAGATTGTTTATTTAAAGATGTAATCCTGTTCCAACAATGCCGTGCACTGCATGTTCTGTACGAGCAAAATGTCTGATTATACATAACAAACAGGCACACAGTAGTGTAGGTCCTGTAAATCACATGCAACTTGATTTTACTGTTTCAGCTGTGAATGTGTGTGGAAGGCGTCTCAGCTACGGACGCTGAGTCACAGGCCCCGGACGACATGCAGGTCTTTCCTCCACAGGTAGTGGCAGAGCTGGCTGTCTGTGTGATCGGCACCAGAGCGTTTTTATGGTTCATTTGAAAGGACAACAGTCCAAGCCTCACAAAGGCACCCTTAGTTTTAGTGCAGGGCACTAAAGAAGAAGAAGTCTGAGCATCTTTATCTGTGAAACACTTGTTTATGTGCAAAGGCAAAAATCATTTAATCATACTTTTGATTCACATGATTTTTTTCACAGTTTTTAGTACAATCAGTGCACCAGCCAGTGTATTACATACGCCACAATTGTAGATGGTATTAACTTAAAACTTATAACAATAAAATAACAATAAAACTTATATAACAATAAAAATGAATGTACTTCACTTTAAATTAAGTTGCTATTTAAAGCCCTGCGGTGTTTTCAGTTTAATAGACGAAGGAAAATGTTTATATAATCACACTCTGGATGCAGCGGGGAAAGTGGTCATGGTTGCAATCATAAAGTTAACACCAGGAATAAGCCATTGCGCACCAGCTCTCATTTCTTTTATACGAATCAATTTCCATCTCTAAAATCAAGTTCCAGGAAACCAAAGCATTGTGTGGAGTCAATGAATCAGTGGAATATGAGATTTTACAGGTCTGTGCGCACACATGGAAAGATGAAAGCTGAGCTAACGTTAGTGAATAAGAATGAGCGATTTTTACATCCATGGGTAATATGATGTCATTTCACAGGCGAACGATGCTGTGTGTACTCCTCAAGCTTTATGTTTATAATACAGAACATTCTACTATGAAACATGCCAACGAATCTTATAAGCCTGATATTAGGTCTGAAGAGAAAGCTTTGGTCTCAGCAAGACCGAGTGTGGCAGCTCTCATTAATCAGCTGGTTCATAAAGAAAAATGATTTCATCTTTTCACTTAAAAATTTCACTTTAGCATCCACATCCTGCTCATTTTTCTAGAGCTCTGGGGACCTTTCCGTATTTCCACAGGGCTGTCACACTAATGCTGCTAGTTTATTGTTCTACATTAAGAAATAAATGGACCATTACTAGTGTGTGCAATCAATAATAACGCTGTGCTGTCGATGGAGTGTGAGCTACCGTGTGTCTCTGTGTCTGCCTTGCAGCTTGCAACAATTAGTAATACCAGCACATGTAATTAGAAGAACAGTGAGTGGCTTTATGGATCTTCACAGTACAGCTCTGTGACTGCAGGTCTGGGAACCGGAGGATGTATTTGTTCCTGTTACAGCAATAATATATAGCACAGACCAAATCGCTGTACAGATCGGGTCTTAACACCCAGTGAGTGCACAACAATTTAGCACTGGCTTCTGCAGCCCACATGCTAAGATAACCTTCAAAGGCCAGTCTGGGTGAAAGAAAAGACATTCCATCAACCCACATCTCATGGTAGGGAAGCCGACGGTATTTGCTGTTGACTTAGGCACACATTAAACCAATCTGTGCTATTTTCAGCATTACAGCCTCCTTCCTAATGTTAAATTAAAGGGTGAGTCAGGATGTGCTATTTACACGGCGTAATGAGAAGCATTCCCTGACACTGGAGCTGACTGCGAGCCAGCAGACTGCTAACCACACTCTGAATGTACACGTGACGTCATGTACGGAGGGATGCGACAATCGGCCTGTGAATCAGCTCCTTCAGCCTCTGAGCAGATGAAACGTTTGGTCATTTAGGTCAGTCAAGCGTGTGAACCACAATTACAACATGCAGTAATCCTCCATAATAGTGATAATAGGGGAAAGTATTAGATTTTGTTGTGTGTGGCATTTAGGCAAACACAATACTGCAGATGGCAGAGAGCGCAAACTTCTTATCCTGTTGCTGATTTTTGCAAAACGTATAATCACATGCTTGTTTTGCCGAACAAAGATCAGATGCCACCTGATAAAGTTAGTATGACTCTCTCACAGCATGTTTCACAAAATTTTCCAATTATTATTGTACAGTATAGCACATTTTCAAGAGTTGCAGAAATTGTTTGAGGAGACAGGCCCTTGTTAGTATTGTAAGAAGATCTCAAACTATGCAACAAGGAGAACGAGAGTCAAAAGGTCGAAGAAGGATCGGGCCCAGACCACCAACCAAGTGGTGGCTTTTGTTCAGTTGAGTAACCTCTGTGACCCCCACACCATTAAACGGTCAATATGAGCTACAACTGACCTGAAACTCACAGTTTGCTAAGTGGCATGTCTGCAGGTCCTGCTTTTCATTCCGTGTTGGAGCCAGAACACCGGGGGATTCGTCTGTCCTACGCTGTAAGTGCTCCGACTTTCACTCCCAGCTTCTGCTCTATGACCTATAATTACATTTGTGACAGATTTCTCCTCAAATGTTCAACTGAATGCAATGAGTGAAGTGCCTGGAAAGACTCAGCGAAAACAAATGAAAGTAACCCAAGGCAAATGTGCTCTACTGCTTCCAAAAACATGAGCGCTGTTTAAGTTCACTTAGTTGACTTTTCTCAAGCCGCAAATCATGTTACTCATGAGTCTAGTATTGTTGAGACTGTATAGTCGTAGTATAGAAGTAATGATTCACTGCAGCAAAGTTGCTCAAAGGGTTCAAAAGATTTGACAGCCGAGTTATACATATATGTATGTATATATAAACACTGTTTATGTATACACCAGGTCACATGTTTTCGGCGATACTCATTAAGGACTGCATTAAAAAGGACGCCCGTCTTTGACGCTGTTTATTGCCGGCATTTTTTAACAATAGTCATTCAGTGTAATTGCTTCCCGTAATTGCTCCCCATAAAGTTGTTCCCATTGTTTCTGGCACTGTGTTTTCCCACAGGATTAAATTGCACATGCACATGGGATTCACAGAAAAAGACGCACACAAGCCCTGGACATGATGGCGCAATAACTAAAACTGAACGCTCAGACACCGTGTCCTTTTGCACCACAGAAACTTACTGACCCATCACTGAACCTGGACCCATTGTCTGCCGTTCTGCTTTTGTTTTATGTTTCCCCCGATGTCCTGGCTGTGGAGACACGTCCTGGGAGTTATAAGTTGTGGCACTGTTGAAGAGGCAGCACTAAATCGTGTTTCCGGCACTCACAGAAGGAGAGTGCGTGTACTCAACGACAGAACTGACGGGCTTTAACCAACATGTACAGATTGTGGAAATGTCCAGGTTGCATTTACACAGGCCACAGGTATCGAACAACATAACCATTTTCTTAGAGTTATGTTTCTAACAAACATAATTCCATTAGTCACTTTTTTCAAACTCTCTAGCTGCTGAATGCTCATCATTGCATTTCCACAGGCATTTTAAAGACATTTACTCACACCGCTTGTCGTGAGACGCTCAAACTCAGCAGCTTTCATGCAAAGTAAATAATAGATTTACAAGCTTTTAATGATATAGTTGGACCGTTTGTACAGGTGCTGTCTGTTTTACTGATGGAACCAGAGGAGACAAGTACAAAGTCAAACCTTGGAAAAATGATTACGTTGCCTGAAGAGGTTCTTCCTTCCTCCAGCTCTCCCAGAAGCGTATAGGAGCAGCACATCTTCTCAGACAGAAACCTCAAACCCCCGCCCGCACCATCTCTCAAAATGAGGTTCAAAGTAATTAGGAAAATATTCTGGTTGTGTCTCACTTCTGTGTGCAGCCACCGAATTTGAATTGGCTTGGAAGAATGTGATCTTTCACCCTCTGTTAAAAGTTGCTTCAGCTAATTTGGGAAGAAGAATAGCAAGAACATTATGGTTAGAAACAAAACAACATAATCCAAATCTTGGCAGTGACTCAGTGCGGATAGTGTACCCCCATAACATTTGGTGTAATGCTGGGATAAGCTTTTACAATTTCCATCTGAAAGAAACCCCAAATGTCCAGGGCCATTGCATGAAACAGGAACTGGCTTGTATGTTGTGCCCACAGAAGAAGTTCCCAGTCTCTCCTGCTATGTTCCCAGACATTTGAGTCCTGCATAAATCATCTACTATACAGGTCAAACAATACATGGAAGCATTTACCAATAAAATGTTAACAGCAGGAAAGTTAGACAAAACCACTTTGCCCCACACCTCCTGTATTTCTTTTGGCAGCGCTGTCTTGAAAGAATCGAGACTCAGCCAGAATCCTACCAAACAGCGGTACACAGTATCTGACCATTTCTGTAGCAGGATTCCTGTGTACAGTACTCTGACATACAGTAAGTACCTCTGACAGAAACCAGCCAATTTAAGCCAAAATCGCAACTTAACAAAACCTGGTATAAATAAAAGCTGTCTGCCATGTGTGTGATTTTCATATGCAAGTGATAAAGACATCAAAGGGAGCAGGCTGAATGAGGAACACTCTCCCCATGGTTCATTTGGTGCCATGCTTTACTGAAACCCAATTCAAAAATGATACAAGCACCTCAGCCCAGTTTGACATCATGATGTCACACTGATGCCAAAGAAATATTCACCGTTCTGCTATTTCTGGTTTCCCTGAATTGAAAGAAACGGAGAAAGAAAGAAAAGGTTTTACTGGAATGATTGTGGAAAAGAACATCTTTCCAATGATTCATGAATTTTTTTTCTGATGCATAATGTGGGGGTAATTACAAAGCTCTTATAAATGGCTGGTTATGTTTTAAGAGGGTGGAAAGAAGGGACGGATGCTGCAAACATGTGAGTTACACAGATGTGCCCTGAAAGGAAATTTGGGTAAAGAGACGTTTTCATCAAGTAACAGGCGCACATAGCTGCTCCCCAACTTCAAAACAAAACACAACAAATACAAATTAGAGTCTAATCAAATCAATCACTGTCATATGTGAGAAGCAAAAGAGAGAAGTGCGTCATCGCCGTACGCGAACTAACCGATTGCCGGGCCTTTTTTCTCTCTACCAAAATAAAGAGCGAAAAGGAAGAATTCCCTGCTCCCAAATGCTGTAACTTATACTTTCATAGCAGATGGAAACTGTGAGTGGATGAAGAGCAAACAGTGGAAAAAGTTCCGGCTATGGTTCGAACATTTCTAATTGAAGCAGACAGTGCCTGACAGCAGGGACAAGGATCCCATTTTCTGTACATATTTCACAGCAGGCAGGGCAGACGTTCAGGCCATAAATAAATAAATCAACAAAAGGTGTAAAACCGCTGCGGAGCACCAAGGCTTTTCACGCCACCTCATTTTAACAGAGAGCAGACATATAATTTGACAAAGAATCCAATGTTACGAAGGCCTAGAAGAACAGAGTCCCTGAGAAGACATCTCTGCTGTTCCTGTGGCCCTGGCAGACAAAATGGATTATGGGTAGGAAAAGCACATTTAAAAATGACGTTTGCGACTCTTCACAAGTCTTCCCTTCATTACCTCTTAGTCGGGTTTGTTTGCTTGTGCTTTGCTTACTCAGCAAAACTTTCCGTCCTTCCCATCTCAGTATAAGCCGTGAACTGTCCTCTCGGAAGTGTCCAGTCCAGATGAATCTAAGGGTTTTATTTGCTGCTATATTTTGACCATGAAGCATATTTACCTTGAACATCAGTTGGATTACAATGTGCAATTCAGTCTTTTGCCAGTGGAAATGATTTAATTTGATTTGGGGGAATTAGCGCGTCAGGACTGCTGACTTTATTATCGTTGCACTGATGTTACCTGATGTTCAAACCTGCATCGCTGTTTGCCATGGCAAGATTTCAGTCCTTCCAGTCTTTCCAAAAACACTCACTTTCCAACAAAAACCGCTGATCAACAGAGCAGCCCAACACTCAAAGGTGTCACACATTCATAAAGCAATGATTTCTTTTTTGTGTGTGTGATGAACGATCACAGATGGGCTACATTAGACCCATACAGACTGGCAGAGCGACAACTAAAGCTGTTGCAGATAAGTTGAAGAATTTTTCACAGCAGACATTTTGACTAATCATAGGGGTTACTGCCCTGAAGTCAAGGCACCGTGACATCCAGTATTTCTAACAAAAAATACATTGTGTGTCCTTAAAATCTTTACTACCCTGTAAAATACTTATGAAGCTGAAATTAACATCCTGTTTTTTTGTCCCTGATGCACATGCTTTGCTGTACTAAGCACTTTCTTGCACCAAAATAAAATGTGCACCTGTCAGCTCACGCCTGTGCTTGGTCCCTCAAACTGCCAGTGGACAAACCTCTGCACAATATCGTTGATGGTTGAATTATGGATAATGGTTTATTATGTTGTTTATTTCTGAGGTGTCAGTGCATGTTTCCATCAGCCAGACTTCTGTGAACACAGTCACAAAGAGATACGATTTGGAGTGTAGACATTAGTTTTTGTGAACTGTGTAATCTCAAGGTTGATTTTATACGGTTATAATGTGGTTTTGCACAAATGTAAGTTGAAAGTTCAGAAAAACTTGAAACATCTTATCGCACTGACTGAATCACTGGACTGATTTAAACAATGACTATTTTTGGCTGAGATAGATTAAGAAGGAAGCTGAGTCAGGCGACGGGAATTCTTTCTTTTCTGTAATGTTTACCACTCGTCCCAGTCAGACTGGAGAAGCTACTTGAAGAAAGTTTATTACTCACCTTCCAGATAACCTCATCTGGATGACTGAGAATCTTCACAGACACACAGTAATGCTTAAGGAATATTTTGTAGGGCTGAATTGACATTTGCAGAAAAACGTTCCATATGTTCTAGTGTGTGTTTGCCTTTTTTTTCAAGGACTCAGAGGCTTTGGGGTGGCTCTGATGGTCAAAAGAGCTGGCAGCCTGAATGACAACTAATCTCCCTCTTTAACTCACACCCACACACACAAACACGCAGTGGCGGGTTCGATTTTCCCAGTCACTTGGAGGCAGCACTGTTCCTCTAACAAGCAGCCACTCAGTGACCGTCATGAAAAATCTCGGCCTTTGTGGCCCAAACGCTGTGGCTCACAACCAGAGGGTTTCGCGCTCCGGTGGGAGTTTGCCAGCTGAGTCACTGCGGCGGTACACTGCAATGAACCCTGAGCCTTCACTCTGACACACACCAACCGAGGGGTTTCTCCACACCCACAACGGTGTTTTAAAGAAAGCAGCTGCACAGGTTATTAATAAAAACCTTCACAAGCTAAGGATGTGTGTGTGTTGTGGTGCATTTAAGGCCTCGACCTATAGTCGTTTCCAGTTAACTGAAAACTTTGTGTAAATGCTCATACTACAAGACCAGTGTGAATTTTTTGTCTGTTTTTGTAACTGTGCTACTTAATCTGAGCATCATCTTTAAGAGTTTTCCATAATGTGCTCTTAAAGGAAAATTAACTTTGGTATCATAGAGAAACCTTTGTAACCAGTTACCTTTGTGTCAAAGATTAATTTTACAAAGCCTCAGCGCGAACAAAGCCCTCTTTTTAAAACCTGAAGGAATTCATGGACATCCCACTGAAACAGAGGGGACATTTGGTTCCCACTGGAAGGAACAGAGACTCTTCTGTGAGTCTCCATCTGATCACTTGAGTTGTGAAACGCTTTTGAACACAATATATCACATCACACTGCATCACATCTTTGTTTGAGGCGGACTAAGGAAGGATGCTGCTGATGGTGTGTCAGGATTGTCTCTCGAACAGAGACCAGCGGCCAACACGACAGTCTCAATGCCAGACCACCCTTCTCTCTGTCTTTATGAGGGTGTGATGACGCAGAAAGTACAAGTGGAAATTGGAAACGTTTTTATCGTGATTAATTTAAGTCTGCAGACAGGATATGAAATCACCATGCCCTGAAGCTGAGCCTGTGTGCAGGTGTTCGTGTAAAATAACGTGGGACGCAGGTTACGTTAGAGGAATCCCCAGGACATGCCCGGAACTAACCTTAAATCACGGAAGAGTCTGGAAGAAAAGAGATTTTTATCTGACTTTACAGAGACCTCAGCCTCCACTGCAGTCTTTCCAACCCAATCCAAGCAGCCACGGACAGTTGTGGGGTCAGCGAAGCTAAGAAACCCAACCAAAGACATCTGTTGAAACCTGGCTGGTCCTTCAGTCACATCATTGAAATACTAGAATACCACTAGCACTGATTGATTGAGAACACATGGGGAGCGGTGCGCTTTCCCAGGTGAGCTAAATATGACAGTGGGCTCAGGACATGAATTTTGAGTTCGGGGTAACCAGCCTTAATTTTAGTCTGTCTGTGATTTGACCAAGACTGGAGCTTTAGCTGACTGTCAGTCTGGCTGCCACACTACAAGCAAAAGCCAATTCTTTTTGCCAAAGTAAAAAGATTTAAGGACACACCTGGTCAAAAAAAAAACGTTGCTTTTACACTGGCAGCGTCTTTGACTGCTCAAACAACTGGATATAAGCTGGTTAAGGAGAGTAAATAGCATTCACAACATGTTATTTAAAGAAATTGAAAGTTAAGGGTCATTAATTATTATGTAGCCTTCATTTATTGGGCAGCACAGTGGTGGAGGTGTCAGTGCTGCCGCCTCAAAGCTAGAAGGTCCCAGATTTGCATCCCCGGGCCATCTGTGGCCTTTGGACTGGAGTTGGCGTGTTCTCTCTGTGTTTCCATCGGTTTCCCCCCAAAGTCCAAACACATGCACCTTGGGTTAATCGGTGGCTTTAAATTGCCTGTGGGTGTGAGTGGCTGTCTGTCTGTCTATGTGCATCAGTGCCAGCCTTCAGATAGACTGGCGACCTGTCCTGGATGTACCTCAGCTCCAACCTCCCCATGACCCTAAAACAGCATAAGCACGTTCACAAAATGGATGGAATATGCATAACACGAATTAGGGAAGACTGATTTTGATTTTAGTGGCCTGATCACTGCTTCATGTCTCTGGTTTCCTCGGCCCATGAGAGCACTACAACAGAAGGTGGTAGCAGATTATTGCACTACAAGCAGGAGCTAAACAAAACCACAAAATAAACAGTGGAGGAAGAAAGTCAGACCGATGAAGCAACTCGGTCCAAGTCACCCGACCACAGAAAACGTGCTCTTGTTTTTCTGTTTATTTTCACTGTGAACTGATTAACTTACACGGATTGAAGTAGAGAGGACATGAAAGACTGCAAGGACACGCGATGTAGTCGAGGCTCGTGGCCACATTTTTGCTGGGTCACACCTTAAACCACAAAGTGAAATGGATCCGTGTCTGTGGGCAGGTTGTGTACAGTATCAGCCTTTGAGATGGACAGAACAAAAGGAAGTGTTATACCCACAATCCAAACAAAGGAACAAGGGAGAGTTGGATGTAAGTAAAGGTTAAAGGTGTGGACATTTTAAAAATATACAAAAGCGGATGAATAATATATTTCAGCAAAGATGGACATCACCTCAAGATCACCTTACATCAGCAAGAGGAAACCCTCTTTAGCTGCACAAGTTTTTTTGGAGGATGAAGTTATCATTCCCTGTTCTATGTTCAACCATTATTTTGTTTCATCCGATGTCCTGTAAAAAATAGCTAAAGCACCAAACAACGGACTATTTCGACTGTCAGTTAACTGTTTTATTACGAGCACATCAGTACTAATGGCTCCATTCATTATGCAGATTTTTGAATCTGACAGAAAATCCAAGTCATTAGTTTTACAGTGAAACATTTTGTGCCATTTAAACCCGAGCCACCAAAACAGCCTCTTAATCACAAGTCGGCCGACGTCTAGGGCAAAGGATGAAGCCCAAATTACAGGTTTCATCTAACATCAAAACCTTCCATTTATGATTCATTCAAAAAGCACCATGAGATCACACCATGAACCGGCTGCTTTATTCAAGACACGTTTAACAGAAAATTTGATTAACCTTGACGAAATGCTCCAGTTGGCAGTAAAATTGACATGAGGCTCTCAGGACTAATCAGTTGAAGTCACTTTTAAATTCAGAGTCTTCTAGCCAGGGTGTTTCCCAGAATCAGGCAAAAAATCTCTGTGTGCGATTTCATTAAAAATCACAAACAAAAGCATCAAGCTGATCCTGGCTTTGTTAAAGCATGTTGTAAAAAGACAAAATATTCATTTTATTACAAACTGCTTGTTATTAATCAGACAGGTTCTGAATAATCCTTTGTTGCTATTTTGATAGACTTGCAATTCAACATTTGGCGTGTGCTTCTCCAGAACACGGTTGTCTTTCCCCTAAAATTGTGGGAAGAAAAGAGCTTTGTTGTTCAGATGAAGATTTATTACACAATTAAAGAATAATGATTAATCTGGTTTCAGAAAGACCTGGCCATAATTACAGCAGTTAGGCTGAATTACAGGCATATTATACTTGCTGTGTTTTTTCTAACTCACCTCATATTGAAACAAGACGAGCAAAAAACAACATGAATCAAACTTGGTTGGACTTAAATGGTCGCCGTATAGAGCCCTTTGTATTTATTTTTAACCACAGCATTGTTGGCTGAACTAATTAATAACTATCAAGTAGGATTTGCTCAAGAGTACATCATAAACACTCATTGTCCAAAAAAATAAATCTGACAGGCTTCACATTTTCCAGATAAACAGATGAGCAGAGTTTGGTTATCAGTAAGAGAGAGTGACAATAACCTCCAAATCAAATGTTGTGCAAATTTATTCACGTGTCTCAATTTTGAATGTGTGATTTATTTATTAAAATTCTACAATACAGCTAAAACTTTGATGAAGATTGTGATAATTTTTTTAGCACATCTGCTAACAATCTCTGGCTCAGTCTGCGGCAGCGTAAACCTCAGACTTTTAGCTGTAATGTGCATATTTAGACCCTTCTATCAAGATGATTAGTTCAAGTGTGTAATCTGGAAACTTCAGAAGTTTTAATTATGTCATGGAACCTAATTAGTAGTAACAGTTGCCAGCTTTTTAATTCAAAGCTTTTCTCTACTTCTGTGCACATCAGCCACTGGTCTGAAAGCCGACTGTGGCCCCATGTCAGAGTAAAAGGCTTCGCAGGATTTTCAACATTGTCCTAACTAAGGACACATCGGTCTCAGGGGAAGGTGTGTGAGGTGTATTATGATATTTTCTACCATCGGGTTTTCTTCTATTTCCAGAGGGGTGAAAAAGGGACGACCACAACTCCTCCAGCTGTCAGGCACTGCAAACAGTGATGGTCTGTGATATCCATCACTGATAGGAACAGGACTATGAAACCTCCACTATCATCCACTAGGAATGTCCCTCCCACACGGAAGAGGACCATTACACTACATAGCACCTCATGTCGCCCCGGCCCCCACCATCCCTTTATTTAGAGTCTGAGGAGGAAATTACTCATGCCTTCCTGTGGAACAGTTCAAACGAGGGAACACGCCATAAAACTAATGATTCATGTCATAATTTTACATGCTTTAACTTCGATATTGATGGAGATGAAGATAAACATCTTCCAAGCACATTTTCTTGACCAAATACAGGCTGTAGGAGTCACATTTCTAGATTGGTGACAACTTTAACGGCTGTGATGGAAACAGCAAGTAAACACGGGGAGCCGTGATATACTGTATGTTCTGTAACATTAACATGTTCCACTGTGAACTTTCACAATGACTTCAGTGTGAAGTTGTAAAAAGGCTCCAAATGACCGGCGGTGGAAACATGGAGCGGCTGCTGCTGGCTGTGCTTGACTTGTTAACTGCAGCAGTCTGATCTGAATTAGCGCTGCTTTCTTTGTCCTGGAGAAACAATGTGAGGACTTGAGCAAAGTGTTCTGCTGTAATTTCTGTGGCTGGGAACGGCTCGAATCACAACAAACCAGTTCTCAAACACACATAATAATGTCAAGACAGAAAGTAGGTTGCAGCTCAGCTCCGCTTAGACGCAGCTTCTGTTTAGGATATAAGACAAAACTCTAGTCTGACCTACAATACCTTCAATTTCTGCTCTGAACAAAAGTTGCAATGAAGCAGCTTGCACAGTTCCACTTTCATCCAGTACCACGGTGAAGTTTCAACTTCCCCTGGAAAGATTGTGTTCAGGTAGCAGTGGCAGCTCATGTGTTCTTCTTCCAGGCCACATTCCTGGGTGATCCCACTGTCACACGGGATGGGCCATATGATCCCTCCATGTGTTATCCCTAAATCTAAGGAATGATGCAGCCTTTATGCTAACGTGCTCTCTGCGAGAAAAGAAGTGAATGGAAACCCGATCCATGCTTTCACATATTTCTCTTTCCCAGAATTGTGGACCCTTTCACTCCTCTCCCTCACATTCACATCCACCTCTGGGAGCTGAGTCACAGAGACTCTTCCTCCGTTGGGGGTTCACAGGTCATCATGACAGCTGCCCTGCCAGCTGCTGCAGCCTAAAGGGGAAACAGGAGAGGATTTTCCCAAAGTTTCTCTGTAAGGAAAGAGTGACACAGCAACATGTTGACCCCTCGCTAAGCATTTTTCTTCACAGGCCTCTGGGGACACACAAGCCCACACACTCAGCCCTCTTCCAACACACACACACACACTCACACACACACACACACAATCAGCCGCACAAATGTCTAAATGAACTCAACGTTTGGTCTAGTCACACTGTCCATTACCACCATAAGTTAACTGGGTGTTTGTTGTGAGTATTTTAGGTTTTTTCCAGGTCAGCTGTCATTTATTGACATGTTTTTCTTGATTGATTTCAATCAACGTTTCCTACTGACCTCCAAAGCAGTCCCAGGAAAATTGTGAGAGGTCATCCGATGACTAAAAGGAAAAAGGGATATTCTAGTACAGAGGATCATTTATTTTCTCTCACTTTTCATTCACTTTAGATTTTTTACTAGATAATTTGAGTCCAAGAAGTTCTCAAAATACAGGGACATACTTGTCTTGAACATCAACTATTCAGTTTCATTGTTCACCTCTGAAAGACCCATTTGCTTTCCTGCTGAGAATTAAAAGACAAGATCAATCCCACTCTGATGTCAACCTGTAATTATGACTTTACATCCATGAGACATCTAAAGCAAGTCCATCAGCCTGGCTCTGTCCAAACGTCACCAAGTCCAGCTATTAAGACTTCTAAAGCCCACCCTACAGTGCTGGACAGACAGCTCTGTGATGACTTTCCTCCAAGAACCATTTCTGAAAGTAATCTGCTGTAAACCACATGTTAATAAGTGTGTTTTAGAGGTTCAGCACATTCACTTACTTTTGGACACGGCCAGTTTCCCCCTGCGTGCAGTCTTAGTGCTAACGTCAGTAAAAGTTGCACATTCTCATCTCATTTCTAATTCTCAGCAACAAAGTGAACAAGCCTCTTTCGCAGATTCACACATGAGCAATATTGTACCAGCCGGAATATTTGTCAGCACAAGACATAATCACAAGCAAACATTATGTAATTTAAATGGAAAAAAGACAATTAAAAGACATACAAATATGTTTTCTGTACAGAGATGATGCACACGTATGAAACTGTGTCTGTATCATCCTCCCAGACTCTCTGCTCTGAGCCACATTTTTAGTTGCATCTCATCTGATCCTACACACATGCATGAACAGGCTCCACACAACTTCACAGGAGATCTACTTATCGTGACACAAACTTTAGAAATAACGAAACCGTTCCGCAGTCCTCCTCATAATATAAATACTTTCTATATACACAAGTGGTTGTGACCTAATTAATACAAGATGACATGTTTTCCTCCATGTTTGTCACACTTAAGTTTGGACCCCAGCGCTACATAGCTTACAAGCCGCCACAGGGGATGTGAGATGTTTTAAGCGAGAGACACTAACCAGAGGCGCTGTGGCTGCCACAATGCTCCTAATTTCCGTATCATTCGGCTGGTAACACTTTAAAGCCTTGCTGGGCGGAAAGCAACTGGAAAAAAATGGCAGAAATAAGTAAGCTCTAATGGAAGCAGATGGGCCATGTCGAAAGTTGGAATGATTTATTGCAATAAAATATTCCACAGCTGCCTTGGAGTATTTAAACTGAGAAGAAAGGGAGGAATAAACATGTAAACTGATTAACACTGGAAGGAAGAGGACAGAGGAAAATGTTAACGAATGCACGGTGTAATCAGGTTAATTCATGATTAATAAGGTAAAGACATATAACAGGTGATGATCATAGATGCGTTTTTAGCCACAATGTGCCCACCTTACAACATCCAATCTCACAGTTACAAACATCCCCTGCATCTCAACAACAAAGCATCTGAGACCACCCCCATCTCTGGATAAATACACCCCCGCCGCTTACTCTGCAAAAAGGTCAGACATTTCACAAACACCAGCGCAGCCTCTTCAGAGACAGGCGAGCGAATCCAAACACTTGTTGGACTTTCGCCAGCGATCTCCACAGCTGTGCTCGCCATGTGCCGCTTCCTGCAGCAGAGGTCACAGCTCTGAACCGGTGGAGGGCTTTCAGGGAAACCTCCTGCTTTGGAGACGACTGAAGACTGCAGGGGAACTTCTGACATTCCTTATGATTTTCATCATCTCATGTTCTTGATGCTAGTTATGGTTGTCATGGTTTTTTTTTCAGTAATAGCCACCAGATTATCAAAGCATAAACGATTGTTCATATATGAGTCTAGACAACATTCTTATTCGTGTTCTTTATTTAATATTTTGTTTCCACAGTTAATGCTGTTGTTTTTTTAATCTTGTGCTTTGTTCTTACTGTTGCTAAGAATTTCCCCACTGTGGGATCAGTAAAGTCTTATCATATCTTATCTTAACATTGTTTTAATCAGGGGACCGAAGGAACACAATAGGCAGAAATAGAAGTTAGATTGGCGTCTCATTTGCTATTTGTGTCATGTGCAGCATTCAATCAGGTCACAGTGGGAATTGTTGTTGCCTGACGTCTTGATTAAAAAACAGTTTGTTGACAGATACACCTGATGTCTCTCTGACAAAGAGGACTGAAACTTACCCCTGCTGCTCAATCCTCGGCCTAAAATTTTAAATCTTCCTCTTGAGAGATCTCTGTGTTTGTCATTTATGAGTGAAAATTATGACACTATAAACAGTGTGCACTTGAAGGGATCAAGAGTAGTTTTTATGCAGCCCACTGCATAGTTCCTTATTTTGTTTCCCATCTGGGGGACATTTGGTAACAGGTAATGGTGCAAACGAGGACATAGGATTTTTTTTTTTTTTTACAAGGAATAATTCACAACCAGAGCGCCTTTTTACTAGGTCAGCCAGAGAACTGTTGGCTCCTCTCGTCGAGGATCCAAAGGGAAGTGCTGCTCCACTGTTGCTTTTGGCATCTCCGTCAGTGGAACCTACTGTCTGGATGCTGACTGAATATTTGCCCTTTAGGGAGTCGAGCCCCCCTTTCAGTTCAAAAGGAGTTGCTCATTCCTTTTGGTTGGCAAGCCAAGAATCAAAGCCATTCCTCTCCGAAGGGTGGCTGAAATTCATATACATTTGTGTCTGGTTCGTTTTTTAGCGCAGTGGCTCGAAACCACATTAGAAACATTAAAGACAAATGCACGTTTTGTAAAGAAGGATTTGATGGTGCTGTTTACAGAAAGGCTATAACTTACTGCAGATGACTTTGTGATGTTTTTATGGAATTCATATCAGCGATAATAAATTGCTCTCCTGCATTTTACTGGAAAGCTGGAGTGCCACATAGTCTGAATGCTATTTCAGATACTTATCCCCATTTTTCCAAAAATACATTTATATGGAAAATTTGGGGGAATTAAAAAAAGAAACAAAACATAAATTCAGAACAGATCGTTTGGCTTGTGGCACAGGCCATTCAATCCAACGTTTTATACTGGTCTTCTAAACCCAAACTGGTCAGCCTCTCCAGTTATCCCCATGTAGGTACAAAACCGCAGCCTGACTCCTGATTAGGGCGATGAAGATGAAATGTGTCTGGATGTTCTGTTTCTCATGGAGCCACGTTCATCAAGTGAAGGTGAAGCTCATGGAACAGCACCGCCCATCCTACTGAAGTGTCCTTAAACTAAAGATTAGTGTATTTTATCAAATCTGAATTCTGTCATAAGCTGCTTTTTGAATTGAGTGTTGACATCTTCAAGTGGGGCTGTGCTGTATAACCACTGTTTAAAAAATGCTAATGGTTTGCATGTCGACTGCTCTCACTGGAGGGTGAACAACACTGTAATTTGGACCGAAGGTGGGAAACACCAACAACGAGCAGCATAATTACTACTCTGGATCTGTCCCGAGGGGAAATCAGCCTACCAGCAGCTTTAACGCTCACCACTGGGATGTTCTGTTTGATTAGTGCCACTTGTACTTTTGGAATGAAAAAACAGCAAGATAAGAGTTTAGCCCCCGGCTGTTTCCCCACACGGAGCTAAGCTTACCCTACAGCTGGCAGCAGTTTCTATCAATTATTTCATCTGGGGGGTTTCCGGTAGGAAAGTACAGGGGGGAAGGTAGAACAAGTACAACAGTAGTCGGGTTTTGAAACTGTAATAAATGATGTTGACCTGGTGGATATGTCGCGGATATTTTAAATTCTGCAATTTTGACTGTCAAACTGGACCCTTTTCTGTCACTTGGTGCGGTTTCTAACTTCATGTTCTTGTTTTAACTAACTTGCTGAAGGTTAAAAAGAAATTGTTATGACAAACTGGAATTTTTCCCTTAAATTATGCTACAAGTGTTTAACAAAACTTTGGCTATATTTAATCACCAAATGTGTAATTTCTTTTACAGCACTGAGCTGTACTTGTTTTTTATTAAAATGCACCTGATGTGTTAGTATTAAAAAACTAAGTATCATTGATCTGTTTGTCACGCATACAATATATTTAAGTGATAAAATTATTCAAGCCTACATGATGATTGTTATCAGAAGTGCTTGTGGTTAGGCGCCGCTAACAGTGTACTAGACCCAAAGCGTCGGAGCCAAAACACACGTGGGTGAATAGGATTAATAGGTATATAACTTTATATGACAGTGTTGTACATATTGTACAGATGCAGAAATGTCCCACAGTTCTCTTCAAAAAACTCCTGAATTGCTGTGTTGAATTTTGTTGTTTGGGTTTCAGTATGACTTTGCTTCGGTCATGCTCAAACAGTGTGGGGCGTCTTTGCAAGATTTAAAAGTCTGAGAATGTGTGACCTTTCCTAGGCATTTAAAGAAATTAGTTAGCACACATGTAGTAGAGCGTGGCTAATTCAATTTTAGGCCCATGACGCAGTTGAATAGAAAAATGCAAGAATCCAGACAGACACTAAGCATAAGCAGTGAAATGCCCTGTTGGTGTTACTGTCTGTGTGGAGCTTGTCGACAATGTGATTTATGTAAAATATGAGGTAATCATTTTTCTGAGTCTCAATTTGATAATGAAGACCACCAATAGGCCTGCCCACTGGTGAGGAAGACTTTGTCTAGTCTTTAAGAGGGGGCGACTGGAGACAAAACAGGAGTTTGTTAAAATCTGGAACAACCACAGATTTCGGAACAGCCCACTTGAAACTATTGCCCCAAAGTGAACACACATGCACGCTGGATTGTCAACAAGCTTAAACTAATCAGTAGACAGAAACCAGACAGGGTCACAGTGAGGCTTGAAAAAATCAGAGCCCGATGGTTGAGATGCCTAGTGAACAGCGTTTCGCTTATAGGTGAACATTTTTCCAGTGAGAATAAGTAGCTGTAAAAAAAAAAAAAAAAAAACCACATCGTGAAGGTGAAGGAGGTGAAGGGTGCACCGAGACCATAGCGGTGGGTTTTATGTTCTTCCATATACGGTATATAAATTTACTGCTTAGAAGATTTACATAGTGCCGATCAATTTTACCTTTTCGAAGCACTTTTGTGTGTGTGAAGTGCTTTTGCAGACTCACATCTGCCTCCTTTACACCTAATATTTACCAGCTGTTCAGACACTCATACTGTACTTTTACTGTATGTGCAAGAATTCCCAACTCTCCGTGAAAATAAATGCCTCTAAAATCTCTTTGGGTTCCCAAATATTCCGAGAGCACTTCCTAATAAGAGTTTTTAGTGCTTGTTATTATGTGCATTTCCATGAAGGAATTCTTCCACGTCTTCTCTTAAAAACTCACCTCCCTAGTCATTAACTTTGGCATTTGGGCAGAACTCCTTCATAGACATGCTCTGACTTCATCACGATAAACAGAAATGGCATCGGTTGTTACTTACCTCATACACGTTTAAGTGTCTACATGCTTAATGGATGGAAATCTGAGGTTTTTCCACATCTGCCAAATCACATCTGCATTATTCCTTTATGTAAATCTCTGCAGTACTTGTAACCTGATAGGACAAAAGCCAAGTGGGGGTACGTAAAAGACTATGAAGGCTGTTTGTTTTCATAGTCGCTCCTTTTCTTTCTCGTTACCCTGACACGAACTGACATTTTGGCTGTCTCGATCTGTCAAAATAAATAAAGGTTCAAACTTCAAAGCATACTTCTTCAAGGCCTAACCCTGGTAAGAACAGGCTTGGTCACTCAAGATCAAATAAAATCTGGTTTATCTAGTGGAATTTAGCATAAAAATTAAGACAGATGCATCTGAAGGTGTGATTGGAGTTTCTTCCATTAAAGGGAGTTTTTCCTCTCCACTGTTGCTCACAGCTGCTCAAGGGGGATTTGTTGGGTTTTCTCTAAATGTCTGTACAGTCTTGACTTTATTATGTGAAGTGCCTTGAGATGACTTTGTCTTGAATTGGGGCTATGTAAATACATTTGAATTGAACTGAATTGAAATTGGACAGCAGCTATGCATGTGACCTTCAGCCTTTTCCTATTAAATGCACAAGAAGTGGTTTTGGCTGCATGCACCGTGTGTTGTTCAAGCACAGTATAAGTTATTATTAAAAGACAAAAAATGACTGGTAAGCTCAAACTAATGCTACATTTTCAGTAGTTTTATTGAAAAATGCCTCTTCTGTTTCAGAAATAAATAAGAAAATACAGCTGTGTGAAATTCACAAAATAAATGAAATGCAATTTTATGTCCATAGTCTTGCAACCAAATCCAAACTGCAGCGAAAGAAAACAACAACTATATTCTAACTTAGAAATCCTCAGTAAATATACAGCACAAACATGCAATTCCACCAAAACAGAAAAGAAAAAAAATTGGTTTGTTACAATCAGTCATATTATTATTTGGTTTACAAGCCATAGAAAACATCACAATGAACAAATCTTTGGGAATAAAATGAATCTTTCTTTTTTTTTAACCAAATGGAGTATCTGAAACAGCTTTACAAACTGAAATTTAACAAAAACAACATGAGCAGTCTGAAAGTGTCCACAATCATACACACTGTACTTCCTTCGACAAACTTTCTGCTGGTTTTCAGGTGATTAGTGCATTAGACATTGGAGTCTGAAAAACACTTGCAGTTATATTACAAGCAGACACTTAAAGGGAAACAATTAGCAAGCACACAGGTTGGTAATGAACAAACATGTAAGTTTGTATTAATCTTTCTAAACCTGTTCAATATAGATTGGGGTTTCAAACCCATACGAAGTCTAGTTTTGTTCCGAATACCACCACGGAAGATATTTCAATATTACACTTTCTGAAAACTCATTACCGTAGCTATAATGCTAGTATTTCTGTATTGTCTTGTGGCAGTGATCTCTTTCCTCGATGGTTTCGTGAGTAACCTGGTGATTGTATTGTCTCAAACTCTTCAGCTGGCTCCGCAGGTATAGGCACTACCTCGGGTTCAGGTGGGTAGCGGTTGGCTAGAAAAGTATTCGGGATGGCCAATCAAAAAAGAGGATTTCTTCTTCAACTTACATGCACAATTTAAATTATATTGCACTATGGACTTCCTAAAATGCCCTGGGTCAAACTATCGCTTCCTAGAATGCAAAAAAAAAAAAGCTAAATAATCATTTACAATAACATCCAACATCATAAAATGTAGTAGAGTAACCAGCTGATACTACAAGAGACACATGGAAATGGTAGAAAAGCAACATTTAGCAATGGTTTGGCCATTGCACAGAAAAAAAAAACATGATGATTAAAAGTGGAACATGCTTCAGTTTGAATCAGAGCTGTTTAGGGCACTTAAGGCATCGTAAACAGAGGTTATGCTGGTGTTAAGTAAGCAGAGGGTTATGAGGCACAAGCTCAATACAGGTGTTAACTTGGTTTTTAGTGAAATGACCTGATTCATACAATCATTTACAAAGCGAAAAAATTAGTTTTATGTACACATATGACCTCTACATTAACATTGCTTTCAGTTATGAAGTCCTCTGTGTTAGTAGTTGTTTTGGGTGGTATTTGTACATGCTCCTTCCTTCGTAGAAATGCTCAGTCTCTGTTTTTTTATTTCCCATTTTCCTGTGGTTCAAGATGCAAACAGGCCAGCAGGTTGCCATCACTGTAGCTTGTAGCTGTGAGATGATGTTAGTGCCAGTCCGCTCCGTTCTGTTTTTTTTTTTTTTTGGCTTTCGTAATGTTTGTTTTAATGTTCAGCAATTATGTCCTTACATGCCCCATAGCAAATGGGCAAACATCTCAGAAACAGGACTTCAAAGTGTAAGCAGCACAGGTGACCTAGAACGTTTACTATGCCAAACCTGAAAATGGTGCAAAGAAGGTGTAAGTTTTCTCTGTGGAACAATGTTATTAGCATTTTATTTGATCACAAACCACCATAAACCACTAGCTAGAGTTCTTAACATGCCAGTTTAAAACTGTTTATCAAATATATGGAGTAAGTATTGGAATCAGACAGTGTCTAAAGTATCTCACTGGACAGCAATTGCCATGTTTAAAATTTGTATGTATGTAGTAAGACTGACATTGGTTAGTGTCTTTTTTTAACAAGGGTAAAAGGAAAGAAATTGATTAACTTATGTGCTCTAACATAAGTTGGATGGATAGCATATCTGACTAACATTTTGACTAACATATGAACTCAATCTATTGCACAGTATTTTTCTATTGTGGGACCATTACACTTTAAAGTGTAACTAATGACGACGTACCCTCCAACAACCCCACTCTGGGTTTTACAATACAGCACCAAGCTTGCCAAAAATGGTGAATAGTCCCAATTTAAACAGCTGTTTCTCTTGTAATGTTAAAAGTAAATGTGTGAACAATAAATATTTCCCTGTGATACTAGTTCAGATATGTAAGATACATCATCAAATATTTAATTTATGAAATACTATTAATGAATAGTTTTAATAATTTTCTAAATAAAGCGTATTGTCCACAACCACCACATTGACACTGAATCTTGTTTCTCTGTGCCATAGATCTCTGTTGTTATCCAAAGCCTAAACACAGCTCCAGACAAACTGCTTCACTGGGTCATTCTTGTATTCAGGGTATTATAACATTGCCCTGCATGCTCTGAATTGGCATTTCCTTCCACATGTTGAATTAGACATTAACTTGCTTCAGTTTGGAAAATATTTATAAGAATCATTATTTTTTTACGTGAAGAAACATTTCCCCAGTGAAGCAGTTTGTGTTATTGGACTTTGGACAACAATGGTCGTCTATGGCACAGATAAACGTAACTAATCCAGGCTAATGGCAAGCAGTAAAACATTGGGTGGAGAACATTGAATGTTGGTTTTAGAATTTGTATGTTGATTGTGAACAATGCAATTTATTTAGAAAATGACCAAATTCTTTGTTTTTATAAAGGTTGCTGTTTTTATTTCCACGTTGTTGTCAGCTTTTAGAGATCTTAGTTATCTACCTGGTACTATGGGCTTATCCTAAGTCTTTGTTTCATGCAACCTATAGCAATCGAGTCGAATAGAGAACACTGTGTCTCTTCTCTTTTTTACAACATTGATCAAGGTTGATCAGCCAGTGATTTAATGGTTAATATGCCAGCTGCATATCTGCCATGTGAGAAAATGAAGCTCGTAGCAACAGTAACTTTTGGATACAAGTCTAAGTAAACACTGTTCTTACAGAAACATATTTGCCTTCTGTTCAAAAATCTCTCCTCTGGAACACACATTTTCAAAGAAAGCAGTAGTGCACTGTCCAAATGTGATTAGTCTGCACACTCTCTTCTATTTAATGTAGTACCAGGAAGAACCTAGAAAGCATTAGGTGTACCTGTGTATCCTTGTCCGTTGTAAGGAATGCCCACACACTGAGAGGAGTCGCAGTATCCAGGGGGTCCTGGTGGTCCCCTGACCCCAGGAATGCCCTGGCGACCTGGAGGGCCATTAGGCCCAGGAGTTCCAGAAGGTCCTGGGGGTCCTGTTCTTGACTCTCCTGGTGGCCCTGCAAGATTTGAGGAGAGTTTAGCATAAAAAAAAAATCTTACATCACCTGTAAATCTTGAGTGGAAATGGTTGGGGTAACACAGGGCTGTAGCACTATAATTTAAAAATTTCAATGGCTCAATGTAAAAAAAAAGGCTATGTGGAGTAACCCCCTGGCCCCATCTGTCTAGACGGTTAAAACTCGGGATGGAAATTTTTTTCCCCCGCTCTCTTTTTCTTTCCCTTAAGTGAGCCCATGTGTTGTCAATGAAGAAAGCTCATTGTACAACAATCTGGATCTCCAGACACACAGAGCACACACAAAAGTGATTCATCAGAGTGGATTTCCTCCCACTGGTTGTTTCTGACTTCAGTCACAGAGACCAAAATGTCACTGTCACTAATGTTGTCTTGTAGACATCAATGGAGGTTCCTGTTGTTTGACCATTGCTTCCCTAGGGAAAAGAAATCCCCTGAAGTGTCGGGCTTTCATCAAGAAACATTCTGGATATATGCTGCAAAGAACACATTTTCTAAATGATTGTTTCTAAACCTGGAAGATTACCTTGATGCAGGATTAAATGAAGATTGTCTAAGCTTTCTCCTTAATAATCACCTTAATATTTAAAATGTGCAAAATGTTGATTGAGATTGAGAAGCTCAGTCTAGAGATGACGTAAATCGTTAAGAGATAAAACAAGTGTAAATATGATCAGGATGCCTCAAACAAATGTATGCAAATCAGTTGCTTAAAACAAGGCAGCAGAATCATATTGTAGATACATTTTACACTCTGGCTGGACTGTGACCTTTAATTTGAGTAATAGAAGTACTCTGTTCGGAAAAAATATCGTGCTCCTGGCTCACTGTGAGTAAATTAAAATGTGGTTCGCTCAAAGAAAGCGAGAAACTATGTTACCTGATGGTCCGCTTGGGCCTCGTTGTCCTCTGATCCCATTCCCAGGAGACCCTCTCTCTCCCTTCTCTCCTGGTAAACCTTTATAAACCACAGAAAAACAGAAGAAATCACTTTCACAATAAATCTATATGAAACATTAGATGACTGCTTCATGATTTAATAATTGTTTGTAATGCTAAGTTGAATCATGTGTATACTTTATAAGCTAATACAGTTATTTTGCTATTCCATCCATGTTGGATGAACCCAGAGTTAATATTACCGTGACCATAATTTATGGCTAATGAGTTGCTTTCGCTGCCTGCTGTTTTGTAGCTCTACCAAACAGAAGGGATAAAGTACCTCTTTCTCCTTGATTTCCAGGTAGACCTGGGCTTCCAGGGAAACCAGATCTACCGGGTTGTCCAGGTTCTCCACGTGGTCCCTCACTGCCAGGGGGGCCAGGAGGGCCAGGTGGCCCTGGGCTGTTGCTACGATATCCAGAAGGAATCTGGTTGAGCATCATATCAATTCTGCTCATCTGACCTGCAACAGAAAAACATCATCAATTACATTTGAAAGAAGATCTTTTAAAAACTTTAAAAGTTAGTAAAGATTACTAAGGTTACGCTCACTGTTCACAAGCTGTTCACAAACTTGTCTGGCAATAGAGCGCATCATGTTCTGGGATGCAAAGTCTCCCTAAAGAACAAAAACAGTTGTGATGAGATGACAATACTTTTCTCTTTGAGGATGCATAAACAGTGATGCAAGAACCTGACAGAACACCACAGAATATCAATAGAAACTGTACATACTCTCTCTCCTTTCTCTCCTTTAAGGCCAACAGGTCCCTGTTCACAAGAAAAGGTAAGAACAAGTTAAGATTTGCCGTGTTCTTCTCTAAACTCTGTCATGTGAAAATCAGTTTCTTTTGTGTGTGTGACTGAAAACATACTGGGTTTCCTGGGTCTCCTGGTTTTCCTGGTTTTCCAGTAATTCCGGGTACACCTGGATTTCCAGGGGTTCCCTGATAAAAGAAAAGCGAGGGTTCATTTAAATTGCTACACAGTTACAGTATTTAACCCCTGCTCCTTGTTAACAGTTGTGTAATAAGCTTTAAGTTTCGTTCTATTAGTTCTATTCTTTGATGAGGAGTGTGGCACAAGCTGCCAAATAACGTTACAGAGGACACGAAAACGGGCACATACACACGAGGCACTAAGCACCGCTTATTGAGCAGGGATTATGGAGCTTCCAGCAAGGTATAGAACATGTGAATTCTATACTGGCGTGTTGCCTGTTGCATGATGATTGGATTAAGTAGCTTCAGACACCCGCAAACCACAGGAGAAGAAAATGAGTTGCATGCACCATCTCTGTTACAGTGGAGGGGGCCTAGACATTATCGTGTGCTTTTTTATTTGCTGTTCCAGCAGAGTGCAATTGTGGAGCCAGAGGAGTAATTGTTAGAGATGTATCAGGAAGTTAAGCACGCTTTAAGGATTATTATCTTGGCTGTTTTCAGCAAAACATACACACACACACATGCACACAACACCCACCATAGGCCCTGGTGGGCCTCTTGGTCCAGATGGTCCCTCCTTCCCTGGTGGCCCCTATGTAGAAACAACATACAATTGCACATAGGTTACAACACATGTGAGACCCTTTTCCTGCAGTACATGACTGTCATGGCTTTATAATGGTTTAAATGTTGAGTCTCTCTTTTTGAATTACAAAAAACATGCTTAATTAAGTGTTACATCCATCTATAGGTTGTGACTAGTGTGTGTACACTTAGAAAGTTTGAAGGCAGATCTTACCCGTGCTCCGCTTGGTCCAACAGGGCCCAGAGGACCACGTGGCCCAGGAGGACCCTGGGAAATAAGCAGACACACTTAGTCAAATGCTAATGTTTGGAAATGGCACATATAAACAGCTTCCAAATGCTTGAGTTGCACTTCAATTTACAGACAAAAATCCTGCAGTTTCCCATTATTTAGCCAAAGATAATATATTGTCTTGTTACTCAAAAGTGGAACAATTTTGCTCTTGTCTGTTGACACATTGTGTCAAGTATAAATGTGCAGAGACAAAGTTTTATTAAGCCATATGGTAATAAAGGAAAGAAAATAATACTGTCAGTAAGCTCTCTACCATACAGCGGGACTATCTCCCATGATTGAATTTGCTTATTCATCGGCCAGAACAACCAGTGGTGATGTCCTCTTGAATTGAATGGTGGGAGTTGGCTGGGTGACCTCAGTTGGCTGAATGAACAGTTTCTCAGCCAAGAGACAACTACGCAGTGCCAGCCCATTCAGAACTGCCCTTTGACTAAAACAGTCCCAAGTAATGCCAAATGGCTTTTGCACCAAATTTGTTTCAGCATGTTACAAGATTGGTAAGTTTGATAAATTCAACATTCATTTTAATGCAAGGAGTCCAGCATTCAGTATGACATTGACTGCGAGTCAAAAAATGCTCCAACTTCAGACAGACTTTGAGTCTTCAACAAATCTTGGACATATTCCATTCACCATTTCCCTTCTGGTAACATGACACTACACTTCATAATAACTTAACTGCATCCCTGGCCTTCCACCAAAGGCAGTAGTGCTAGTCCACTGCCAATCAACAGGCTGATTTGAGAGTGAGGGTCTCCCTGAGGATGGCATGGTAAACCTCCCACTCTGAGTGTGGCTTCAATTTCACCATGTGGATTAAATCAAGGCTCCAGTAGCAGCGCTGCTCTATGAGGACAGTGTCTTGTTTCCTGCTCATAAACCACAGAATGAGTGGGGAATACTTACTTGCAGGCCAGGCAGCCCTGGGTCTCCAGGATCTCCCTTTGGTCCCTGGCGACCCTGAATGTGGAGGAGGTGGAATAGAGAAGTTTAGGCTGTGTGTGTTTTTCCTGTAAGTCTGTGATTGTGATTGATATCATGTTTTGACACGAACATCTGCAGGTAAGAAAATAAAGAAGATCTAGTAGCTTGGCTTGAATTAGATGGGAGTATGAAATGTTTTGACTTTAGCTGAACAGGTACCACAACTACATTCATATCAACACACATGGGTACTAATAAGGCATGTGGTCTGTAATGTTAAAATCTGTCTGCCATTATCACTAAAGAGTTTCTTCATATATATCATATAAGTGTTTGGGTGTTATAGTAGCTACACTTACGGGTTCTCCGGGAAGCGACAGTCCGTTAGGGCCTTGTGGACCTGGTGGTCCCATCGAGCCTGGGAGTCCTGGCTCACCACGTGGACCCATTGCACCCTACATCAATCCCCACATATAAAACAAAGCAGTTACATAACCCTTTTCTGAGAAGAGAAGCACCAGTCAGACTTGTTCCTGCACTGATACAGACAGTTAACAGTAAGAGTAACAGTGCTTCATAATCAGTGGACCCCCGCTAAATCAAAGTGAGGAAAAACATTCAATGAGTTGTGCGTGATTTGCTATATGACACAGAATTGCTTCCAAAACACCATGGCAGTGAGAGTTTCACTCTGTCATTTATTCATAATGCTAGCAAGCTTCATTGGTTTTGAACTGAGCCAAATTATTTGCTCATTATCGAAAAATGATGGGTGTCTTTAAAAAAAACATATAGTTTTAATCTGACTTAAAACTAATGCAGTTAAACTCACAGTGCTGCCAGGGTCTCCTCTGTCTCCACGGGGTCCTTTAGAACCTGGGCTTCCCTGGAAAAGCACAAATTCAGAAACAGAGTGAGTGTAACAACAGGAGCAGATTCCCAAAGCATTAAAAGCCCTAGTCCTACTAAATCCTCACTGGGGCTTAGTGAGGTTACCACACACACATACCAGGCACACATATTCCAGACTTTTTTACTGTTATTTTTCCAAAAGGCATTTATCTTTTGACACTTCTTCTCAAGCCCACATTTCACTGCATGCCACTGGTTTCATCCTCAACTGCTCTTTCCACAGGAAAAGAAAATACCGCTTCTGACGCGAGAGACAAACTCAGTCCACCTAAGTTAAAAGTGAACACTAGGCAAATATAACATAATCTGCTGTAGGTTATCATCCCACTGGCAGACAGACGTAGGCGTCATCGTCAAAACAAAAGTACGATTTCTAAGAAAAACATGGAGGTGAAAGAGAAAGTGAAAATAGACGTTATGGTGAGATGTGTCTGGATTGTTTCTTTACCGAAGGTCCTGGAGGCCCCTGAGGGCCAATGCTGTCCTGTGTGCATGTGCAAGAGTGAGGAAGGGCTGGGCACTTGGCTTCAACTCTCTGAAAAGGGAAACAGAGGAGACAGAATTTAGAAGACAGACTAAACGCACACAGAGTACAAGGGGTAAAACTGACAATCCTCAGTGTACATAGTTCTGCAACAGTTTGCTCACAGTCTTTGGTCTTGACTGTGGTTTTAGACTTTAGAAACTGAGCGAAAGTCATGATGGGCCAATGGCTTATGATGAAATGTGATAGAAAACTGTAAAGTCACTGTGGGGCTTCAGGGGCTTGTCTGTTGCAGATGTCCAATTTGGGAAATGAGCCTTTGACACAATATGTTATATAACACTGCAATTGACGTGATCTATTAATATCTGATGAAAATTAGAGATGAATTACTTATAATCTCCTATTCACGGTACTGTATCAAAAATAAATGTGATTTACTGGCTGCTGTGAGATGTTAAGGAGCACTTGTTCTCGTGTAATTGAGAGGTCATGCTGGCAACAGTCCGATTAGCACAATTACACAGGATACAAGGGTCTATTCAGTGCAGCTGAGGCACTTTCTTTTTAAACAGCAGTCTAGTTATCAACCTTGCATTTTGCCTAATGACCACATACCAGCAGGCTGTAAACCTCCTAAACCTCGGTATACAATGGAATATACTGGTCTCATATTTCTGTACAGGTAACTCAAACAGCCAGGAGCTTACGGGAACACATGAAAGAAACCTGTCAAAATGACTGCAGTGACACTTGTTCTTACAGTGGAAGGCAGGTCGCAGCATCTGTCTCGGCTGAGCCAGCTCAAGCTGCAGATGATATCAAACATCTGGAGCTGGAACTACACAGCAGAAAGAAGGAACAGCATTAAGGAATGGCACAAATGGCTCTCATACAAGATTCAAAAAATGCACATTGTTGAAAACAGACAACAGTGAGACTTCTATTAGTCACAGGCAGCAGTTTAGGTTTAATCGTGCTTCAATGCACTAGAGGTTTTGGATATTCTTGCTTTGGGAAAGCCGTGAGAGGCTGTTTGAAATGTGTTTTTGACAAACTTGACGTCTCTTTCACTCACTGTCGCGGACTGCTTCCTTCCACCTCCAGACTTGACAATTTTGCCGAGCACTTCGTAGCCATCCAGTGTGATGTTGTTGGCCTCCTTGATGGGCTTCTCTGCAACCTCTTGACAATCCACATTCAGCTTAACCTTCTCCGGAGAGATGCTAATGTGGAGCTGCCGGAGGGAAAAAGAGAATAGAGAGGGGGCATTATTAACAAAACATGCTTGTCTTCTCAGTTCTGTACTTCACAGCTGCCAGCTTTGTTGCTGCACAATTACTTGGCAAAGAGAACTAAGAACACTGGAGCTTTTGAAAAGCTGGGTTTGGCATTCATTACCAGTTGGAAGGGGCATGATTGCTCTTTAAAAGACCCGAAAAAATCTTTAAGAAAAGTGTAACCATAAAGCGGGGAACAACCTCAGTGAACCTTTTAAAATTATGCCCTGTGAAGCTTATAAAGATGCTGATAGTGCATTCCACATAATTAGTAGACTCAGGGAATTGTTTAGCTTTTGCAGAAGTCTGTTGATTATTGAGTGGTTACTGATTTGGCATGCGACTGTTGTCTGATGCCTCTGCAGATGATTGAACCATAACAAAACAAAATGTATAGCATTTAAATCTCCAGTGCAGAAAAAATTTGCAGTCAGTGTTAGAAAAAAAATGGCAACATTACAGATTTTGTAGTTTCCTGTCCAGAGAGCCCTGCACCACATCTTGCAATGATATCATTTGTGGTGCACCATCAAAGTCCTACACTTTCCATACTTTCCCATTACTGTTGCACATTTTCCCTTGCCAAACAGTCAAGCTTTCTTTATGTAAGATGAAGCAAGCTACCATTTCTTTCAACAAAGCCATACGAACCACGGACTAGGCCACGGTTCTTGGCAACCAATCACAAAATTACAGTCGACTTCCTTGGCAACAGAACAAAATATCGGGTGTACCGCAAAGAGAGAGGGGTGTTGTTTACCCCAGGGTCTTGGCATGGATATACTATACCATGATGCTCTTGAGGGCTTACCAAAACAACTTTGGGATGCCAAATAATACGTTTGTATATATTACCTCACAGTACTGTACTTATAATTAAAACTCTTGAGTCACTGGAAAAGAAGATTTCAGGAAATCTAGCTTTCTAGTGACCACTGTTCCTTCAGCCAAGGGTCGTTGTATTCAAGTTATGTGGTCCGACTGACAGTCCTCAATCATCAGTTGCTAAGAAGAGAGTTTGAGTTTTTCTGAGGTTCACTGTCAATACTCCACAGTCAGAAAACAGTACAAAGGATAAAATGTCGGCTCCAACCGTCTCATCAGATTAGATTTTATTGCACTTGGCTCCACCCAGGCTCTTTCTCAATTTAATAATCCTGAATCTCAAAGGCCTCATATTATTAACTACATGCATGTATTAAAATGGATGCGAGTCGTCTCTATCGACAACACATTTTCAATATGGACTCCTTATTACATTGGCGTTTTAATGCAAACAGTCATGACTGGTGATAATTCTCCCACTTGGGCTGGACTTGAAGCTACCACATCTGACCTGAACAGACAAGGCATCATGGGTTTCTTTAGTTGGAGAAGTTAATCCAATTATAATAAAGTGGATAAGAAGGAAGATGTCATGTCTTACATAGGGAGCACAAACCAGTGCATTCAATGGACATTCTGGCTAACACAGAACTCAAAGCCAGGATCATGGAGTGCTGTGGCCGTGTTGATCTCCATTAACTGTCTTAAATAGTTCAAGACCTCTCAAGGGACATTAGGGTTTGTGTATTTTGGAGTTTGGGAGGAAACTACAGAGCAGTGGTCAGTGACTACAGCAACTTACACGCTCAAACTGACACTAATGTAACATGACTAGTCACTATGACTTATGGAAAATGTCTTCTTCACTTCAGTCAACAGGAAGTTAAGAAGGTCTCCCACCCTTCGAGTGTGGGAGGGGATTCCCCAGTGGGGTAGTGAGTGGCTAGCGTCTGCTTAAGTCATCATTGAGAGCTTTCCCACATGTTCAACTAGCGGTACACCACAACCTCTTTAGCCCGGGCTACTCTTTGTTCACCAGCCTGAGAAGAATCTGCAAACACTCTCTGACCAAGTACAGTGATTATAAAGCACATCAAGTGTACGTAAAACTTATCAAAAACAACATTTTGTTTAAATATTAGTCATAGATTAAACTACAGTATTATTAAAATTAACTTCCAGGGGGGGGAAATGATTTACAGTACTAAGAAGATGTGATGGGTATTTTACCTATTTGCTTACATTGTATGGAGACGAGTAATTGACTAATTGCGAACTAGACCGATAGATTACGAGAGTAATCATCACTTGAAGACCAAGATGTTTACCTTAAAAACCCAAGATCGAATTTTTATTATGTTTTGTTTTGTTTCTTCACACATTATGTCCCATTTCTGACCAAATATTCAGAGACATCATTGGTCACTCGGGTTTCAGTACATGCAGACGCATACTTATTGAGGTCATTCTTTAAAAAGCCACAAAGTGTTGGGAAACCTCTGATGACATAAAAACACACACCACTACAGCCAACATCAGTGGCACTTCCCCAGCAGACCAGCAAATAAGCAGCTAGGTAGACCGCTGCAGACTCGACATCTCATGGAACAGCAACTACTGCACCACAAACTTGCCACCCAGTGTACATTCAGACTTTAGTCTCCTCCATGGCCACAAACTGAGAGAATGAACACACACACACACACACACACACACACACACATCCTGTTGCTGACCCAGTAGACCAGTAGTGGTGTCATGTACATCCAGTCGTATACCAACATATTCCAATGTCCTATTCATTCATGAAGTTACCCAACGTTTAGTTGTGTAGATGCTAAATGGCCACGCTGAAAATTCATTTTTAACACATTCTCATCTAGGTGCTAATATATTGCTCAGATTAGTTCCTCTGTTCAAAAAACTGTATTCTGTAATACCATTATGTAGGTGGGTGAGACCCTGCTACACTAAAAGGTTTCATTCCTGTAGATTACGTTTGAATTGGAGGGAGGACAGAAACATATGTCCTTGGGAAGGAACTGAAATGCAATTGGACGTGACTTGGAGTACATTGGAACCAGTCATTTTTCGAGGAAACTAGCATTTTAACTTTTTCCAGCTTGGTACGAAAAGACATTGTCGCCATTGTTCAACTCTACACCCTGCTGTGGTGGAACACTACAGAGAATGTTTTCTATCGCCTGCTGCTTTGCGTTGAACAGCGTTACATGTTTCTTTCTGCCTCGTGTTGTTGCCCCAAGAGTTCATCCTATACACATGAAGTTTATAACAGTGTAGTCTTGCCATGTGGGTCTAATGCAGTGGTTAAACCACTGAAGACAAGCAGAGACTTTGCACAACAATAATATCATTGTGGGTGATTATTTTAAGTGAAATAGGAGGTTTTGACAGATTGAAATTATGGTTAGTGGATGTTAATGAGTCCTTTAATAAGTATTTCCCTAAGGGAGTTTACTCTTAATTTCTTAATTGCACGAAAGGAAGGTCGGATAATGGCATGGATCATTATCAGAGAAAAGGAAATGCTTCACTGAAACAGCTGGAAACATCCCGATCCAACATCAATTGCTTGTGTTTTGTCAGCCAGTAATGTGCATTTTTGATCTTGCGTTTCTTTAATATATCTTGGGATCTTATACAGTACCTGCTATTATTAATGGGTTATTTGAGCAAGTTTAAAAAAGGTTCAGTTTATAAGTGAGGAGTATTAGTCAGCCTGTGAAAATAGCTGCATAAACTCTCCTGTGGTTTTGTAGTAAAGAAACCCCGATGATGTCATCAGGGTAATCTCAGACTTGGCCAGAGACCAGGTTATACTATAATGGAAAGTCACAAAGTTTAAAGATGTGGGGCATTTACTAGGTCTAACGACAGCAGTATAGCTGGACTGTGGGAAATGTAGGATGTAGTTCTTTTGAGGACTTAGGGAGTAAAAGTCAGGCTATTTAAAAGACCTTGCGATTCTCTTCCTGAAATACCTCTTGGCATTTTGGAATTCATTTACGTTGAAGCCAAATAAATACTGGTCCATTGTCCAACCAGGGTAGTCTCAGATCTTCATGTGGTGAGACATGGTTAACTCACAGCGTGCACATTTGTGCGGGGAAGCGAAGTATCGGATTTTCCCACCAACCTCTCCTTGAACTTATTTACGGCCTCCAAAACCTACTTATCAAATTTACTGCCCATGGTCTTAAAACATAAGTTAATATCACATCATAAAAACCCAAAGGCCACTTTATCAGCAGATGTTCTAAAACGGATAGCAGGGAGCCTATGCTGTGATACAGTTACATAGTACTGACATAAAGATATTTGCATTAAAAGGTATTTAAGCCAACTTAAATTAGGTGTAAAAGTCATATTTATACAGCATGTGACGTGAACTGAATATAATCAGAACAATATACTGACGGTCCAAGGCCATAAAAAGGGTAACGAGTTCATATTTAACCCAAAATGCATCTCAACCTGTTTTATCAAAACAAAATTTGAATGATGATGTATGTCTCAATGTAGCACTACCCCTGTCTTTACTATGCATTTACCTTATGGAAGCTTCCATGGAAAATCCGCTTTACTTGCTCCTCATTAAACGTGGCTTTCTGGATCTCTCCTCGGGTGTCCTTGTTGTAAAATGTGATTGTTTTGCTGGAAGCTGAAAAGAGAAGAGCCTTTGATGAATCCCTGACAGTGTGTTACAATGCAGTGGCACGCAAAGCACAGACAGTACTAAAGAGGCCACATGGCTGCAGAAAGTGGAGATGGATAAAGAGCAGTCTAGGAGAAATTAGGTCCATGCCTGTAATCATTTGCCACTTGTGTATGTGCACATTTGTAAAAGATAATATTTAAAAGGTTTTCTGTTAAATGAAAAAGGGTTTAAATTAAATTCAGAACAGTCAATTAAACTCAGTCCATTTTTTTTTCAGCATTCCCACTGCCTTCATTGTGCTGCTTCTCATATCTGGCAAAACACATTAGCTGTAAGTTTTTGTAAGTAGGCTACGAGCGAGACAGAAAATGCACAGTAAGATCTACAATATATAAAACAAAAAGCAAATGGCTGGGTATGTATTGGCATAGCTAAAACAGGTACTACCCACAGCTGAGTGTCACACATGATAAAGGGCTTACGGTTGATGGTGACCCCAACCTCGGGGTTGTTGTTTTTGTCGGCAATCTGCCAGATATCAAAAGGCTCAGAGGTTGTGTCGGGCAACAGACGGAACAGAAGGATTATGGTGTAAGATGGGGGTAGACCATCCGGATGGATCTCCCTGTTAGTGTTAAAAAATTACAGACATTGTGATGAGTCATGAGTCAGACCTCTGCCCTCATTACGTTACACAGTCAGAATATCACACAGGAAATACCAAGCACCAAGACTTTTAAATCTTGCTCAAGGATACAGCGTCAAGTCGGCCATGCAGTCTGCAGAACCTGTAAACCACTGCCAGTTTTTCCTTTGGCCTCACAGAAACTGCCTACATATTGAAAGCATTTTCTGTCCCCTGTTTGCTGCTACAGTTCAGAGTGCTTCCATTTGTGCACATTAAGTCAAAACACACATAAATAAGTGTATCATTATAAACATATTAACAAAATATGCCGAAGAGGTTTGAATCCTCCAGCTATTCTGCAGTTACCACTTCAATGGAGCCCAATAAAGAGACAAAGTCCTTGAACCAACAGTGATTTCGTTGCTCCAAGTATGACATCGGTGGGAGGAGGGCCATGTCCAGGGACTTTTTAATTCTACTACCATATTTTTGGTTTTTTTCTAGCACCTCATATTCCACAAGCTGCAACAACAAATAGAGCTATAGGCTTGGTGCCAAAAGACGCTGGGGAAACCCTTCTATTCTATTCATCATCATCATTATGAATAACGACTGTGGGCTGGGCAGGATTATGGTGCACAGGAGATAAGGTCAATAGGCTGGGAATTTACACAAAGTGAGACTCACACACCCACATACTAGTTCGCCTCAGTGCTTACTTGGTGGGTTGGTTCAGGAAAGAATCCTTGTGCAGCCTGTAAGCAATGTAGCTGTTGAAGGAGCCGGGCTCCATGGACACACCATTTATGCCAGCAAACGTCCGGTCTGTGATGTTGAAAGACTCCAACATCCGGAAGCCTAGTGAGGATTAACAACAGAAAACAAACAGTGAAACGTTCTATAACACAGCACAATAGTATTTTAGTAATGCCAAGAAGCTCTGCGGGGATTAGGGCCATGTGTACATTGTATGGTGATGCTGAATGCTTACCAGGTGTGGTGTATCCATCTTTGTACATCAGAGGGCAAGCTACAACGTGACAACAAGTTATTAGGAGCTTGAAAAAACAGATTAGGGCTTAAACAATATGATTTTCTCTCTTAGTAGACTTCCTCTGGCAGTAGATCAGATGAATGTACATCAATGGATGAGCTCTCTGTTATCTCTTCAAATACACTAACCAACCTCTGTACTTACTAAAATGAGTTAAAAATGTTTGAGTTTTCCTTTTTGAGCATGGCTATCCTAAACTAAAGTCGTGTTTTTATAGAGAAAAAAATCAAACTCGGCCTTACTGGAAGTGACTGTTTCACAGATGACAGTGATCAGGTTGTCCTGGATCTTGGCAAAAGCGTCATAGCTGTCCACCACATACACATGTCTCTCACTGGGCTTACTGGCGATATTTCTCAACTCTGTCATGTCCACATCAGCCACACCAACCGCTAACACACTGTAGCCTGTGGAGGCAAAACACACACACACACACAAACAGCCACACACACACAAAAAACAATGACCATTGTTAAGCTTCCAATACTCACTTGCAGTTTCGTCACTGTTGGGAGTATTAGAGTTTATTAACTTAGCCACAAATTGTGGCTCTTATGAAAGAATTTATATAATTCCAAACAGTTCGCTATTTTATTGTTGGATGTACTGTAAACACACCCCCAACCAAAACACATATGAAAATGCTTAATAATTCCACACAAACCAGAATGCTGCAGTTTTTCAGCATTTTTCTTGACATCGTCCTGGGAGCGTCCGTCAGTGACCACAACCAGCACCTTCGGGACGTTCCTCCTCATGCCAGAGTCTGAGGTGAACACCCTCTCGTAGACATGTTTCAGAGCAACACCTGAACGAGAAGGACGTGAAGAGAGAACAATTACCCACTCAGTAAAAAACTCTCAGATGGACTCTGGTCAGTTCAAGCTAATGAAGCTAGAAAGGTTGATTTTAAAGTAAACTGCATTAATACACTGAAACGTTTTTTGTTGCACCTGTCTTTGTGTTTCCTCCTCTGTAGCGGACATTTTTCAAAGCTGACAACACTATGCCCTTGTCATGGTAGGTGTTAAGTTTGAATTCCGTCTTGGCATCGTCACTGTACTGCACAAATGAGACCTGTTCACAGAAGAAAATGAACAAAAACGTGTTAAGTATATGACGGCCTCTAATAATAAAACAAAGGACAAAAACAACCACCAAATTATAGAGAAACAAACATGGCTCAAACGTTTTATGCTGACCTGCATGCCACTGGGGCTGATGACATCAAAGGCTGCAGTCATGCTTGTGACAAACTGTAGGACCTTGTGGAAGCTGTCATCTCCAATACTCCAGGAGCCATCAATCAGGAAGACCAGATCTGCCTTGGCACCTTTACACACTGTGGTGCAGATACGGTGACATCAGTGTAATGAATAATGTCAGCTAAACCAAAGAGGTTTTATTTTCTGTTGCACACATATGTCAATGTCAGAGCTCTCCTCACCATCTAATGCCGGGGGGACTGTTGCTGGAGCCGGGGGAGCGGGAGGCTCAGTTGGCACCTCAGTGGGTTTGACCACTGCAGAGCAAAACAGAGACAAACACAAAAGATATTAAGTGTCATGAGCTATTGTGGTTGCTAAGTGGATTTTCATACAAGTTCCAGGAGCTTTTGCTGTCCTGTCATACAGTATATTAGCACTAAACTGAATCAGAAGATGTTAACTTACATGTCTTCTCTTTGACACTGACTCCAGGTCCCTCCAGGTTGGGGGTTTGGGTGAATACAGTGGCGTTGTAAAGTGTGTCAGGAGTTAAGTTGTCGAAGCAGTAATTGCTCTCTGAGCCTCTGACCGTGATCTCTTGAGCACCACCCCTGGAGGCTGAGGAAGAAAGAGAGAAGAGAAGAAAATTTAAATTAAACACATTCACTTTGCAGTAATTCAATATATTTTAGTCAAATTCATCATTCTTTATGATTTACTTGATTGAAGTGCTTACCGTCAAAAGGATTGACTTTGAGTCTATAGGAGGTGGCAGCTCTGTGAGGGGCCCATCGGAGGCAGAAAGTGTCAAAGCCGACATTATAGGTGTTGAGGTCTGCCACATTCAGATCCACTAAAAATGGAGAAAACATTATGCTATTTGTACACACATTACAAACACCTATTTCTAAAACTCAACACAGTATTTAATTATTAGATTTTAAGCACTCATGCCCATCAGCCAATAGATCAATTATGAACCTACATGTGGTGCCTTGTCCAATCAGGGGTGCACTGAGGCCTGAGTCATACTGCGCCAGCACCTTCAGGTCATAGATGGTCCCAGGTTTCAGGTTATGAAGTTGGTGAGAGGTCACATCTCCAACAAACACCTCCAAGGACTCATCAGAACCTGAACGGGGGTAGAAATAAATCTTTGTAGCAACAATTCACAGAGTAAAAACAAGTAAAATAGTAGCTACTACCTAATTAAGACATAAAGGGGCAATTGTTTCTATACATTTAAACATGTCCATACCCTCAGGCTGGTAGATAAGCTTGTATCCATTAACCCTGGAGGGGGCAGGGTCCCAGGACACCCTGAAACGGGTGTACCACTCATCGGAAACACGGAGATTCCTGGGGCCAAGCATACCCACTGTGGGAATTGAGACAGGACAACACAGTCAACACAGGTTTTGGTTGATTGCAATGAGATGCAGATGCTTGGAATTTTAGTTTATTTATTGCGATGGAACTGTCAGCAAACTAGTTATTGTATTACTGCCATTTTGGCTTTTGGGTTATGAGTGAAACATCTCAATATGTGATCAATTCCACCACATCAGAGTAATGCTGATTAAAAAAAAAAAATCTGCCTCAAGGAGTGGAGTGGCATTACAATATGTAAAAGGATTTTGTTTGAAAGACAAAATTGGGCAAGACATTGGCAAGCCCTCCAAGCATGAGCTCTCCCTTACTGGAGAAGAGCCATTTCAAAATTGTCTGGCAAAGGCTGTTGGTTCTTTTGGCCTTCACATATTTGAAAATGTCACTTTTTGCTAAACTGAATTAGGATCCAAATCAACGGAGCAGTCTATTCAGATTTCCTGCTGCGAATTCCACACTCTGAGGGGTTGTTTGTACGTCGTGTGTACCTGTGCGACCATCTCCTTCCAGCTCTCCTCCTGGTCCATCTGGATATATAGCAGTCACTTTGATATTATAAGGGGTGTCTGGATCCAGGCCCTGTAGCATCACGTTGTTTCTGTTGCCTGGAACTGTTGTCTACAAGTGAAAGGTCATATCACATAATTCACATCATTGAAAGTTGAGAACCATGGTCAAAAAGTGGATATTTGGAATCCTAAAAGCAGTAAATGAAGCTGTAAACTTTTTTTATGTAGAATTATGCACATTCTTACATGTTCCTCGATGGGATCTCCTGTGGTTGGAGCATAGGTGATGCGGTACTGCATGACAGGGCCCTGCGCATGTTCCCAGCTCACAGAGAGAGTGGTGGTGGTGGGGTCGTATACCGCATGTTCCTTGGGCCACTACGGGGCACTGAGCATATGAACAATAAGAAAGCACTGTTTTTCGTGATACGTTATAAAATTGAGTATTTTTTTTAAACCTCCGGAGTGGCGTTCAAACACACTCGCCCAGGTTCTTACATGTCTTTCCAGAGTCACTGATACTGGGTCCTTCACCATCGCTGTACAAGGCAACCACCCCAACATTGTAGTCGGTGTCTGGGAGCAGCTGTTGTAAGACGGCTGTGGTGGTGGTCCCGGGTACCACAATCTGCAAAGAGGAAAACAGGGTGTCAGGGAGCAACAGTTTTGGAGAGCTAGTGTGCTGCTTGTGTACTGTAAGCTTAGGTGATGAGGTACTCGATTTATTCCCCAAAAATCCATAATCGAGAGTGTAGGCATGCATGGACATAACACAGCTGCCCCACTGAAAACATCCACAAACAGCTGCTTGAGTCGTACACACCACCCGACGCCACGCTTGTCTTTAGCAGCACTGAGTGAAAGGAAGAGCTGAAGCTTTGATGATTTGGGGTGTACGGTGGTGGTAGAAGGGGGATGTTCGACAACAGGCACCGCTGTTTAACGCAGTCTGACAGCAATGACAGCTGATTACACAGGGGCCAGGTCTGCCTCACTCCCTTTCTGTTTATGTGGTTGTTAGTTAGACAGTGTTAGGTCAGCTGTTTGTGAGCTCTGGCCTGGTAATAACCTCAGTGAGTGAGTAAGGAAGGGGAAGGGAGAGGGGTGGTTACTTTAGAGCAGACAGGATAAATCTGTTAACCATGCATTGATATTATAAATATAACGTCATCTTGTTGTCTCTCTTTTGATTGTATCTGTTGCAGTCTGCTCCATTTCCCCTGGTCAAAAAGTCCAGGTGCTTTAGAGTCTAACTAAAAATATATGATCATGGGCAGTTCTGGTAAAGCTGGTGCTGCAAAATTCCAGCTGGTGTTAAATTTGGTGGCGCTAGCTGAAAGAGGCCACACTGCCGCTGACGCAAATCATTGGCTCCGCAACGGAAAAGCCTTGAGCCAGCCATAAATGTGCTAAGAAATATGGATAAAGTCATACTGGACATCTCTATCAATAAACTATAACATGCTTCAATCTTCAAAGACCATTTTATTAGTGTCCAAGTGCAGAAAGTTCTTAAAGTTTCAGTTTTTCTGGCAGATGCCGAATAAAGCTAATGGTGAAATGTTAAGTAAAAGTTCAAAGGCTGTTTGTGGATTCTTTAAGCAACCCAGAAATCCTTTACATGCGAAGATGTGGGCACACTGGTGCCAGATGCCGGATTCTATATAAAGAAAGGAAGTTGCAATTAAAGAAGTTTTGTTTTAATGAACTTGGATTAAAACTAGCACTTTTCCAAAGGAAAGAATTTAACTTGCAGTAACTTACAAACTTTTAAACATGTCTAAAAATGTTTTGTTTTTATCAGTTCAACATGCGTCATTCCTAACAATATATGGGATATTGCATATGCTGGTAAAAACTTGGTTTTGCTTGGACAAATTGTGCTCATACCTTCACCTGAATGTTTTCTAGGCCCTGTCTTTGGTAATCAATCCTTCCGTGTTTGTGTTTATGTGTAGTGACATTAGCTAAATACCTCGAAGTATTTGCTATGACACTGAGCCATTACATGTTTATGCTGTATGTGTTGCAATAAGACTAGAAAAAAATGAGTAGTTTTGGGCCTACCTAATGTGTCTGAATGCACATATGCTTTACTACATTTCCTGTGGATGGAAACTCACCGACTCTGATGGCCTGGCACCAGTCAGAGGAGCGTAGACCACCCGGTACTGCTGGACTGGGCCAGTGGCAGCCTCCCAGCGAACATTCAGACTGTTGGGTGTGGGGTTGAAAACCTGGATGTTCCTGACAGGACTACGTTCCACTACCAAGTCAGAAGTGATGGGTGGTTAGAGGTCAAGGAAAACATCATTAAGATTTTTACCAAATGCATTCATGCTTTAATGTATTTTGTTATTTTCCTATTTGTATTTGTGCACGTAGTTAAGTAGCTTCTCTAGGTTCCTAAATGACACCTTTGTAAACCTTTCAGCTAATGGTGCTGCCGTTCTCCCCTTTGTCTCTTTTCACAAAACACGGCCTAGTTTGTTTGTTTGTTTTCTATCCAGAACAATTTAATGAATACATGAGAACATTTCAATAAAAAGGGAACAATACTCCCCCAGCAACCAATAGAGATGGGTTTCAGACATTACTTAACAATACTGCTATCAACAGGACATTTCCTGACATGGCCCCAAAGGTTAATGAAAAGAATCTACGAGGCATAGGCACAGCTCAGTGTGAAGTTTGCCTTCTAAAAACTGGAAGCAGATGTTTGGAGGCTTTTTGCTGCTTGCCATTACAACCACATAAATGCATGGGAAAAAACACGAGTGCGAGCTTCTGTACTTTTAAGTTTCACAGACCAGCCTGTTGCTGCTCTGATTTTAATGATAAAAATAAAAATGGAAGAGTAAATGGAGCAATTGCAAAATGAGTGGACATTACGGTCAAGTAACGGTCTTTGTGGCAGTATGATCTGATGTACTGTACATACTGTATAAAGTTTAGTCAACACGTCTAGGAAAAAGCCACTAAACATAAAGGACTATTGCCAAATAAAGGGAAATAATAGCAAGGCAAGGAGCATAACCTTAACCAAGTAAGTTGAGAGCTGTAAAACATATAATGGTCTCCATTCATTTCTAACCCCCCTTCTCCTCCTTTTTTCCCAAAGGAAAGCCAATTACTCAACATATCCCCTCCCCCATTACCCAGACCCACCATTAGCCTGACCGCTACACTTCATTCCAACCTATGAATGGACAATATTACGGTAAAGAGAGAGGAGACACCATTATTATTCTGCCAACTCAGAGGAATTCCTTCCTATGCAATCACCCCACATGCCTGACTCCCAGCAGAGGTATGTGGTTTGAAACTGTGGGGGACACTGGAAAACGAAGTTCAGATTAAGCTGACTGAGCTTAATGCTGTCATGTCTTGTTAGGCTTTATCTTGAATTTCATATGTGGGGTGTGAATTAGTTATACGTTCATTCACCTCATGAGAAACAGTTAATCGGCCTGACTTGGCTTACAGAATTTAAAAAGGCCCTGGATGATATAAAAATAAATCAGATATGACTACAGAAAGCCAGCAACTAAGGCCAGTAAGTTCATTCTGGACAGACATAAATGGATTCCTGAAAAAGTCCCACTGTCGTCACACAATATGTCATTCTCAGAGGTCCCCTTTCCAGTTTACATGGGCTACATGGGAATGCTGAAAGCTGAACCCTTCTAACGATGTCACTGTTGCTTCTAAACATCTGTGCAATAATCATATCATATTATCATATATATGCAGTGCTTACATGTTTTGCCATTCTCAGAGATGCGCTGTCCCTCTCCAGCTGAGAAAATAGGAACCAGACTTACAGTGTAGACAGTGTCGGACTGCAGGTTCTTCAGCACAGTGTTAAAGGTGGTGCCTGAAACCTGCACCTACAATCAGGTATAGCAAAGCATAGAGTACATCAGAATGGCTGTGGCGAGTGGACGAATGAGGGAACATTTCAATTGGCATGCGGCTTATACATGCACAAGGAGTCACGGTGCAGAGCTATTATTCAGTTTTTACCATGTCTTCGTCTCCTCCAGCTGCAGGCACATAGAAGATCCTGTACTGACGCACATTGCCCTCAGGAGGCTCCCACTGGACATTCAGGGTGCTGGTGGTGGGGTCAGTAACCTGCAGGTTTCTAACACCACCCAAAGGCTCTGGAATAAGGTAAGGTATGATCATCTTAATGCTGCACTTATACCATGAGCACAACATCCTTACAGTTATAGCTTACTGTTAGCTGTAACCACAGCAGTCGTAGATATTTGTGTTCATGCTACTGAAGGAACTTACTGGTCTTTCCAAGTCCATTAAGCTCTCTGCTGACTCCTTTAGCATAGACTGCCATCACAGAGATAGAGTATTCAGTGTCAGGGGTCAGTTTAGGAAGCAGGACGTTCGTCTTCTTCCCTCCAACCTGGGTCTAGTAGAAAATTATAAATGTGAACTTCCCCTGCTTCATCATGTTAAAATTCCTCTTATTATAACTCTTAAACCACTGAGTGATGCTGTCAAATGTTATGTGATCATACTGAATGTAAATATGCATAAATACATCAGATGTGATACGGTCTGTTACTCTAACAATAGTTTGGTCCTAAAATAACGTGGTTATTAATTTAAATAAAGCCAGTGTATTTCCTTCATCATTTCAAAGATATATCTCGCTATAGTTTCCAACGCAATCATTTGCAAGCATACTCTGCTGCTCTTCTTAGTAAAAAGACATCTGATCTGTTTTTAATGGTTTAAAGCGTTTAACAACTCTCCAAGGGTTCCTAAGTTGATGTCATGAACCTGATGGAAAGAATTCTATCTACCAGACTGTCAACATTTCAAAGGAGGAATGTTTTTGGCTATGGTTAGTACACAGCACTTTGGCCAACATAAATCTGTACACTGATGGCTGAAACAGTCGGATGTCTTGTCATAATGGTCACAGCTGGTGATGAATTTTCTTTATCTCTTTTGGCTTAAGCTGCAGGGAGTGGGGACATCATTCTTAGAGATGTAAAGGCGTGTTTGCATATGGATTTGTATATGATTATGTATGTGCCTGTACACATACATCCAATATAATCCTCTGTAGCTTTGTTTGATCACTATACCGTACAGCTTTGTCCACAAATGTCAGAAACTTTTATCAGCATTAAGAAAGAAAACAGAGCAGGCTACACAGGCTTTATAATATGGCCTGGCACTAGTTTGCTTGTACAGAAATGCAAAATGTGTGTCAGACCTTTCCGAAAACAGACATGTTGTCCCAGACATAATAATGCAAACCTCCCTGGGCTAGTTATGCTTCCTGACAGTGAACCAAGACAACTTGGCTGATTTGAGCTCATCAGCTTCCAGTTTTCCATAAGCCTTTCAGTGTGATATCACTCAGGCAATCAGCACAACTACATTTCATCAAGTGCTAAAGAGGAAAACATTTTGTGTTAAAAAGGAAACTAATGGTCAACAAAGGATCTACGTAACGCCAGCTGAGCTTAAGATGAATTCTGTACAAAAAGTCTGACAGTTTAATTATACACAAAGACGATTGTCTTGACCTTTAGCTGCCTTCACCAGGATGGCTAATGATGGACGCCATCCGGGCCTCGTTAAAGCAGGTGAAAAAACAACTCATTAATAAACAGGTTTGTGAGCACAGTGGATGATAGATGGACAGTGGTACCTGTTTAAAGTGCATTTCAATTTTACGTCTTCGCCAACTTCTTGGATCTCGTAAATACCAAGCAGTAGGGATGAAGTGTTTTCAAGTTAGAACATTCACCAAGTTTGTTTTGGGACTTATCAGTTTGGCTGTTAGTTTGTTATCTTGTCTAGGAACATGTGTAGAGACACTATTTACAACTCCTCCGTCTAAGTCAAAAGTCTTGCTTGTGAAAGCTTGAGAAATGTCTGGCAGCAGATTGTGATCTAAAAAGAATCTTGCACACTCAGTGAGGCAGCCAAAAGTGTATGACTGACTGCAATGGGGCTGCCTTGTTCAAACTGAAATTTAAGAGATTCGACTTGAAATAAAGGAAAATAATGCAATATGAGTGGCAGGTGTTTAAACTGAAGAGAAGGAAAATGAAGTCTGAACTAGAAACTAATTTCACTGAAGATAGACAAGGACTAAGCAAAATTTTAAAGTCTAATAAATGATCAATGGGGGGGGTCAAAATGGACATTATTACTATTATCAAGTTAGTCTTGTTTACCTTCCCAATTAAACCAGGTATACTAAATATCTGTAACAAAATTAATTAATTATCTTGTCATAAATGGATAAAACACTTTGGTAGCAGGTCACAGATCGGTTATAGCAGGGTAATAGTTGGGCAGCAATTTGAAAATCACAGGATGATAGGGCTTTAACAGCTAGTTAATAGCATGGTATAAGTAGAGGTAACATCTTAAAAAAGGGTTTTATATTTTCCTAATAACACAATAGTGTGTGAGGGTAATGCTTTTATAACTGCAAAGTAACAGGATCTTGGTGATAACAAAACTAATAACCAATTAATAGCTTTGTAAAAGCAATAGATATGTTAAGGTGATTGATCATGTGGGTAATAATGTGGACCAGCTCCGCAGTTCCTGTGTAAAAACCATAAAAGTGAGATGTAAAATCACAACTACCTATTTCTACATCATTTCACAGTAATATATGTAGTGTCTGGACGACGTGTCATCATGACACTCCACAGACTGCTGTAAGGAGCGGCAGTGATTTTCACTGTGCACAGCCCCGTTCCTTTAGCTGTATGTGCAGTTTTTCTAATGTACTAAAAATCCTGTTACAGATAACGTGATCAAATTTTTAATACTGCAATGAAAATTGTCTGTTAATTTGCAATCTAACAGCTCTTTAAGCCGATGAGATTATTTCAACTAGCAGAGCAGCTATTCCGTTGTTTTAGCTTCTCTTTTTGGTCTTTGTGGTCAGAGAGCTGAGAGCTACACAAAGTGGATTAGAGACATTGTGGACTATGTGTAGTTGTTGTGTTACTTACCGTCTGGCTCCTGCCTCCAGATGTGGGGACGTAAGTGATCCTGTAATTCTGGACACGACCTGGAGCTGGATTCCACCTGGCATTCAGACTGGTAGTAGTTTCATTGTACACAACCAAGTCAGTGGGTGGTGCATTAGGTGCTGGAAAACACACGCACACAAAAACCTTCAATAACTACTACATTTAGGTAGAGCACATTTCCCATCGAAATCTTTAGAAATGTCTTTTAAAGACACTGTCCTTGATGCTTCGTATAGCTTATAATAAGCTGTCCACTTTGAGTCTTTTCAGTTTTGTCATTGCAAAAACTGTTAATTAACTTTACAGAATGCTCTTTATTAACTAGGTTGTAGAAGAAACCATGTGTGTCACTGATTTGTATCAAGGACTGTAGCTTTAAAAAGGAAAAGACAACCCTCCTTTGGATTTAGTCTTTTCTGAAGCAGGGATGGATTCTCTCCAGAACAGCAATGAATTGATGGAAAGATGATGATGGATGGACTGGTAAATGCATGGATGAATGAAATGAATAAATGGATGGGTGAATAGATGACAAATGATGGAATGGGCCCCAAAAAAACATGGATTCAATGTCTTTTCAGGAGCATGCATAGTTGAAATCCATCTTCAGCCATTTAATTTGACTGAGCAGGATGATCATGAACAGCCTTCACATGAATGGCATGGACAATGAGACAGACACAGAGAAGGACAGACAAACATGTAATAAAAACCAGCTGTGTCAGCTGCAGAACCACTGTAGCGATGAATGGGGTTATTGCCTTGCTTGATGATGGAATGATCATTGTCCACTGAACAAATAATAAAACATGCTGTCATCAAAGAAAATAAAATCCTGCTGCTTTACCGCAATATACAGTACTTACTTCCGATACCACCTTGCCTTGACACTATAGAAGCAGAAACAGAAAGGTATAATGGGCGAACCCTTCAAACAACATTTCTCTGAGCAAGTTTCCAGAAGGTAAAGTCAAATACAAAGGTTAATCATTGGTTTAACCTTTGGTCAAGATCCAACACAGAGATTCTGTCAAGCAGTTTTAGGAAAACAGTGTTGACCGGCGTATGTGTTATTGCCTTACATGTCCTCTCAGTGCCCAAGAGGTCCTCGCTTTCTGATTCATCCGGGTAGATTGCAGTGACAGACACATCATAGGGTGTGTCTGGCTCTAAGTTCTCCAGGACATGGGTTGTCTCATCACTGTTCAGAATAGCCTGATGTGGAAAACACAAAGACAGCATGTGGAAGGTGCTTGACTTAAACTGTAGCCAATGCAAACCAAAGACACCAAGGAACACAAGATCTAAGTGATAATAATTGGATTGGTGCAAAAGTCTGTTTTTTAGATGTTCTGACATCCCCCACACAAGATCTTTTCCAAAGCATCACCAAAGAGCTTTCTGTGGGACTCATTAAGAAATACTTGCATGATTTATGGGAAATGTAAACATCTCAGACAGCTGTTTTTCTCTTACATATTGGAAGCTGGACTCTCCCTTTTTAGTCCAGCCAATGCGGTACAGAGCGACATCAGGGGCTCCATGCTCCCAAGTGGCTCTGAAGCTGGTCTGAGTAACTTCTGAGAATCTGAGGTTCTTTGGGGCAGGAACCACATCTACAGAGTTAGAAGGAGGTGTTTAGTTGCAATCTCAGTCCCTGTGAGAACTAGATAATCAGGGCCTGTGCCATCATCCACATTGTCTTTGCAATAATCATTTTCATCATTACCAGTGATGGCTGATCCCAGCATTGGCTGTGCACTTCCCTCATCATAAACTGGAGTTACAGCCAGGCTATATTCTGTCTGAGAGATCAGGTTGTCCAGCTGTCTAGTGGTAATACCTCCTCCCACCTCGAGCTGTAAAACAATCAAACATACTTTTTGAATATCACTACACAGAATAACTCATGCAAATATACTAATGAAAATGAATTTGGAAGTGATATTTGACAACAAAATTCCCTTTGCACTAAGAATTTCAAATTCTAATTCTGTTCTCGTAGGGAGTTTCCAGGAAATCCTTATAAAACTGGTTGGAAACTAGACCAAAAAGTATAAAACTGTGTTTCCATAGGAAAACTGGAAAAATCTAAACGCTCAACTAACAACAAAAAACAAAAACCTACAACATTCCAAACACCTGGAATACATATAAGAAACACTCCTATTTTTGCTGCTCTCAATTTCATTATTGGGCAATGAGCTCTTCCTGCCCAACCATTTCCAACAGTCACCACTTCAGCCCAAGAGTCACTTTTACATGTGTTTCCTCCAGAGAAGCTTTGAAGATCAACTCCACCTGATTTATGGCTAAGAAAGGAGCAAAAGGCAGCAGACAGTGTTTGCTGCTGCGGCCCAGATCTCCCAACGGTGGACACGCAGCCTTTGAGAACCATCTCAACCCCACTACCTTGACCACCCTTTAACTCCTGCGAAACCACATTTTTCCACTGCACTCAAAAACATTCACTTTTGTCCACCCAACCAGCTGCACACTCCAGTATGTGGTCTAAGCCAAAACTTTGAGGGAACAGTCAAAAATATCAGCATAAATTTATTTACAACGAAACCTAATTACTGAAACAGAAACTGATTTCAATGCAGATATGCAGGAAGCCTCAGAAGGAACGGGACTAGTAAAATCATGAGCTGCCTAACTTCTATTTGTTTTGTATTTTATCCATATGAGGAAAGAAAAGCTTAATAGTAGTGGAACCTAAACTTACTTCTTTAGCATCTCCATCCTCAGGCTTGTATGTGATAAGGTACTTGCGAACACGACCGGGAGCAGCATCCCAGTTAAGCTGCATGGTGCTGTGGGTAACATCATAGACCTCAGTTCACCTGCGGGTGGTAGGGGCACTGCACACGAGACAGAAGAGCAGTGTTACTTCCTGGAGATTATCATATTTAGGCATTAATGAAGATAGTTTTGATTGGGTCACAACAGCCAGTGATCAACGTTAGTTTCACCAAATGTTGATCACTGATGTGGTGGAATTAACTATGAAAGTACATACAGGTGACTCCCTGCTGGGTCAGGGGTTGACTAGCTGATTCTCCGTGCAGGGCGAAGAGGGAAAGTGTGTAGGCCGTGTTGGGAAGTAACCTCACCAGCTGGACATCAGTTGTATCTCCTCCCACCCTGATCTACAAGGAGACCAGACCAAACAAACAACATAAAATCAGAGAGGAAGTGGATGACGGAGATTACTTAGTGAAATTGACAGAGGCATTTGGATAAAAACAGTGGGAGAAATGCTTTGTGGCACATCTGCTGAATCCGGTTTTGACCCACTGGGTTTGACACCTCATGAAATAATGATGACGTTCCCTTGGCAGAATGAGCTCATGCTTCACCCACCCCTTTGTGGCTAACAATGTTCCTCTGTATTTTCTCCTTTTGCCTTGTCCGCGGAATGATGAGGCAAACACTGGTGGCTTTGTAAAATCTTATTTCAGTGAATGACAACTGCATTTTGTCCAAAACTGCTGACGGTATGTGTTTGGTGACTTCCCGTATTTATGCATGTGTTTGGCACATATAAATGCATACAAGAATGTGTGTTTTTCCTCACACAAACATTTGTGGTATTTTTTCCTTTGTCCGAATCTGGCAGACCCACTGCTGATTCACTCTGTGCCCTTTCATTCAGTCACACTGTGTTCTCGGTCAGAGTAACTCTTACCTCCTCCTCCGAGGTCGGCTGTGTGGCATTGATGGCGCTGTAGAGCAGCATATACCCAGTAGCACCCTCTGCCTTCTCCCATCTCACCCTCATGGTGGTGGTCTGCTCATCGTAAATGTTCATCCTCCTTACAGCACTCAGGGGCACTGCATGGCACAACAATGGTGTTATAGGCAACAATTAGCAAAGTACATCCTCATATATTTCTTTGACTGCAATCTCATTTTTTCTGCGATATTATTTTACACTAGAAAACTCAAGAATCAGTGCTTTTTTTAAAGCTGTTTCTATAGATACTATATAACCCAGTTAAATTCTGTTAAATGTGATTCTACAAAGCACCAATAAATAAGCAGCTACTAATGTCTTTAAGTAAAAATTGCATTTAAATTCCGTTGCAATCATGGACGTATCCTTCGAATATGCATAATATCTTTGAGTATTAGATTAAAGGAATCACTCAGGAACTGCAGTTACTGAATGCAGTAAATGTTTGTTTAACTAAGCCATAGAGATTTGGTAGCTGACTGAAAGGGAAGTTGCCATTCTGGAAGTTGGAGCATCTAAGAGCATAATAAAACTGAAACCATTGCTATTAGGAAACCCCATATATCTTAGCTGCCTAAAGTAAGAAAGTCCCCAATTACATTTATAGTAATATATATTACTCTCATGTCTAGAACCAGTTTATTAAGCTGATTTATGTTGGTATAAATGAGGTAGTTTACATTCTGTTCGGTAATTTCTCATATATGAACTTTTACAACTGTGTCCCTTTGAAGCGTATCCCTCTAAATCAAATGATGCAGACTTAAAAGTAATCCAAACCCTCAGAAGGAGAGGACCTACGTGTGGTCTCGGTTCCTTTAAGAGGCTCGCTGCTCTCCTCTCCCACCACGGAGTAGACATTGACCATGTACTGTGTCAGAGGGTTGAGTTTCTTGAGAACGACAGTGTTCTGAGTGCCATCCACAATCACCTAATAACAGAGGGAATAGTTAGATGATCTCAGCTCAAGCAGAAATCTGTAGAATTCAACCCCATTTCATGAAACTTGAATGTGTGTAAATACTTTCTTTCAGTATTTTTATTGCCACAGCACCATACAGTTTTTTGGGGGGATGATAATCAATTTTGCTGCAAAACGCACAGCAGCTCTATGGGAAATTGGAAAATTAACAACAAACAGATTTTTACTGGCCTTAAATGTGCTTTCAATTGATATCCATAAACAACAATTAAACATCATCCACTATGTTCACTGTTAAACAAAACCATGAGAGCTGGATAATGATGAAAATACCTTCTATTCCACACATTGTGGAGCCAAAGCCTTCATGAATTCATTATTTGCTTTTTAATCCTCTAAAGTGAGAGTTATGTGTTTTAGCTTCCTTGCCCTGTGTCTGAGATCGTAATGTAATTAGACAACCAAAAAATAAGAGGCCAAAATAAACAGAAAGCTGGAAATAGAAATTACAGTGGAGTTTCCCATTAGTTTTAGAAAAACTGGGCCAGGAAACCATTAGCCAACATTCGCAACATTAGGGAGGGAGATGAAAAGGGAGATGTGCTACAATTGCTCCAATTTCTTGTGCGACTGGATTAGTGCCAGTTCGTATGTTTCAGTGTCGTAGTGCATTATAGCAGGTATACCTCTTGTGGGCGTCCAGAAACAGTCATGTACTCTACGCGGTAGTTCTCCACTGGGCCTTCAGGGGCAGTCCAGGTGGCTCTGAAGGAGTGGTGAGTCACATCCGATGTCACCAGATCAGTGGGAGCATCAGGTGCACCCCCTACGTAGGTGTGAGCATAGAGAGATAAAAACTGCAGTATGGGCCATCACAAGGACCATTATACCATCCTTTCCTTGCAAGAAATCTATCTGGCCCGGCAAATCAGAGTTGTGTTCTTTAGTGTGACTTAATCAGAGATGTGTGTACGCTGGTGTAAACTTATGCTGACTATACCTGGTCCCTTCACACTGTTACAGAGGTTGTCAGTGAGATTGTCCACAATGTCCAACAGGAAGGAGAAGTCAGCCACGTTGTACATGTGAATGTTATCTGGATCAGTGGCAATGGACCTCAACTCATTCTCATCAGCATTCTTCACACCTTAACAACAATGATCGGATCATTAGAAGTTGAAGAATTTTACTCTGAAAAATAGTGGGAGTCAACTAAAGACAATTTTGCGTACCAATGGCGTAGAGCTCAATGCCTTGATCTCGCAACTTTTGAGAGTTTACAACTACATCATCCTGTGATTTGCCGTCAGTGATCAGAACGCCAATCTTTCGAGAGGTGGGTCTCATCCCAACATTTTCCTTGAAATTGTTCTGGAGAATATAGTTCAGAGCCAGACCTGCAATGAAAACAGAATTTCCTGATTAATATTAATATTAAACCTAATTGGTAAAAAAAATTAGGCATTTAGTCTAAACATTTTTTGTTGAAAATAACAGAACCAACACTATCACTAACAAAACATTAAGAAACACACTTTCGTACCAGTCAAAGTGTTTCCTCCTTTGTAGGGCAGGTTAGACACTGCATCCAAGAGGGATTCTCGGGTTCTATGGGCGTCCAAGTGCCATTCAGTCTTGGGATCTCCACTGTACTGAGCAAGGCCTGAAGATACCACAGCGTTTAGAAAAACTCAAAGAGACATTTTTGTTGTATTTTTAAGGACCTGTTGATCTGCCGACCCACCAATTTGCACTCTTTCGGGCCCGATGTCAAAGACTCCCACCATACGAGCAATGAAGGCACGAATGGTCTTGAAGTTGAGACGTCCGATACTCCAGGAGCCGTCCACCAGCAGCACGATGTCAGCCTGTGCAGTGGTCTTACACATCACATCTGAGAGAGCAGAAGTTGTGTGTCATAATTGGACAAATGTGAACTTTTTTTATGATGAGTATTTAAACTTCTGTGTAAACAAAATGTTTTATGTGCTGAATCACATAGAATGTGTTCAAAGGAATGTGAGAGTAAAAGAGAGTAAAGAAAGAAAGAAAAGTTCATAACAGAAAAAAATCAATTGTTAGGACATCAAAACAGTTTCCAGAATGCTAAACAAAAATTCAGCAAGCAAGTAGCAACGCATTCTGTCTATACTTTTATCAGAGATTAGATTTTTCAGGTGTTATAATTAATATCTTCTTGTGCCAAGGCGTGTTGAGGCAGTATTTCTTTCAGTTGTTCTTGTTGAATCCAGGAGTGGGTCCCAGGTGATAAATCAGGAGAATACAGCCTTAATGACCCATGAGATATCAAAGGCTTTCACTGGAGACATAACTGTGCGGTGCAGAGCAGCAAGGTAATATTCAGATCCTGTTTTCCAAATAGCTGTGTGATGACAAGGAAGGCATCTGATCCTTGGCACCTAAAAAAGGCTGCAGATGTGCAACGGGGAACGGCAGATGTTGCACTAACTGCCACTGTCTGCAACTGAAAACAGGTTATATATTTGATTTACACATGGGGTTTTCCTAAACACACACATAAAAAGAGAAAACTAAAATCCAATGCTTACAACGAACAACCAGCTCTAAGCTTCCATTGACCACAAAGAACAGAATACAGAGAGAGACTGCAGAGGTAAAAAAACATGCCTGAATGTTACGCACATCTAATGGCTTGGTCATCAAAAAAAGAATGAATACTGACTAATGTAAAAAAAAAAATATTTAATTTATGTAAAAGTGTGATGATTTTTTATTTTTTTGCTAATAAATTAGAACAAGGAATGTCATGTCCGTAACTTTCTGTGCTTCAAAGCTCCAGTTGTTAAGAACAAACTTGTATCTAATAACTAGTATAAGGTGGAGTTGCATTATCTCAGCTCTTCTTCTTTATCTTTTGAAGCTGTGAGTTGTCATAATTCTGCCTCCTTATTAGGGCAACCCGACAGCTGAATGGTCGGGCTGACCTTTCAAAAGTCTTTGAGTGAACACAACAATTTTCCCCTTCTCATAGTTATTGCCTGCTTTGCTCTGACTCACCAGGTAGTAAAATGCTTTTAAAGACAAACAGATTATATGCCTATGGCTGAAATCTACAATGGCTGTACTTGGACTGGAAATAAAAAGTGGAAGCCCAAAGTGACAAAATGAAGAAAGCAGGAAAAGGGCAGATGAATGGAATTGCCATTACATCTGTTATTTTGTGAGACTTAGAGGAAAGACTTTTTTTTTTTTTAATCTTTCACTTTTATAGAGCATGACTTAAAGTGTATTTTTTTAAGAATAAATGTTTATTGTGATATAGTCCCTCATGTGTGATGGTTTCAGAGACATAACGTCCTGGAAACGCCTAAAAGCAGATTAACAAAATTACTAAAACCTTAGCATACTGCTTGTACTACTCTTTGAAATATATAACTTGTAGAAAAATCACTTTACTTGGTTCCTTAAATGGTGGGGCTTCAGGTTCATCATTGAGAGTGGTATTCTCCTCTCCGGCCAGTGGCATACTTTCTCCTCCATCAAACATACCAAACACATTCACTGTGTATTTTGTACCAGCTCTGTAGATAGAAAAAACAAATCATTTTGATAATTTTTCTACAACCTATGCTAAAGAATGATTTTTCCAAATCTGACTATTACAAAGAAAAATCAGCCTGAAGACCAACCTGAGCTCCTCCAGCACAACAGTATTGTCATAGGGGCCAACCTGCAGTTCTCCCAGGTCAGTGTCGTACCCCACAGGATGGAAAGTGACTTTGTAGCCCTTAACATCACCAGGAGCGTGATCCCAGGTCACACGGAAACTGGTCCTAGAAGGCTCTGAAGTTTTGAGGTTCCTAGGACCTTTGTAAGGTGTCACTGGACAGGAGAGAAATGCAAAGATTGAAAAAAATAGGACAGTACTGTGTCATTAAATAAGGGAAACAAACTGCCGCATTACTAAAAATTGAAGATGGAGAAAAAAATCGTACAACGTAATATTGCTTCAGTTGTTAATTGATTGTAATTCAATTATGGTTGTCCTTGTAAAGGATAATTTCTTTCTTAACAGGGCTACAATTAAAGTGTAGTGAATGATAAAGCAACGTACATGTGGTTCCTTCTCCTTGCCTTGCTTTGCCTTCTCCCACACGGTAGACTGGCACGACAGTTATGTCGTAGGTGGTGAGGGGAGTGAGGCGTCTCAGCACGGTGGAGGTAGTGTCACCCGGTACCTTGGCTGCTAGCTGGCGTCCTCCTGCCTGGGGTTTGTAGGTGACCCTGTAGTTGACCACGTTCCCAGGTGCTTTTTGCCATGTTACCTTCATGCTCTTCTCGGTCTCATCTGAGACGACAATTGTTCTGCCAGCGGCTGAGACTGCAAGGATGGAATAAAAGAAGAAAGGTTAAAAAAAAAGAAATTATGAAAGGTTCGTTGGAAGGAAAATGTAGAATATGGGTCTTTTAAAGATAGGACTATGTGCCAAATGCGTGAGTAATGGTTCAAATATACCTTTGGAAATATAAACAATATGGCTTTCCTGCTGGGTAGGGTAGGTAAACTAAACAGTAACATGCTTGGCTACCTCACAGTCTTTCATGCTGATCTGCTCAGTTTCCACATACTGTACATGTGAACATAAACGTAGCCAGATATTTCCAGAGGTATACATTAAACAGGCCTAAATTTACACGATTGATCGAGTTTAGTTGGTGGGTTTGCAAGCCAAGGTTAATATGTCTTGTGAATTTGAGCAGAGCCATAGTTCTTAATTTTCCATTGTGTCTTCATGTGACTATTTCTTATTTACAGAGCAGGAAGGACAAGTGTCAGAGGAAAATATTCAAAATGTTCTATTTCAGAGGGAGGACTTTTATTAATGGAAAAAGCAATGCATCCAAGTTTGCCGTGTGTGGCTCAGCCCAACGAGACCTGTGATTTGTGTGGAGCATGAGAAATGGGAGCAACAGATAGCAAGTGCAGGGTAAAAGAAGAAAGCAATGAGCAAAGTGAACATTCAAGTTTACAAAAGCTGCCTTTTGGTTGTGCTTGGTGTGTATGCCACTGTTCAGCCTTGCCAGAGTCAATAAATACTAATGGTGGGTGGAAATATTTTTGCTAGGGCACATTTTATTTGACGAACTGCATGTGAGTTTCCATTCAAGTGCTTTTCTTATCCAGGCTTGAGTGTAAGTCTTTGACTGGTGTCTATCTGTCCTGCATCTAAAGTGAAAACCCAGTGCATTTGTGCTGGACATACGTCATCTCCGTGCATACAGGCACAAAGACTGAAGAATATTCTTAATGGTTCTGGCAAAAGCCACCAGCCATTATGTTAATAGACTGAATAGAACAGTAGGTGTTGCTGATGGATTTTGGCATCTACAACACCTAAAAGTTACACCTAAGCATTATTTAGCTGGATCATTTTTACACCTGTGTCACTGGCCCGGAGAACAAGATGATCTCTTAAATGATATGCTGACACCTTAACCTGTATTCTTTGCTTATGAAACGCCTGAACAGATACACTTAAAATACTGCTTAGTCTTTCTTTTGTGCTCGTAGATCTTTCATGGCTGTTGTACATTGTGGTTGCAGAGTTACATCACATGTACTAAGGTTCTCACTTCAAAAACAGAGTGCAGAAAAGCAAATGAAAGACGAAGAAATCTTCCGCAAAATGTCCAGAGGATGAAAGAAGAGGAACATGGCGTATAGAATTCGAGAACGAAAGAGGCAGAAAATTAAAAGTTAGGGAAGTATGTGGATGATGGAAGGGTTAAAGTAGCTAAGGTTACTTACTGTCTGTGGTTTCCTCTCCAACCAATGGCTGGCCCTCTCCATGGCCATAACCAGCAAACACAGAGACTTGATAACGTGTTTCTGGGGTGAGACCCCGCAGGACTGTGGATGTGGTGTCCCCAGGTATTGTCATTTCCCCACTCTCTTCACTGAACAGAGATTTCCACCTGATACGGTACTGACGAACATTACCCGGGGCGGCAGTCCACAACGCAACAAAACTGGTGTCAGTGACGTCTTTGGTCACCAAGTCTCTGGGTGAACCAAGCTCTGAGGAGGAATCAAAAAGAACGCCTTGAGTAAAAGCCTTAGCACAATGGATTAAAACAGAACAGTAAGAAGAGCTACAGTTAAGCTTTTATTCATTAAAAATTGTTTTCATTAGTTTTGTATTACCTAAATGCCTAATAATTCAACTACTATTGGAGGCTTTCACGTTAGGGCAAAAGAATGCTTTGGGATGTTCAGCCAGGAAACAGTTTTGTTCAGGTGGTTTGAGAAAGTGAATGAGATACTAAATGGGTAAAATGAACATCCCAACACGCATCTGTCTTTCCCTGCTTTCAGGCTTCAGGATCTGTTTTAACAGGTCTTCATAATCCGAGACGGGTAAAAACATCACTGCAATCACACATCACATATTCTCAGCACCTCTTCCAGCAGCACTTTTTCCCATCCGGACAGACAAAACCACATCTCTCTGCCTCTCATTCTGTGGCTTTTCCTCGGAGACCAGCATAAAAATAAAGAGCCACAAAAATACAGTGGAGGGAAATTTGTAATGGTGTTTCCTGATAAGTGGCCAGTGCAGGCTCGGCTCAGAGGGATGCTCATGTCGAGAAGAATTCCTAACACTCTGGTCTGGCTGCTGTCATAGAGGGCACATAACCACCTCAGCAACCTACTGAATCACAATTCTCATTCAAGCACTAAGCAGCCACTGATGAAATAATAATCCAAGGCAGGGAGGAGCAGAGCACAACAGCTGGGTGGTCTGTCACAAGCCTCACAAGATGAAATTTGATTTCTTTTTTAAATGCTAATTCAGAATCAGATGCACCGTAAATTCAGCACACAAGTGAAATAGGTAATAATTTAAAAATGTCAAGCAACCATACTACAAAAATGCCATCCACTGTGTCTACATGCCACCCTATGACTTCTATTCAACATCAATTTATTTAGGGTGAAATGGAAACAGAAATAACACAAACATACGTGCCAAGACTGCTTTGCTAATCATAATATGTGACATGCAAGCTTTTTTAAAAATATTATGTCACACTTTATCACTAATATCAGTAATTTGAAATGTGGGGGCTCTTATTTTAACTAATTTTCACTAAAACTTTAATAAACATGAAAACTAAACATCAACTAATTAACCTACTGGTAAAATCAATAGGTTCATTAATTTTATTAGAATAAGATATAAACTTATTATCAGAATAAAACAGAAAAAAGCTCCAGAGCCTAAAGGTCAAACAAATGCAATTTCATGTTAATAAAAACATTTTGGATCTACTTTTCTTAATTTCTTTCTCAACCCCACCGCATCACATCCACCAAAGAGGCAACTTTAAAATTAAGACCTTGTACACAAGTTCACATTAGAGCCTCACCCACATTGCTTAAAAACCACACATGACACAACTGAACATCATCTAAAAGATTCCTTTGCTGGGCATGTGCCGACATAACCTTCACATCTGCAGCCAGGATGTCTAATGCTTAAAAATATAAATGACTGTGTTGGTGAGAAAAAAAAAAATCCATGCTAGCGGGCAGGGAAAAACACATAGGAAATACTAACACCTCCTTCTCGACAATTATCCTAATGATTTTATATAGCCGTTGGGCCCTTCACCCCATTAGCCGTGAGCTTATCTTTTTGCACATCTTTGATGTTGGATCGCGGTTATTTAGATTGCAATCAATAAATGATGACAGACACTCAGTTAAAAGAACCAACTAAGCTCTTTTTTACTCAGTCCTGCTTATTCTGTAAACGTCCTGAAAATTACTGCAGGAACTGCATCACTCTGTCAAATTACCCTCACAGCACTGGCACCCCATTTCAAAGTCCTTTCACTTCATTGCTCTTGGTTCACTAAAACATATGGTACATCTGGGCCACAACGATGAAGTCTTCAATGTCCGTGTGCCAAGCTGTCTGCCTCGGTCCTTTTACCTCAAAGGACCTGTAGACTGGTAGATTAAAAGTCTAAAACTACCTCTGAAAGAGCCAGGCTCTGCCTAAATGTTCCTACAGACACGGGCTTCCGAGGAAATCAAGCCAAGATGCGACAGTTTCACTTGTCTTGTGTTGCCCTGCAGGTTAAAGATAGTGAAAATGCCTCTGGCACTTGACAAAACGTTTGCGGTGTCATGCGAGTAGTTAAGTGTTTTAGAGACAGGCACAATGGCCGCTTCGGGAATTTAGCACATGACCTCTCCGTTATGAGCTGAACGCTTAATCCACCAGACCACCCCGAGGCATTCTGGTTCACATTTGATGTGCAATGTTTTTTTTCAACTCATCCTCGCCCTCACACTGCCTGTGCTTGTCCTTTGCCCCACCCTGGAGGAAGACGAACAGACAGTTTGCCCTGAGACCAGACAGACAGCTCACACAGCTTCCAAGGTTCCCTTAGGTAACATCTTCCACATGCTGCATAAAGGTCCCTCTTCTTAAGTAAATTATTTGGCCAATGTTAGTGTACTATATACACATTGGGATATTCATATAAGCATTGCCTGCCCTAAGACACCTTCTCTGTCTGCCTCCTGACTCATTTCAGGATGTAATAATTCTGTCCCACTCAGGGCTTCTGTGTTGGCTTCACTCGACTGTGGGGCACAAGGGATTGCTTTGTGCAAACCACTCTCTTCCAGTTCTCTCCTACATGGGCTTCACTGAGAGGGTAACTCAAAGTCAGTGGCACTCAAAACAATGCAATCGTTGTTGAGGTGCACTGACGTCATGGCCGTTTATTACAGATGGCTGAACAAAGTGCTTTGTCATGGAGCTTTTTCCTGCGGGGGTGTTTGGCTGATGACAGCGCAGGTTTGACCCGTGGAAACTCCATAATCAACCCAATGTCTCTGGTCAATGTGTAAACTGAGAAGAAATTTAAAACAAACAGTAAAATATCGCTTTCTTCCAAATTCCTTTCACTTATCAAAACAAAGACATATTACTGTGGTCAGGAATTCAAAGTAAAAATGAATTGATTCCAAAGGACCTCATATGAACCAAAGCCTTCTTATGCTGCCTAGCACATGAGACCGTGAGGTCTGCAGTAAATGTCTCTGTTATGGACACATCTAATACTGGAGACCACAGTACCGCCAGAAACGTAAAGAACAGTGACATTAAAAAACAAGAATCTCTACTCTTGCTCTTATGATGAAATGAATGCTTTTTTTAAAATCCCTGTTTGTGGGTTCAAACAGAGGGATTGCTAAGAGCAATGAGTGCCAATCACACTTGAACAGACAATTTGCTGTTGGAATGGAAGGTGCCTCAGTCCCACAACAGTCACTCTGATTTTAGGTATTAGAAAATTTGGAAAAATTTCCCACTATAATTTAGAAACCCTATTGGTTTCTTAACCTAATTGAAATGGTAAATGGTCTGCTTATATAGCTTTTATTTAAAGTGCTTCACAGTGGTGCTTCTCGTTCCCCCATTCACACACATGGATGATGACGGCTGCCATGCACTGTGTTCACCTGACCCACCAGGAGCAACTAAGAGTCAAACCTCTAACCCTGTGGTTTATGGCTGTCTGCCTAAGCTAACTGAGCTACAGCTGCCCATTGTCCACTGTCCACAGCAATTTGTGAGCAAGGACCTCCTTTGACTTCCTTTAATGCTGAGTTTGGACAACAACTGCCCTTTTTCTTCACTGTTGTGATATTGAAAAAGCAATTCATAGCTACCACTTTGACCCACCGTCCCCCATTTTCACGGGCAGTCGCCTTAACCTACAGGCTGTGCTAAAGGAATTTCATCAGGGGCCACATTCCTTTTGGTTTCTCCTTAACCACTGCTCACATGCTCAACCAAATCTGATATAGTAGTTTGTGGGAAACACTAGATGCTGCATTCTTCAAGGGGAAGGCAAATTAGGTGATTTCAGTCTTTCAGTTTCAGGAGTTGTACGCTTCAGAACTATAAACCCTAATAGAAATATGCCTAAATGTGCATCACTAAATCTCTATTTCTTTTCTTGTCTCTAGAAAAGAAAGTGACAATAATGCATAATGCATTTCTGTCAAACGCTGACTGTACAAAAAACATGCTTCAAAGTTTTTAAATTAGCAGTGTAAAAGTCTCTCCTACCTTCTAAAGTAGTTCCTGTGCCAAGAAGAGGATCCCCAAGACCAGAGGAATAGCGAGCACTAACAAATAACTCATATTCAGTAGCTGGCTGGAGGTTCTTCAGCACAGCTTGGGTAGTGTCTCCCTTGACGGATATCTCCTTTCTTTCTCCCCCTTCAGCAGGTTTGAAGGCTATGCGGTACTGAAGGACATTTCCTGGAGCAGCCTGCCATGCCAACTTCATTGTAGATATGGTTTCATCAAAGACACGGAGGTCACGAGGAGAGCCACGAACTAAAGGAAACAGCAATGGTTTAAATACTTGTTCACATCCATGCAATATAATATAGCCAAGTTTCAAACAACTCTATGGCACTTGGTGGCCAGTAGCTTGTCGAACTCACCTTCCTTAGTAGTGCCATCCACTTGCATCTCATCGCCTACACCTGTTGAATACTCAGCTGACACAGACACACGGTAGGTAGTGATGGGGAAAAGCTCATGGAGAACTAATGTGGTCTCTGGTCCAATGGTCTGTGCCTCCAGTGTTTCCCCAGCACCACTCAGTGGAACATAGGACAGGCGATACCTGATCACTGGACCTGGCGCAGCCTCCCATGACACCCTAAAACTGTCTGTTGTCTCCTCTGTAACTCGTAGGTTTCGCACAGTACCTTGTTCTGAAAAGAAAAAGTTATTCTAAATTCAAAATATGCTCATTTTGATTATTTTAGCAGTAATGGGTCGGGTCTGAGAAAAATCTTTCTTGCCTTCAAGCGTGGTTTCTTCACCCTTCAAAGGGAAACTGTCTCCTTTGTCGTACTGTGCAAAAACATTGACTTCATAGGCGGTGAGGGGGTATAGGTGGGGCAGAATGGTTGTGGTGGTATCACCAGGGACTGCAAGGGTAATGTAGTCTCCAGTGACATCTACAGCCTTGCGGAATCGCACCAAGTAAGACATGACATTGGCAGCAGGGGCTGTCCAGGTTGTACGGAAGCTTCTGGAGGTAACCTCCGAGAATCTCAAGTCAGTGGGTGGTAGAAGACCTGTAAATCGCAATGATTTGTTTAGACTTTCTCTCAGTGAAGGAAAATGCACGAGTCTAAACTATGTATAGTCCACATAGATTACAGTGATATTATTGTAATATAACTATGAGCAATTTATGGGGCTAACATAGCTGCTCAGTAGTTTCTTAACTGTGTCCTTTCCTTAATGTGATGTAAATTCCACTCTGTGACACATCTATCTCATCTGAACTATGATGTGGGCTTTTCCAGTATTATCAAGTCAAAACACCACTGTTGTTTCACTCACTGCCACATTTTCAAACAGCAAATGATAACAAATAGTGTCATAGAGCCCAAGAAGCATATCTGTGGTTTTGTGGTATTTTTCTTGCAGGCTGTGGTCAAGTGAGTTGATATAATTTTGCATGTTGTGACAGCACGGACCAACAGGAAGGTACTCATACACTGTTAGTCTTGCCTAGAAGTTATTGGTGTTTCATGTGGCTATACCCCAGGTTATCTGTAATTTGAAGATGTTCCCGGATCCTACTTACTTCTCTTTTTGATGTTGAGCAGCTCCTGTTCAATTCTCAGACAGATGGACTGAGTCAGTTCCTTAGAGATTCTTTGGAAGGCATCAAAGTCCTCCACCTCATAAACATGAGTGTCTGCTGGGGGATTTGCGATGGCCTCCAGCTCAGACCTCACTGCATCCTTTACACCAACAGCAAAGATCTCCACATCATTATTCCTCAGGCCAGTTGCTGCATCCCTAAAAGAATCGGATGACTTTCCGTCTGTGATCAGGACCATCACGCGGGGGACATTTTGTCTTGCTCCACGGGTAGAAATAAAGATCTTCTCCCTGACATATGTCATGGCTTTGCCAGTATTAGTGGAGCCTCCTCGATAGGGGAAGGTGCGAACTGCTTTGACCACAGCATTAATGTCATGGTGGGTGTTGAGGGCAAACTCAGTGTGTGGATCACGGCTGTACTGGACCAAGCTGAGCTGAACTTTGTTGGGTCCAATATCAAAGGAATTGACCAGAACCTCCAAGAAGGCACGAACTTTAGCAAAGTTTTGTAATCCAATACTGTACGAGCCATCAACCAGCAGGACCACATCAGCTTGCACATCCACTCCCAGAGAGCACTCTTGAAAAAGCACAGAAAATCCCGGCTTACTTAAAGGCCTTATACAATTTGTCTTCCATAATACAACAGCAGGTAACCAATGAGCAATCATCAGCATATTTAACCAACAAATAGGCAATGACACATGACCCATCACCTTACCTGTTGACACCTTGATAGGCTGGGTCTTTTCCATTGCCATGATGGGTTCACTGGGAATAAGACCTTTGAGGGCATACAAGCTGATCTCATACTCAGTCTCAGGGGAAAGGTCACGAACATTGATGGATGTTTGTGTGGGTCCTATGTACAATTCTTGGCGTTTCATTCCAGCTAACATGGGATTGAGGGTGAGCTTGTAGCCTGTGATATCACCAAGGGAGGCATCCCATGTAACTCTCATTGACTTTGATGCAATTTCCGTGACCTGCAGGTTAGATGCCGGCTCCACCACTGCGAAAAATCACAGGAAATCAAACAAAATGTTAACTTGGACAAACATTTAGATATACTATTACTAAGGATGTCACTAGAACCAATACTTTTGCACCAAGCTGATACTAAAATTCTGAGAATGGGACAGGATTTATGATCTGTGTAGCTGTCATGTGTGCTTGAGAATGTAATTCTCAGACCAGGCAGCAAAATATTGTGACGTAGTAATAAATTCTAAAACATGTAGATTAGTTAGCATTTTTAGAACTTCTAGTTTCCTCGTCCTGAAGTCTATGGAGTTTCGTTTAGTTTTTTGTTAATGCTTGGAATATGGTCTATAATTTAAAAAAGTTCAAGAGATTTTTACGTTTTTATAAAAGTCATAAAAAGTCATAAAAGTCATCAGTAAATACCCAGCTCCCTTTAGTTTTGAGCTTTTATGTGTGTAATAAAAGATTGTTGCTAACAAGTAATTTGACTACTGAGGTTGTCAGAAACAGTAAATGTCATTGTGCATAATCACAACAAAACAGGTTTTTGTTTTTGGCGCCGTATTATTTTCTTTTGAACACCAGTTATGCCTTTTTATTACTTCCCACTCTTTTTTTTTTTTTGGTTTTGCTACCAAGCACCACATTTTTGGTATTGTGACAACCATAATTATGAACTGGGATTTTAAACTTTTTTAGGAATGACATTGTTTGCTGAGCTGTGAGTTGACAACACTTCCTGTAGCCATCTATGTGCATGTATTTTAGCACACTGAAAACCATAATAGGACTTACTTTCATCTCCGCTGACCAGAGAGCTGAGCTGGTCATCCACACCCGAGCACACCTCTTTGATGATCTTTTTCTGTACCTCTTGGATGAGGTCAAAGTTGGGAACATTGTACACATGCTTGTTGTAAGGTGTGGAGGCCATTTCCTTAAGCTCATCCTCATCTGCTCCCTTGATACCTAAAAGGAAGAATAATGCCAGAACATTTTCTTTTAAAAAACAACTCCTCCTTTTTACTAAGTCAAACAATTTTCTAAAAACGAACAATCAAATGGAAATTAAATGGTTTCCAAGAACAGACAGACTTTCACACAGGAGACCAAAGCACTGAATAATAAACCATACCTAGGACAAATATTTCCACTCCGATGTTCCTAAGTCTTCTAGCATGCTCCTCCACTGGGTCCTGGGATTTTCCATCAGTGATGATCATAGCTACTTTTGGAAAAGCTTTCCTGGATCCAGCTGCTTCCGTGAAGATATTTCTCAGCAGGTAATCTATGGCATCCCCTTTAAAATAGAAACACATGTGTAAATGTACTTTTAATTATTTGTCTTTTTTCCTACACCATGCATCATCACATTAAACAACAAACTTTAAAGGAATTTTTGTAATTTGTGTTTACCTGTCATGGTGTTCCCCCCCTTGTAGGGCAGGGAGTTGATGGCTTGGAGCAGGTCTCCTCTTTTGTTGTAACGCGTGAGGGGGAACTCTGTGCGAGTATCTGTACTGTACTGAACCACAGCCACCCGGGTTTTGTCCTCACCAATGTCAAAGGCCCCTGCCAGGGCTCCAATGAAACTACGGATGTGTTTAAAGTTCTCTCTCCCCACACTCCAAGAGCCATCCACCAGAAAAACCAAATCTGCTAATGCACTAATTGAACATTCTGAAAAAAAAAAATAGTTGGAGAAATAAGAGTCAGTCAGAGAGAACCATTTCAAAAATTATGTAAAACATTTTAATCGGTCCCAATTGGGAACAGTTTGGGTTTTACATAGCGGTTAATAATAGGTGTAAAAAATTTAATGCAGAAAAGCATGTCTCATGTCAAATACATTTTCAAGCCAGAAATAGCTAGTAAAGTATGACAGAAAATAAGGTTTATTTGTGCAACAATATTTTTACATTAAACCATTTCTTTTCCTGCTTGTCTAAATAAATCAGGTCCCTGACACATTGTTGGACGACTCAAAGACGTGCTTCCTAACATCAAAGAAAATATCAGCCAGTGCCAAACAGCAGGCTGGTACAGTTATTGCAGCAGACTGAGGCAAAAATATGTGGCTTTGTAAACTAAAAAGTTCCACTAGCAATGTTCAGTTTTATACTTCCGAATCCTGTAGAGATTTAAACCTGAGATGAAATTCTCTGAAACACTTGAGGCAACTGTGTTGAAATAATTGTCCAAAGCTTATGTGGATTGACCATTCACCTCAAATCCCTAACTCTTATTCTCAAAATGATGGCATCACAGTAGGGGTTTAGTTGAATAATGTGCGCGCCTGTGAACGTTTTTTGAGATTAATAATATTTAGAAGAACGTGGAAGTGTGTGTACAGTTTTCCATTATCATGGGAAGGGGAGGGTACAGCATTAGAAGAGCTCCTAAAGGACGTAATCCTTCACTGATTTTGAAGTAGCTTCTTCTGATTCTAGTTTGGTTAGTACATATACATCAATGCAATTAATCTTCCTATTGACATCCCTATATTTATTTATTTCTAGCTGAAAAATGCCTTCACCTTCAGTTCAGACCATGTTTTTTGTTGTTCATACAATATAGTTTGTAATCTGCTTTTCCAACCCCACATGACATCATCTGAACTCCTAATGATGAAAAACTCCTACAAATGATGTCATCTCGAAGCATTTTTTGGGTAGAAGTAAAGAATATTTTGATATAGGGAAGTCAGAGGAAAGTTTAAAAGCATTAATGTATATTTATTATCCAAACTAAAGAAAGAAAGTTTCATAGCAATAGGGAGATCACTTGCTTCTAGGAGACACAATGAACAAGTCCTTGCTTTGACAACCCCTTCCTGTTCTCCTTCCACTCCATGACGCAAAACATTGTGTCCTAGCTTCAAGCCTTCCCTGTCTGTTTCTGTTAGTGCCAACTGGTTCCAATTAAAAGAACCAGTACGTGCCTTCCCAGTCACTGTCAGAATCCTGACTGCTTTTCTTCTGACAACCCCAACACAAGACAAAACGTATGCCTGATTAAATTATTCCATTAGAAAAAAATATGACAGTCATGAGGGGAAAAAAGTATCTTTAAAAAGTGGAAAGTCTCCCCCATTCAGGTTTTGGTTGAGGTTATAGTAAATGTACTCACTGATTGCATCTGACTGTGGCCTCCTGACGGGTCCACTGGTGTTACTGGACTGGACTGAAAGTCAGAAAACATTTGGTGAGTTAGCACCGAACATTGTCGCCCGTCTCCATGTACTTTTTCACAGCGGAAAAAGGCAAGCAAATCAACAGTTCATAAAATCTGCTCTAAGGGATCAAAACCACAAGCACGCAAACACATATCTTTATGCTGAATTAGCTGTGAACAGTGAAAAATTGAATATTCATTAAACAGATGTGGTTTTTTCCTTCTTTCCTACAACTTGTGTGAAAATGCTGCATGGAAAAAAGTTTCAGTCTTACCAATGGTCCCTAGAAGTGGCAGCATTTACAGAGATCGGAATACTAGTGTTTGTGCTTGCACTCTAGTAATATTAATACTATACAATATAATATGTGTATAATTTTTGAAACAAGTGTAAAGGAAGCCCTTATAACATATGCCCTTACTGGTTAGTTGGCCAAAGATGGGAATGCTCTCTTCTGACCCATAATAGGAGTTTATGGACACGGAGTAGTCCAAGTCAGGGGTCAGGTCAGTGATTGAGGTTGTAGTGGCATAGGCATCGAGGGTAAAGTCTCTAGATGGTTCATCTAGTAGTGGAAATGAAGCAGCAAAAAAACTGATGAGCTGAAGTGTTTAAATTTGCTGGGTTGGGTTACTGACATACGTGCAGACTCCATACTGACCTGCATCTGATACAACTTGTATTCTGAAGCCCTCTACTGCTGAAGAGGGTCTTGTCCATGACATTTCCACTGTGTTCTCATTTAGAATTTTAAATTTCAAGTCAGAGGGAGGTTCCACTGCAAATAAGAGATGGAATAGTGTTAAAGTTTAAGAATTGCAAAGGTTTGTATTCATGGAATGTCTATGATCAAATCAAAGCATGACATTTTTTGGGCATTCACAATAATCCCAACGACAAACACTTCACGGCTGAAGTGGCTCTGTTTGTTGTTGGGGACAGAGACATAGCACTGACATCTATTTGTGAGGGTGACAAGTAACGATGTGACAACATTGAAAAAGTGTGAGAAGCCATTTTGGGGCAAAACGGCATTTGTTTGAGTTGCAAAACCAAGACGGCCAGCAACTCAAGCACTGGCATAGACATTCTGTGCACTGTACCAAAGTGCAAACACGGAGTGAACCATCCACAACATGCTGTGTGCAGTCATTACAACGCATGCCTCAACCACATACTAAATGGCTCTTTTGATGGAGCTGATCTCAGCATTACAAAAACACAACAAGTACTTCATTTTCTAGTTACTGATTATACAATGGAATCGAGGTTGCCATATAGCTGCTGACATAACTCTTGGCAAAATTGAACACCATATGTTCTATATACATTGTATATAAACATATTTTAAAGACAAGTGGTTATTTATGTATTTGGTTAGGACTGTCTACACAAGTAAGTGGCACACATCCATTGCAAACCTTTAAAAAGAATACACAATTTGTCACTAGAGACTCTTGTGTACTTTTTCATTCACAGCAAAATGCACGAGAAGGCACGAGAGAACAAGATTACTTAAACACTCAAAAGACTGTTCAGATGTACTGTGAAAGAAGAAGTGTGTACATTAAAATAAATACAGGAAAACATATACAATTTGACAAGACCACACGCTTTTACACTGAGCTGACTGGATCACAGTGTCATGCATCATGTACATGAGAAAGTTGTTTAGCTCAACAACTTTGATTGACTGAACGGTAGATTCCATGTACAGTTGGGACCACACAGACAGAAATGACAAACATATTTTAAAATGATATTCTTTTTACAGGTCCGAGGCTAAACTTTAGGTACAAAAGGAAGTGTGTTAACGTTTAGTCCATACAGTCAATAATTTACATGCATTAAGGTATCATCACCAGCAAAAATCAAAATGCAAGTATTTATAAGTATAAGTTGAATCTAAAAAGTGCAACATTTCCATTTTTGTTATTCCAGTACTATATAGCAAATTTTAACTTCTCTTCGTTTAATAATTAGTAATTAAACTAAACTGTTGATATTACATGCAACTCTGCTCAAAATGTTAGGTTATAAATCGAAAATTAGTGTTTCCAAAAATGCTTCAGTGACACAAAGAGCAAGTCAAAATTGGTAGAAAACGATTAAAATTAAATAAATTGTGAATAAATTATGGATGTTAATGGCATTAGCATAATGTTATTTGCAGTGACTTAAAGTGGTAGGCCACTAAGAAAACTGCAGAAAACTATCGGTTAATTGTGATTTTTGACATGTGGGTGCATGCGGTGAATTAGAAAAAGAGCAACACAGGAGGCAAGAATATCATTGTAAAATACACTTTGGAGGAGGAAGCCATAGCTTGGGACACACTGAATGCACAGGCAGATGACAAACAGGAGCCCATCAAATATTTTGAAACTGGGATTGGAGGATCACCAACCTGGCATTTCAACTCAAGGAGTCCCGATGGACCGTGTTCCCCCTGAGTTCTCCGTGAGTACTCATCTCCAACAACAAATGGTAAGGTCTATGGAAGTGTGTGTGTGTGTGTGTGTGTGTAGGTAGGAAGTTTGTGTGTGTAGGCATATATGAGTGGGGAGGGTGCAGTATGTACACAAAGGAATGGTGGAATGACAAATTCTAAAAAAAATGAGAGGTTCCAGGCATGTCTTTCCTCACATGATGGGCCTGCCACTCCCACATTTGTCCACGACATGATGGTGTGTTAGCATGTTATCTTAATCTATTACAATTACTTTGAGCGTGCTGTATGTCACAGTGGTTTTAAAATGCACTTAACAAACAAAGGTGGTTTCTCAAGAAATGAAAATAAAAATTGTATAAAAAAAAACATTTCTGGTATGTTATTTGGACCTTGTGGCTGTTCTTGTTATATGTCCCATCAGTTCCTCATTAATGACATTGCTGGCTCCCAGGGGCCAAAGTCTGGCTACTGTTCTGTCAGCAACCCCGGTCTCCAGCCAGCCAGCTATCCTGGCCTGAGCTACTGCCAGGATGAGAGACCAGGAAGAGGAGGAAAGAACATTGACTCTCCCAAAGAGGCAGGACAGATGCCAATGTAATTCCACAACATGTGCTGACATTAAACATTACTGCATATTAACTTTCCATATGTATTGCAACTCAGCGTTTTTGCGAATGCCCGCAAAGAAGCCTGAGAAAGGCTCTTTGTCTTTGTGCTGTCTGAGGATTAATTTGCTATTCTCGTATTTCATCTTTCCATTCCGTTAGTGGAGATATGCGAGAGTAGAAATTAGACTCCTCTCACCCAGCCAGGGAGCTTTAAAGGGAAAAAATCTGAAGGTTTCCATACCATGTTTCCATATGTAATTACATCTCTGTCAATAGTTGTGACAGATTAACTGTCTGACATGTTATTTTTTGTGACATGTGCAACATTTAATTACTACTATAACTGAAATATACACAAAGTTATTTAAGTATGGCACTTAAATATCATTTTGACACATTTACGCATTGTTCTTCAATGCAACACTGTAAACTGATATTGTCACTTAGAGTAAAAATGTAAATAATTATTAAATTACAATACGTTTTGATGTTTAACACACATAACACATATTTAAGACATAGTTACACTATTGTGCTACTACTGTTGTCGTACTAGCAATTCTGACTTAAAATGCAATTTACTTACTGCAGCAACCACTGTAAAATTCATTGCAGATATTTACAGGTTTATGACAATTTTAGCGTAATCACAATGACTAGGTTTCAATGGGTGATGTCGATCCCAAGCATTTGCTTACAATTTTTCTTTGGAGAAAGTGCAGCAGCTTAGTATTATAAAACTGAAACAGCAAAGGCCCTACCAAAGCATTTATAGGAAAACATTGAGCCATGAAATGACTCTATGTTCTATGTGTCCTCCTGTTTAATGTATTTAATTAGAAATTGTAAATTAAATAAACTTTGGTGTGGCTGGTTTCTCATATTTGCCAAATCTGAATGAGAAAATTGGAACTTAAGTATTGGTTTAAACCATCTCAATTACAGCCTAAATGCAAGTAGATAGGATCTGGATTTGGAATTGACATCAAAGCCCATAATGAGTCTTGAAAGACAAATCTGACAAAATACATTACAAATGAGGGGATGAAAGTATGACAGTCATTCAGGAATCCGTAATTCTAAAAGTCAAATAGCATACACATGAAATAAGAATAACTTTATTCATTTTTTTAATACAAAGAGTTCACTGTTTCCATAGGATGACTGTATGACATAAAGTACTAATCCCTATAATAAGAACGACAATTGGAGATAACATTGGAAAGGAGAGAAGGAGGAGTTAAAAAGGCAGAAAGGGACAGGATATGTGAGTGAACTGAGGCCAGGTGGTTTCATTTACCTTGAGCATCTATGGAGGATAACAGGGCTGCAAGGAAGGCAGCCGTGGCCAGCGACAGCCCCAGCTTCATGTTTGGCCCTAAAGGGTCAGCAACACATCAATCAGTCTGAAGACAAAGGAAGAGAACGTGTGTAAAGAGCAGATCTAGAACACTACTCACTTTGCCATAGTGGTGTGACAAGGCACCATGAAAACAAATGTCTAATTACACATAATTCATTACAGATGTTCCTTTGCATTTATGTATACGATGCAACCTGCTGTGTGACGGTCTGAATGTTGAGCTGAATTGTTCAGGAGTCCAAACTGATTGCTCTAATTATTTAATCACTGCTTTCCATAATGTTGAACAAACTGTAAGCTTCATCTAGACTTCCAAGTGCCACACCTTGGCACACACAGCTGCCTCCAGCTGACGCCCACACCCTGAGGTAGGCATTTAGTTCTGACTGACACACTGTGGGTATTCAATAATGAAAGACCGAAAACACATTTTAAACACGCTCCTGTGGTTTGATTTTCATATGAATAATTTGGAAACCCACTGCTTTCTGCTTGCCTTGATCTTTTTGCTGGCTCGCTCTGCAGCTCACTGGAGTCTATAATTCTCCCAGTCTAGTCCTACATGGGTTTGGGCCACCTTAAGAAAATCCACAAAAATTTGGTCTGGGATAATGCAGGTATTTCAAAACTTCAAAATGCACCTCTAGCAACTCTCATGCCCTGATTAAAGTGTTTTTTGTGTCTGGATGACACTCAGGCGCAGGAATGAATAAGGAACAAGAGCTTTTACATAGACTGCAAGTACATGCAAGTGCATTTTAATTCTACAATCATTAGTTTTGCTGGAATTATTTGGTGAGTCTTTTGTTTTACAGTGGTATCCACAGACCCCATGAACCCAGCTGATGCTTTTCCTGCAGGCTGTGGGCCCCTCCTGGTGCACAGGACTCAAAACTGCAGCTTCAGCAGCCAGAATTACAGAGTAACACAAGGAGCTCAGCTAATCACACTCACAAAAATGAGAATTGGTCCCAAACCACAAAGGCTTGTTCCTGCCCTGCTACTGAACAATGTGTGACCATAACTTACAATTAATGTGCTTAAATTTAGTAAACCAAAGCTTGAATAAGTTATTAATAATAGTTTTTCCTTTAATTATCTTAATGCACGCAAAAATGTAATGGTTTCAAGCAGCACTACAGCTCAACACTGCAGCACAAATCCCAAAGTGACACTCCAAACTTTTTGTGGAGCAGCAAATTTATTTATATTCCTAAAAATGCAAAAAAAGTAAGTCACTGGCAAAAAAAAAAAAAAAAAAAAAAACAGAGCAAAAGCAATGAATGAATAAAATAAGTGAAGTTACTCACCAATTCAAGCCCCCAGAAATGAAGCGAGCGAACGGCAGAGCAGCCTGCTTCAAGCCTCCCCCAGTAGAAAGTGAGAAGTTTCAGGAGCTGCTGGAAGCTCCGCCAGCAGATGTCCGAGAAGGAAAAGCCTCTTTCCAAGTGGGAAGAATCTTTCCACCATCGGCTACTTAATAGGGGGGCAGTTCCCAGCTCTCAATTTACCATCATTCGCGCGTCTTACGAAACCCCCCCCCCGCCTCGTCAGTTGATGGATGTCCCCCCGCCAAGAGCGATCCGCTGCTTGGAAATTGCGTTTTTCTTCACGCATTCCTTTGGTCTGGACATGTAATGAGTTTCCATTTCTAATGTGACTCCGCAGCAGGGGCCAGACAACTAAAGACGACCTGGAACTAGTTTTTTATAACTCAAATGAAAGTGTAATTATCGCTATTTAACGCCTGGATGTTTTACGGTGGCTGTTACCTATTAATGTTTTCTTTATGCAAACACATGCGTAATTTTGCACTTATTAATTTGTTTATAACGAGGGCGTGGAGAACAACTGATTTATTAGGAATAATGAAGTTTCTCTTCAGCCGTGGTGGTGATCCTGACTAATTGGTTTTTGGTGCCCCCTAGTGCTAAAAATAAAGACCTACACAATATATTCAGCATGAGGAAATTTATTTTACTCCCATTTTTGGTAATAAATAAGAGAGGGGTGTTTATTTTTAACCTCTGTCTTTTATATAAACCTTGTAGCAAACATCTATAGTACAGCTATAGCACATTGTTGTTTTCAGCTCATGATTTGTGCAGTGAATCATTTTTTTACACATCAAACACGCTGAGACTGTTTATAGGTTGAATTATTTCCCATATATAAAAAATCTGCACAGCACAGAGGTAATGAATTATGTACAGCATCTGCATGTTTTTGTCAGCAGACAAAATACAGGGTGTTCGATCAGTGTGGTTTCCTGGGCAGCTCATCCACAACACATGCACTCCCTGTGAGCGGATCAGACGTGTCGTACAGTGCAGGGTAATTAGCCTGACTTCAAACAATTCTGTATGATTCACTTTCAAATTACAGTTATTTTACTTTCCAAGAAGATTTCAGTAAAAACATTAGGGTCAAGTCACTGGTATAAAATGTGTTTCATCCAAAGAGGCAGACTGAGAGATCTGAAGTCAGCCTGACTCACCAAATCTCAGACACATGTTGACACACCAAACACAGCGAGAGGCTTTGTGGCTCTGTGTCCTCCGACACACCCTTTAGATGGACGGGTATTTCGTTATCCTCCTGTCCAAAGAGCAAAGAATGAAGACGTACAATTCTTTAAATAATACACTGTATATTTAGGATTGGGATTCTAGGATTGGGATTCTATTTCTACATTATTCTACAGAATTTTATTTGGATAAAAACATAAATAATTAAACTATGTTTGTCTTGACTCTTCTCCTGCCAGTGGGCTTCTTCGTCTTCAATATCTGGTTAACCCTAGAAACAAACTGAGCCTGTACAGAACAGTGTGCAGATTAAGCAGCACGGCTGGGCCATTTGTCAACGATGGCTAGTTTCATAAATCTTGTTGTTTCCACTTAAAAAATCAAACAGCAGGTCTTATCAGCTCTCTCAATCAAATTTTGATTCAATGACTGAACTTAACGTCAGACCAAAATAAAACTGTTGTTGAGGGCATGTGGTTCCTGCAAATCAGTGGAGAAACATGCACCAGCACGGCGCTACATTTAGGGCGGAACTATTTCTATAGTTCCAATGCAAACAGAGGGTCTGATCTAACATTAGCTACCAGTTATAAATCTTCAATTTATATTGAACATGGTACAAAGTTTAAATATACATGTCCTTAGATTAATTATTAATTAACATGTTAATTAATTAACATTTAGTGCTGGATTCAGCTGGGATAAATCGCTGTGCCGCTATTTTATTTTCTTTAGGGAAAATGAATACAAGCATATAGACCTTTTGAATTTTTACTTGGGCAGAAACATGTTCACAATACAGTGCAGCTTTTCATAGATCTTGCCTCTCAGTTGTGTTTTTGAAGTGCATCTGATTGATAATTAACTAAATAAAATGTTCTAAATTTAGCTATGAGGGAGTATTCCTTAAAACAAACAGGTGGTCCTCCACCCCCAATCTCACAAATCCTGTGGAAAACACTGGTTTGGATGTATAATTAGTATAATAGTATATTAGAATAAGTGTCAGAATTTAGTATTATTAAATAATTTGAAAGTTAATCTTAAATCTCAGCTTATTAAACACTTTTTCGAAAATCTGATTTTTTAAAAATGTTTTTAGATGCTAAACCTGTACAGATATCTTCACCGGCTAAAGATAAACTGCACCCAAAATATTATTTGCTTTTCCTTTATAGTATTTACAAGTTGTGACAGTCTCTGCTGGTGATGGTGTGTGCAGAAGTCTGACAAAGTTCAAATTTAACCAACCTAACTCACATTTACTGGCTTTATCTGTCAATTTTGGTGATTTTCAGTCTCTTTTCTAAATTCAGTTGATTATCAGACATTTACGTGGTCATCGGAGATAAGTGAAGGTCGTCTGGTTTGCCAATACAAGTTAGGTTAAAACTGTAAACTACAGTTTAAGCAGGTAGCAGGCATTGAGCTGATAGAGGGACCAATAACTCGCCAACTAATCTAGCAAATGTGTAATGTAAAGAGTATTGCATAATAACACAGCTATAAAAGTTTAATGACAAAACAAGAGCATCTTATGCTAAATTAAAACAGATTAAATGCCTGTCTTACCATAAGATTTTTGTTCTTTTGTCGCTCATTTTAACAAAATGTTTGCAATAATAGACGCTACTAACAGTCTTTCTCACTGCTTATTGTTACCCCACCCCAACATGGGCTGATTGAAAGCGTGGTATTATTGTTATTATCATCATTATTGTTGTTGTAATCATTTACAGTAGGGGAAAATTCTCACAATCTGTGGTAGTGGTACAGTAGCACCTTGGGTTTTATCAATGATAATAAATGACATCATTGTATTGGCTTCATTTTTTAATTGCACCCTACAAACCCTATAAAAAGCCATCAAAATTCCAAATTAAAGCAATTTACTGTTTTTAAATAAATCGATAACACCGCTTTATAACAGAAGATGAAGAGAAGCAAGGGGAAAACACAACAATTGTCACACTTGTAAAGTGCATATGCTTTGGTCAACATTATAGAACACAACATATATAACGATTAAATTTATCTTAGAATCCTGTGCTCTAATTACCTCACACACTCCCCAGAGTTTTGTAATCAAGAAGTCTGTATTTAATGCTATAGGATAAAGTTTCTATCATTAATAGGCTTTAGATTATAAGAGTATTTTCCATTATTTAAAAAAGATGCCTTATGACTGCCTCAGGCTCTTTATACAACCAGTCACAGATAAACAGTTTTGGTATTAGTTGTGATAAATCTTCTATGACTCTTCAAGCATAAAATACTTTGTTAAACATCAATGTCTTCCATAACTGCCAGCAGACAAGCGAGGATTATCTCATATTCAAGTTAATCTCAGCAACCTATAGAGGTATATCAATGGAATCTATAATACATTCATCAACAGGACACGTAACAGTAATAATAAAGACCAAAACTTCAAAATACTTCCATCCTTCAACAATTAATCCATTCAGAAAGCAATGCTAAAACAAACACAGATATGTTGATAAATGCGTCCAGGACATTTGCAGCAAGCACGCAGACTATGATCCTTCCTTCCTTCCTTCCTTTCCCTCGGAGGTTTTAAACATACACACAGCTGTTGACAGAACACTTAAAAAGACTGCTGCCTTTAAGCAAACACAAGAGAGGTTTACAGAGACCAGTGTATTCACAGTAAAACCAGTAAGGAGTCCAGTATGGACCCTGTAGGGTTACCCATGCATAAGGGGGACTGGCAAATGCAGAGCCGTTTAGCTTGGGATGTCTGCGCTGTTGTTGCGTGTGTCGTATTTATGGTGGATGATGAGCAGGACTACACCCAGGAAGAAGCAGATGGAGCCCACAGTGATATAGGCGATGCCCAGGAAGGGGTTCTTCCCGCCCATCCAGGAGATGGTGCTCAGAATCATCCGCTTGCGGCCATCAAAGCTGAGCACAGGGTAATCTGATTACATATGGTTAAAGGAAAATACCTTGACACAGAGAAAAATAAAGTTTACAATAATGCATAAATCATCTACATTTAATGTAACCTCGACATAGGAAATAGATATTGCAGACTTTTTTTCAAAAGTTTATCTAAATGTACTTGGAAAAAAACTTGATGAATACCTTAAGTTAGTACCCACTTTTTAAGACCACGTTGGTTGCTTTTTTGTAATTTATTTTAATAAAATCATCTTATTATAGCAGTTCTTATTATTAGGAAAGTACAACATAACTTTTTCCCCCACTGTGCTGTTAATTGTGCAGCAGGAACTTAATGTAACAAGAAATTATTACTTTATCAGTCTCTCACATTGTTGTGGAGGAAGTTTGGCCCATCCTTCTTTACATCATTGCCTCAGTTAATTGAGGTTTTAGGCACTTGTTTATGCACAGCTCTAACTTCCAACCACAGCATTTCAATTGGATTGAGGTCTGGACTTTGCCTAGGCTACTCCAAATCCTTGAATATTATTTTCAGCCATTCTGATATACATTTACTAGTGTGCTGCATTCAGAACATTGTCCTTTTTCATGACCAGGCTTTAATGTTTGGATGGATCACCCTACATTTGCCTCCAAAATACTCAGAGCAGTACCTGTGGCTCTAAAATAAGCCAAAATCTTTGTTGTTTTGCCCAAAATGATGCTGTGCATTAAAGCCAAACAACTCTTCTATGGTCTCATCTGTCCAAAGGAAATTGTTCCAGAGGTTTTGAGGTTTGTTCAGATTCATTTTTGTGAACATCTGTCATGCTTTAATGTTCTTTAGACAGAAGAGACTCACCTGGCAACACTTCTGAACATGCCTACTTATTTTCTTTAGTCTTCTTTCAAATGTGTGGCCATAGACTTTAATATAAAGCATTCTCAGGTTAGTCTGATTTGTTGCTCTTGGGATTTTTGTATTTCTCTGAGCATTGCACCGTCTGACTTTGGGGTGAATGTTCTCAAACATCCATTTCTAGGTAGATTAGCAACAGTCTTGAATGCTTTTCACTTGTGAATAATCTTTCTCAAGGTAGAATGCTGAACTGCAAAACTGTTTGAAATTGGTTTTTTAACCCTTTCCAGACTGATGAACGACAACAACTGCTTCTCCATTTCCTTTGTCTTTCCCTGTTGACACACACCAGACCAGCAAACTTCCCAAACCTCTGCTTTAACAGAGGTCTGCAGAGCGGCTGATGATAAATTAATCAAGAGCTGATGATGAAGCAGCACTGACTGCAATTTACCCTCTTAAGTCCTATAGAATCAGTAAGGGAGTACTTTGTTTTACAGGTTATTTCCTATATGGCTTCATTTTTAATATTAAAAAAAGAAAAGAAAAGAAAACTAAAACCAGCCCATTACATGATTTGTAATATGTTTTTCCACAAAGCAACACAGCATTTTGAAGAGGGGTACTAACTTTTGCACATCTCTATAGACATGATTTCTGACTTTGGTTAATCTATCCCTCTAATGATCTTCATTTAGGATTATTGTGTTAACACCTTCTAGTCAACCTTTGTCTAATAAAAACACTAGTTTTTAATTATGCAGTATGATTTGTAGTTAAAAATAACTTAATAAAGGATACTGTAAGTGATATTTAAGACGTAGTTGCCACTAGGTAGAGTTGGGGTCGTGCTAGACTTCTTCTGGATGATGCGGTAGAGCTTGCGAAAGGTGGGCAATGCAGCTGTACGCATCCACACAATGAAGTCCTCATTGATGAAGCCATTGTTTTCAGCATCTGAGGGGTCCAACTCATACACTGGCACCCTCCAGTTCAGTGGCTTTGTTGTTCCTGGGAAAAGACAAACACACACAAGAAAAAATACAACTTAGTCCTTGAAGGTTATAGGTTTATACATCTAAAAGAACATATAAAGATCACATTTGACTTAATTCACCTTGGAAAGCCACAGAAAGGTTGCTGCTTCCACTAGGATTCCTGAACTTCACATTCTTGTCTGTCCACCAAGCAATGCCCCTCTTAACAAGAGGAATTGTTCTCGTGCCATTGTTATCAATATGATACAGCTCCAAAGTGTCTGGAACAGAGAAACATTATAAAATATTCCTAAATACTAAAACTTTACACTGAGTAAAAGCTGCAAATGAGATGGATCTCAGCAAAGCAGTATCAGACTTTTGTTATAAACTGAACATTGTGTAGAACAACCAGATAATCTTACCATTAAAAAGGCTGTTAGCTATGGCCCCACATGGAGCTATTGGCAGGCCATCAGCTGTGCGATATGGTTCACATTCCTTACTGGGGTTCTGTATTGAGCAATATACACTAACGTTAAACTGATAAAAATGAGCATTTATTGAAATCTCTGCATTTTTGAAGATTATACCTTCAAGGAAGATAGATCTCCATTCAATTGGCTGTCATCCCTGGACTTCACATAGCGTCTGTGGTTCTGATAGAAGTTTGACAAGCCATAGTACATAAAAACATTCCCCTGCAAGAGAGAGAGATCATGAGTTTTCAGCAAAGGCTAGTTAACATATGACTTCTGAGCTAATTCTGCATAATGACATTGTTTTGTTTTATTCAGAAACTGTTGAGATCAGGATAAAACTGTCTGAAAGCTTTTACATTAATAATCAATCAATGCTCTCTAGAAGTTATGTGTCTGCTGATTTTAAAACTAGAACAATCAATGATGATAAAAGTTTCAAATAAATCTGTGCCTTCTCTGACCTGAAAATAGATCTTAATGGATACTCAGTGTGTGGGGGTAGTGCCTGACCTTTTATTGCCCAAACAACACTATCAATATTTGAGCTGAAGGCATGCATTATTAATAGGCCTGCATACTGTAAGCTGGTGCAGGTAGTCAACTCACCTCAAATGGCTGCTCCAGTGTGAATTCCACAGAGCAGAGACATGATGTTGTGCTGTTCCAGCTGACGTTCTTGGCACAGCTGTAGCATGGACTATTACTTTCTACACCAGTGTAATCAATCTGAAAATTAGGAGCCAGTTAGTCTAAAAAATAGCAAATCTTAAGTTAACCTAGCTAAAATACATGCATACATCCTGTTTCATATTTTCCATTTTCATAAAGAGAACTCTTGAAGTTTATTAAGTACATGTTAATAAACTAAAACACAACTTTCATGGGAAACAATACATTCTGGTTTCGCTGACAGTCATTGGTGTTGATTAGCTCTTCTTCATTTTGGTGCACTCCACTGATCAATTTTACGAAAACGTTGCATTGTTTTTGTACAAATTATGTATATGTAATATTAATTTAAATGGTTGGACAACATACTAGAAACCTTTGTCAGTTAAATGAAATTCAGCAACACTGACCACAGCCTCTGCAAATTAAAGTTATAATCTAATCGTTATTGCATTTGTTGACGTTAACTGTAGCCACTTGGAGGACGGGAGCCATTATTGTTACCGTACCTCAAACTCTTTGATGTTGTTTGACGTGACATACAGGCCGATGCCGATGGGAATGAAGATGAGACCGATAACGAAGAAAGCGGGCAGCACGGTGCCCGCCGTCAGGATGGGCTGCCAGGCCGGTAGCCTCTGCTGTTTGAACGCCGTGTTGTCCGGCTTCTTACTTTTGACAGCCGCGGCTCCGCCGTGAGTGGAAGCGCCCGAGTGGTGTCCGTCTTCTTCCTTAGCGTTGTAGCTTGACGCCATCATGGCTGCCCTCCGCTTCGAGCAAAATAATCCACTTTAGTCGACAGCCGCCACTTGCTCGTCGATCCCGCGCCGTAAGCAAGATACGAAGCGTCGAGCTAAAGGGTAAAACTGTATGAGGAGAGAAATAAACCGTGTCCGTGATGCCAATAACGACGTAAGTTCCAACAGCTTTTAGCACCGACTCTGTTTTCCTGTTAATATCGTCGCCTAGGAAGAACCCGGAAGCTGATGGGCCAATGGCATTTTTAAACGTAGTAGTTACGTCATCGCAACGAATTAAGACGCACATTTGTTGAAGTGTCTTTTGTGAGTGTAAAAATAACAGCAGTTGTTGTTGTTTTTTGTGGTGTTAAAATATTATATTACCTTCCTTGTAAAATTAATCAGTGTAAAATTATATTTAAGTATATGTATAAATGCACTTAAAGAAATAAAAGCATCTCCACGTCTGCAAAGCAATGATCATTAAAGCTACATTACATAGATAGACATAACTATTTCTTTAAAGACATATGGTCAAAATGCTTCGATGAATCAAATTCAGTGAACAGCCTGGCAGCATTATAAACAAATGACTTCTGACGTTTTTTGAGCAAGGCTGATTCATTCAACCAATTAGAAAAAAAATCAGCTTGAATAATTTAATAAGGGTAATATCTGAAGGAGTGTGTAGTGTGACAGAGAAGTAAGATGAGAGCTGTGCAGAACAGAGTTATTCAGAGTTGCATCCTACTGCTAACTTAATTCCCAAAGTTTGCATATTGTAGCTTGAATTTCCATTTTATTATAAATTACATTGCCTACATACAACTACATAGTAGATCGCATTTTCTCTTTTAGTTGCTCTGGCCTGTTTGCAAAAATTAGCATAGTTATACCTCTTATTTGCAGCATATTTAATTTTACTACATAAATCAGCATGTGACACTACAATTTAAAATGATATTTAATTAAAATCCTTCTCAGTACAAATCTTCTGCAGAAAAAACATAATTTACACCAAAACAAATAATTTGACCTATAATGTGTCCATATAAAATACATCAACAAATTCTTGCAAACCTATGCAAGACACCCACTTAAAGCACAAAGCAGCAGCACAGTCTCATATGAAATTTAAGGCAAATGCCCATTACAATAAACACTGTAAATACAATGACTATTTATTCTAAAGAGCAGAAATATATATGACAGATAAGTACAAAAACTCACTAAACAAAAAAGAAGAATGGCTTATTTCATTACAAAATATAACTGTCTGTAATGTCCAGCTGAGTTGTACAGTACATCTTTTTTTTATTGTCGCTCTTTATCTCTAACTAATATTGTCTCAGTCATACTTTTCCTCCATTTTGTGAACTGTTGCTATTCATTGTCGATTTCTTGACATCTATCCTCATAGGCTGACTCTCAGTTCGTGACTCCAGCTTCACTCCAGTTGAAATACCCAGGGATCCCAGCACAGCTTTGCCCGTCTTTAGGCTCTTGGACATTGGGATGCGGGTCAGACCTGTGCGAGGTGGCTGGGCATCGTGCCCGGTCTGTTTGACAATAGAGGGAGAGTACAGTTTCTCAAGCAGGAGAATAATGAAAGGCAAACATTTTGGGGGAACATAAAGCCAAATAATAATGCAGGGGTGAAATCAATTCCAGAAAAAAGAAAAAGGAAAAAAAAATACAATAGTAACTGACAACTGCAAAGAATAAGAACTGTGTGAATGAAGAATGTATTTATATTCTTTTACTTCTGTCCCAATGGGTCAGCATATGTCTAGGATAGGTTGTAATGTGTTGTTATTGGTGGAAGGCTGCATTGTGTCAGCCAGAGGGCACTGAGTCCTGCATGGCTGTTTGTGAATGTAAACACTGTGTAACAACTATAAATTAAAGCACAACTATAACAGGGTGGCAAAATGCCACATCATTAGTTCTGCTATTCTGAGGCCTGCCCGTAGGGCCATTACTGTCACGCTACCATCTGATCCACAAAGAACATATTATAGGGTCCACTGAAACACCAACAGTGTTCTTCACCAGTTTCTAGAAGGGTAAGATGGTTAAATATATTTCAAAAGAGTAGTCGAAAGTAGCATCTTCAAACCAAAAACCAAACAAATAAGCTTGTCTCACACCTACTGTCTGAGAATGAGATATCAATAAGATATCATATTAATAACTCTCATGTCTTTAAAATACAGATTAAATTAAATTTATGGCCGTTGCCATTTGTTTTTCACCTTGTCTTAGCTTGGCTATCTTGTGTCCAAAGGTACTAACATCATCCTACCAGTACAAACACAACATGAGGGCTAGTAAAGCAGATGATTTAGTTGTCATGACTTGTGTTGCTTACAAGAAATTTCTTGGGAGTGGAGCAATAAATCTTGATCTAAAAGATGAGTTAACAAAATTTAGCTGTCTATAATAAAACATTTAATTACATGGCTTAGATGAACTTTTAACCAAAACCTACCATGCTTTGCGTAGGTCTGGATGTAGTGGATGTAACTGGGGATATGGTGATGCTGCTCATAACTTTGCTCTGTGTGCTCCTGGTAGCTGTGGAAGTTATTTGGCGAGGGGACCGCAGAACTGTGCCAGTCGATAAGGTCATTTCCTTGCTCTCTGTTACAGCAGCCACTGGCCTAACTACCATCTTTGGAGCAATGCTGTTGCCTAGATGAATATGGATCTTGTTGTCATCAGTAGTGGTAATGATGCTAGCATTGTTGTGGCCTTTCCGTATAGGCACTGGGACCATCTGCTTCTCGGGGGTAACCTTGAAGACAGCTCGACCCATGGTCATCTCCTGGAGCTCAGGGGAGGGAGATGCTTCAGGAACTACAGCAGTTCTGACTGTCATGATAGAGACTGGGGACATGGCTCGTCCTGAGGCAGATAAGTGAGTTCGGGTGCTTTCTGGAGACTTGGCTCTGGATATAGTTGTAATGGTTACTGGAGACTTGGCTCTTTCAGGGCCATGAGTTCCAGTGGTGGGTTTTCTTCTGGGAGTTGGCGCAGAGTAGGTGGGAATGATTGTGATTCTGGATTTAGGATGAGATGGGTTGGGACTGAGCGGAGATGAGCTTGAAAAAACGTCTTCAGTAGTAGGGCTGCTGATCTCAAGGGTTGCCATGTTGTTTTGATGGTCTGGGGTTACTCGGATGTGTAAAGGCTGCCCTTGCTTTTGTGACATGGTCAGTTCAGAAGACAGATGATCTCCATTAATGTGCAAAGGCTTTTCCAAGTTAGTCTCCTGAGGAGCATGGTCCTTTTTCCTCATCCAGGGAATCCAGGATTTCTTCATACCAGGATCACTACTAGATGAAGGACAACGCTCAATGGCACCAATCTTTTCCATTGGTTTTTTAAGGCACTTTTGTCTTAGGTTACTCATGATGTGATTTTCTTCTTGAACAGATTTTCTGATGAACACAGCTGGGGTCTCCTCTTCAGCTGGCACAGCAGACAATGCATCTGTCTGTACTCCTGTCGATGTCACAGCAACATCCACCATTCTCCGTCCATTTAAGCTGGGCCTTAGTGCTCGACTGTGGCGCTTTGCTATCTCCAGCTCATGGGTGAGATGGAAGACCTCTGTGCCCATATTCTTTGCTTTCTCCTCCTCTTCCAAAAACCTCTGCTGTAGGACAGAGTAGTCCACTTGCAGCTGGGAAAGCTGATCTTCTTTGTGCATCAGTTCATGGATCTTCTCCTTTAGGGCCACCACATCAGCTTGCAGCTCCCTAGTTTTGGCTTCCTCTCTCTTGCAGTGTTGTCTGAGGTCTACTTCCTGGCTTTCCTCCTCTCCTTTCTCAATTGCTTTGTTCCGGGCTATCTGGCTCCTCATTTCCTCCACCTGCTGGGAAAGAATGTTGGCTTTGTCTTGTTCAGTAATGAACCTTTTCTCCAGCATGTCATACTGATCTTCTGTCTTAATCAAATCCCCCTCTACCACTTCAAGTTGTTTGAGACGATGTTTCAGGCGTTCAATTTCAAATGTCAGTTCCTTTACTTTGTTGTCTTCTCGTCTAATGGGTTCAGGCACTGTTACCAGATCACATTTAATTGAATTCTTCACTGATAGCTTTTCTGCTTGCTCTAATCCTTCTAACCTCTTTTTCATTTGAGTCACCTTAAAATTAAGATCATTAGATTTGTCCATTTCATAGGCTAGCTTAGTGTTTAGTTCCCCCTTTTCTATAGTAAGAGTTTGTACTTTGGTTTCCATCTCTGATTTTAACTTCAGGAGCTTTTTGCTTTCTTCTATCAGTTTCTCAGTTACCTCCATAACCTTCCCCTGTTCAACTTTGACCATTTTATTTAAATCCTCCTTTTTCTTCTCATCTGACTTTATTCTTTCCATCAGGGTCTTTCGTTCTTCCATCAAAGCTACAGTCAATGACTTCAGCTTACCTAAGTCGTCCTTAAGGCTCAACTCAGACTTTTCTAACTTGAGTTCAGAAGAATCCAGCTCTTTTATATGGATCCTGAGAGCTATAAGTTCATCTGAGAGCTCTTTGGTTCAGGACCCTCTCTCTCTCTAAAGCAGTGTGTAACTGTGCACACTCATATTTGCTGACACTGAACTCACCCTCAAGTTTTTCTAACTCAACCATTCTTTTCTGGAGCTTCTCCACCTCCACCCGGAGGTCTTTACTCTTGTTCTCTTCCTCTTGTAGTCTCTTTCTTAGCTCCTTACACTGATTTTCAGTTTTGGTAATTTCTTCGTCCTTTCCTTCCATCTCCAGCACCCGCTTCCGCAAGTTCTCCAATTCAGCAATCAAATTGGAGTTGCCACACTCCCCTTTGCTGATCTTCTCTCTGAGCTCCTGCAATTCCTCCTCTGATTTCTTCAAGGCTCTGTTGTTTTCCTCTAGCTCTTCCACTTTATGTGAAAGCCCCAAAAGTTTGGCATTGAGTTGGCGGTTGTGGACCTCTAGACTGGCCACTTTTGCACTCATCTCCTCGTGTTGTTGGGTAAGTTTGGCAGATTTCTCTTTAAGCTCAGCCTCTAGGCTCAGCACTCTGTGTCCATCCTCCTGAGCATGCTCCCTGGCTTCACTAAGTGCCTGGTCCCGCTGCTGTAACTGCTGGCTGAGTTCCTGGATCCGCTGGCTCTGTTGGTCCATTTGCTCTAAGTGCTCCTGGCGCTCATTGACCAACATTAAGGCAAATGACTTCAGTTTGACCAGCTCTTCTCTCACCTTGGCCAGACGTTTAGAGTGCTCCTTCTCTTTTTTAAGCTGGTAGGCTTTCTCGTTCTCAAGCAACCTTTTCAGTCTACATGTGTGAGAAGAAAAAAAAAACATTAGTGTGACTTATTTGTATCCCATGAATCAGAAGGTGATAATTCTACTATGTTTTTATTATTGAGATCATAGTGGGAGTTGGACTCCTGCTGGATTTAGGTAGTGATTCTAATGTTTTGGCCCTGTTGTTCATTTTAAGTATGTTGGCCAAAACATTTCAATACACTCCTGTAAGACACCTCCCCCCATATAACCTCAGGGATTAACACATAGTAGATTATCACCTTTTTAAAAGTTTCAACTTAAAACTAATAATTTAAAACCTTGTAAAAGCAGAATTCAGTTCAACTTAACTTTATTTATGTAACGCCAGTTCCCAACAAAGTCATCTCAAGGAACTGTACATAATAAAGTCAAGACTGTACAGACATTTAGAGAAAACCCAACAAATCCCCCTTGAGAAGCCATAGGCAACAGTGGAGAGGGAAAAACTCCCTTTAACAGAAGAAACCTCCAGCAGATCCAGACTCAGGGTGGGCGGCCATCTGCCTTGACCGGTTGGGGTAAAACCGGTCAAGGCATGCCAGAGTTCCTGTGTCCAGTGAGTGTCTATGGGTCTTTAACTAAGACCAATACTAGAAGTATTTTCTATTGAACACAAAAGATCACACATGCTATGTTACAATGCAGAACAAATAATGACATGAGAAGGAAAAACTAGAAAAATTCTACACTACAACTTTTCAGAACTCCCACTATCACCCCTGCTGATGAGTGAAAAACTATGAACACAAACTGCTTGTGGAAGTTTAACACCCCCTCACCAAGTGGTCTTCTTTTCTCTAAGCTTCTTTCTATGCTGCTCATGCACATTCTCATCTCCGGTTCCAACGAAATGCATGCAAATCAGGTTAAATGCAAAGCTGCATCTTCTCCTTGTACACTCCCAGGAACCTACCAATACATTATTGAACATTTTTGCATTGCAAAAGCAAACCAAATTAATAGGCAACAGCACATCAAGGATGCTTTTTACAGCTTAAATAATTTATAAATTGTTCAAATGAATCCGATTCAAAACAATATGAATGAAATCACAAGACCTTAAAAAACTTTAAAACCTCAACTTACCCGCTATAGTTGGTCGACAAACAGGTGCATAAACATATTTGCAGCATACAAAATCCTGAACGAATTTAAAAGAAGCATCAGGAAGCACCTTTTCTACAGACCCTCTATTGCCACATTCCAAGCATGTTATCAGGGTAATGAAAGGTGAATAAATACAGTGGAGCACAACCGGACCTCTCGTAGTGATGTCACCTCACCCATATAAGGAAGTAATTTGTGTATGAGAGCGTGCGTGCTGCTCTACTTTGGACACTGTGAAGGGGGTGGGACCCTTGCCACGGGAGGACGGTTTTCTGCACAATACCACCCCACCACCAATTTGTATGCTTTCATGAAACATGTTGCCCTATTATGGTGGAATGTCTATAGATGATTATATATAGATGAGGGATTAAATACCTACTATGGTGAATGAATAAAAGTTAACATTTTCTTAGGCAAAAGTAGATGCAGTGGAGATTTTGTGCTAATTAAATTACATCCAACATTTACAAGTAAACCGGGTATGGTCTCTGCAAACTGGAAGCCATAATCTCACTTGTAGAAGAGACTCTGCAAATTGTCTGTTGTAGTTCCACTTGAGGGGGAACTGGACTGAAAAAAGGTTCCCTGTGGAGTCAACTGTAGATGTGATGAGGAAAACAGATATGGATGAGTTGAATCTCTCCCTTGGGGTGAAGCAGATCTGGGAGAATTAAGTGAACCATGACAATAGGTTTAAATGTCCAGACTTTTGGATGGAACTGCATAGATGCAGTTAATCATATTCTTTTCACCACCCCCAGTCTCTGCAAATGAATTCAATTTCTAACTCTTAACTGTTGTTTCTCAGTTTGTAAATGGCAGTAAACATCTACATTGCTTCATATTACAAGGTGCCTTCATTGCCAAGTGGAATTAGTGTGCCTAGTTACTGTCCAAAGTATCCATCCAGATCTCAGAGAGCAGCTCTGAAAATTCACACTAACACAGCCAGATGTCATTGACACTCTAGAAAATGGCATTCTAAATTTACTTTCATGCAAAGGTCAAAGTCATGATGTCAGTGGTTTTTCACGTTCATGCCAAGTAATTTACGGACTTTAGACTTGTCTTGCAGGGCTGTGCTCTGTTACTAGGAAGAAAAACTATAGTTAATTGAGCTTTGTACAGTATATCCTGTACTAAGTGCTGCAAATCTGCACTAAAGCTTGGCTGCAAGCTACGAATCTACATGGTAATCACAAGATCAACAGTACTTCTGATTCTGTTTATATTTTGATCTAAATAAAGAAATGGAAATAGAGTTTCAACATATTACAATGTGTGTATATGAAATACCTTCTTAACAAAAATACACAAGTGCAATCCACAAGCCAACATCAGCGAGAGAACGTCATTTTCCATCATGTAACAACGTTTCATCCCATGTTTACTCGGGAATTTGCTCAGAGGCATTGCAGCCCTCTTGTGTCAGGAGGCTGAAGATTGAAGCACACATGAACTGCCAGGAAACTGTCAAAACACTATGTTTTCCTTTCTTGATAGAGAAAAGCATTAAGTAAGACAGTCAGTGACAGTGTACAGTCTAGTGTAGTGTAGTGATATTTAAAGTACACCACAAAAGGTTGGACCACCTAACATATGGTAAATAAGGTATGCATCTTGTCCTACAGCTTCAAAATAAAATCATTTCCGCTCTGCATGTTTAATTTGTGTGCGTGACTTCACACTCTTTTTTAATCATTACCCACACTACCATGCCACTTAAATATTTTAACTTCTTGACATTTAAATTGTTCTGTTGTGTGAGAGGGTGTTAACAGCTGATGTTACCAATCACAAACAGCTTCTCCAGTGCCCATCCTCTGCATTCCTGCAGATGTTTGGCATAGGCCCTTTGACTTTTCTCTCTTCACTCTCACCCAGGTGGCTGGAGGAGATTGCATTAATAAGGATGAGATAATGACATACTTCTGTGTCACCTGAGAGAGTGAGTGTGAAAACAGAGCTGTTTCAGACATGGCAGATACGTGCGTGCTTCTGTCTAGGTGTTGGCACCGCTGAGTGTATTCGTGCAAACAAAGTCTTGTTTTTTCACAGCGTGTGATTTAGTTTGCATACGGGTGTCAGTCCTTTTATGGACAAGTTACCAGCTTTTGTGCCCATCTGTGACTCCTATGCACCTGTCTGATTTTGTGTTCATTTATGGTAACAGATATGTATCTATAGGCTAATCTAGGCTCTGCAGGTGCTGACAGATCACGATCTAGTAGAGATCACCCCCCCATGCTGTCTGTGAGGTGACAGAGGCCGAACTGTGCATGAGCCAAGAAACCTGCTGGAAACTACCTGGCATAAGAAGGATGTCGCCTCCTTCCTACAGGCAAACTGAGGATCAAGTGGAAATAAAGTGGTAGTTTACACGTTGCATGGATTGTGTGTCAAAGAGCAGCTTAGACTTGCTGCCCTCACTGTTAACGGTCGATCCTCGGCTGTACTGTGCTCAGTGCCAATTAGTAAATGCCGTTAGGGATGCTAACACGCTAAACTGAGAGGGTCAACTGAGTGGACAATAAATACACATGTTTAACATTAGTGTCTTAGCATTTTTGGCAGCATGTTACCAGGCAAACGTTAAGCTCTGTGTCTCGCTGCATTTACATACATGGCTGTAAAATTATTTTTACAAATTCTTTGTTGAAATGTTTTTCATAGCACACTCTGAGTTTTACTGTAGTGAGGAGCAGCTGTAATGCTGAGTCCGATGCTTGTTTCCCAGCCCGCTCATTCAGTGCGTCATGGCAGTTTTGTTGTCAGGGGCTGTGATTTAGCTTCCCCGGCCCGTTTCCTGTGTCCTGCAGTAAAAGCTTGAGGAATAAAGTCAGTGTGTGCCTCCACTGGGTCAGCGCTGCAGATGATATGTTTGAAGTTTTGACAGTTTGTGAATTGCAGCCTATAAGTAATCTCTAGTCGGTGCTACAGATGGCAGGCTACACTGTAAACGTGCAATACATTACAGATGCTCTGTCCCTTCTTCTCCTTTCTCTATTATGTGCATATATCATGCAAATGATAAGCTTTTAATGTAAACATGCACAGAGAGCTTCTTTCTGTCTCTTAGCACTGGTGTGTGAGAGCAGGGGGAGAATTTCAACAAAATACATTCCTCATCAAGAAACAGCCAGTTCCACTCTTTCATCTGTGGGTATTTTAATTACTGGGGCCTCTTTCTCCTGCACATTCAGTGCACGTCTTCACACACAAGCAAACTTGTTTGACTTCTATGAGCCCCTCCGCACACGTGACGCAATCATCCCCTCTCTGCTGTCGTTTCCCCACTTAGCCCTTCATCCTCCGTCTCCTCTTAACCGACAGGCAGAGTCTCACCCTCAGAATCGACTTCGCAGATGCCTGAGTGTTCCTCTGAAACGTCCCATTTCTCCAGGCAGTGGCCTCATCTCCTCCCGTCTGTCCCTGACCTCCCGTCTATCCCACAGCAAAGAGCCTGACCCCTTCCTCACCTGCAATTTTCATTCTGCCTCCCTCCTTTCTTTCCCAAGCTCCATACCTCTCCCTGTCAAACAAAGGTATGTGAGGTTATCACTTTAGCCAGCAGCTCCCCCTCTCCTCTGTCCCACTTCACCCAGTCAGCGAGGCCATCTTTCACTCGGTCTCTGATGTCATTTCATTCCTTAGCTCCACATTCTTCCTGGATTCTCTCACCTCTTACACCATATAGGTCCACGTTGGTTTAAAAGCCAATTTTCTAAAAACTAATTTGTACAACCCATGATGACACTGTATGTTAGTCTTGCAAAAATTCTACAATTTCTGTAAAATGGCTCTTTCTAAAAATATGTAAGAACAAAGTTTGTATCTTGGTGAAGGATCGAAGTAAAATGTTCTACTCGTTGCTTTCTAGACGTATCTTTTGGTCCTATTAGCAGACATCATTAGACGTCTCTTTAGTTTGAAAGTCAGAAATTTATTTATAAAGGTTATTATGTCGGCTGCAGTCTACCAGTGTGTAGTTCTAGATTAAAATAGAAGCTGTGTATGTCAGATTTATTTGCTAATCTTGTTTCATGATTCATGTTAATCTTTGTTTACATCATTATTTACATCACTTGATAGTAGGTTTGAAAGTTTTTAGGATATAAATGTGTTTAGGAATTATTTTTCTAGAAGTGTTGCCATTTTATGCCCAGTTCCTCCATTTATTCTCGCTTGTCCTCACCTTTCTCTCTCCTGCTCCAAGAGGTTAGTGAAGTCATCGCTCTTGTTCATGTAGTCGGCGTGTTTCCGTTTCTCTGTGTCCAACTCATGAACGGTGCGGCGATGACACTTTTCAGCAAGAAGCAACTGGCCCAGCATCCTCCGGTATGTCTCCCTGTGTTTGTCCTGCAGTCGCTCCAGCTACCAAAGCCAAAACCACACAAAAGCAGAAGACACACAAACACACGGGGTTAGACTATTGTGACTAAAGAATTCAGTAAACTTCCTCATCATGTAAGTGCCACATTGCCTTAAATTGTCGAGAGCTGCCAACTGACCTCGGCCATTGGCTTTTGGTAGACACTGTGGTTGTGCTGCTTGGTACCGGTGACAATGCTGTCCCTCTGCAGAGCCTGGAGGGCCGAGGCAGGAACTGCAGAGCCGTAACGTGATTCAAGGGCCTCTGGGAGCATCTGCTTGGACTTTAACATGCAGATAACATCCTCTCTGGCCTGAAATCACACAGAATTATGAAGATATACAAATGAGTTCAATTTTACAGGTTGAGGAAGAGGGCACCTGTCTGAAGACATACAAATGGCAAGTTACAAAGACCCCAGATGGCTTTTTTTTTGTAAGTAGGGAATTGTGAATCTGTACCCTCATCCTAACCAGTTACCTCTGCCCACTCCCAAGTCTTGGGATCCTACTCATTTGCTTACTTTCATTTTCATATTAAATTGTCATTTGAACCACAAGATGGAGCTATTGTGCAGAAAGTATTAGTCTAACTCATTTCAAAACACTGTCAGTTTCTGACCTTGTCTTTATCAAAGCTGCCTACACAGGAATCACTATGTTTTGTTATTACTCAACCTACTCTTCTCTACAGATCTACAGATGATTCAAGAAATGCAATGTGCATGTGTGTGTGTGTGTGTGTGTGTGTGTGTGTGTGTGTGTGTGTGTGTGTGTGTGTGTCTGTGTCTGTGTGTGTGTGTGTGGAGGGGGGACCCAGCCCACCTGAACTTCTCCTTCCATGATACCCAGCAGCTTAAGCAGACCCTCTTTGGACAGATCCATGATGTCCCCTCTTTTTTTTCCTGCCTCCTGGGAATCCAGCAGGAGCTTCTCTCTGTCAGCGATCATCTTAACTTCCATCTTTTCCTCTCCTTCCTTCTGCTGAACTTTAGCCATTAGGCTCTTCATAGGTAGACCAACCTCTTGTTCTTGGCTGATATCACGGTCACCCTGTGAGACCATGAGAACACCGTTAGCCGGGCTCTCCACCCCGCTGGTTTTGGACCTCATCTTCTAGAAGATGAGAAAAAAGAGAAAATGAGAAGAAAAGAGAAAATAGAAGTTAGTACTATTCTTCTAACTTTTTGGCGCAGTTCAACTTGTCCTATTAGATTTGATTTCATGCCAGTAACATTTTCATTTAGGTTTCACATGAAAGTCAGCCTCTAATTATTGTTCTGTAGGAGTTTTAATGGTATTAGTCCATGTTCACAATTTACAGTGAGTCCTATGACTCTGGCTTTGACTATCTTTCCTCATGTCACAGCTCCCCATGTGCTGCCTCATTGGCCCACTTTTACATGATGACCTGCGCAATATTTTAAATATTTATAATATTTATGAATATTCCTAAGCTGGAATCATTATCCAGCACTGTGCATGTGTATGTGTGTGGTATGACGGGTATGTGTATTCCTGACAGGTCCCATCATCTTGCAGGAGTTGTGCATCTCGTGCTGAGTGTTGATGAGCTGAAGGCATGTTTGTGGCACTCCTGGGTGCTCTGACCTCCTCTGCTGACGTTACAAATGTGGGTGAGAATTGTAACCTTGATTACTTAAACACACCATGAGCAGGAAGAATAACACTTCCTGCTCATGGTGGAGTTAGGAGTTGCAGAAACCTGCTCATGTAACACATTCATGTATATCTAGTTCCCAAAAAATCTTTGGAAGTAGACATACATGAAAAATCATTAGCACAAATATGTGGGTAATTGTCTTCCTAGCTGAATAAATGGCCCTGGTTGGGAATCAGTGCAGTAAATGATGTGTTTGCTATCTTTGTGAACGTGTCAAGGTGGATGTTGGTCTGTGTTTAAGCCTTCTAACAACAGCCTTGACACTGTGCAAGTGCAATCTTACAAATCAATTTCACATATGACATCAACAGCAGTTGCTAATTACAAACAGGAAAACGCCCCTGGCCCCCAAAATCCCCTTCATAGCACCCTGGTGATGTCATAGCACCCTCACTTCTGAATCATGTATTGAGACATCCAGAGCAAGTCTGCCAAAATATCATGAATTTTCTCTTAAGCACATGATTGGATAATAGCAAACACAAAGCATATGTCTACTAATCTCAAAGAGACAATCGGCCCTCTGGTCGACCATAACGACATGATTATCAATAAGTGTTTTTATTGAATCTAACCATATTTACTCAGTTAAATAAAACTGCAGAGGAATTACACTTACACTTTATATATATACAGTAATGTACAAAGGCTTAAAAGACTTGAAGTGAGTCATAATTCACATGAAGGATTTTATCTTCTTTTATAATACTGCTCAGTGAAGCTACATGTACTACAGTGAAATCTAATGATGCTTGAAAAAGTCGTGCACTGTTTCCAGGAAAACTATCTAAGCATAAGAGAGGTGCAAGATAGCACAATCTGCATCTCCCCGATCAAACGAAAAAGGAAAAAAAAAACTGACAAACCAAAACATTAAATACATTATTTATCTCAGTTCTGGGAGTTCAGAGAGTGCATACTGGCTCCGAGGAGATCTGGTTCATAAACGGAGATTAATTGCAGTGCCTTCTTTCTACCCATAACTATTAGTTTCAGCTTTGGGCCTACTACTGTATCACTGAGGCGTATGTTGTAGTACAGAAGTGCTTAGAGTGGTCGTGCCACCATTCAAACGGTGCCAGGGACTTTGAATGATGCCCAGGGGTGGAGGGCACTAAAATGGGCACCACTGGAGCACGAGGGTGATGAAACATAGACACATGTGCAGTACTCTAAATGACTCTGGCAGAGTTCCTAAGTACTGGCAACAAAATGGTTGACACAGAGTTTGGCATTCAAAGATTTATTTTTAAATTCTGGGCTTATGCCACGAATAACCAGAGCGGCTACTGTAACAGGTCACTTCATTTCTTGGTGTCACTCCCGTTCAACCGAGCGAGCAGCAGAGTGTGGGTGTGTTTGCAGTTATAGTTGAGAGCTACGCAAGTATAAAAAGTTATTATAAGCACTTCATTAAACAAGAAGGATTACTCATGATCTAAATGCAATAAACTGGCCAGCAGTAAAATTGGAAAACTGCAAGTACGAGGCATTTTCAAATTATACATTGTAGTCACTATACATTTTACAAAGTAAATTAGTATTAAGTCTTTGTTGTCGTATAACATCTTGTTATTCACATCCAAACATTTATACTTAATCTATAAGTTCTTTCCTAATGTTAGGTCTGCTGTGGTGATCAAAAACTCCACGTTATGTAGCAGTTTATTAATTTGAGCTTTATTGATTTTGGCCGCTTAGGCCCATTTATTCTCCCAGTTCTGAAGGAAACACCAGTCTCTTTAGTAAATAAATGATGTACTATGTTCATTAGGTAGTTGCTAACTTTGTCTTTTTACTATCTTTGACTCAAACCCTTTTTCAAATGATTCAGATTAAACATTAAACATTTTATAGTAAACATGGGATGTAGAATTTGACAGATTTTATTGGTGATTTAGTTTGAAAAGATGCCTTCATCAATGTTGATGACAGGCCTTTGTCACGATGGCCTCACTGTTTAATCCACCTTGACTGGTCACCCCAGTCTTGACTGAATTCTCCAGAGCACCAAATGGAGAGTCACGAGCCACGTGCTCCACATTTCAGTCTGGTATACAACATTCCCAGTTGTCTTTATGAAGAATAAAGGAGAGCTGGCAGACAATAAGCATTTATCTGTCCAACTCTGCCCACAGACAAATCTATGGCATCTGAACTATTGACACAATGCTATTGATTGCCTGGCATCTCATACCTCATTGCCTCATTCTAATATGAAAAGACAGGCTGATAGCCAGTAAGATCCCTGTCAAAGCCTAAATTTGAAGCAGCAGCCCAAATCGATCTGCCCAGCTGCCACATATATGAGTATTTATAGTCCCCACCAAAACATATGCCTCCATTCCAAAGTGGAATGCAGGCTACAAAATTTTGTCAGTGGTCAGCAATCTAAAAGGTATACAGTAAGTGAGGGCCACTGTATGGCTTTTAACTTTGGTCTCGGCATCTAATACATAAAAAACATTCAAAAGATTTATTATTTTCTACTTTCAGGATTTGGATTGTTGGTCCAATAAAAGTAGCTTTCTTATGTTTGGGTTTTTGTGACTTGTGAGGCAGTTTTAAAATTTGACACTAAACAATTAATTGATTTCCTAAACTGAATAAATAATTTTTACTTAAATACGGTTTGTGAAATGCTTCAGTTGTGTAAAAGATGGTAGAATATAAGATCCTTTAAAGGCTAAATCTCTGTTTTCATGTGCAGATTATAGTTGTAAACTTTTAATAAACTAGAACATTCACATTTAAAAGATAAACAGAAATGAAACTGTTTGCCTGTGGTCACCTGTATTACGTTATGTCTCTGTCTACTCATTTCATTTAAACAATTATGCAGCTATACTGGTGAGTGGTGGGCTTGTCTGTGTTCTAAATGTAGAGAAAAAAGCGAAAGGGGAGAGGTCACTAGATAAAACTCCAGCATGCAGCCAAATTAATTTGCCAGAGTTGAGGGATGAGAACAGCAGCTGCACAGACTGTAATACAGCAAGCTGTGGGAAAAAATATTACGTTGATACATTCACACAACAAACCAAATCTGACCAAACAAAGATGGAGAAATGTTCTTTGCATGCAAATTGTTCTACCAGAGGACATTGATAAAATGTGGTACGCTTGAGAAGCTCTCCCGTCCTGACAAGAAAAATAGACAAGGCTGCCAACAAAGGGGAATTTCAATCAGGCCTTTAGCTCAGCTGTGGGTGAGATTGAAAGCAAAGTAAATCTGTCTGATATTGAAGGTTTTTTGAGCGCCGATTTCTCATGCAAGGATATGAATCTGCAATGTGTTCCAGGACTTTGATGGACAGCAGCTCCAATCTCCACGGCCAGCGACCTCAGGGGTCAGAATGTACATAACATGACATGTTCTAGGAAAATAAAGATGTCAGTGAAGGAGGAAGACAATTCCTTTATTAATGAACTGAGTCAAATTGGTCTAAATTGACCTGTCAAGCAGTCTTCATGGACAAAACTCAAGCATTTACAGCTTGTCTCACTGTAAACATAGCTAGCTTCTATTAATAATATTACCTCTAGCATTGACATACCATACAGGGGCAAAATGTCAGCAAAGGTGATGGATTTCATGTTGTAGTATACTCCTGATGGCACATTAATCTGAGCCTCTAACTGGAACTGTAACTTCAGCAGCTGAAGTTTCACAAATGAGCAAACTAAGAAGATTGTCAGTGCTTCTCTACACTGCAGATGATTGCCCCCATTAATGAGTTCCTTGCTGTAGGGGGCAAACACACTGTTTGCCCAATAAACAATACAGCACAGTCGGTTTCTGAGTCAGTCAGCTTGTTGAAAGATCATCGAAAGAACTCAGTTATTCCCCATTTAAATCCACAGGAGCAATTCCAACTGAAAACATGCTCCAATTGTGTGCGAGATATTCCCTCAAATCCCACTGTCTTAAAAGCCTTTCTGTCACCAAGCATATGGATCGAGCAGCTGCTAGAGGATGTAACTTAATTTCCTCACCAATAACTTCACCCGTTAGTTCACCACACAGAACGAGGAACATTAACACACCCATTATTTGTAAGAGTTAGGTGCATGGTAGCATCAAAACAGGAGCAGTTGCCATGGTAACTCACTACTATTTACTATTATTTATCATGTGCTGGGAATGTCACTAAGCCAGAACTGACTTATCAAGAGCCTTCTAGATGAGTGGCTTCAGTGGGTGTCATCTTTATGGTATGGAGATCAAGGAAGAGATCAGGTTTTAGCTGCTCTATGAATAGACATAGCAAGACAACATATGGATAAAGTTAAATATGATACAATGTCACCCGCTTTTCTCACATCTAAATGCATATATATCAACTTTTGGACAGAGAATTCTACTAAATAGGCCTTATGTCTGTTGTACGAAACAAATTAATAGTTTCATATAATAGCAGGTCAGGTTTCTTTTGTTTATTTCAGTATAGTATTGTAGTAGTTACTGAATAGGTTAAAAAAGAATATTGCGTAGTGCTTTCTAATTGCATTTGCAGTCACATATTAGAAGATGTTTTTCACCCATAGGATTTTATTTAATGTTTGAATATTAAACTGTCACATGCTCATGTAACTTGGTCACGCCTGTAGCCTATATATAGTGTATTGGCACCTCTAAACTTAGTGACTGATAAATATAGAGATTATAATAAAATATTTTGTTGGCAAGTATGAAAGCAGTGTAAAATTTACATGTAATTTTTAGGTTCCAGGTTCACATTTGACAGGAAATTTGTTTGGATAAAATAAAACAAATCTGGATACAAAATTAGTAGTGACTGAATTCTCTTTCCTCCTAAAACCCCATTTCATTAAAATATTAAATGATTGCATGTTTTGTATGACTCTCTTAGTCATGAATTTACATAGTACAGGGCAGACATTTGGTCACTTGTGTCTAATTTTATTTTTATTTCTTTTAGGTCATCCGTTTACCCACCTAGAACAATATCAGGACACCAAAACAGCCAAACAGAGCAAAGTTAAAAAGGTTGAAAGAAAATGAGAAAGTTGATATAAAATAATTTATAAACGGTGCTTTCAATTTCTTCAAGACATATTCCCCAAAATCCTGGTAACAGGCTGATGATAATATGGTGTTTATTTTGAAAATCTGTCATATTTTAAGTCCTTATGTCCTAAGATGAAAGGGGGGGGAAAGGATGGAAGGAAAGAAAAATTAAAAAAAGAAAGAAGGAAAGAGAAGAAAAGTGAAAAAGGAGGATGGTTGTTTGAAGGAAATAAGAAAGAAATGAAGGACAAAAATCAAGGAGACATAAAGGTTACAAAGAAAAAGACAAGATGAATGTAAAGGAAAAGAAATACAGCTGCACTGTTGAGGGTATTTTTATTTAACAGGGCTTAGGTTTCGTTTTATAAAATAGATGGATGATAGAACAGATGGATAGAGATGGAGGGAGAAAAAGAGGGAAGGGGACATGAATAGACGAGAGGGGGAGGACAAGGGCCAGATATCTAGAAATGTTTTACAATAAACAGCTGAGCAGAGGCTCAGTAACATAAACACTGTATGTGTTAATAAAGAGGGAGGGGGGTTGACATTGCTGATTAAGACCCTGCAGGTGTTTCTCAGTCTGGGTCAGAGAAGCACAGACTGGACGGGCCAAACAGCCTGAAACTTTGCCTCGCAAAACATGCAAAAATGACAAGAAATTAAATATAAAATTTGAAAAAAATAATTTACTGATGATTATTATAAAATGAGCATCAGGTTGTGATTTCTAAACCGCTCTCATCTGTGATTTGGGGGAGAATTTCTAAATGTCTGTTCGTAACGGTCCCTGAGGGGACTTTTAGACAGTACTGCCTCAACTGTTGGATGCACCCTTCAAAAACTATAAGTCATATTTCTGAGGGGGAAAGAAAATAGACAAACAAAATTGCTCAAGCTGGGAAGTTACAATGTGAGGGATGTCACACATTCTAGTTGAGCCCAGTACTTTCCCACCAACAAATGGGATGGTGAGACTCAAGTTCTATAGGGTTTTTTAGCCTTTTTTAGATAATCGTTTAGGTTTTATGGTCCAATTTACAATAGTGTGTAGTCGCAAGGCTTTCACCAAAACTGTTTCCAGTAACAGAAGGCAGCTGAAACTGAGTTCTGATAAACCTTACTCATGCTCCTGGCTTAGCACAAAACAGCAACTAATTGTTGAGGAAAAGTGCTGGATGCCTCAAACCATTTTACTGGTACTACATATACAGTATGCTCCAAAACACATCTCAATGTGGAGACAGCAGTAAAAATTGGTTAACATATGCATTTGTCAGTTAAAATTAGATTTCTTCTGCCCACTACACGGTGTAAAAGTAGCTGAGAGAAGTGGGTAAGGAGGTACTTATATTACGTACTACTCACTTCTTCCACTATAGTGTAAATAAAAGTAAAAGTAATACCACAGTGTACATTACAAAATTTGTGTACTATGTACCTAAGAAGTACAAGGAAAAATGTATTAAAAAGTATTACTAGCAATATATTGATCTGTATATAAAAAAGTAAGTGATACCTTTGACATTCATACTGGATTTGCTGATGGACTGTTGTTATTTATACTACTCTGATGTTGCTGCTAGTAAAGCTGATGCACTATTTAGGATAAATTAAACTCCTACAATTAAACAATATTTCATAATAATATTTCACAAAATTAAAGTTATATGTACAGGTAAATTTAAGTAGTACAGTATTTGTCACTAAAATTTAAAGTCAAAGTACTGTAGGTCATATAAAATCAGAAAAAGAAATACAACTCGAGTAATGGACAAATATGTCAAACGTTTGCCAAAGTACAGATTTAAGTAAATGTACTTAGTTATCTACCACCAAGGCACTTGAGGTGCTTGGAACGATAATGTAAAACTAGGTTAACCACACTATTCCAAATCTTCACCACCACTGCCCATTTTAAGTTTAGTAAGTGAGAGTTTGCATTGTTTTGGGTTGGTATTGTCCCTGAGCTCTTTTGTCTTTTGTCTACCTTTTGTTAGTGAGGACAAAAAGTAGTTATCATAAAAACAATGAAGCACAATTTTGTAAGCGGGGCAAAAATAAAGTAAAGAGTAAAATTGCACAGTGTTGAAGATTTCAGTCGCTGACAGTGGTGTGAAACTCCAGCGTGATATTTGGTCATCACGTTTATGGGACAGTCAACCACAGAAACAAATCATCCTTATCTCTGTGCTTTCAGTGAACATGGCTTTCTATTCCAGCACGGTAACATCGCTGGACAAATGAGGCCTTTGAGTGCCCGTCCTCATTACGCACCAGTCCACTGAGGAGTCATGATTACTGTAAGGCAGTTTCCCACAAGAATGTAGAAGAGAGCAGAAAAGCATAGAATAGACAGCGAGGGTGGTTCTCTTCTGAGGAATTACACATTCCTCTCTCATCACAGCAAAAAGTATTTGCCTGTTGAGTAAGATGCAGCATGCAACACATGATTCTCATTCGGAGTCTGATCAACCTACTGTATGTGAACTTCAAGAATGACTCCGCTTGTTCTAATATTATGACATGTCGAGAACCAATAACAACCAATCTACTGTTTATAGCATGTAGGCTTTACCATCTTGTGCCCTAAATATCAAATGGTCTTGAGAAGATCTTGGGTTGCTATGGAGTTTAAGAGCTTATTTTTAAACCCAGGGTGCATGCGTTATAAGTGCCACTGCTCTGCAAATCATCCAAATATGTCTAAACTGCATTTTTGGAATTCAAGACCAGAGGCCTGTATACGATTGGAGCATGGAGATTGGAGTATGTGTCTGTGACAGCTGATGTTGAGGCCCACCAGACGCATGGGGAAGGAACCGACTACTACTGGTTGTGGTCGAGCTCCACCGCCTGCCTATACTGTGTTTACGTGCATGCACATGCAGCATACACGCAGCATTGAGAAAGGAACAGGGTCACTGAGTTGATGAAGGGCAGGAGACCTTAAAGGTGTCAAAAAGAGACGTGTTTTTTTGTGATGAGTTGTCCCTTTAGTGCACTGACTTGTTCTTGTATTATCATCTTTTAATTCTAATTGTTTTATGATGCATTTCTCCGGAACAGTTCATGTGTGTAAAGTGGCAAACAATTCTTTGTAACCAATGCCACAAGCACCGTGCAGGGTTAAAGTACACTATGATAAGTCCTGAATATTAAGTGAATGTGTTACATGGTTAGTTGAATATTGGGTCAACTAAATATTGCATAAAGACAAGCTCATGGCAGGGAGATAATGATACAGCTCATCTGTAAACTATGTCACACTCTGCAGTGACATAGAGCTATAGTAATGTCATGAGGTAAGCTAGTGAATCTCAAATCGATGTTGGTTTGGTGATGAGCCAAGTTCAGGCAGCGTGGTTTCAGTTTAAACAGAGACTCTGTTATTGATTTACAGTAAGACTGATTCCTTTACAAGCTGGGATTGATAACAGCCCAGTCAACTTTCACAGATCTGCCTTTTTCAAGTGGCTATTTGACTGATAGAGCTCAACAGACCTTCCAGGGCATGTGCCGAGCAAGAGTGGATGAAGTTACATAGCTGGAACGCGCACAAAAATGTTAATGTGCAATATCTCTGCATTTCTCTTTGTCCTGTTTCAGTGGTGATATCACTGAGTGCCTGGAGAGGGTGGGAAACAGGGGAAGAGGAAGGATGGGGTTGCACAGAGTCTCTGGACACTGACAGCAGCCTGAGTCACACCTGCACTAGATTTCCCTACTGTGATACATTTCTCGATTTCTTTTCACTAAGAAAAGGTGATGTGTTCCCTGACGAATGGACAGCAGCTAGCCAGAGCCGTGTCTGTCCTCCGAAAAGGCCAATGACTTCATGTGGATGCAATGGAATTCACTTTGGTGTCATTACAATCCATAAATATTCAGGATGAAAGATGTCATCCTGCTGTAGCCTGAGAAAGCCTCCTAAGCGTGTTAATGTCAAGTAGTGGTGCATGTACTTGAACTTTGTGTACTGCATTTGGTGTGTTGTCCATGTGTGATAGCGAAGGCTACATGCTGCTGCAGAGGTGCTGGAGTCGGTGGCTGTGGGAGAAGCCAGAGCTTGCATGTGTTTGTATAACCAAAGCATAAAATTCTTAAACATGAACTTAAACTGAGTCAGATTGTTGCTCTTTCACCTACATTATTAATAAATCTGTCAACCATCTTTGTTGTTGTCTAGTGGACTTGTGGGCTCCTCTTCCCACATGCAAAAGCTGTCCCACTAAATGGTCTTATTCATACGGCATTATCACAATGCCAGATCTGTATTTCCATTAACAGCACTAAGAGCAGTCACTTGTCTTCTTGTGGGTGAGCAGTCTATGTCAAATGTAGAAATCCATATTATTTGAATGTATAAAAAGTGAGCTGAATTAATTACACGGCTCAGTGAAAGAGCTGTTTCATTCATATGGCTCTAACCCAGCTCAGATGAAGACAGTAGTTTTCCTTCAACAACTGCTCTGTGTGAGCTTCATAAAACTGACAGCTACTCAGCAGTTGCACCTGTACCTGAGTCTTTCCCTGTGTTTCAGTCTGAAAACAAAACAGCTGATCCCGCTTTGCCAGAAACGCATGGTTCCCAGCTGTTTTACTGCACAAGGACAAGGAGAACAGGAAGACTTTCATTACTGGAAACTTAAAGGAGAAGCTGACTTACCTGCTCTTAACTTGTCCCCAGGTTTAAGCAATTAGTAGCTGTACCAAGTAATCCTAGAAAACAGCTCGAAAGGAGTCAAGTATCCACTAATGATCTCTGGCTTGTGTGGTCCACTTGTGGTGACTGCTACTGAGTGGTGCCAGGAGCCATCTCAAGCTCTGCTCTCTCTCCCTCCCTCTCCCTCCCTCTCTCTCTCTGTCTCTCCCTCTCTCCGTCTCTCTCTCCCTCCCTCTCTCTCTCTCTCCCTCTCTCTCTCTCTCTGTAGTTCTTTAGGCCTGGGAGCGTATGGTAGAGAGCAATATCACCGCTGTAACTTTCCCCCGTCTCTCTCACCCTTCCTCCCCCTTCCGCTCCCACAGCCTATCCAGTTCTGCTCTGCATAGCACTCTGACACACACCTCTCCTTTTCTTTCCCTCCCAACCCATTCGAGAAGTCAGTTGAATAATGTGTGAGAATAAAAGGTAGAAGGGGGCTGAAGGAGGTACTGTGGGCTGGCACAGTTCTACACCCTCTCGGCGGTTGAAAGAGGCCGTTGCCCAGTGAGGAGAAAGACGGAGGTGCCGTGTGATGTCCTCTGTCATAGGGCCAGATCTTTCACTCAGCTACAACCCCCATTGTCCCTTTCTATTCTCTTTTAGCAGAGCCACAGGGGCCAAAAAGCATACGTCTATATTTAACTCCTCTCCTCCTGCCAGCATGGGCAGTGTTAGCAGCTGAGGCTAGCTGAATGCTAGATGTTTTGGCGGCTCAGACTCTACCCACTGACCCTTGGTGACAGCTGAACTCCACCATGCAGTTCTCTCATGCTGGGAAAGTCCAGTGACAGCAGCCACCCAAGCCCCAACAATGGTCCAAGGAACCACCAATTGCTGACTTAGGAGGAATGAGTGTTGCTAAACTCTCCAAGACTTTGGCAGCTACACTTTTTGGCCCTGCTTGTAAAAAACAATCTAAATTAGGCCATGGAGATAAATATAAGGTACAGTAATTGTGCTCTGCATCAGTGGGGAGAATTAAGGAAGGAAAGAAACTTGGTTTACCTACAGTTTTATTTGCAGGGATAATGCTTACCCACTTTTCGAGGCCCGTCTAAATCTTATAGATAATCACGTATGGCACCAGGTAATCTGAAAGGGCCGTTAGGACAATGCAGGTTCGGCGCTGTCCCATAAATGCAGATCCCATTAAATGGGGGCTTCCTGGAAAACAGTGAATGTTAACTTGTGACCTCATCCCACACTAGTAAACACAAAGGCCAAGTCACACCCGCTTTTAAAACAGTAAAAAACATGTCTGTTCTCAAGAAATACATTGCTGAGAACAGATCTGTTAGCGGTGAGTAAACAGCCCAGTACAGTGGTGAGAGAAACAAGCGCTGACAGATGTTGTGACTGTAGCTGGCGAGCTGACCACATGTTGAAGGTTAGTTGCCTGTTACAGTAGTTTATCAACCCTGAGAGTTGTCCCTGGGTCACCAGTCTTCAGCCCGCTATCAGTCACATCATTAAATCTACCTGGTGGTTTTAATGTTGTCGTAGGCAGAGGTCACGGGAAAGAATGAATGCGGCAGGTGTCAGACCACACAGAGACGTGTACGGAGCTGTGTGGCTGCAGACCAGTCCGAGTATTGACCCCTGTTCACCACAACATTACATGATTGCAATATGCAGTTTATCAGAAATGTCATAACTGATATGTTAAAGATAAAACATTTTCCCACTCCTTTGATATCATAGACAAAAGACTCAATAGAACATTTTGCTTGTCTGCAAACGTTTACTGGGCAATGCTGCAATGTGATTTGTTTGCTTGGCGAACCGAATGTTTAATTAACCAGTCACTTTGACATGAATAAACAAATTCAACAAAAGTTTGCAGGTCAAATGTCTTTGTTTTCATCCGACCCTGCTATCTGTTCCTAGTTAATGTTCATCTTGTTTATAACGCATTAGATTTGCTAACTTGTTTGATGTTGCTGGATTTTTTATTCTGTTTTTTGATGTTTTTGCCCGACGACAGTTTGTATGAAGCAGGACAATGGTGGGAATTCAACTACAGCCTACATTTTTTGTAAGTTGTTTCTGGTCAGTGGACAGAAAGGCCTGGTGAACATAATGAGACTCTTATCTCTAGGTGGAAACCAAAGCAAACAAAAGACGCAGCAGCAAAACAACAGATAAACTCACTGAGGAATTATGAACATAGAAACGCTTACTCCCTGTCTCACAGGTCTGCTGTGCTGCAGTGCAGATCTGACCCAGGAGCAGTTTTGTTCACGCATCACCATCAACATGTGGGTGTGGGGCTGACGTAATTTTTTTTTTTTCCTTTTTTCACTAAAACAGTTCATCGGACGGAAATTCACAGACAGATGCAGGGACAAAAGCACCCACCAGGCACACTTTCTGACTGATAATTTTTCAAGTTCCTTACCTTTGATTGTCAAATCACTTTCCCAAGTTGCTTGTGATACCTCGAGCTGTGAGGTCACCCAGGAGGTCACCAGCCCTGATACGGCCTTAAAGGTATCGTTACATTTCTCCTCTGCTGTACATGACACAAAGTGAATCAGAGCAAAGAAAAGCTCCGAAAACAAAGCACATTTGTTTGACAGTCGCCGTCTTCCCCACATATGAAATCATGCCTGTACATGTGGTATAGAAGAAGATCTATCCAAACTGAGGTCATGAGAAGTGTATTTTGATTGAATGCCATGGTTCCCACACCCAAAATGAGGTCATGTGGTGGGATCCATGCGGAAGAGGTTTGTTATGCTTTTACTCTGTATATATAATGCCCACAGGACAGTGGTCCTGTCTTGGCCCATTGGGGCTGTGGTTCTTGTGACGCATAGTAGAAATGGGAGCTGCTTGATGTAGCTGCTAGTCCCATAGATAGATGATGTGATCACAATAAATATCATCATCAATATCATTTTATTAAATGCAAAATGAATGGTAAATATGGGAAGAAGTTTGAAGGGGAAAGCACACACTCTTCTAGACTTTAATTTTTCACACAGTCTCTCTGCACTACCACACTGTCTGATGCTCCCCCACAGTAAAGTAGTGACCGAGACCCAATCCAACCGTTGTGTCTGTCGTCAAAACACTCCTGAAACACTGGCAACCCTCTGTTCACTTCCACTTCTCCTGCTCAGAGATCACCTCAGCTCTCCAGGGTCGTTTTCGGTTTGGGGCGTGCTGACAGATGCTAATGAGCTGTCCAAGCAGAGTAGAGATTAGACCAGGCCCAGACAACACAGAGAGGAACGCGTTGTTTTGTATACTGCGTGAAGGCTAAAGATGAAGTCATGGAGTTACAGGGCATGAGTGGATTTATATCAGAAGGTTTATGCTAAATCTGAATAAGATTATCAGTCAGACTATAAACTACCATTTTAACTTTACTGCCACCAAGTGGTATCATCAGAACGGCCTGAATAATTTACTTACAAAATCTCCCAATTTATTGATAGTATTCCTGACATTCAACTGACAGGACTTTATTTATCAGGTTGTCATGAAGCGCACTGGCTTAAACAACAACAGGCTCGTATAACACTAGTGCCACACAAAAACAAAACACAGTAAATGTTGCTAAAAATGCCAGCAGATTTCATAGTACCACCAAAAAGCCACAACACATGTATTACAGGAAGACAATGATTACCACAGGAATTTTACTGCTGAAATACCACCACTTCTTTTATGTGGTGCTATGACAGGTTTTTGGTTTTTTTTCAAGGTTGACAGAAAAGTATGTCTAATTAGTGGTTGGATTTCCACCACCGAACACAGTAATAGTGCCCTGTACAAAATGATAAATGTGTACAATTTAGTATTTTGTAAAATAATTAAAATGACATCATCAGTTTGAATCAAAAATGCTCAAATGCTCATATTCATCCCAAGATGAGTTAAGAAAATGTTAAGGTAAATCTTTAGTCTTAACAGTTAATCCCGCATTTGCCAATTTCTACTCATAAAAAAAATTAAATCTTAAATGGAATATTTAATTTTAATCCACTTTGCTATGACCCGAGAAAGAATGAACATTTTTGCATTTACTGTAAAAAAAATGCTGCTACTGCCACATCCCTCCAAACTACTCTTGTATCTGATTACGACAAAACTGTTTATTTTACTGTTTATTTTTCACTAGTTTTGTAATTATTTTGTATTCAGTAGAATACAGTATTGACGTAGTAAAAACTTCAACCAACTAATTCTAGTGGCTGTTCCTATTACATCTGGTTTCACTTTTCGGAGCTTTTAAACCTCTTGAACTTATTACACCATCAATAATGCATCCAGAAAAACACCCAAACATAATACTGACTCAACTCTGAATTATCATCGTAACTGAAGTTATTGTTGAACGTACTGTAGACACTGCATTTCTTGTGGTTTCCAAGTTTATTGATGTAAGCCTGTTTCTAAAGTCTAAATTGGCTTGGAAATTATATACTCCTTAAGTATTTGAGCCTTTGTTTTTCCTCTGATGTTTCAGTTATAGTGATGACTTACCATCACAGAAATGTTAATTACTTATGTTTCATTTCCTGTTTTAGCTGATCACACTCACACACAGACACACAAACACACTATGGAGTCGTATGGAATATTTTCTTTTTAACCCTCATATGCTGTATAAAGCTTCTTCAGTTTATGGAAAATGTGGGATTTAATGAGCAGCTTTTACTTAAACTTGCTCCTTTGTGCTCCTTAGTTTAATTTAGTTATAGTTATAATATAATAATATAGTTTAATAAAATAGTTATAATATAATAATATAGTTTAGTTATAATAATTGCAGAAAATACAAACCTCAGCAAAACCATCTGAGCTGTAATAAAATGTGTTATCATATTGTGTTTTGATGACATGGTTTGACCACACTTCCTTTGTCTCACCCCTTGTAATTTTCCTGATCTATCAATGATCCTATATTCTTTTGCGAAAATTTCCTTTCCTTTGTATCGAAAGCGTTCTCCCAAGGTCAGCCACAGCGGGAGACAGAACTGCCACTCATGTGCTACACCCTGAAGGGGAAGGGTATTTCCATCTCAAACTCGGACACCTGTGACCCAGCCTGGGGCCAAAAGCAACGGGGTTCATTTCAAACAACAGCTGGGCATCTTACAGAATGACAAAACATAAACAATGAATTTATACCCTGCAGTGAACTGGAGATATGCAGGCTGCACATCAGTTTAAGCTTAGCAGGTTCAGTTAGTTAAACATGAAAGTGTTGCCAAAAGCTGAATTTATAGTCTGATAAGTGTCAATAAATGTCCCCCAATTTGATCTTAATAAATAATTGCTGTGTTCCCTTAGTTTTTTTAGTATTGTCACAGAATTTACAATGTAGCATAATTAATGCGAATTTTCTCAAAGCTGTATCCGTTATAGTATGAGAAACGTAAAGAAAATATATAGCGGCGAAATGATTTGGCCATTAAGGATTACACAATCAACCAAAAGTGTTTTTGTGGTTTAATTGTGAACAATGTTGACGTTGTCCCTGTTGAAATGTCTCCATCTCCTGTCCGTGACTGAGCTTCACATCAACAAACCATGGCTTTTCAAGGTTACAGCGGACCCTGCTTTGATTGGTCGAAGTTCCTATCCTCGCAGCCTCATTGGATACCCAGACGACAAATCGATGACGAATAAGGAAACGTAAGGGAGAATATAGCCAACGCTGCTGGTGAGAAACGTGCTTTACCTCGTGTGTATTTTAAACTGTCTTCACTGTTTTGTCTGTAGTTTCTTCTCAGTGTCAGTCGGATTTTAGAGACAGTGTTTTGGCAAAGTGCGGAGCATTTCACAGCGGACTGTGCTAAAGACAATTGAACCAAAACCTAACGTTAGCTTCAAATGCTAATACCTGTGTCAGTGACACTGTCACAGGTATTAGCGTAATTCCAGCATCATTTCTAAATAAATTACTCCCCTATGATAATACAGGATTGGTATGCAACTTAACATGTCACGGATGTTCATACGTTGTTAATTTATTTTGCAGCAAGTTAAACTCATAATTGCCCTCAACTCTGAATTAAGCACATTTACTTCCTGCTAAATTACACCGACTGAAGCCTCCAGGTAAAATGGGAAATATAATGCATGGACGTGTTTTTTCTCAAAAACGATCGTTGTCTTGAAATGAAGGTCTTGATGTTGGTCATTTACTTTTCTGTTGTAAAGCCACTAGGTGGTGACCGAGTGCGTGTTATTAAACCCCAACAACACCGGTTAGAGTTTCCCATCAAAAATCAACACCATGACCAGATGAAGAAGTCTTTACCTGGTGACTTTTTACCAGATTAATATTCATCTATGGATGTTTTTGCTCTACATACTATGTCGTGACCAACACATTCATAGGAAAGAGTGTTTGAGTTATGTGCATTTAAGGTACAAAAGTCTCAAACACTCGAAATACTCAAAGTCTCAAAATGCTTAATTATGTACACGCAGCCTTTCAGTGTTAGCAATTCCAATTCATCTCTGACTAAAGATTTTTTGGGTGCTAGTGACAGGTTGTTAGTACAACTTATTCTCTGCATTTGGCCCATCTTGTTTGGATCTTGGCCTTTTAATGACTTTTAGGAAAGCTGATCACTTAGGTTCTTCTTCTCACTGTGTGTGTTTTTTTTTTTTTCCCAGTGTTCACCTGAACTATGGCTGCCTCAGGGAAAGTCGCTTCTTTCCGTCTGCCTCCATTGCCTACTGTGGGTGAGCTCATAAAGTTGTACAACCTGCGAGCTGAGAAACAGCTTTCCCAGAACTTTCTGCTGGATTTGAAGCTCACTGGTTAGTCTTTCTGCCTCCCTCTTTCTTTCTCTTCTATCTGCAATGCACCAATGCCTGCTGTTCTTTCTTACTCTGTTTACACTGGGGACACTTGATGTCACAGCTCCACATAGTCTTGTTTTAAGGCATTGAAACCGACAGGCTTTTCTGTATGGGAGAGGTTTAGCAGATCTCCTGCTAATATAAATGGACTGAGTCAGTTGTTTGCCGCCCTTGCAGAGCTTGAGCCTTAATATAATTATCAGTGATGCAGTGCAGGACTGATCTGCTCTTTTGTCCTTGGACAAGGTGACTGTTAGATTAATGCATACAATTTTCATCACACAGAGGCAGGTATTGCTGCAACACTATTAATCTGAATTTTCAACTCTGATGAAGACGTTTGATTAGAGAGTACTGTGTAAATTATTTTCCTAACTACATCATTCATTGATTATACACAAAATGTAAGTTACATACCTGACTAGAACTAAGTTTATCCATCTCTTTCTTTGTAGACAAAATAGTTCGTCAATCAGGCAGTTTGAGGGATGCCCATGTGTGTGAGGTGGGTCCTGGTCCTGGGGGCCTTACCCGCTCCATTCTCAATGCCGGTGCAGCAGATCTGCTGGTCGTGGAGAAGGATACACGCTTCATTCCTGGGCTAAAGGTAAACTGAGCAGTCATACAGCAGTTGGCTAAATGTTATCAAAGTCAGTAGGTTATACAGCAGATAAAACTCTGACATCATCGTTTTTGACATAATAACGGTTAAAACATTGTTTAGCTGCAGTCCTGTTAGCCCCTTGTAAATGAACTGATGAGTATGCAGTCCTATTTCCCCATATTTTTCATTTTATGTTGCATCACCCTTCAATCCACAGCTGCTGTCTGAAGCTGCACCGGGGCGGTTGAGGATTGTGCACGGTGACATACTCACCTACAGAATAGACCGAGGGTTCCCAGTACATATCTCTAAGCGATGGGAGGAAGGTGAAAAGAGTAAATTATTTAAGCTGTTGCTGTGGTCTGAATGAATACACATTATTTGAATAAAATGCCTGTGAATATGTGTGTGGCTCCACAGATCCACCCAACTTTCACATTATTGGGAATCTCCCATTTAGCGTCTCAACCCCTCTGATAATAAAGTGGCTGGAGAACATGGCCAACAGAACGGGCCCCTTTGTACATGGACGCACCCAACTCACACTTACTTTCCAGAAAGAGGTGGCAGAGGTGAGTGAGTGCTGCTTTCACATCTCCGTAGCCTTGTTCTTATTCTGCTGTCTTGTTAAGGTGCCAATAATCTAAGCGGGAATATAAATTCTTTTGTAACGTTTGAGGCCAGTTAAGTGCTGTTCGTGTGGGGGGTGTGTGTGAGGTTTATTTTTCAAGCTAGAATACACCTAAATGCACTTAAATTTTGTCCTACTTTCTTGTCCAGAGGCTGACAGCCAGCACAGGCAGCAAACAGAGGAGTCGTCTCTCCATCATGGCTCAGTATCTCTGCACAGTTCGAAACTGCTTCACCATCCCTGGACGTGCCTTCGTTCCCAAACCAGAGGTAATATGGTTAAACTGAATTGTAATGTTTAGTGAATTTTTTTTTGTTAAATCCAATTCTGTTCCAATAGCAAACAAAAACAAGCAAAGCATTTTCTTGGTGTTGGTTAATTATGTGGGGGACTTGAGTTGAATTGTGCTGACATTTGCAGTACGTTAGTAAGAGGTGTTCCATTTGAAATCCTCCTTATCGTCCTTGTTTGGCTACACATAGAAAAATCCACATATTCAAGAAATTGCTTCTCGGCTTGCACTGAAACATAATTTCAACTTTTCGGACATGTTAAGTGAAATTATGCAATCTTAAGAAAGTTTAATGGTGATTTCAGTCCTCTGAAGTACTATTGGGAAAGCAGCAGATGGACCCATTACTATTTTACAGTTCTTACCCTAAGATAACCTGTGATGAGTGGGATGTCCTCACATCTCCTAATTTCTGCTCTTCATCTGGTCCCATGCTCCTGTCAGTCCCTCATCATTTCACCACCACTCATCCCTCCCTCGCTTCTCTTGCTTAAAGGCTTCATTAGAACTCTGTTGAATCAGTGTTGTCGCTGTTCTGTCTTTGGACCCTTTTTAGGTTGTAATGATGCCTGGTGGGTATTTGAGATGTGGCACGATCACAGTGCGCCTTGTAATGAGGGTTTACTTCTTTTTTTAGGCCCAACATCTCTCTTTCCATTTTTCAGCCTACAGTATGTGTACTGATATGATGTACATACTGATATGATGGTTGAAAGAAACACATTCACTCGTGCGTAACGTGAGAATGCAAAGATTTCTAAAATAATTATTGGTGAGGATTTGTAGGAGAACTAAAAGGCACATAAAAAAGTGCTGCAGCAAAATCTGAAATATTAACGTTGGCTAAAAGACAGCTCCACTGAGATGTACGTGGTGATTACAGACACACAACTTATTTGAACGACTCAGGAGGTCTCTTGCATCTTTGTACAAATGAAACCATGTTTTTCTTTTCCTTAATTAAAGGATAGGTGTTAGGTGGATGTCAGAGTTGGACTGTTGGTCCCTTGAAGATGTCGTAGCTCTTTAGAAGACCAGCTGTTGGTAAATATTTAATCTTCACTGTGGAGTAAAATGCAGCAGAGTGAATGGGACCATGGCTGATTGTTCATTCTCTTAGAAGATATGGCTCTCAATTATTATTTCATCACACTCAGCTCCCTTTTTCTGCATTTTCTTTTCCTCTTGAATGTCTTAGTTTTGTGTGCATATCAAGCTATAGCTTAATGGATATCAGGACGCCCATCTGTGCTTTGAATCTTCGCATGTGCACGCGTGTCACAGAAGCATGCATTTGGCATACATAAATGTAAACAGACTAGACTCACACTTCACATGCATTTTACTGCACTGCAGATGAGTCAGTGCCTCCCACATGCCCAAACGGGCAACTGTTCCCACTAAATGTTTTAATGGCCACTTGGTTGAATTGATATCATTAGGAGAGATGATGGCTGTTTGATGAGCAGGTCTCCTGCTGCTGGTGTCCGATTAAAAGATCAGAGAGCACATAGAGTATCTTAATGCCACCGTATCCTCTGCAGCATTCATGCCCCTTTTTACTAATATGTCATGTAGTATAGTTCATAAAAAGCTTGATGGCTCAGCATTGTTTTACTGGTGCACACCAGAGTAATTACGCAGAACTGCATGAACAATAAAAACGTCCTGCCTGATTTACAGGACAACATCAAAAGCTGATTGGAGGTGGGGAGTTTGAGGTTGTGCCACACAGGAATATAGCTAGTGGTTTGTCTACAAGGAATTCATAAAGTGATAAAGAAAAATATTATCATAGCATAAAAGCATTATTTGTAATGCTACATTAATACTGTGGGTTTAGACTGCTAATAGTGCTCCAGTGAAAAGACAGAAGCCATTGTGTTAATGAAGAGCATACTGTAACTTGTCTTCCTTTTTGTTTGCTCTTGGCATGTCTATGTCATGTTTGATCTCTGTGTTTTTGGTGTGAGTTACTCATGCCTCTTTTCAACTGACTGTGTCAATTCAGTCACATTATAAAGAAATATATATATAAATTAAAAAACATCTGAAGCCATTGACTGGTTGGTCAATGAGTTCAGATGTTCTCTACCCCCTCATCACCAATAGCAACTGTCCTACACTCAATTGCATAAAACACACAGTGGCAGGTGTTATACAACACATGGAAATTAGTAGAGTGTAAAAAAAAAACATCTAAAGTGGTTTAATGCTGTTCAATCAAACACTGAGTTAGAAAGAGCCAACGAAAAAGCGATTCAATTACTGAACCTTTGCCAAATAACCATGATGAGGAAATTGCATCCATAAAAGGCAGAGAGAAGGGGTGGTGCAGGTTGATTGGCCAGTTGATTTTAAAATGTAGGAGCTGGCCAGGCTAATAGGATAACGTGAAGACAAACTTTGAATCCATTTTACATTTAACAGCTGCAGGGACTTGTATTGACATGGGGTGGGTGGAGAGACGCTCTCTTCCTTGCTATTTAATCTGTCTTGTTCTTCTCACCCACATCTCTTGTGTCACATTGAGTGACTGAGATTGTCCTTGAAGGTTTCTGAGAGCAGCAATTGGCTGCTTTGACAGTGTTCCCCCAGGCTCAGACAGCGCTAGGTCTGTCCTGCTGCTGATCACACCTGCCTTCCTCTTCTTATTAGTCACCATCCTCCAGATTGACTGATCCTTAAATTTTTCTGTCATTCGCTGTCCTCCTTAAGAAAATAAACAGAGCAAAGAAAGTGGATTTATGCTGTTGTATTGTCTAATATACACATTTGTAATTTATATTCTGCTCAGGAGTCAAAGAAAGTCGATGGTTTACAATGGGTAAATCCCAGTGTGCATTTGGTTAAAATCAACTTCCGTCCACCACAGGGAGTTCTGGAAGTGGGGCAATACATGCTTTGTCAGTGAAAACCGGTGCCTCCTGTGTAGAGCTTCAGGAGGTCTCAGTGTTCATAAACAAATATAGAAAATGAAAGGAAGTAATAAAGGGTATGAAAATGATGACCAGGGAGATGTAAATACTGAATAAGGGTAAAACAGTTAAAGAAAATTAGTTAACCAAAGAAAATGTGAAAGACGAACAATTAAATGATAACTGTGAGGAATTGAGTGGAAACATTAAAACTGCAGTGAGAAAAGAGGGGAAAAAAAGGCAAGAAAAGATAGGAATTTAGTGATGGAAAATTAAAGTAAAATTAAATTGTGGTCAGACTGGGGGACGAGGGGATGTTATGTAATGGAACAAAAGCTTAAAAGCGTAAAGTAAACACAGTATGGCTTCCTCCATACAAGCACGTGGCACCTGAAGACCGATTCGCGACAGAGATTGATTTGAGAGGAGAGTGAGGCGTATGTCCAGCAGATGGTTGTCTAGGCCAGTCGTCAGCCCGCTCTGAGTAATGGCTGCATCAGCCAGCAGCCACCAACTAACTGAACCTCACAGGAGGAGAGCCCTACAGATGTTCGCCTTGTTCGCAGTCGTCCACCCACAGCACAGCCCAGGTGAGCGGAGCCTAAATTAAATTTGTTTATGCTGCATTGAACATCCATTATGGCTGCCACTTGTCAGGGAGAGTTTGGACTCGTGCAGTAAAACATTAGCGCAAATATACACCTGAACTGGTTTTTAGCTTGGGTTTTGTAACACTTTGGTTTTCTCTACATTTGAGATGTCAGCTCATGTGTCAAAATAATTTAAGCTGTGTAACTCAGAAGGCGTTTCAGTGGAGAAACTGACCCACCTCAGTGCAGTTCTAAATGAAGTGGCAGTCTCGTTGATGGATATGCTCACGTTGAGCTCTTGCCTCAACAGTAAAATGGGCTGCACCGATTTCTCACCTCCTGCCACACTTTCTACGGGCAATTCATCTTGCCCTATTCCTATCTTATAAATGGGGTCAAACACGGTATCAAGAGTATTGGGGAAAGTTATTTCAATGACTCGTGCCAGCGCAGTAAATGCCTGAACGCTTGGTATCAACACATCACAGCCCCAAGGTAAAGAGAAGCTAAAAATACTCTCCCCCCCCTTCTGCCTACTATCCCCTTAAACAAAATGCCGAGGTTTGCAGAATTGGCTTATTAACATCTCTAGAGAACTATTGCTCCTCCTAACAAAACACTGTGCTGGGTTTGCACGGAGTCAAGGTTCTTAGTTTAGCAAATTCAGCGTGGTTTAGTTAGTGAGTGTGCCAAGAGGTGTATTTGGTATTTTAAGGTATAATGCTTAATACTACAGAAGGACAGCTTCAAATAAAGAAGGGGCCGTGTGGTGCTATGATACACCGATCATCAGGCTAAAGGCTATTACCTTGAAGGAGGATTTGAAGGCTGTAATTTAAACTTCATGCACTCGTTTCACTCTATTTGATTTAGGTTTGTGTTTGATTCGATTTTATGCAGGTGATGGGATCATGAACATTAGCTGCAGGAATAGTCAAGAAAATTTGAGCAATATATTTGTCCATGTCTAAAAGTGTACCTCTGCCTCAGCATATTATTTCTATGTTTTCATTGCTATATTTTATTATTCTGTAACACACGTCGGTAATCTCTACAATAATCGTTTTCCTAACAAAAGATGAAGATTGAATTAATCAGATGTATCCACACTCTCTGATTATTAGCTTCCTCCACCTCCAGCTTACAGGGTCTGCACAGCTACGCAACCGCACCATGCTCAAAGCTGAAATGTTAAAGCGCATCTTTTGAACTGTCAGAGTGTATTGTTTTTCTACAAGCTCTCCTTTTGTCATCTCTATAGCTTTTACTGCCTTTCTCAGCAGTTTACCGCACAGCCAAGGTCGTTGCTGTTATTCCCCAGCCCCACATGGGCACTGGGACCAGAGGAGAGCAGCTCGAACAAAGGAAGGTCATTCTTCCTCAGTGCTGATGACTGCATTATATCTCCAGCATGAACGTTCATGAGCATAACGGCTGTCAAAAACACAAAGCCAGACATTAAGTATGGTGACATACTAGAGCAATTTGGGCTCTCGCATTTTGAGTAATGTGGCGATTGTTAATGGAGTTGTGGTGATTAACACGCTCTGTTGTGTCTCCCAGCACCACTGGAGGAGTGCATTACTGCTTCTGTGAGCGGTCATCGGCTCATTGTCTTCCACATCTGCCTTTTTTTTCCCCGTGTGGTTGATCTTTGGAAAGGTTACTTGGCGGTCAGGAAGGTTCAATAAAATAATTTGTGATTTTTGAAGCATGATTAACCCTGGGCTGAAATTGACAGACACTGTCATAACAGCAACTCGGGGTGACAGCTTTTGTTAGAAAATAAAGGTTAAATACACAGAGGAGCACGTCTTATTAGCGTTTGCTTACAAGAGAAGTAGTTATTTGATCTGTGCTCTTGTTGCATAACCAAGAAGGGGCAAGAGAGACGGAGAGAGAGCTTTGAATAATCCATGTTTGTTTCAGAAAAGCACATTCTCGCTCGGTTGGTTTTGCCGAGGCTCCAATCAGCTATAACAGAGACCAGATTCTATTGAAAATCTCTTGGTGTATATGTCACAGATATTAGAGATGAAGAGCATACTGTGCAGTGTGTGAGTTAAAACAAGCTCTGCTGAAGCTGAATGTGTCCTTATGCAGAAAGTTATGCACATTTTGATAACTTAAAGCAGATGTTGAGGTTGCCGTATTTATGCCTTGCTTGAATCTTAAGGGGCCTTTTTTTTAAATGAGGGAAATTACAATTTTGACACAGGCAAAGCTGAATTTAACGTAATTCCAGGTTGTAATTCAGAATTATTATTTTCATGTTTGTGTTTACACGTAACGTTTCAGAGTTGGATAAATTACAATCTAACTCTTTTTTTTTATCATTTTCATTATCAAAAATATAATATTTTATTAGTTAGCCCTTTGGAAATTTTCAGGAAATGGTGAAACATGCTCATTACTAATTTCCTAAAACCCAAAGTGGTGCCATCGATTTGCTTCTTCTTCTAACCACCCAGAATTTAAAGATATTATCACATATGACAAATAAAAAGCAGCAAATTGTGGCAATTAAGTAGCTGGAGACAGTGAAACTTTGGCAGATTTGCTTTCTAGAATTTTACTTAATTGTCAAAACATTTTCTGTTTTATTTTTCCGTTGATCCGCTGAAAGATAAGAACCTAGATGTTTCAGCTGCCAATGCTCTCTGCTGGATAATCTGTTTTAAAGGAGACAGTGTTTCAAATTACCCCTCAGCAATTAATTTTCACTTAATCAACACACAGTGGACTGTACAACAATCCCTGTATGTGCCTATACATTAACTGAGTTTTCAGTGTAGATTTATGGTAGTCATAAATTACAGCTGCCATCTGTTTGGCAGGTATATTAATATCTCTCATGCACAGCCTTTTAACATACAGTATATGTTATCTTTCCTTTGTAGTCATCACCAATTAGATTTAAATGTTTAAACTAGGCTAATGGCATCCATTAGCTGTTTATGTGCCCAACATCAGCTACTCTAGAGGCTGCCATTAAACTCATAACTTTGTGTCAGATAAATTGCACATCTGAGGTAACCTGCATTCCCTTGAAGATCCCTGGGGCACTGTTATAATTTTATGATTTAATTCCTGTATTTCTTAATGCTGCCATCTCAGAAAAGAATGACTGGGTGTTGTATTAAAAGAAGAATCCCTTTTTTTTTTTCAAAATGCATTTGCACATGCTTAATGTTTTATGTATGTGTATTTCAGTTGGACTGATACTGCTGGGTGCTGAATATGAACAGCCTGCCTGCCTACACTCAGCACAGCCTGACCATCCAACAATCTGTAGAATTGGCAGGAAGATGTAACACTATCTTCCCATCCTTATCAGCCACACACACACAGATAAAAGCACACAACAATAGGCTCGTTGTTTTCACAAAATAGTTTTATTGGTAAAAAATAGAACTACTCGTACAAGCACATTGAGACAACTGTATCAGAACTTGTGAACTGTTCATCATCACAAATATGCTCTGGCAAAGTAAGAAGTGCTAAAGCATCCACAAAAATAAGCTGCAGTTATCAAAATGATAATTCAGTGTCTTGGTACAGTATATGCAGGAGAGTTGTAACTCTTTAGACTTTTAGGACCTAGTCACTTTGCACTCTGGCCATTTATAAGCTAATGAAATTGCTTGCTGATGATCAAGCTGCACAGCCACAAAAAAGAGAAATTTCTAGCTTCTGTTTCCCTGCTGACTCCTATCAGACGAAAGCCTTTTTTTCCCAGAGAACCTGTTTGTGTTATTTATTTATTTGTAATGGTCCAAGGAGCTTGGGATGCTCAGCCATTTGAAACAAACTGCTGTCAAATAAAGTAACACAAGTAAAGGTGCATTGAGTAGTCTTCTTATAAAGAAGATATGTTATGAACATGTTATTGTATTTTCTGTTGAAAGAATCTGAGAGAATTCTGATTCCTCAGTAGAAACAAACAACTTAAAAGCTTAGATACTTGTGTACAGTTGTCACGGAAATACAGTGAACCAGAATTCCTGCAACAAACCTCTTTTAGCTCTTTTTAGAAATTACCACACGCATGTTTTCCCAATGAAATTCTCATGCCCAGTGCAGTCTTGCTGTGCTTTAGGAAATGCAGAATAAAATAGGTTTTAAAGTAACCCTAGAAAGCTGCACTGGACTGTACACAAGCATCTAGCTGACTTGAGACTTAATCTGGCAGAAAAAAATCACAAATCCATAAAACATCTCCTAATGTATAATTCATGTACAAACAACACAATAAAAAAATAAACAGAAATAACTCCAGATAGTATTAAAACGTGTCATCATGAGACAATTTGGCACATTCTCAAAACACATATTGTGTCAGTATTAGTTGATGACATGGCACATTCTTTATATTGTTTATTGCATTGGTTATGGTGCCTGGGCAGTGAATTATTGTCAGGAGGCCAGTTTTGTTAGCTGAAGTCTGCTGGGCAAGATGACTAAGACAGGGTGCGGTAGAAACCTGGCCCCAGAGGGCTGCCAGAGCCAACATTGGTGCCCACAGAGATGCCCGTAGCGTGCCAGCAGCCACCTGCAGGTGGCGAGCTGGGCTTAGCCATCTGCTCTCCCCCAGGAAGCTGCATGTTTTTGAGAGAGAAGGAAGGAACGTGTGCTTCTATACATCATGCCAAGGCCTGTCTCAGGCAGGGAAATGATATTCCTGTGATATCTTTGCCTCAGAACAGAGTAATCACACTCCAGTACATGACTGTTTAACGCGAAACAGTGCTACTGACACGAGTAGGTGGGAGTTTTGTTTATGTGTGCCAGTGGTGTGTATGTGTGCTGGGCAGCAATGCTTTCGACATGCATCAGCATTCTTGTGTCAGCGATCAAATCTATTTGACATGTGACACAAGCAGGACAGAGGAAGTGGGTAAAAAAAGATTAGACTGACAAGTGGGAACAGAGGAATGGTGGCACAGTCAAGTGGCTGCAATTTAAGACACTGAGACCTTCTGCAGGTGCAGACTGGTAACATACGCGTACTGCTGACGCACTTAGAATACAAGTCACATATGGAGAATGACTCAAACCTTTTTTAGCTGCCTAGGCTACCTAGTCAACCATGATTCAAGAAGCTTCTCCCCTTCTGCTGTATTTTTTTTTTTTTTTTTGCCCCTTCACCAATGCACCATTAAGCATCTGTTCATCTCTGTGAGTCTACTTGCATGGTACAGACACCATAACTATGTAAGGATGCCGCCTCGTCTCACCGGCTAAGAAAAGGGATTATACAAAGAAGTGTGAGCAGAGGCTCTGATTAAAGCTTATGGAGCCATGGTGAAAGAACTTCAAATCAATGAGTGACATGCACATACCCCCTGACAAAAAAGACATTTAAATGCTGAATTCTGTTTCCATGGCAGTGTGGCGAAGGATGACAGGAGTGAAAAGCACATGCAAAAAGCTGGCATTTCTGAGTATTTACCGTACACACAGACACCCAGGCATGTGTGGGTGTGTATATCTGAGGGCGTGCAGGAATGAATTGGGATGGGTAGCTGCTACTTACAGCCAGGATGTTTTTTTTCTGTATGGAAATATAAAAACAACATGTCATATAGTCCACTCTGCTGAGAATTGAATCTCTTTCTATCAATTTCTCTCCATCTCTCTCAAATTTCCCCCCGCAGAGAGGGAAGCAGGCATCTGTTTGTCTGCATTTTCTGTCTCAAATCCAGCTCAGCAGCCCACATCTACTACTCCTGACAGTCCTCTTTGAACAGTTACAGCAGGGTAATGGTTCTACAGCTTTTCAGGCACAGGCATTGTGTGGCTATGTCTCAGTCTTCTACCAGGCATTCCGCTGTATTATTACACAGGCTCCACACAGCATGCTTTAGAGGCAAAATATCATTCTAGTAGCTAACAAAAATATGACCATTTAATAATCAACTAATTATTCAATTCCACATAGCATTCTAGTGGCTAGTATAAGAAAAACTACAATGGCTTACAATAAAAGGGCTTCCACCTACTGCTCTCACGCATTATATTGCCAATTTTGTCAAATGGGAGTCTACCAAATGATTGTAAATAGCAGCGAAATGATTGCATCTTTTCTTTTATTTCTAACCTTTGGCGAGGAACGAAAAATACACAGAATCCGTCCTTATTTGCTTAATCCATTCCCCAGGGAGCTCTTTCTGTGATTTACTGATTAGGGATGTCAGCATTTGGTTGGCGAGTCCCTTCAGTTCTGCAGCACCTTATCCAGGCTCCTTGCACATTCTCGCGGTTTGTTCCAAGGCGCTGCTTAGGGAATACCTCCACTGCTTGTGCTTGCAAAACAGAAAAAAAGGAGAAGAGCAACATAGAGGAGAAGGGAGAAATGAATTCAAAGTTGTTGCCCTCCTCCTTCATTTTTCTCCCACCTCCACCTGCAGTAGTGAGCAGCATAAGCTGCGGTGGTTTCCCGTCAGGCTTGTCTCCCTTTAGCTGTGGCAGATACCGTGCTGCTTTGTTACACATAGTCCTGCAGGCTGTAGCCAGTCTTATTGTCTAGTGGCGAGAGAGAGCAGTACTGGTGCTGGAGCTCTTGCTGCTGCTGGAGCAGCTGTTGCTGCTGCTGCTGGAGAAGCAGTTTGTCAGGAGGAGGGAGCAGGACGAGGTCCTGGGGGCCATGTCTCTTCCCAGAGCAGGACATACAGAAAATGGACCCCCCAACGAAGAGAAATCCTGCCGAAACAAAGGCCACATATACAGCACCCCCGGGCTCAAACTTATTGCTTTCGGGCACACTGGAGTCCAGGAAGTTAGTGATGACTTCATTGGTAAACCAGGAAGCAGGCACCAGGCACAGAAAGCCCGCAGCGACAAAGCAGCCGCCGCTGGCTATCGATGCATGCCGCTTCGAGCGCCTTCCACCTCCCCAGCGTGTGCACTTTAGTCCCAGGGATGCGAGACAGAGGCCCATGGCAGCCAGTACGCAGCACAACACCATGGTGGTGCGAGCAGTCTGCAAGTACGCAGGTAGTGAAAGCACCGAATACTTGAGTGTGCAGCTGAACATGCCGGTGCTGTACCATGTGCAGTCCATCCACAGTCCCTGCATCTGTGAGATTGCTGTAATGATGTTGGAGCCCACGTCTGCACTGACCTTCCAGTTGGGCAGCAGAGTAGCCACCATGGCACCCATGATGCCCAGCAGGGCTAGGACAAATCCAAATATCTGCATGCCCGTGGATGCCATGCTCCTTTTGAACGTCTATGATTCTGCCACCTCAGCCCTTGTCCTCACCTGGCAGCATTCACCCAGCGCCAGGCAGGCTCGTCGACCCTGCTGCCCAGCCGCCTCCTTTGGTAGTGTACCGGCTGCCAGTCAAAACCTCAGGTCTTCAGCTCTTGAGCTGCAGCACCACTGGACTGGAGGAGAGAGACAGAACAGAGAAACTGAAGTGAGTGGGTCTGATCCCTCCTCCTTTCTCCCTATGGTAACCTCACAACCAAGACTTTTCTGGTTGAAAACAAAGGCACAGGCTGAAGCTGGAGCGTTAAGAGCTGGCTCAGGCTAACTGTAGGTAAGCAAAACACTGGGGGTGGCTGTGGATGTGCGCTGCCTTCTCCCCGGAGAGTAAGAGTTTGTGATCTGTGCAGGGCTCCGTGTCTGTGGGAGCTGCAGTGTCCTCACTCAAACAGTGTCCACTGGGATTCTGTTCACCCACTAAACTCAGGCTACATTTCTGTCTAACATTGTATTCAGACTAAAAAGTGGTTAGGAATCAGTCAGCCGCAGAAATCCAGCCTGTCCATGTCCAGCTCTTTTCCTTTCATTATTATTATTATTATTATTATTACTATTATTGTCAGACTTTATCGTCAATGTAACCGGGTCGTTCCAGCGTTGAACGAACCGTTTCGAACCTCGGTCTTCATGTCTCTCCGTTGTTTCTGGTCCGATGTAGAAATAGTGTCTTACCCCGCTGGTGCAGAGCTGCCGCTGCCGCGTCACGCTGTAAACACACGGTCACGCAGCGGCCGGCGGCCGGCTGACGGGGGAGCGAGGAGCCGCGGAGCCGTTCACGCCGTCCATCGTGTCTGAGGAGACGCGCCGGCTGTCGTGTCCACACCGGAGGAAAACGAGCGCGGCTCTGCCTCTCACTCCCTGCCCGCAGCTCGCTCCTCACCGGCGTCTGTGTGTGTCTGTGTGTGTGTGTGTGTGTGTGTGTGTGTCGGAGAGCAGCGCGAGCACAATCTGCCTCCCAACCACAACTTCAAACAGCGCAAAGCTCAGCGCGCTGCTGCCGAGGGCTGACGCAACGGTCACCTGCACACACACACACACACACACACACACACGTCAGTAAGAAACTGCGTGTTACTTTGAATTACTTGTATTTGATTGTAACAGTCTATTTAGTGGGATTTACCCTATTAAATGTCATTGTTCTAGCGCGAATATTAATCACTCAAAGCATAGCTATTAGCTAGCCAAAGTAGCTAGCTAGGTGTTACAGCAAAATACACTTTTTAAGAAGAATTTCACCCGAATAATTTATCTTTCTACTCAGATAGACCCGAAATTATATGAATTTATACAAATTCAACAGGATTAATGTTGTTGTATTAAGGCACCACGTAGCCCAACATTGTTCTTTGTAGGGATAAACCGAATGCCTCCATATCCTAAATATGTACATACATACATCATTTAAAGAATAGAATTTTAGAGGCAGGCTTGTCTGGGGGGCAAACAATAAGCCACTTTACAGGTTTTTATGAATATCAAGTAGTTTAAAACACTGAAGACTGTTTCACAGTTGAGGTGATCACAAATAATTCCACCGAACGCTGTTAGAAACCGTGTCCCACACACTGGCTTTCAACTACCAACTTGTTGCTCACGTCCGTGTCCAAACTGCCAAAAAGCAATACAAACGTTTGTTTCCTTGACAACTGCAAACTTCAAATACATTTACGTGATGTCGTTGATGGTGTCATTGATACGCATTCAAATACACTTTTATTAATGCACCTAATCTTTCAAGACACAGTGTGACTGTAGGAAAAACAAACGTAGAAGAAAGACAAAGGAAACTGTTGTTGGCTCCTACAGGACGTGTAATCTCATTAAGACAGAAGGAGAAAATCTGTCATTACAACCAGATGAGCTGCTTTGTTTACGTGTTGTTCCGGACGCCAGAGGTGCACATGTGTTCCACCGTGATAAACCGACCCCGGGTCATCAGCTCCATCAAGCATCAGTCAGCAGGACACTAAGACACGCACAGCTGCTACCTTGTCTCTGCCCGTCTTACCTCTCCATTCTCGTGGAGGACATACAACCAGGGAGGGAGTGGCGGGGACGGCCTTGATTCATGAATGACAAAGAGGGCAAAATGAGAGCAAGGCAGAAAATCAGACTGGAAGACCTGATAACCTTGGAAACACAGATGAGTGTTGCCGTTTTTTCGCTGCATGGGCAAATTAGCAGTAACATCCAGCTGCGTGAAATAATTTGGGTACAAACAGGTTGGTAGCAGACCGTTTGTTTAGCTATTGATCTGTTTAGTATAGCCCAGTCCTCTCTCCATCCCCCACTGGTTTGCCTGTGAACTACCCTTAAGAGACCCCTTTCTCAAAATGACATCTTGCCAGCAGGCAAAGATGGTAGTAGACACCATATTGGATTCAGCTCCGCATGGGAAATTTCCCAGCCACACTACACAATGTGGCATGTGTGACCTGTCTCCTTCTAACCAATAAGATCCTAAGGACTGATGCTGGTGTTGAACTGTGGGAGGTAGGATAAATAAAAAAATAGATTATACAGGGAATGGATGAAAAGAGATGAAATGTGGTAGGACAGAAAAGCAAAATGCAGTTAACATGCCTGGTGAGTGCAGATGTGTGTCGCTGTGATGTGTGAAGATATTGCAGGCTCCTGAAAGCGTAACCCCCCTTTATTTTATCACTTCATGGCAGAGCTCGTAGCATTTCTGCAGCATAGCTCTGAGGCACAGCCAGACCAGCCACGCTCCCCTTTTCCTTTTTACCCACATAAGGGACTTGGCTCTTTTATGCCCCCCTTTGCGTAATTGGTTTTCGTGTCGACCGTCTTGCAAAGGCAGTTTTTTTAGCACCGCAGCTGCAAGGTGTGCAGTGATAGCCATCATGTCACTGTCATTGCAGTCATGTTGTCGGGCAGGCCCAGATTCAGATTCACCATACATAATGTGGAAACCAAGGTAATTGCATGTTAAAGTCTCTTGTGCTTACTTTAGTAGTAGTAGGACTGACAGTTTTCCTCATATCCTCCACTGTTCCTGAAAATTTCACATATTTGGGGAAAGTTCAAGGTTGTCTGTGACGAAAGGGTGTCTTCAAGGAGCTGATGTCGTCAACAGCTAGGGCTGCAGTCTTGAATCTCCTGTTTGTGTGTTATGTTTCATAGGAAGTACGCTGAGCTACATGCTCAGGAAACCAAAGCCCTTCCTTCCCAAACCTTTCAAGCAGCATCAGTCCAGTGTATTCAGTGGCATTAAGTGGTGCCTTCTCTTCTCTGAGAGGCTGTCTCCCTACACTGATGTAATTGAGGTTGTCTTTTTCAGGTATTGTCATAATTAATAGAGTTCTACCTCTTTGGTTGCAGGATGTCTCTGAGCTTTTCTCTCTTGGGTTCCCGGGCTGTATATAGCTTCCTACTGTCTCCTTGCTCTTTCTCAGAACCTTCCATTATGTAAGCACAAGTGTTGGTGGTTCAGGTAGCTCAGTGGATGGTGCCCCAGGGCCTCCTGCCATCTCGTCTTGGTTACGCTTAGAGGGACATGACAAATTACTGCTCACATGGCACTGGGCAAAGACACATCAGATGTGGAAGCACAGAGAGGCGAGCTAAAGAACAACAGCGCAAGGCTGGAGTAATGGAGTTCCCTGCCGAGCTTTGAGAATCCCCAGCACATTAAATATGATAATGCATGCATATAATGTAAAATACTTTTTAAATATAAATTTGTATTTGTGTAAGAGTGGGTCAGAAACACTCTTGAATGTGAACAAAATTGGATGTGCAACTTACTATACCATATTTAGAGGGAGATGCAGGTTCAAAGTATATGTAAATGTTTGAAGGCTTTGTTGAGAAACTCTGATCACATTAGCTGCATTGAAAGAATCAGAGCAAGAGGAATTTTCATAAGCATGAGTATAGATCCTTACGCAACAATCTAATTTAGAATCCAAATTAGTGGTAATGATTCACTTGTTTTCACAGCTAAATACCAGGGTTTGCTCAAGTCTACGAGAAATGATTAGCATTGGAGCATGTGCGGTCTCTGTCTGTTGTCTGTGTATGATTCTACTGTGTCTTTTAAAGAAAAGGGAAATGATGGTGAGGGATAGGAGTCAGACTCGGGCAGAGATATTAACGTTGTTAGATCGGGCTGATAAGTCTGACTGCTACGCCACATCAGGATCTCCCTCAGCAAATGCAAAATGGGTGTGAAAACATGTTCAGAGCGCCTCAGAGGAGCAACCAGGTGACAATGTGTGATTTAAGATGGAGTTTTACTTGCATGTTGAGGTTATCAGGGGAAGGATTAACGACAAGAAGCAGGATATATTACAGCACTGTTACCTAGTAAAGCCGTGCGGCAAGGCCATACATAAATCATAACAGCAAAGTGACATGGACAAGCTGATCTCTGAAACGCTTCTGCCTGTATAGTTTCACTATCGACTTTTTCGTTCGCTCCTCTCTCAACTCACGAAGCGCAGAATATAAATGGCCTAATTATTGCAGCAGAGAGTGAAATTAAAGGCATTCCCTTTGTATAGCTTCTTCCTAACAGATGGGGGTCTGATATTGCATCATCAAATCACTGATAGAAGCAGTATGTAGATCCAGATACAAAATCTTGATATGCTGATGTGACAGGTGGAGGAATTGCTGCTACTGTTTAAAATTAAACATTGCAGCCATAGCTTCTGTTAGATATAAGTCCACATCTAATGCTGAACCCAGAGGATTTCTCTGCAACATTATGGTGCATAGCCTACAGGGCTGTTGAGACAAAGCGTCTCCGCCACAGCCGTCCCATTAAACACCACTGCGGCAAGAGGCTCAGCAGCAGCCAGGCATCTCCGGGCTACATGGGGATCTATAGATCTGATAAGAGATAACGCTGTGCTTTACAATTGCTCCTGAACACCACTCCAGTTGTTCACAGAGAAGGAGAATCTAAACAGATCATTAGAAATCCTTTGTGCGCCTTTTGGACCACTCTAATTTTCCACCCCTAATTACCAACGCCAGCCCCTAGCCTAGAAAAAGCAAAAGGCAGCTGTGGTTGATAGTGAGTCACACAATCCAGAAATACAAGCTTCAAGGATGCACAAGGAGCTCTGCTGGGCATGCAGCCTCAGTGGGAAGGCCAGTGAGCTGAAGTACATATCCTTTTATATTGTGTCCATGTATGAGTTTGGCTGCAGGTATGTGTTTTTTGCATGTTTGCCTTGACTTGTAAATATGAAAAATCTCAAATTCTCTGCAGACAAATGAAAGTGTATATGTTTCTTTCAGTATTGCAATGGTGTTTCAGTATTTTGAAAAGCACTCAAAGCCAAAAAGCACTTAAGGACAATGAAATGTATTGTCATTACGACTAACGCTGCTGATGCTGCTGCTGTTTCCCCTCCGAGTCCCATTGTCAGCGCGCTCATCCAGTAAGAGTACAGTCTCCCACAGTGCGTCCTCACTTCGGAAAGAACACTATTACCAACTATGGAAAGACAAACAAGCAACTGCTCTGCTGCCCAGTGTCTGCCTGTGCCGTTGGTCCACAAATAGTGACATTTCTCGCTTGTGCTGTGAGCCCCTGAGCTATAAGTTGCAGGATTGAACATCAGTTCAAAAAGAAAGTCAAGAGATTCAGAAATATTCTTCTAATATATAGTTTCTTTTGATTTTATCATGGTGTTCAGAACATGAAAAGAATAGATGAACCTTTATGAGCGAAGAAGCGTTAGAGTGAGAAGAGACGGGGTGAATGTACATGCGCCTCAAAGTTAAAGCAAGAGTAATCTGAGAGCGAGCGAGCTCGGCTCTGCCGAATCTGCCATGATTACTTCAACAGTGTGTCATGTCAGCTTAGAGCTGACACAGAAAGGATCAGGAGACGGCAGCTAGTGAAGCACTGGAGCCGAGGTCTCCGCGGTCCACCAGGGCTCTACTGTACGTCACTTATTCCCAAACAGGGCAAGAGGGTTAGGTGGAAATATCATGGAGTAGAATGACTAATTTGAAAAACTCAGTGATTACTGAGTCAAGTGTAATATTGATGCAGTACGAGAAACTAGCTAGAGAAGCAAGTGAGCTACTTTAAAGTCCTTAAGTTTACGTTATGGATATACTGAAAGTCATGAATAGACGTGGAAATGGTAAGTTAAAAGAAATTAAACAGATGATCTTTAGTCGAGTTAGATTTAATTCAGGTTCATTTATATAGCGTCAATTCCCATCTTAAGTCACAAAACATACAAAATTTAAAATTTTACGGACTTATTAAAAAAAAACAGCCAGGTCTTGGAGTGGAGAGCAACAACTCCGTCGTCTGTGAAGGAAGAAATTGATAAACTTCTAGTTAAGTGAGGATCATATACACCTGAAATAGCTCAAATAATTGTAATAGATGAATGGGTGAAATGTCCAGTCTCCAAAGAATAGTAGTACAAATTCAAACCTTAGTTTTACTGTTTGAAAACCTTATTTCTTTATATAATTAGTAGAACATTTGGAACATGATGAGGTGACCTTGAATTCCCCAGTTTGGGACACTGTTCTAGTTCTTCTACCACCGGTGAAGACTATTTCTGCTGAGGTGACCTTTACAAAGCCACGTTACAGTGACAGGGATGTAGTGGGTATAGTTTTCCATTATTTTCTTTAATGATTTTGTTATTTTGAACGAGATGAAAGCGTGTTAGTCATTGTACCTCTGTCCGCTGAATCTCCCATAAAACAGGATGTGGGCTCTGGCTGCCTAACGTACCATCCATATATGTGAACGCTCCATCGGTTTCCCCGTCACTGAAAATGGTCGAGCTGCGTAGAGACAGACGGTGGAGTGAAGAGTGCTACAGTGAGTCAGGTTGTAGGTACTGAAAAACTCCGTGCTGGTGCATCGGCAGGAAGAGAGACAGCAAAGAAAGAGAGAGGCTCAGTTTCTATGGTCCATCGCACAGGTGTTACTGTGGCAACTGGAATTGGCCAGCCAGCTATGCTGCGTCATCTTATTTTCTGCCTTTCCCCTTTTCTTTTATCCCAGTGTGTTGATCCTCAACCTTTCTCTCTCTCACTCTCTTTGTCCAGCTTTGTATCTCTCTTGCCATTTGTCACGCAGCCTGTCTCTCCAGCATTTTCCTCCCTTCCTCTTTTCCTCACACCTGCCTGCTTTTCCTCGCCACTTCCTACATTCCCACAAGGATTCTCTTTGCACTGAGTTTTGAGGTCTGTGATAACCCTGTACTGGCGTGTGTGTGTGTGTGTGTATGTAGGTGGATGTGGGAGTAGTTCACTTCACCCCTCTGGTTCAGCCCCAGATCCAACAGCCATTCAAGCTGGTGGAGAAAGTCGTCAGGAACATATTCCAGTTCCGCAGGAAGCACTGCCATAAAGGAATAGAGTAAGCATTATTGAACTTGACGTATATCCCTTTTTGCTCTTCCCTTTTTAGCTTCTAATCTTGTCTCATGCTCATCTATCATTCTCTCTTATACATGTTTTATTCTGTTTTCTGACAGCAGTGTCGTTATCTCATCATTAATTAGAATGCTTCTTGATTTGCTTGTGCTTCTTGTACACGCCACTGTGACAAATGGAGTAAACTTTTGAGGCTCTAAAACAGCAGAGCGCTCTCAGAGCTCAGTTAAATACCACAAGCGACTAACCCTCACACCCCCACACATGTGCACGCTGCCCATCGCCCCCATGCCTGTTGGAAAAGTGTATGTAGGCCCGGATAACAAAAGAACACTGCTGCTTGAAAGAGAGCAGCTATTATGAGTCACTGAGGTGGCATAGGAAGACGAGGCAGCGTGTTTTATGTAACTGCTGTGGGTAGACTGTACCAAATTGTAGAGGAGGCACCGGCGCTGAAGCGCCTAAAAAGCATCTGTACACCAAAGTGTTTGGAATTGGCTATTGCTCACTCACCTGCAGAGCAGGAACACAGAGGATCTTAGGCAGAGTCTTTAAAAATAAATGGCAGCATCGCTTTATTGGATTTCTGGAGAGCTTTTTAGGGCAAGATCCCGCCAAATAAATGAAAATTGGGAATTTAAATTGCAGCTGCCTTCTTTTTGTTGAAGATTTTTGTGTCTGCATGGTTTTTCTAGGGGTTTCAGTGGCTGCATAGCATGGCAGTGGAGCAAATTAAAATTCATGAGCACTTCTATCCCTTTGTGTGGTTTCAATTAACTGCACAGATTTGAAATAATTGCTGAAAGATAATTTATTTTTGTTTGAACTTTATAATGCCATTAAACTTGCATGATCATTAGGATATCAAAGTGACCTGAATATGGAAGTCTGTGATATCACTCCTTCACTTTTCTATATTTCCCTGCTCAGAAAGTTGTTCCCTGAGGCGTGTCGTATTGAGCTGACACAGGAGATGATGCAGAAGGCTGATGTGGACCCAACTCTACGGCCCGCACAGCTGACCATACCCCACATCAGAGCTTTGGTTGATGTTTACGCCCATCTCTGCACCCATGAACCCGGTCTCCTTAGCTACGAGTTCAGAGAGGAACTCGCCAGGCAAAGAAACGCACCAATGGACCAAGCAACCGGCATGTCACCAAGTCCTGAACAACCCTGCTGAAAAAAAAGAGGGAAACCAAGAGGAGATAACTAATAGCCTCTGTCAGCACAGGGAGACAACAGACGGCTCTTAGCCTTGACATTTCCACCTGGCATAAACATGCATTTTTAATGTTTTAAAACGTTTTTCCCTGCACTCTGCAAAGAATAGGTAGCTCGGTATACATGAAATCCTGGGACAGGAACAAGAACCATAAGGTATGTAAAGAGTGTGGAGCAGCTCCCAAACCCTGTTGTGGGATGGAACAACTCGGAGCAGAGTCAATGAAGAAAGCGTGTTAGTTACCGACAACAGCTCTTTAATTGTTGCCCTTTATGTCCCACTTCTTAATTCAGATGCAATTCACGTAACCGCTTCTCCTCTGGGACCTGAAAGAAATGTCTCTGTTTTCCGGTTGATTTAGGGAATGGGAATAACATGGCAGCTCCTACTATGTGCAGGATTACGTAGTCGTGTGGCTTAAAGGAGGGAGGGATGTGGTAGGACTGTCACGCCTCGAGAAAAACTCTATGAAGTTTGTGTTTTATGTGTTGATGTTAGAGTAAGATTATGCAAGTTTTGTATGTTTGTCATCTATTGTACATATGTAAACAATCAGGACTGAAAACCTTTGGCTGTACAACTACCAGATTTATGAAATTTAACACGTTCTAATATTGACTTTAAAAAAACTGAAATGTGTATGGTGTTAATGAAAGGACTGATGTCATAAACATGTTACATTTCATTTATAGAATACAGCATATCTGACATAGTCTAAAAAAATCCCAATCTGGTGTTATTATTTCAGGGTTTCATATCAACAAAAGTGTTGTGACGAGCTTGATATTTGAATGCCTAGAACAGATTATCACCAGCAGAACATGGCAGAGCTGCTTCCTGCCAGCACGGCAGATGGTATGTTAGGGCTGACTTGCCAGAGGAAGAATTCACTCCATTTTGATGATTGGTGCTTGTTAATCCACACGCACACAATCAAGACTTCATCAGATCTACAGAGCAGATAGGTATACGAGACTGCCAGAGAGCTCAGTGTCCCGGAAGAAACATGCAGGTTTAGTGTTAGGACGGGCTTTTATTTTGAAAGATTATGAGGCGTGAGAAGAGATTAGATCATGTGGAATGACGTCGTGCACAGGGATGGGGTGATTACTGAGGACTGGGTCAGGGATTTCAAATCCTGGTCCTTAGCAGCCACTGACGAATACCTGGATCAGGTGTGTTCAGACAATCACATGTTGGAAGATACCAATTTGTTTGGTCTTTCTTCAACCCACCCTAATCTAAAATGGTATCTTCCACCATGTCATTGACTGAGCACATCTGATCCAGATAATGAGCACTGAGCACAGGGACAGATAAGTCGCCTGTTTGTTGGTGTAGTTTATAATTTTAAACAACGTTTCAGCTGCCTGCAGGCCGAGTGAGGTGAGTCGAAAACCATCACGTCAGGCTTGGGATGTATATTTCAGAGCAGTTTAACAATTGACAAGTTGAGTCAGCAACATGGGAATGTCAGTCCACATGTTTTCAGAATGGGAGTAAAAGTATTAATAAGTACATGCACCTACAGTCTGCTGAATAATATGAAGGTACACGGTGTTGTAGCACGTTGAGATATTGCTGAGGGAAGTTTAATGCTAATTCAGAATTTTATTGCCATGTAGGTTTCCACACAAGCTACAAAGAACTTTGTTGATTTGGTATAAAACTATACTTAAGTATGTAGAGTTTATAAAAAGGATTGTTTTTAGGATTTTTGAAAGATGTTTAAAGATAATCTAAGAAAACACATTGTGTTTATAAAATACTCTGTTACAAATGCCGTGCTTTGAAAATGACACTAAAGTTAAAGAAGCACAAAGTACGCGTGGTCACAGTATCCAGAATAAATGCATTTTCAACTGCAGACAAACATTTGCTTAGCTAAACTTGAATTGTTTACCATGTCTTTACTTGTTTCGTTACAAATAATTTAGTTGATTTTGTTGGACTTCTCTCTGCTGACACTTTCCCAGCAGCCTTAACTCTACTATAACTAACCCCCATCTCGTACAGAGAAATTGTAGACAATCTAAAACTTGGTGTTCTCTAGGAAACTGCTACGAAAGCTTGTTCTCAGACATTTAAGTAGGTATCTGAATATCAACTGTAACCTGAGGAAAATTTAGACAGTTGAGTTTGGCTCCTGAATCACTGTCCTAAAACCAGTTATTCAGTTTTCAATCAGAAAGAACCTGCACTGGACAAATATCACTTCTAGACATACAGACCTGATGCATCCCACACGGAACTCTATTTTAAGGTTTCATATTGTCTCCCCATCCAATTTAGAATCATTTCAGGATGTTTCTTTTTAGTTTTCATGTTTGAGGATCCTTCACGTCAACCTTCCAGCATGGACTGCCTTGCACTTCCAGGTGAGCTGACTACTTTATATACAGATGTACAAAAGATGAAATTTTCTCTAAAATAATGTGAAACTGACAAGTAATAAAGGGGAAACGTAAGAAATAAGTTTTTTTATTTTGATTCAACAGTACAATATTAATAATTGAACAAGAATTGTCTAAATCATAAATAATTGCATTATAGTAATATTTCAAACTTCCTTTAACCTATATAAATTGGAGAAAATCTGATGTTTAGTTTGGCCTTTGCTGTAGTATTTTTAAATAGTCTGTTGAATCAAAAGTTCTATATTGTCAGTTTTCAAGATTCTGTAGAAGTGTTTTTTTTCCCCACTTTTGTTCATGTATGTAGGCTTCAGTTTGTTCCTGAGCAGGAAGGGATGCATGTTAGTATTTTTATACTACCAATATTTTTGTTAGTCTAGTTAACAAACAAGAAAATAGTATCAGGTTAGAGGATTTGCATTTAACATTTTCATGTCATTCCATTGCAAATATGATCCCCCCTCTATAACTAACCTTAATATGTATGGCTGGTTTGGTTTTGACACCATGCAGCTGCCACAGCAACCTGTGGTTACATTTCAGTAACAGCAGTTACTGATCTAGTTTTTTTATAACCAAAACTTTAGAATTTACATCAAACACAAAACATGTATGTTCTTTTTACAGCAATTAGATTAAAGTGTAATCTTTATTTCATAATATCTATGATTAATTTTGCCAATAATAAAGGTGTATTTGGGTTTTGCTGCTGCTGGCACCCTGGGCCTGGTGTGACCTGTCATCACTCAGCTGTTAGTGACTGTCACCTATGGCCACAGTAGCTGTTGCAGTGTTACACTTCCAGCACTCCAACATAATTTCATCCCTTAATTAGAGGCTAGCAAACTGTCAGATGTCTCCCAAACAAAGCTGAACGTGTGGAGCTCAAACTATGTCTGAGTGGGAAAATAAATGAGACAGAACAACCTTTAACTGATAATTATTGTGTTTTCAGTCCACTGACTTTAGTATGAGCGAGATGCTAAATGTGGTCAGACAATAGAACGTTTTCTAACGAAAGCATTGCACTAAAGCGTTAAATCTTTCTTTGTAACTGTGGCCCATTTCTGTCAGATTAGTATGTTTTCTTTTGAGAATATACCTTTTCTTCCAGAGTAGGATATAGAATTGTTTCTTATGACAGCTAATCAGTGGCCGATGGCAAGTTTAGTCCTGAGACTGACACACTTTTTCCCAGCACTGCTTTTACCTGTCAGAAGATAATAAAGGATATTCATAAACAAAAGTGACAGACTTTGAAGGGCAAACTGAAAGCGCCGTTCTCCAGACGTCGTTCACAGATAAAACTTTTATTTATAAAACAATTCCATAAGAACGGGGCATTCACATTCATTGGTATGCTAGCATTAAAGGCATGTGAAAGTTGAGCTGAAACGGGGAAAATTAGTTTGTTTTTGTTGAATCTAAACATGTACTTTGTTATGGCAAACTTTTTTTATAAAAATATCAGCTGCAGTTATTGCAAATTCCTGCCTTGCTTTTCATCTGTACAGTATCAAGTATGTAAGAGGGAATAAAAAATGTTAATATAGAAAAGATTATATATACAGGTCACAAACAAAAAGAACATTAGGTTTTCAACAGGCATTGCAGTTTAAATCATTAAATTAAGCAGCCACCTCAACAACATTTACACATTCCAAAGCATACAATCTTCAATAAGACAGTGAAAATGCAAAAGGCTACATTTAAAATAAAGTGAAAATTAAAATGCTTTTTTTTTTTCTCTACCAAATCTTTAGCCAATTCTTCTGATTTCACCAAGTTACTTTGCTAAGATATACATAATCAAACCTATTAATAAATAGAACAGCATTTAACATTAAAACCTGTACAGATAAAAATATTTAAATGTATAGGCAAACAGTGTAAGTTTAGTGCACAAAATACAGCAAAAAGGCTTGGTTACAAAAGTCAGTCCACTTCCTGTTCACTTAAGCCAATGTCATTTCTTCCTAGAAAGTGTGCCGTGACTGCCACAGCTCTTTGGGTGGATGTGGTCGTGTCCGTGATAGCTTTGCCTCCTTTCATTTCATTTTCATCAAAATTGCAGTTTCTGGTAAGAGGTCATACACATTATTCAGATCTGAGAAACCAAATACAAATTAATTTTTCAGCAGTCCTGAGCCCATTTGTAAGCCGCCTGTGTTAAGGCACCAAACTTAATTTTATCCGAGTCCCCCCTCCCCTCTGGACATTCACCCTTTCAACTTTTGGAACTAACAGACCAAGGACATTCTCCCCATTTCATCATAGAAAAGATCAGAAACCTAATAAACTGCCAATCAGCTTGAGCTGAGGGGCAACTTTGGATGGAATACGTCATGCAGATGGTTTGTTGGGGGGGTAAAGCCCAGAGAGCTGAGGGGTTTGCATCAGTGCTTGGCAGATTCATTGCACTCATCATTGGGACAAATCACCTCACTTCTCCTCTCAAGCTCAGCCAATAAGCTTCCATCAGAACAAAACACCCACACCTAACCTTCACTGGCAGACGTATGGCTTAATAAACCGACTTCAGAGCTGCCCTGGTGCAGCCCGCAGTGAACCAGGAGTTTCCGTTTGACGTATGGGCGTGGGCCAGCCCGATTAACCGGTGGCCCAGGTACAGCAGAGTGTCAGCTGTCCCACAACTTAAGCAGAAGTAGCGTTTCCGGAAACAGGGACACAGCTTTCAGCTTGGTCATAGAAACAGTCTTCGTTGACCACCGAAGTCAGACTCTGAACACTAAACTCTCTCTCCAGCAGCGTGTTGAGGTCTGCCACCCCCGACGATGCGGCTGCTGCAGCGTCGGTCTGGCTGTCCAATGACCTGCTGTGCTCCTTCATGTTTCGCAGTGCACCCTTGCTCCTCCTCAAACTGTCAGTTTTCCTCGTCGTAGGACTAAAGTGGCCTTGCATCAGTTTGGGTTGGATCTCGGGAGTGTCCCCGACTCTCTCAGGTTGAACACACGGCGCCGGTGCACATTTTGACACCACTTCCTCTGAAAGTTTAAGCTGGAGAAACTGAGCCTCAATGGCACTAGTTGGAGAACTGCTGTCTCCACTGTTCCTCCTTATTCCCCCCTCGCTAAACCCATCGTCATCCTCATCGGTTAGAATATCAGACTCTTTGACAGAGGTAGAACGGGTTTGTGAACTGGACCCAGGTGTGTCGGAGCAGTTCTGCTGAGCGACGTCAGAGGAAGCGCAGGGTGGAGGAGGCCCAGATAAACTGTAGGTGCCACTGCTCAGACTTCCCTCATCTGAGTCTGGGCCCGACTTGGGATTCCCAGCCTGGGCAGAGAAATCTCCAAGTGGCACCTTACACAACCAAGAAGCCCTGGAGGAAGCTGATAATGAAGGTGGAGAAGGATGTTAGGAATCACTGTCTTATCTGAGCAAAACATTTGCACCCCCAGCATTTTATGACCTTAAACTGGAAGATGTGGTCATCTGAAAAGTACGTGCATACTTAACCTTACACAGCTAATATTTTTAAACACCAAATGACCTTAAAAGGCTAGAAATACAATCGGCAAGAGTTTGTGGATATGTTTTTAAAGGAAACTTTCCAGGAAATGGTGCCTTGTGCTGGAAACAAATGCCAATGGTTTCATAGACGTTTAAATTGGGAAGAAAAAGTTTAAAGTTTTATATATGACTGCTTACCTAGCTTGGCAGAGGAGGGCAAGGTTCTGCGCAGGGGGGCCAAGCGCTCCTTACTGCCCCTCTCCAGCGTGCCCTCACACTTCATGTTCCTCCTCACGTTCTCCCTGAGGATGGAGCGGATCACCTTGATGATGCTGACCTTGCTCTCAGGCACACTGTAGACGCAGCAGAGGTACCACAGTAACATGAGCACAGGGTATGTTAAACTCTGATTTCAGAAGCCAAACACAGATTAGGAGGATTGGTGAGAGAGATCCTTCGCGTCCCCGGTGTAAGGGGTGATTTAATTCATTAGTAGTGATCCCAATTTCATGGAATGTAATGAGAATTTCCAATCTGGTCACAGGCCTCACGCTCGCCATCATTTCCATAGACTGTTTGTGCTGTTGATGCTATAACAATAATGTGATGAAATGCCACGCTGCTTGTTTTCATCTGGGGACCATAAAAACCAAAGGGCTTTACAGTAATAGCTTACTAAACTATGTATTCAAAATACTGCATAAATCAGTTATAAAACTATTTAAAATGTCAAATAGTATTTGCTTGTGATTTGGGAAGACACTGAGATTGATAACATGGAAACTAATATTAGACTTATTAGTGTTGAATTTGAGGCTTCAGCTGGCAGCCAATTAATCTACCTGTGCACAAACACTGAAAACAGTCATGGCAGAGTGATTTCCAAAAAACATTTTTGTGAGGCATTTACCTTAATAATATTTGAACATTAGAATTACTTTTTTTGTTTACATACTAATGAGTAATGGCAACAATATGGTTACTAAATAGAGCCATGATATCTGGAAATGCTGCAACATGTCTAAATAGAAATTAAAAACCATCGGACTGCTAGTACTTGTAAGAGGGTTGCCAATAATTTTGACCCATTTTGTCTGTTGTAAACTATCAGTTTAAAGACCAACACGTTTCAGCTACTGTCACTGAGCTAGAGACATTTGGTCTATTCTGTTAACATATTTACAACCTAATCTGACTCATCCTTTTAGTCATGTCTCCATAATCTCAAAACACTGTAATTCCTTGATTGAGCATGTTCATAACTAAGACTGATCTGAACAAACTAAAGAAGATCACTACTAGACTTTAAAACTAATTATGTTATGCAGAGTGAGAGATAAAAATGACTATCAAAGCTATGACTGTCTATGTCTATGATTGTATACTGCTTATTCCACCTCAGAGATTAACCTCTGACCTGCTGCACAGCTGGAAGACTGTCTCTGGTCTCCCTTCCACTTCAGACCTGGAGTGAATCAGTTCCCAGATGCAGCTGCTTTCTGTGCCTGTACCTGGAAGAGCAGAGAAATGAAGGGGAGGCTTTTAATTACGCACTCCAAATATGGTTTACGGCTTCAAATGGAGATGGAGGGAGCTAAATTTAAATGGCAGAAAAGGTGTGTGGACGGGCAAGGAGAAAGAGCCTAGGGTGGTGAAATACGAAGAGGGAGAAAGAACAAAAAGATTTAGTGGATGTACTTTGAGAGTGATTTAGCAGGAATCACGTGGCAGCGAGTCGGTGTCTTACCTGCAGTATTTCCCAATCTGACCTGCAGCGCAGAGAGCGGGATGAGCCAACGAAACTTAAAGGGGTCTGATTCCCCGTGGGAAAGTGCAGAACGAGGGTTGGCCTGGTCATCACATAGAAAAATTGAATGTTTCACACTGAAGAAGCTTTTTGTGGCATATAGAAGCAAATGTGAGCAGCATAGACACAAAACTCACCATCTTCTTCTTCAGCTTGTGGTTTTCCCTGTAGACCAGTATCACTGCTTTCTTGAACACTGGTGAGAGAGAACGCATCAGTATCTCAGCTTAGACTGCAAATGCCTCATGGGGAGAGCAGACTAAAGGAGTGCGATCCACGGAAGCATTTCAGATGGCAGCCTGAAAGCTCTAAAGTATATATCACTGCTACAGATATTGAAATGCACTGAGATCTGTTTAAGTGCTTTTGCAAACGATCCTGGGCAGATCTACAGGAAAGCTCAATATGTTCTACTGACCAAACTTTTAATGAATATCTATAGGTGGAAAAAAAGTGTAACATTTAAAACTGTCTGTAGTGATTCATGCCATGAAACTGTGTTTGTCTTGATGAATACCAGCCAGATTTTTTGACGACAAAAATATGGGAATGGACATTTGTTTATTTCTCAGAATGTCGCAGCAACAGTAGCAGGATCCGTGTGCAGACTCACCAAACACGGTCATTTCAGGGTCTTTTCTCATGCGACCCAACGATGGATGTGGGTTGAGCCAGACCACTGAGGAATGCATGAGAAACTCTCCCATCGAAATCTCTGTGACCTGAAAGATACACGTCAAGATGACAAGAGTGAAGGCAGAGGAATCCCGCAGCCATTTGGCTTTTCACTGCTGTGTGACGTACATGCTAATTAACTGTAAGTACAGTATTTGATAGTTGTTCAGTCCTCCACCTTGAGGCTCTGAGGAGTGCGGATGGATCTCTCAGGGGCTAAGAGCAAGGATATACGAGAGCAAGCTTCACTTCGTCTTAACGGTCCCATTTATTAGAAATGTTTTGTAGTGAGTCTACACCGCATTGAATCATACAGAGCTGAAAGTACGTCACATTATCCCTGCCATTATTTACGGAAGCAGACAGTCTAAGAACTGCTACAAACAAAACATTTTAATCATGACCTATTAAATAACGGTCATCAGCAGAATATCCATAAATGCAGATGTCTGTTATTAAAAAAACTAATGGTTAATGTGCATTTAGCCACTGAGCAGTTTTACATGTTGTGGTTTTTAGTGATCTGAGCACAGTATAAATAAAGGATGAAGATTAAATTATTTTCATTTTAATAATTGCGCAGAGGTTTAGGGGGAAAAAACTGGCTGACAGCAGATGCGCTGTCATTTGAGGGGACGTCTGCTTCTGATGTTGGCGGCTCGCATGCATTTCATTCCTCTGTTCTCTAAAAAACAATTCCTTGTTTTCCAATCTCCTAACGTCGTTTGTTCAGTTCTTGCTTCTTCAGTGCGACTGTGGGGGGAGGGGCAACGTGGAGGGAATTGGGATGTACAATGGTGGTGGATGAAGTTCCACAGACACTACAAACTTGTTTATATGTGGGATGAAAACTGATTTTTGAACAAACATTTATCTGGTCCTTATCCAAGAGCTGTGTAAATACAGTAGGTTGGAAACATACAGTACCCTAGACGACATAATTTAGCATTCACTTTGAATATTTATACTGCAGCTAAATATTCCATCAAATTGTAAATATATTCAGTCCCTAGATGCAATGCACCGACAACGGTGTAAACAACATACGTCAGAGTTAAGTTAAACAGCTCAGCTCTGATGTTTGGAGCAGTTTTAACTGATTGTGCTTAGTGTTTATTTTTGATATTTCCTGTGAAAAAACACTTGGTGACCTTTTAGAACAACGAGATATTAATGCGTAACTTTCGGCAATAAATATATTTATTATTCCTTGAGGACAGTGATGATTTTAAAGTGTGTATCTACCTCCTTATCGTGGCCAGTCTGCTCAGCCACCAGCTGATCAAACACCGAGCCGTAATCCTCGTAGATCTTCTGCATTTCATTGATGTGACTGGCCACTTTCTCCATGGCTTTCAGAGCCTCTGCACAGACACGAGCACAAGTTAACACCGACGTTTTAACAAAGGATGTTTGGACATATGCATGGATGGACAGATCAGTCACTTAATGTTCCCATGCAACAACATGACAGCAAACTGGCATGTGTGAACACATATTTAGCTTCTCGATGTGTGGGTTTGCAAGTACGTGCACAAGTCGTTCTCTCCCTACCAGTAAGGTGGTAGTGCTCCTCGCTGTCGGCATCAGTTAGAGAGACCAGCTCTCTGAGCAGCAGGGGGTACTTGAGCACCCTCTGCACTGGCTTAATCAGGTAGGACTCCAGGGTGGATGAGTGCTGCTTGGTGGGGTTCCTTGCATCCAAGAATTCTTTGAAGGCCTGATCAGTCTTAGCTGAAACGAAACATATTGTGAATTAATATCAAACTTTGGGCTTGTCAACTTGTTTTTCTTGTGTCCTAAAGTGATTCGTGGGAAAATTAAATGTCTGACCAGTTAGAGAGTTTTCCAATGTATATAATTAGTCCTTTGAAGACCACTGCAGACTCGTGGTGCAAAGAACACACCTCCAGCAGAGGGTAGCGTAGTTGTCCCCTCAGTCTAACAGTATTAATCAATGAACATCAGACTAATTTAAGATGCAGTGATGTTTTCATATACCACCACTAAACATATCTAGCTCAACTGTGAGGACCTATTACTTGCTTTATTCACAAGCTGGTGAAAATGATCACGTTGGGAAGAATGGGAGTGTACGCTGTATACCAACGGCATAGTGTGAAATGGCAGGTATAATACAGAACAAGCCTTTTGTAAAGGTGATGACATTTTCCCTGAACAGTATGATTCCACAACACTTACTGAGGGGGGCCATTAAAGTATTAATTATAGCACTCCCTGCCAAAGACGTGCAGCCGCATCGACACCTCCAAGAGTAATTGGCAGGCAATTAACGAGTCGACAAATAAACAGAGAAACTAAGGCAACCCAGAGCCCCGGGCATGATGGGAAAGGGAGAAGGGGGGGGCGATGAAGATGGCAGATACGGGTATGTAATTACTTAAGGGCTGACATACGCCCACAGATTTCTTCTGTGTCCTTGGATCAGCTGTTTGTGATCAGGCTGTACTGAGTATTCTGTATCATGCACAGCCAACTATATAGTGAGTGCAAAAAGTACAACTATGGCCTTGTTATGCTCGGCTGTTCTTATCTGTTCTGTGTACTGTAATTATCGCGCTACACGCTGGTCTAATAGAAGCACACGGCACAGACTGTAACATTTAAAGCTTTGGTTAAAGGGTAGGGTGTGCTGTACACACCCTGGGAATACTGGTGCTTTGAGTGTGGCACCTGTTGAGGCCGTTTTGCTTCAGTGGACACTGCCCACACACCCTAGAAAGACCGAATAATAAATTCATGTGAAGTATTTACATCTTTATATAATATTGTGGGTAATGGTGATAGTTATGATCTTTTTTTTTGGTGTTGGGGTCAGTCTGTTTACATTTGGATTACAGTTTTAGGTTTTTAACAGTTAATCTGTGAAGGTTTACACCAAAAGATTGTAGAAAAAGATCTTATCATAGTCTGTTTGTAGGATAATATATAATTAAGCTCAACTTTCATGATCTTTCAGAATTTTAAATGAGGCAGAAAATTCATGCACCAACGTTGCTTTGATATCCATATTTACCACACGTTCTTCTCCTCTAGGTAACTCAGGCCCACCAGAGATTTTTTTTTTGTTGCGTCTAATCCTATTAAATAGCCATCCTGCAGCTTACTTTGAGGGATGTCCCACGCAATTCTGGTAATGGGGCAGAATTAAGCAACACAAGGGGGGGAATTTGTCCTACCCCACCACCCTTCGTGTCAGCAAAGACGTCAATCTTCTTCCATTCATTTCTGTACTGGGCAGTATTCCCAAACAGTGGCAGAAAGGCCGGCATGTTAGTGGTCATAAATTAACTCTGTCGCATGCTGAGGAAATAGCAAGAAGTTACTGGGGCTTTCAGATTATCCTGGTCGCATCTGCTGTTATTGGACAAGGTTGTTCAAAGGCTGTGTAATAATTTATGTATGTATTTGTTTAAACATGGCCTGGTTGTAAAACAGGAAATAGCTGTGGATGTTTAGGAACTGTAGATCACAAACTGAAGGTGGAGAAAATCTTTTCACCCAACTCGTAACACTTTTTGTGCGTGGTGTTAGCGGCAGAATGGGGCTTGCAGTTAGCTGGAGGCATCACTCACCTCACTTTGATCTAACGTTTCACTCTAGGTCATTTACTTTTGTACATAGTTGATTTTTTTCCCAAAAGAAAAGGCCAAGGTGTCTCTGATGCAACAGGGATGTAAGGAAGCGGAATTTAGCAGCAGTGTGGCACATTTGGGATTAGCAGGTTTCTGCAGCTTCATTTAGAGTTTTTCCATAAGATTTAGAATTTGGCCGTCATGTTTTCAGGTGCGTACTATACCTCTCTCCAGGACCTTCTGGACCTTGATATGGTTCGCACAGAAGCCACTGTAGAGTTTGAAATGGTCGGCGTAGTACAGGAACGAACCCCCCAGAGAAAACAGCAGTTTCTGTAAAAAAAGAGATGATGTGAGAGGAAAGTCACAGACCGGGTTTTTGCACACAGATGGAGAGTGTGATGCTACACAAAGCAAGAGGATGAAAGAGTGCGAACATATGAAGTCGTGACCAGACCACTCTGTCCTCCCGCTCTTTTAGAGTCTAATCCAGCGGTCTCGCTCTTTCTCACCTAACCTCTGGAGTACACTAGCTTTCAGCAGCTCACAGTCCAACCAGTGAACCGTCACCTCGATCAATACACCCCACACCTCGTCATGTCAAGCTTATAAATCAGTCTCCAATGTCAGACCACCTCAATTATTTATAAACCCCAAGAGCTTAAAGACATTTTTTCATTGCAACACTTGCTGAAATCTCCTGGTTCAAAAATAATGATGTTACACACATTGAATCTGCACTAAATCTTTGGGTATTTAATCAGCAATGATATGTAACAGTGTGTGTAGCTTACCTTGAACTGTGAGGGCGTCTCCAGCGTGCTGAAGTCAGGGGAGGAAGCGATCCTTTCCTCCAGAGTCTGTAGGAAGACCCTCTGAAAGTCCAACATCTCCGGCAGGCTGCCAAACAGGCTCTCCATCTGAGGAGGGGACGGGTTAGAAGGACAATTCAAATAAAAGAACAAGACAGTTCTAAAGTTTGCGCTCAGATTGCTCCATCTTCAACAAAGAGACAAGATATATACAGCACACATGCAGGAATGTGTGTCCAACACACTGCCTTCACACATTTGCCCACACCCAATGCCATCATTTCCCTTCATTAGGAGCCTTACAGAAGCTTTTTTGTGTCTGGGCATATCCCACGGTCCCATAATGGCCTTTTAATTTACCCCAGTGTTGGTGGATAGTGGCCTTTCAGATCCTGTGTCTTGGGAGACACATCGTGTGTGTGAGGTCACATCAACCACAATTCTGTGAACAGAAACTGCAGTGCAAGTTCACAACCACACTGTAGCTGTGCAACACATTTATGATGTCACAGCAACACACAGGTGGTGTTTTTAAATAGAGAAAAATCCACTAAGATGAGCGGGAAACTCCACACTGGGGTGTGACACTGAGATGAATGTTAAAGAGTGGGTTTAATAGCTAGCTTTTATTAGCCAGGTCCTCTAGGACACTAGAAGGTCAGTGTAGCAGAATGCTAATTTGTCTTCCAGCGTGTCTCAGTGGAATTGAGGGTATATGGCCAAGCAGAGTTCATCACCTGTAGGTAATAAACATTCAATGAACTCCAAGTTGTATATAGCCTCCTCTGACCTCCCAGGACATGCCTCTGGATTTTACACCTCTCCTTAAAGGTTCCAGTCCTCACTTGATCTCTCACACACACACGTACGTACGTTTATACAGCATTACTTGTGAGGACACTCATTGACATAATCCAATCCCCAGCCCCTTCTTCTAACCAAAACCTAATTCTAACCCTTACCCTAAAACCCAGTCTTTAACCTTAATGTCCTCTCTCTGTTGGTTAAAACATACTTTGGTCCTCCCTGTGTATGCCATACAGTCACACACACACACACACACACACACGGAACCCACCTCATCCAGTGTGAGGAAGGTTTCATTCTGTAGTGGCTTCAGGTAGATCTCAAATAAACAGGCCAGATCCTACAAAAAAAAAAAAAAAAAGTTGGTGACTAGGAATCAAACAGCAAAAGTAAACATTATTCATCGACCTGCCTCACCTTAATATGCTCTTACTTTTCCCCCTCCCACAATCCCTCACTCATACACACATCTTATCCCCCCTTTACTGTGGCTGTAGCATGCCTCACTATCAGTGAGGATATTCTCATTAAGTTGATTTATGAGCTTTCACCTTTTCCTGTGCTTCTCCACGCTCTGTCCCCTCCTGTCCTCCTGGTGTGTGCGTGTGTGTGTGTGTGTGTGTACATGTGCACATCAAAACAAGCTGGGTAGGCAATTTCCACCCTCAATTACATATAAACAGCAGGTTGAAGAAGAAAGACGCACAGGGAATGAGACTTAAAAAATAACTGATGAAGAGATGGGGAAAAAATGTCAGGCATGTTAAATGTTGCAGAAACAAAAATCCTGCATGTGACTAATGAAATATTAAGGGATAAAGGATCATGTCGAACAATATAAAAGCAGCAGAATGATTGTGTGGGATGAGAATAAATAAGATTAGACAGGAGGAGGAGAGAAGGACGTGGAGCTCTAAAAGTGGCAGAAGAAACAGAATGTCACTTCAATTTTTCTGTGACCATGCTTATCTTACATTAGAAAAAAACAATTTGAAAATAATGTGTTAAAAAAATGTTTGTGTTGATGTAAGATGGATATATCATGTCTGGTTGATTGTTAAATATAAAACCAGACCCATCAGTTAGATTTATCCAAAAACAAGTCAAGACTATATGAATTTACTGTTCGTGTACTGCCCAGAAAACGTCAAGCACAGAACCCCCTTACAAAAAAACAGAACAAACAGATATGTAACTTCTTCATTAGTGAGCTTTAGGGATGCATTCTGTTTTTTAATTTGGAAAGAATGAGCCCAGATGTTGTCTTGCTGATGCCAGTATTCATGGTAAGCTAACTGGCCACCCGTTGCTGCTAAATATTTATAGTGTCATCTTGCAAAATTACTTTTTATAACCAAGCAGTAAAAAGAGCGATAGAGGAACAGCTTTGTAAATCAAATAAATTATTCTTGTTGGCTCCTGAGTAGAAATTCTAACATGATAGCAGTCACAGCTACGTGATCACACCTTCACATAGGACTTTTCCGTGTCCACCAGCTCCTGGATGACCTTGCGTAACCTCTCTGTGGCGCTCATGTGCTTGGGGCAAGGTCTGAGCAGCGCTGCTTCTCCCATAGGACCGTGGGACTCTCCTCCCTGCTTCATCTGAGCTTTCTTGTTGTCTTCCGTCTGACACCCAGGGTCTGAGCCTGTCCCTTCCTGAAAAGACTGGTAGAGAGTGCACACGGTGTCCACACTCTGTAGGGGGCAACAGAGAGAAGAGGGTTGGATTGAGATTAGGCAGCTCAGGGATTATAACAGCCAGCTGGATAAAATGGACCTCAAATTGCTTTAGGACATTGCACTACATGCATGTACCTGTAAAACATATTGTGAGATTAATTTAAGTTAATCATTTTTTGTTTCATCTCCCTCATTTAACTATTTAGAACTTTGTGAAATTTCAGCTGTGAATCTGTATCAATAATGATGTTTATAAGAGAACACATTGCATGAGCAGCTATTCCCCTGGGTTTACTAAGGGCATTATGGAGGTTTAGTTATGCACTTTATGCTAATTGGCTTTGCATCAAAGACTTGACAGTGCACCTGCAAGGCTAAGTGGATATCCCAGCAGATAGCATTATAACACATTACAGTTCTACATCCATAATGGACAGTTATGCAGCTTTGTGTCACATCAATTGTAGAAAATCTGACAAGCCAGGAGATCCCAAGAGGTTCCGCATTAGTTTGTAACAGTTTGTACTAGAGGGAGCGTAGGAGGGAGCAGCATTTTGTATTCTATATTTAGCTGGTAATTCCTCTGGTAATGTCTCCGAGCCTGCTTTGTTCTTCTGTCATAGGTGAAAGCACATGAAGAACTGAGTGGCATTCAGTTTACAGGTGTGTAACAGGCAGATCGTTCATATTCCTTTACACTGGACTGTACGGCTGGTGAAATTAATCATTAGCCACAGGCACCTAATAAGAACTCTTGCCTGTGGGGGTTACATTTTATAGTTTGTGAGCAATGTAAAATATAAACCATTATCAGCCTCTCTTGTTTTGTTCCCTGAGACATTTAGAAAAAAGTAAAGACTAAATGAATTGCTTCTCTCTACGTGACACTGCGGTTGCCACTATCCCATTTGTATGTTAACTTGATCAAGATGCAGCACAATTTCTTACCTGACAAGCTCCTGAACACTCAACTGCACCAAGCTCTTCTAGGCAGTTGTGCAAAAGCCATCAATTATGATGTGATTTCTATCCTAAAAATAGCCTCGTGATGACCAGCTCTCCTTATACCAAGCAATGACATGATGTAGCATTATAATCTGTGGCCAGTCGCTAGAATCAGCAGAGGCTGATAAGTGCCAGTAATAGCAGGTTCTGACTTGCTGCACTGCATTACAGCACGATGGGATGGCATGGACGCCAGACAAAACAGCTGCTCAGCATTGTGTGTGTGTGTGTGTGTGTGTGTGTGTGAGAGAGAGAGACCGCATTTAAAATATTGCATGAGCAAGCATTCAATTGTAGCTGACTGTACAGTAACACGTGTGGCCTGAGACACTCTTCACTCTGACTCTGCAGGCATCGATATGCACATTTTCCAAGCAGGGTATCGAAGCTTTTCCGACTCCTTCAGCTCTGACACAGGTGTGAGCTACACCCCATAACCCCCCTCACCCCCACTCCACCTTTTCCACCATCTCCTAGGGAGCTCATAATCAAGTCTTTCATTATTAAGCCTGCAACTCATCAGCTCATTATAGCACGGTCACTCCAGAGACGTCCCTACGATGCCATGAAATAGGCTGAGTGAGAGTGACAGACTGAAATAGAATAAAGAGAAAGAAAGAGACAGAAGGGGAACATTTCCTCCATGTCTAGACCAAGCCGCTTTCAAGTGATCCACCACCCACGGCAGTGCACCACTCCGGAGCTCTTTGAATGTGGGTTGATAATTATGAGGGGATTTAAGGTCTCCCTGTGCAAAGAGCCAATGTTGGAGTTGAGTGGAGAGAGCAATTGCCCGTTTCCACCTCAGGAATTTTCTCCAAGGAATCGGAATATTTTAGGAAAACCTAGTCCCTCTACCTGTATTTGCACTAGAGGAAGCCAGGTCACAATTTAGTTGTGGGGCTGTAGTTCAACCATTTTAAGAACAGTCCTTTTTATTAAACTAAATGTTTCCCTGATAAAAGTGCAGCTGGTTGGAAGACATTGCATTGTATCGCAACAACTAAGACGAACACTTTTCCCACATTTATTCTGGTTGCTTGCATAAAAACATTAACATAACATACATGTAAACAGACATAATTCATTCAGACTGAAAGCATATCATCCATGTAGCTACAGCTGCTGACTCACACCATCCCAGATTACAAAATGAGTTTCACACACAGATGATGGTGCCACACACAGCGCCAGACAGCTTTCATTCAATGAAACACGCTCTGGGAAAGCTACATATTGCACCAGGGTGGCAGACAGTGGGGGACTGCCTGAAGGAAACACGGAGGTTGAAGGATATCAGAGCAACATATTCATCAAATAGACCACTGGTAGCACCAGACAGGGAGAGCAGCCTTGTGGAGGCAGATAACACTCATATCTGCCATTTATTTCAGCTACAGGCACCCAGAGGAAAGGGGGGGGGGTTGCCTGGATCTTTATAAACATGTGTGTGTAGCTGGTCACACACACACACTGTTGCTCAAGTGCAGCGTTAATTCTCCTCACACCCACACGCTGGCAGGATATGGGCTGATGCTGTGCGCACACACACAAATAGGATGATGGAGGAGCCACAGAGCTGAGGAATAAAAGGAGTGTGTATGCTTGATAGGATGCTCAGGGATGTGTGCACATGAAAACACTTTCAAGCCCTTCACACACTTTCCTAACTTTTCATCATCAACAGTAAATGGACGCACCAGAGCATGAAAAGATGAGGTGGGCAGAAAGAACGAGAGAGGGAAAGAGGCAGATGAGGGGAGGTCTAAACGCTGTCATGACTCAGGGACTGCCTCACAACAAACCCACCAACACAGCCTGACAGCTAGCCCAAATAACCAATTAAGAGCTGAGGGTGGAAGCCAGCAGAAGCCTGGGAGTGCCAGGAAGGACGAGGGGAATCAATGCTGCTGCGGGTTCCTGCTCAGGTTTTCTAGCTGACAGCTGTCAGCTCTGCATCATGTTTCTACCTCTTCTTACTGCTCATATGCTCACATCAATTTACAAATTACAACTGTCATATTGCTTTTGAGTCATTTTGTCTACTCCTTTCCTCCTTCAGCGTCCAGCAACAGCTGAAACAAGAGAGTTTCAGTCCAAACTATTACACAATTCTTGTCAAGCAGTAATCCACTTTTTTCTTTATTCCAAACTGACCAAAACAATTCGTATTACATGATCCAGGCTGGACAAATACACCATAGCCATATTCTGGAAATTAAAGCCTTAATGAACCTCTTCACACTCAGGAATATTATAGTTTAACAGAGTTTAGTACTGATGACTGAGGCTTTGTTTGTCCTACTAACAAAATAAGAAAACCTGTATTCCTTACACTAGTTTTAATCTCTGCATTCAGCCTCCTGCCTACCATGAACAGCAGTCTGCAGAGCAGCCTCCATGCTGCTGTGGCCTGTCGCTGGGTCCTTCGGGCCAGCGAGAAGCCCTTCCTACGCCACCTGCTTCCCCTGGATGCTGGCATGAAGGCTCCAGAAGTGATGCGTAGTGATTAACTAAAGAAGATATCCCCAACAGAACAGTAAATTCAGTTTGACTGCCTTGGAAACCTCAATCCGACCACCCGATTTCCATCTGATCATCTGTCAATCTCCTCTTCAAGTTCTCATCTCATCCTTCTCCTCCTTCCAGTGTCTTGCTCCAGTTTGCAGCTGCCTGTCTGTGTGTCAGGCCCAGGTCAGATGTTTCAGTGTTGAGTACACCTCTGCCTCTGAGGTACAGTGGGCTTCGATGGGGATCGAGCCACTGATCCTCCAGTTGTGTGAGCGTAGGCAGAGAAATAGTGCTTGCTGCTGGCTTGTTTTGCATATCAATCAGCAGTGGATGGCCTGACCATTTGGCCCGTGCTAATAGAGGGGGGATTCTTCTACTCACATATATCCCTCCTCTCAATGTGTCTCTTCACATCAGCACTGCACTTCCTGGGTCTCTACCTCCACACCCTGCCATCCATTGGGCTTTCATGTCCACTTTCTTCCAGATACTCCCCTTCCTCCTCCCCTGGTTCTTTTCTGCTTCCATGTGACCTCTCTCTGGTGTGACTTCCAGAGAGCTGAATAAAAAGCAGGGGCTGTATCACTGTCCAGTCTCTCAATAGCCACAGTACAATGTAGACTGTTCTGGCTTGTTACCTCCACACACAGAGGAATGGCTGACTCAAAAATGGGAGGCTCTACACTGGTTGGGGTAACAAGGCAGGAATGTTAACTATGGCCTCATACCAGATTAAAACGTGACAAATTGGACCGAGTGTGTTCATGTGGAATAAATAAACCGCAAAGACCATCTATGAAGAATGGAATTGTTTTCAACATTGGCTTTACTATTTGTAAGAGTGTTTTCTTTTGTTCCACTACTGTCCCCATTAAATTCAAGAAGATTACGTTTTTAAGGGAGGATCTCTTGACATTTTATGCTTTTACTAGAGAGATGCAGTAATGGGAGAAGACATGAGGAAGAGGAGAGAGAAGGAACAAAGAGAAATTCAAAGCGCACCAACTTTTATAAACCTACAGACCCCCACCAGCTGCTGGACAAAGTGGACACTGTAATGTTCAAATGTCTTTTTCTTAGTCCTGCGTCAGTAAAGGGTTTCTCACTTGAGAGCTATTTTAGTACTTGTTTTGTAACCCAAATTTTGTGTGCAAACACAAATTTGAAAAAGAATAAGAAAACAACACAGCTCAGCTCTGTCAGACTGGGAGCTCGCAAGATAAACACTAAACACTGTCTCCATCTCCCTTTAACGCTCTGATGGAGTCATTATGTACAAAGCTCGGCCTGCCTTGCAGATGAAATGTTGCTCAAATCAAAGAAGAAGCCTCACGCTTTACCAGCAGTGAGGCCACATCTTGGCAGAAATAAAACAAACAAACATGGGGAGTAAAGAGGGGGGATGAAATACAGTCAGATCCCTGGGGTTGGCTTTACCCATCCCTTACCAAAAACAGCCCCGTCATGAAACTAAGAAAGCGGGGGAGACAGACGGAGAGAGAGAGCGAGCGAGCAGGTCCGTGGCCGGTAGGCAGTCCAGTGATTCATTTGCCATGTTAGAGGGCTATAGTGCCGCAATGCCATCTTCTTTCAAAGCTCAATAAAAGACGACGCACGCTCATGAATCAAACAGAGTAGAGGGGAGGAGAGGGGAAGATGAGAGGGAGGGCTGGTCCCGTCGTGCTCCACTCAAGCCCATTTATGCCTTTTATTATTCATTCTAAACAAATATTATTCCACCAAGTCTCAGAGGACTTTGGTAGAGGAGTGTGTTTTAATAATGAAGCCAACTTCAGATTAAAGCATCCATTCTACTGAGTCCCCTAGGCTATTCAGATCCACTCCACTGCATATCTGCTAGTACAAAGCCAAAGTAATGCTAGCACTATCCGCAATTCTTAGTCCACCAAGATGCCACAGATTAAATAAAAGGTTAAGTGGAAGTGCTTGTTGTTGCCAACATTAAACATAGCTTGATGACAAACAATTCTGTGGAGTAATTAATGGCACTCTCTGTGCTGCCCTCGTCCACCTTCCTGACCTGGAGAACACTCAATCTTGGTGATTCAGAGGAAAAGGATGCATCCTGGACTCTACACACAATACATCTACCAATAATGACATAATACAAACAGGTAATTGAGTTCACAAAGCAGTACAGCTACTCAGGCAGCTCTATAAAAGGCACTGAATAATAAAATAACCATTCTAATGTGCTCACAAAGACTATTTTAAAATGCTGATGTTTAGCAGGTAACGTCTGCCATGCTCCCAAGATTTGTTTATGTCAGTTGAATGTATTCTCCAGTAAGATGGTTCCAGGCAAAATGATAAGTGCAAATTATAGCAAAAGCAAAGAGTTTTCTGACTCGGAAACTAGTCCAATCTTGAATTTGTGGAGGTATTTTTAACAAATACACACAGAAGGTTGTGGGAGTAGTGTGAAAGTCTGCAGCTGAAGTGTAAAAATTCAATAGTAAAACTTTCCCCAGTTACCGGTGGCTTGTCTCCTTTGGCATTTCTCTGACAGGACAGGCATGCAGCCACATCCTGAGCAAGACAGGTCAGCTTGTCTTTGAGAAGTCGCCCTAAACTGAGCAGTGCAGAACCCAGGAACAAGTCCTTGTCCTCAGCATCACAGCCAGATGGCCAGAACCAGCACATGGCCAGGAGAGAGCACAGGGCCTGGACTGGGGACTGGTCCCGCACGAAGAGCTCGATCAAAGTGGTGAGGTAAAGGCACGACCGAGGAGCTTCATCGTTCACTGTTGGGGCCACGATTGGTATGGACACCGCCATGCCAGCGCCAGGCATCCCCGTTATGGTCAATTTAGACAGATCTGGATCATGTTGGATCCGAATCTCCGACGGTCTCTCCGTGGCTTCTTCCTTGCAAGTTTTTATCTCCAGCTCTGCCTTTCCAACTTGTTTACAATGGGATAGACTGAGAAGTGCAGGCTAGTGTTAGCTGCACTGACTGCAGTAAGCCCAGATTATTAGCCTGCTCATGGCCAGATGGTGGCTGATGGGCTTAGTCATAACGCGCACACACACACACACACCTCTCCAAATTACCCCTCCCCATCTTCCATCACACACACACACACACACACATACACATGATGAGTAAGAGAGATTCTTTCAATTTTAGTGAGGGAATGGTTGAAGCTCTAAGGAAGACAGGATCATGTTTGAAGAAGATACAGCCTAATATCCATAGGCATCGACTGTATCTTTTTGAAGTCTAGGACCCATGGTAAGAGGGGAGAATCAAAACTGAATAATTTAACTCTTTCTTAGTCACACAGGTTTAAGAAAACTTCTCAAAATTCTCTCCTTTCCACTAAAACCAAAAAAACAAGGAAGGGTTAGGGCCCGGAGACCAGGACACTGTCGGTTCACTTTATGTATAAGCCTTCCTCTAACTCAGAGAAGCCTAATAGCATCACTACTTTAAACAGGACAAATGTCTCTGTGACAGCCAGACAGAGGATGGCTCCAGTCATAAGTCTCTTCATAAGAACACTTAAATGCTCTTACTGATAAGTCTGGTTTAGAAAAAGAGGCTTAATATGTCTGCCCACTGTTTAACCTTTGGGTTAATATAAGACTTAATATAAACAGTATTGACAATGCGATGGAATTTGACAGTAAAGTAACATGACAGTAGTCCACCAGCAGAGGGACAACATGAAACTACTGTACTTACAGCCGTGGGTCCAACCAGAAACCACTCCAAGACAAAGATACACCAATGGCTAAACAAAAGAAAAGATAAACTCCTGGAATTTTACTTAGCTTAAAAACTACTAATTAATTACATTAAACATGTGTAACTAAATACTCAAAGGGTCTCCATTTCCGAGATCGGTTATCATCAGAAATCTTAACTATATATAGTTATATATAAATACTTAGTATAATATATGTACCGTAAATTCTGGACTATAGAGCGCACCTAAATTTAAGCCGCACCCGCTAAAATTTAAAAGAAAATATATTTTGTTACATATAAACTCGGACTATAAGCCGCCAATATCCAGGCTGAGAAATAATATCTGTTGTATGCGCTCCTACTCATTGTTCACAGTAGGCATGAGGATGTTCTGTGCGCTGTTTACCGGCATTACAGAGTGCAATGTGTGGCTGGTATAACACATGTCGAATGTACAGAGCCGACAAAAACGTCCTTGTTATAAATAAACGGCTTGTTCCATAGCCAAAGGAGAAGACGTCTCTTATAATGCGCTCAACAAAAGATTTTGTACCATAAGTGTTTATTCATACACCTGAACCTGAATGGTGCCTGTAACACGGCAGTAAAAGTGCTGATGTTTGCTGTTGTGCGTCGTTACATGCGCTAAGAATAAAAACTGGCGCTTTTTGTTTGCACTGACTTCCATCTACAGCGCCCATCTGAGGGCTGCAGAAAAATTCATAGAAAAGCCGCATCTCTGTAAAAGCCGCATGGTTCAAAACGTCGGAAAAAAGTAGCGGCTTATGGTCCGGAAAATACGGTATATATTATTCCAGCGCTAGATTTTTACTGGAGATTACAATACCTCCTGGTATGTTCATCTGCGTGTGCATGGCTATGTGTGTGGCGTCCCTACAGTGGATAGGTGCCATGTGGTGGAACCAGACTGCACCAGATGATTTCCTATACCCTTCCATCTGTCCATTGAGATCCTCAGGTTTGGTATGGATGTGTGTATGCATAAAAATGTGTTGACCTGCGAGCCAACAAATCCTCATCAGGTCTTTACTCAAGCCCTTTTAGTTGATAAACTAGCAGAGATTAGGTGAGGCATGAACAAACTGAATGCTGCAATTTGGATTTTGCAGATGAACGTCCTCATCACTGTCCTGAGTCACTAAACGTATGCATCCATATCAAATCAATTTAATTTGAGGTGCCCTGTGGGAGTTATCTGGAACCAATTCAGCATGACTACTGCAATTGATTGGTTAAGCTCGCAACAATACAACAGCATTGCTTTAAAGCAATTATTAAAGCACCATATAGCCAAATGTCTCATTACATAATTCACAGACGCAGGAATGACAATCAGATTTGTTCCTGGTGGTGAACAACAGTGTTAACTCTACTGGTAAGCACTTAACCTCAAACACACACGCAGAAATCTCTCTCGTGTAATAAGTGCAAATTGGAATGCAATGGACCAATTAATCAAAGGTAGTCAGCGTAGTGAGTCTGCCGATTACAAGATGTGACAACAGGCTTGAAATTAGTCCTTTCCTACCATCCGTCTCTATTGACTTTCAGGGCGCCATGTGCACGCACGTGTGCACCTACTGTATATGCTGATACATGGCAGATTTTCTACCCGGTGACTCGATTTCTTTGTCCCCGCCCCAGAGAACAAACTGACAGCCGTGCCGCGATTAATTCCACTCTCGGCTGACAGCAAAAATCTGACTTACCAGCACAAATATCTCACGCTGTCTTTTTAAATGGCCATCACAAAAGGGATTTTTCTTGTGCCTCTAAGATGTATGTGACATAAACACACACATTTACAACCCTTACCTCCCTCACACACACACACCTATGTCCCATTCATCCCTTAGTCTAAGACAAACGGTATGGAGCTGTGCAGCAGCAGTGGCAGTGGTGGTGCAGTGCAGATCCCAGTGCAGTAGGACTGACTCATGTCACTGGGCAAACAAAAATCGAGATGAACAGAGAGACCAGAAGAAGAGGGCAAGTTGTCCTCTCTAATCCCACCCCCGGCTGACCTCAGGTCAAATACTGCACGGCATCATCTGACACAGGCAATTATAATGAAGCCTCAGCAGCTACAGCAATTAGCGATCTTTTCTGGATATTTGGCCTGGATTTACTATCACCAAATCACTGATGAAATGAGCACAACACTAATGCCTAGTGAATTTTTCGTTTGTCTCACATTATATAATGAGCAGGTGCAAAACATGCATGTACACTGTAGTGCGCACCACAGGGTTTTTAAAGGACATGAAATTAGCTGATTGATGGAAGAGAAGGTGCCTATGCATGAACTCACACGTTCTCAGGCTTCCAGCCATATCTACATCATTAACACAGGACTTTATGTGATGGCCACACACACACTCATTAGTGCTCTCAATAAACACCAGCATACAGATTGTCCAGTATTACATTACACCAGCGCTGAGGCGTAATTCCCAATGGGACATGCTCACACTCAGTTTAATGACTTCAATAAAATTGTTTTACATATCAAAAACCTGACCACATATTCAACAACCTAGAGGAAAGAAACAGGCATGAAGTCTGCCGGAAATCACCAGGGACGACGATATGGCATAGTTACAGAGGAGATATTTCTCTAAAGTGGTTTGAAACAGTAGAGTTGTATTAACTGCAGGGTACCTACACCAAAGACTAAACTCTTCAGAAAAGACAACAAGATAAAAACATGTGCTGGTCTAAAATATACTCATTATAGAAGCAAATGTAGTTCTTTCTGTTTATGATGGATACAGGTTTGAGAGAATTCAAAGATGATAAGAGGATATGTAGGAATGATGACTGTTTCTACTGTTTGCTGTCTCCTATTGTTTCTTCAGAGGGATTTGGCGTCGCCCCGGGTCTGCATGTCTTCATGTGCAAGTATATACATGTGGGTGTGTATGTGCGTTGGAGGCCGTGGACACGTAACACAGCCTCTTCTCTCAGTCTGCATCCTGTCTGCGTGACAGTAATAAGCTGTGTTTATACCGGTGGCTATGATGGAATATCCTAATTATGGTAATGCTAAGAATTGGTGCCAGTCTGGTTTCTGACAGCCCTGCAGCTGCCACTGAGAGTGGGCTCAAACAATTACACACACACCAACGTGCATGCTGTAATGCATACACAAACAAACACGGAAGGAGAGAGATGTACTGTAGAAGTACTTTCTAACATATACACACACACACACCCCTCTTACCTTACTGTGCTGAACAGGCCGATGTAGGCAGTGAGAATGACCATTCTCCAGTCCTACGCAGAGGGACTCGCCATCTTCAGCCACAGGACACACATCTGGAAAAAGAGACAGAGGCAGAAGTTTGAAAATTAGGTTTAGTGCCTGTGTGTGGGGGGGGTAGTTCTTGTAGATACTACTTAGTGAGGACCAAATTTAATTTTTTAACAACAGAGTGAGGACATTTTTGTGGAGTGAGGACATTTTGGACGGTCCTCACTAATTTTGACTGGGTTTTAGGGTTAGGGTAAGGGTTAGGGTTAGGAATTCAGTTGTGATTTTTAGGGTTAGAGTAAGGGGCTAGGAATTGTATTACGTCAATGAGTGTCCTCACAAGGATAGAGGTATACACATGGGTGTGTGTGTGTGTGTGGGCCAGTGTTTTATGCTCATGCCACCCATTTTGGATCTGTCCTATTGTTTTTTCCTACAGTACATCATTTCTCAGACCACAAAACACAAACAACACTGGCTTGCAGCTGGATACTAAAAGCATCCCGGGTGCCTGCCAGTCGCACAAAACTTAAATATGGCTCCAAACTAAAAATGCCAATGGCATATAGTTTTCTCCGTGAAGAAAAAAAACCCACTTAGAAATCCTAATTAAAGACACTTATCTATTTTATTGTTTGACATAAAAAAACAGCTTTGTAGATAAAGTTTACTGCAAGCTTGCCTGAAAATCCCCCTTAATAAAATGTATATTTGCATATGAAACACCCCAACAGGATGGTAGCATCAGATTAACCGTTTTTAAAACATTTTCCTAATTTTGCCTACTTCTCATTAAATTCAAGGTCCTGAGGACAAGCTCGAGCAGTTGGCACATGAAAAGACTTTATTCTTGATTGTAGCCTGGGAGGCAGGCCAATGTGACAGCAGGAAACAAAAGAAAACTTTCAGACCTCCTGTGGAGCTGATCTGCTTGTTAAGCTGGCAGTCAAATGTCTGACTGCCATAGCTGAGTTACTGAAGGTATCTAGTCATCTCAGTTTGATTTTTCTTGTTCTATACATTTGCATCGGCTAATCTGATGACTGACAGCTTCCTTGTAGGAATCCTATCATAAAACCATTTTGTAATTTGTGTCAGTCAAGTGATAATTCCTCCCGTGCCTGCATTTGCCTCTGTGTCCTCATCAGCGTCCCTGGGATCATACACCCTCTAGAGACGGAGAAGGAAACTGCAGGCGCTTTGATCACACCACTGTTGAAATTACAGCGACACTGAACTAGGTTGAAATATTTTCACTGGTCATCCAGTGTGTTACAGTGCAAATCATGAAGTCGCAAACATCCTGTTTTTTTAAGTGTGCAAGTCATGCCACTCATAGCAGATTATTAATATCTGTGTCAAAACTGAAAAACTATTTTCCGTCATAAAAATCACAAAAGATAATAGTGTAAAAATTGTCATTTTGAATTTTAAATTTTAACATGTTTGCTCTTTTGAATTAGTTTTAAACTCTTTACAGTAGTTTTATTTTGGACAAATAGATGAAAAAAATATACCATACTATGAATAAAATGCAAATCTATACCAAACCATAAACTTTTTGAGCACTTTGGTTTAGTTAAAGTTTACTTACCTTAGGAGCAAGACGTGTGAAAAAATTTTTCTCCACCAGCTGCGTATCAGCTGTGTTTGTCCGGTGACATAAGTGACCTTATTGTTCAGTTTTGACACCTCGTGTGCACAGTGAGATTAAACCGAGTTGACAAGATACTACAGATTCACAGCAATAATGAGCCCTCTGCGGTCAAAAGCCTCCCCTGGCCTCATCTCTCTCAGAGGAGACACAGAGCTGTGAAGCTTCATCTGGATCTTTACTTTCTGACTCTTTCAACTTGTGACAGTGGATAGACAAACCCTCTCAGGAAGTAGAGATCTGAACAAAAAAGGAAGTGCAGCAGTTGTCTTGTGGTTGAGGAAGAAAAAAAAAACTATTCTCTTAGCAATTAATGCTGAAGTGAGCAATTGACTACCAGGCCATTTCTAAGTTGACAAAAATACTACTTGCTTACTATGTATAGCTCAACAGATGTCCCAAAGTGAAAGCTTTATGGGCAGGTGCAACCAAAACCCATCATACAGCATGCTAGAACATCAGACACGAATAAAGTGAAAAACAAAGCTGAATGGGTACATGGGATTAAACTTTGAGCAGTGAGAGATCGACAGGTAGAGACACAGCTTACTTAAAACAGTGTCCCCATCTGTATTTCTTTCTTGCTCCTACAATTGGCCACAACGAGGGAAGTTAACAAGCTGAAACCTGAGGGTATCACTGACAATTTGCTGTGAAGTAGTTTCATTAGGCAAAAATCTATAGCTGCTTAGGACATGAGCAGTCCCACTAATGACTAGATCTACACATGTTGCTTCTTTAAGGATGTGTGTCTTTTCATGTAATGTGGATGTAAGCACCTGAGGAGGACTTGGCTCGATGGTGTTTGCTGTGAAACTCTCGGTTCTGTCTACATAGAGGGGCTGGAGGGTTCGACGTCACAGTAGGTGGCAAAGGGCCGTCCCGCCTCAGGCTCATGTGGAGGGTTTGTTCAGCAAACAGTGTTTGGATGAGTGCCAGGTCCAGACCCGACACGGAACGACTATTCAGTACCAGGATCTCATCTCCTGGACGCAAACCTAGGAATAAACACACCCACACACTTCAGAAAAGCCACGTGGATCACATGTGATAATGGCATGGGTAATTCAGGGTCACGTGTGTGACTTTTTGGGTAAGTATGCACCTTGATTGAAGGCTATTCCCTCAGGGAGCACCTCACTGACAAAGATCCTGCTGTTTTTCTGACTGTCTATGTGTCCAGTTACTGCAAAACCTGAGAGAAAGAGAGACACGAATACAAACAGAGGTAAGGGGAGTTAGATTGACAGAAGAAGCTACACCTAAAATCAATCCACATCTAAGTGGGACTCACCAAAATCTCCACTCCCACTCGGCCTGCTCATGTGCAGCGTAAACATATTAACTGGGACTACCTCCAGCTGATCATTGACCTACATGGTGACATTAAACTAATCAATACACATTAAACAAAGAGCAGATAATTAAGAACTGTATGTATCCATGTGTGACTCTGCGTGTTTTCCCTCCTCACCACGGCTTGGAGGAGCTCATCGGGTGCCACATATCGAACCTCGATGTCCTGTCCCTCTTGCCTGTGCAGTCGGAGGATATGCAGGCCCGGGTCTAGCTGCTTCACCTGTTTACACAAGAGCCTTTAATGTTCAGCTGCCTGCATGCACAAAATCATGGGACAAATTTCACACACCGACGGTCACCATGACAGCTGCTGTGTCGCAGAGGTGTGAATTAGTCACTGACATTACACCAAGTGATGATGAACTTTGCGGTAAACAAAAAGCGGTGCCCCATAGATCACATGTGTGGGATGTTTGTGTGTCCATCTTTCTGCAGCCATTCTCAGGGGGATAACACTGGGTCAATGCTTATGCTATTTCAAGCCCTCTTGGATCGTAAAGAAACAGATCTGTTGCTATAGATGCTTCAATAAAATTAATTTGATTTTAACAAAATTAATTTTCACAAGAAATCAAACCCCACATTACAGGAAAATATACATCCCAAACATAAGTTATGAAAGGCAGAATTATGTAAAAAAAAAATCCTACTGAAACTAAACTAATAACTTTACAGCTTTTGTTTGAGGTTTTGTAGCTCAACAGTTAGTAACCAGTGGCGGAGCCAGGGGGTGGCCGGGGGTGGGCACCCCCACTGAAAACCATTGTCCAGCACAACCATTTTTCCCAGGGCAGAACTAATGTTCTTTCACAGTTCCCCATGGGTACACTTAAACAGCGCACACATCCAGTTGAGCATACTTCCTGGTTCCACATTTTATTGTACTAGCGGTGTCTGTCTGGATTTGAAGACATTGTGATGTAGCGCTCCTTTACACGAAAGTAAAAAAGGCAATACAGAACAACCAGCAGGCCCCCAAGGAAGTGAATGTATTGGGAGAACACACAACCCGTTGTATGTATTAGTGACAAAACTTCTGAAATTGCCATCAACGGACTATATGGAATTCATAAAGCCAACAAAGGTTGGTCAAATGTGCCACTGGACTATTTTAACTCATGGGTATTCACTGATAGAGCAGAGCCCCCAGAGCCCCCTCCATCAGAGCTGAGCCTTCACTGGGATTTAATACTATGGTCAAAAAGGTTTGTTGTTTAAATTCTGTAGGGTTTTGCTGGTAATTGCATTAATTGTTTTGTTGATTATTATAAAAAAAAATTTCAAAGTAAATAGAATAACTTGTAAAAGGTGTATCAGAGGTTTTATTGAGATTTCTTTAAAATTCCTCATTGTATATCTACACACAAAACATTATGTAGTTTCTGTGCCACCCCAAAGTGAACAATGGTCTCAGCCGGGCCACCCCTATAAAAAAAGTCTGGCTCCGTCACTGTCACTAACACTTTATTCCTGGTGAGAAGTCATCATTTCTCAGAAACTGACTACCAAGCCAACCTTGCAGGCTGCAGAGAGAAGGTCGGCAGCTGTCTGCTCTCTTCTGATGGGTACTTGGACTGTCAGGCCGCCTGGCATGTAGACACACGTCAGCACGTCTGTGGCACAGCTGGTGCTATCCCACACGCCGCCCTCAGGGGGCGACATAGAGTAGATACTGGACAGCACGTCCAACCTCTGGGGAGATGAAATGGGGATAAGAAGGCAAATGGGTGAGCCGAGATAAGAGGAAAGAGAGAGCAAACAGAAAAAGGGAGAAAGAGAAGGTAAACAGAGATGGAGGGAGTGGATAAGACAGAGAGCGATAGGGCAGTGGAGTTTTAGTCACAGCACACAAATCAATAGAGTTCCATTAGTCTAAATGCTTGGCTGTGGATCAAGCAGTGGAGCAAAGATGTCATACAATTAGCCTTTCAGAAATTCATTTGACACAGATGGCAGTTGCTCCACATTATAGACATTGTAATGACCATGTACACAAGGGATTTGGCAAGGGTCGACTGGCAGGTCTAGAAGTCCAGATGATAATCTGGGCAGTTCTATGGGACTTATTTGGTTTAAAAAAGAAAAAAAAAGTAATTTTGTCTTAAATGATGTATGGGGCCAATTTAATCCAAAATCAGTCAAACCTTCAGAAGGTAATTATTTGTTGGTGGCATTAACAGTGAGGTCTGAGTGGTTAGCCCACCACTCGGCCTCACAAGCAGCCATTTGAGGGTTTTGGTTGAGACTGTGTGTCTCTGGAGGATAAAGCGCCACTGCTGTAGCGTGGGGTTGAGGGAGATGCCACAGTGCAGCTGAAGACTGCAATTATCAGGGCCCGAGATCTTAAGAAAATGCTCAATCACACCAAATGTACTGAAACTTGTGGGCTGAAGAAGCCAGTTATTCAACCCTTCTAACAGAGAAATTATTTCTCGGTTAAACTGTAAGATGGAACAGAGAGGGATAATTGCCTAAGTGAATAGGTCTGTGTATATAGCGACGTTTTAGATTCATTATGGGATCCTAAAAATGAAGAGCTGTGTGTTTTTGAGCCTCTCTGTCTGGTCTGCACGTGTGTGAGCTATTCTGGCCTTTTCAGGAGCTGGCTCTTTGCTGTTGATGAATCACCTCAAGAGGAAAAAGACCCTTTTCCTTGCCAGACACAAGCCTAAAGGGACAAGCTAAGGCCTCTGATTCAGAGCACTTAGCTCCACACACACATAAACACACACAAGTAGCAATGCAGCTCAGAAAAACACAGGCACACAATCAAACATTTGTCTCATTTTCCATCTAAACGTCCCTTTGATGAGTCTACTCAAGGGATCAGCGCCAAAGTAAAGGCCACCGATGCGCTTACCAAAAAGTTTCCCTAACCTGTAGGGATGGAGAAACACAAGGTGCCACTTCAACACCCACCTCAGTGTCTGCCTCTTTTGGGATCTGAGATCATGCTTGCAAACAGAGGAGGAAAAACAAGGTGTCATGGCAACTTGTTGCATAACTGCCTCGTTTGTATCTCAGCAAACTGCCATGACCGGAAAACTAAGATTTGGTTGTTTGCGCTGACCGGACCAGCGGCTGACTAACACTGTACATTCATTCATGGTCAGAGAGGGCTGTAACCAACCAACAGTTGCCTGGTCGACCTTCCACAAACAGCTGCCAAGAGTACAGTCGCTGCACGCGCTGGGACAAATGCTCTGTGTACTCTATTTAGGTCTGCATTCAGCTAAATAATTCAAACCAATACTTCAGTCTTTCCTCTCAAGTGTGGAAATTATTTCCAAGCAAGCTGTACTCCACCTGGGAGCTTCTAAAGTTGGAATGTGTCGTGGCCACAGAACAAATACACCCTTTCTGTACTGGATACCATTATAGTACAGTGTCTCCAACAGAGTTGATAACTACAAAGAATGAGCATAAAAGTAGTTAAAAACGATTTCAGCCAACATCACGTTTATGAAAAGAGTATACTTTTTAGCTCAGCCTTCTCACTCACGCACACGATCACCTTGGCACTTGTGCCTCTTCTACAGAAATGACTTCAAAGGTTAAAGCAGAGGTTTATCTCGGGTAGTGGAGTGTGGTGAGAGGTGGCGGCACAGAAGGAAAGCACTGAGATGTCATGGGCGAGTGCGGTGGGGTGGGGCTCACAAGGCAGTAAAATATTACTGAAACCCTGCACTGCAATTTACTCTAGACAAGCAGGCATTCGTGTAAATTTGAAATATGTGAACTGCTTGAAATGTGTGAGCTTGCAGCGTTAAGTTAGAAAAATCACTTGTTAAGCAGCGTAGACATAAACATTGCTGTCATTTTTATTCTAGCAGTCAAAACATATTCATGCTCTCCACAGCTGGAGGAGAGTCAGTAAGGAGTGGGTGGATGGAGAAAAAGCAAAACATAACCAGTCAAGGCAAACTCTGTTTTAACCTTTGCAGGCCGGGGCAGCTGCTGCACTATCAGGCTCATCCAATCGAGAGGTTTACTTTGTTCTGCCTCATGCAACAGTCACAACCTAAAGCTAGACAGGGTTAGGACATCGTCAGCCGGTTAAAATAGCTGGAGGGTTCACATGCATAAAAAGCACAGTGAACACGTGCAGAAACACGCACTATAGCAGACACTGGATAAGCCATTCAGCGTAGACACAACACAGCTAAATCTCAACTTTAAAAAAATACTTGTGATAAGCCATTTTACAATGTTACAGCCAAAGGTAAGACCCACAAAGTTAACTGTGGTTAAGATGCCTCATATAAAGCAACATCAATGTGTTGACCAAATGAAGGCCATTATTGTTTCCCCAAACCACTTGTTGTTCTCAGTCCATTTCCAGACCCTTAATGAAGGCAGTTTAAACACTTACCACATTCACCACATGCTCACACTATGAATCATTGCATCCTGTGGAACATCCATCCTGCTAAGTTTAAAAGTGTTCATTGTGCTCTTCTGTCAGAATCACACTTCATGTTTTCCTTCAGGAAGGCTTTGCTCACAACAGACAAACAGCATATGTATATATGTCTTTAAAAATATATATTTGTAAGTGGAAACTTTGATAGAAACCAAACGTTTGCTGCCTCCTTTCAACATGGAGACAAGAATATAGATAACATAGAAGTAGTTATATAAAAATGCATAGCCATTCTTATCTCCTGCATAAATATGAAGCTGTGTTAGCTGGTGGCAAGCTTAACTTAGCATAAAGACTTAAAAACAGGAGGGAAGAACTAGCCTGGCTAGAAAACCCAAATTAAAAAAACAAGAATTGTCAATCATGGTTAACTGCTGGCCAGACTTGACATTTCCTAAGTGTGTTGCTATTCCTTGAAGCATTAATTCTGGTTCAATGCAGAAGTAAAGATAACAATACAATAATCAAACTATCTTCAGAGAGTTAACCGCTGCTAAATAATAAGAAGACTGAAGGTCAGACTTCTATTAGATCTGTCTTACCACTTCTGTTTTTGCTAAGTGAAACTAAGTTGCAATGCTGAAGAATGTTGTGACATTATGAACTTGGGTAAAAAGTGGTGAGAATATTGTTATGAAAGTCAAATTTACAAGAAAGACTCCATTTCTACAAAATGACATGGCCCTTTTGTCGGATAAAATTGCTGTATTATAAGTTGACTGTCCCTATTCTCCAGCTACTTAAGTAAACATGAACTTGAACACGTGTAGAAGATTGAGGAAAGTGACATTTAGAGCTAAAGCTTAGAGCGATACGTCACAATGTCTTGGTCAAAGCATGTAACCATTCAATAACCTAAAAATACTGCAGCTGCAGTGTCTGGCTGGTCAAATGGCCAAAGTTAGAACTCATCTATCACTTCTACTGTACTCACACTATGCATCAGCATTTCAGCTCAGCAGGCTCCATTAAGTCAAGTATGGCATAAATTGAACCTCCGTCAACACTAGACTTCACATGGTTCTAATATTGTAAAAAAATCGTTAGAAACGCTGTGTCTACTTGTCATGCAGACACCTGCAGATCAGCATGAAAGGATCTCTGCTTTGATCCTGGACAAGTAATATACACAAAAAGACAGACACACACACACACACACACTTTTTGACACAAGGACTGTAACTTTACACAGTCCACTATCAAAGCCATGAAAGACAGCAGAGGTCAAAGCACCAGTGGACCTGTCACTGCTGCTACTACTTCATGCTGAAAGTTATATTTGAGCTCATAAAATGATACCACGGGATGGATATGACAGATGGCAGTGGAATTTTTAAAAGATATATCAAAGAACCTCAAACCATAATGGATGGACAAAGTTACTAAATGCTGTGACTCACATCAGTGCTTCTGGGAGGTAGGGCGCAAGTTTGACCTCCAGCGTCGCTTTCAAAGATCTGAAATCAAGAGACAGGAGCGTCAGAATTACAGACAGAGTGGCACCACACTGATTGACTCATAAGCGATTAAGTGCCCAGCCACTTCGACAACACAATATTAGACACACACAGTGCCATTATGCAGTTAATTAAAAACTACACAGGGCGAGTGCAGCACTTTGATTCTGCTTCCACACGGGCTCTCTAGCCTTTGAAGGTGCAACAGTGGAAATATGCTGTTTGTGTGTGTGTGTGTGTGTGTGGATGGTGTGAGTTTCTGTAGCAGGGAAATAAAAAGTAGAAACAGTCCAGTTACAGATATGAGGACAAGTGGTCCCTTCTGTCCATCCCCACATTCCCCCTTCGGTCCCAAATCTTTCTCCTCTTGATCCACTCTAGCTTCTTCTGTCCCTGGCTTGTGATTATAAGGTGTGTTGTGTGCATGGCTTAGCGCCGGTGCTCAGAGGGCTTAAACAATTTTATATAGAGTGAGCCATATGTTATATGAGAGACCCCATCCCTCGCTCAGACAACATGCAGTTATCAGTTTTGCTAGGGCACTTTGTCACAGGGTAGGAGAGATGGAAAAGCTAGCATGGCTGGTGACAGAAATGGGGCATTTTGTTCTCAAATGGATCTGACATAAAGTCAAATGACGAGTTGAAGCTGAACATCCTGAAGTTCCCTCTGACAGAAGGTACACGACAGTTTAAAGTAAGAGACTTGTAGGGACAATCACTTCTTATGACGTTCAGGATCCCTTTTCTTCAAAAACAATAGCAAGACATTTTTTTTACATTTGGAAAAACTCCCAGCTCCAGTTACAGTAGTAAGAACTCCCATCGTCCTGTGTGACGAGCAGACTACAGTAACTCTCCCTCCCCTGCACAAGTACACTTATAAAGGGGCTGTAAACAGCGCTGCTTCGCCGTAAACGGACTAAATTTAGAAAGCTTTACCAACTCTCCCACAAATCCTCAGAGCTTGCTGGCCTATTTCCCACAGCCAACAGGCAGCCAGCTCCTTACTGTATACACAGCACTGCTAAGACAGACAAAAGCCGAGAGCACGAGAGAGAAGGAGAAGGTGGGACCGTGACTTTGGGTCAAGGTTGTCAAGCGCAGAATCACGGTGGTAAAAGGGATTTAGGCTTAGTCCACACGTATGAGTCAGTTTGGAAACTGTGGGAGAAAGACCACCGGGCAACGGTCTGATGTTTAGGCTCTGAGAAGCAAGGAAAGCGTGTTTAAATTAACGGTGGGGGAATAAAGGAAAGGAGGAAAAGCCACAAAAAAACTAAATACTACAAAGATTTTGGAGAAAGTGGATTCCGGGAATCTGAGAATCTGAGAACAGATTAGTCTAACTCTTAGTCCAAATCGTTCGCCTGCAAATACAACTTGTCAGTGCTGCATTAAAGATCAAGAGGTGATGTCATTAAAAAAAAGGCAAAAGACTCATTTTCCCACAAGTTAAAGAAATCATCAGTCACTCTTGCAAAATCACTAAAAAGATCTTGTAAAAGAAGTGGGATCTGTGGTTAAAAAAAGGGGGGGGTCTGTTTAATATTTAGCGTCTTTACACCAACCATCTGCTGGTGACTGCGGGGCTGAGGAAAGAGTGGAGAATGCCATCTACCACATATGGCTTTTAATAATTCATGCGTGCGCTGCAGCGCCACCTCGGCCTTCTGCACTGCGAAATGTAACTGGGCCTCATTAGGCCAGCTGGCTGGAGTTCCCCAGGAAAATAACAACTCACACATTCACACCTAGTCCCTGACAGATGTGTGCAAATTCACAAACATGACTATCACAGAGCAGGTGGTGGGATGGATGAGCTAGATAAGAGCAAGTGAAACAGGACAGAGAATATTTTGTAAGCTGTTAGGAGTCAGGACTCATCTACTGAAGAACATGACTGGTTAAGGTTCAGGCTCCAAAATACTGACACGACATTGTCGTCAACTACAGACTTAAAACCAGGGGAGATTGTTGCTAATCAAAGCCACACTCCTCTTCTATCACACAGTAAGAACTAATGAACACATGTTCATAAAGGACTCGAGAAAATGACTAAAATAGACCACCAAGACTAGAGTATTCTCCAGGGCTCTACCTTGAGGATAGAGTAGTGGATTTCTCTATCAATAAATAACCAGCCGGCATGAGTCTAATTACTAACCTGAGAGGATTTAGACTTCCCTCTCTGCACCTGGGTGAGGAATGCTCCCCTGTGTTTATGTTGATGGGAGGTTTGCACTAAAAACTTACCAGGAAACAGAGGGGAATGTGAGCTTATGTGCTTCTAATTAATAAAATCTCCCGGGGAGGGGGGGTGTGCCAAAAGCACTGCATGATCTCCTGCTTTCTTCGTGATGGTGCAGGCATTGTATGAATGGAAATGTGTGCTCCGATTGTTTTATAACAGTGTATGCACAGTGTGCACTACATTTTTCTTTCACAGCATTACATCAAAAGAAATTCAGAAACATACACCCTTGAGGGTATACAGTGCATTATATATATATATATGTGTTATGTTATATATGTTCAGTTCAAATAATGTGTATGTGTTTGGGAAGCTTCGTCTGCTGCTCAGTGAAAGATGATCTGCTAATTTAGACAACCTGAAGGGATTCAGTGGTGATTTTGTGCGTCACTTGAAGGTCTGCTGTCATGTTTTCACTGACAAGGCCACAAAAATACATATATATATATAGTTGGTTAAGTAATTTAATATCATAGTACCATGTCTGGTTTTCATTTGAGTGAAGACTCTGGCTCACTAAAAGTCAAAAAACTTTACATCTTTTAGCTTTACAAGAGTACAGAATGACACAAAGGGAAAACAAGAAGGCTTCTGATAAGAAAACAGCTGCAAAGTACACCCAGAACATAAAAAAAACACTATGCAAAGCACAATTTGGTCCCAAGAGTTGTAATGCATTTCACAAAAAAAAAAAGTGGTGACACTGATTTTACATAAGCATAGAAAACACCAAATAACGTTTGAAAATTTGCAGGATATAAAATTGTAAACATTTTATCCTCAACATTAAAACTGCATTTGCTACATCTTTCACATTTATAAATTCTATCTTTTGGTACCTGTGCTTTTTTCACCTTCATCTGTGTGTGTGCATGTGCTCGGTCCTACCTGTGATGCAGAGGGCCTCTTGTCCCGGCTTCTCTTTGTAAGGTTGTCAAGGCCTTTGAGTGACGAGAAAAGGCCTTTCTTCCTCTGTCGGTAAGTCAGGGACAACGAGCGCCTCCTGAGTGTGGCCTCATCTCTGGAACAGATCTGAACAGATACTCTATCAGGACTGAATCATTTAGCTCAACAAAAACTATCCCATCTAATCAAACCATCTTAATTGGTTTTCTTTTCCTGCAGTGCACAGAGAGGGTTTTTGAAGACATTTTTTTATTCTGAATGATTTTCAATGTTACTGTTAGACATGTAAATTAAAATTTAAAACACAAAAAAATGGATGTTAGACAATGTACATCTAATCATTTGGCACACACTTATCAAAAGCGACTTAAAGACTTAAGTCTACATTCATTGTTTGTCCCTTCCCAATGTTTGTACTGGGGTTTCTCACCAAAGCATGGAAGGACGAGACAGAGAAAATTCCCAGGCGCCCAAGGGTAGTTTTGGTGGGACGGCTAGCTATAGCGAGCAGGCTCTTTGGGTTGGGCAACTCTCCACCCTGTAGACTAGCCAGGTAGCAACGCATCCTGAACAGATCCATGTTAAACTTCTCCAGGTTCTGCTCCCATTGTTGGATCTGAAAGAAAGGACGGGACATTACCTTTGGAAACTTTGAGGGTTTAAATGTGAATTTAGTTCATGTTTAAAAGAAACACGGGAGGTAATGTTGAGCGGGGGGGTTGAAAGAGTCAAAGCAGGTCAGTTGAATGCTTTCCATCAAGCTACAATTGGTGGCAGATGTTGCTGGAGGGTGAGGCATTCACTGCTGAGGTCCGATAGTGAGGGATGGCTGAACATCTAATCGGGGAGTGTATACATGTGCCCATTTTTTTAAATGTAAGTCGAGAGAGAGTGGTGAGGCTGCACAGACCCCCTGTTAAACCCCAACTCTGCTTGTGCATAAACACACAGTCATGTATACACGCAATTTACAGATTCCTATCCCCCATCCCGATTTTCACTATGTAAGCTATGAGAGTGCTTATTTTGTTGGCTGGAGACTGTCTTTAATGAGAACCCGTAAGTTAAGTTAAGGTAAACAACCCTCTATTACAACTGACTTTTATAGGTCTCATCCGCACTGCAAGTTCATTTACTATAACACACCCTATGGCGTTGTACCATTAGGTCTCATTCATGTTGACGGCATTCTTTAGTATTAGGAACAAACTCGGGGGGGCGGGAGTGTGGTCTTCTATGAACCTCTGACTTTTCAAACATCTTAAACAACAGGAATTACCACAGGACCACACTGGGCCACGAAAACGCTTATGAACATAACTGAGCAGGTGGCATCATTTAACAAGCCTCGAGTCAATGACATTCACCCATTATTCCCACTCCACAGTTACCCTGTGAGGCCAGCTGCCTGGAATCCATGTATTTTGGTTGAAAATGACCTTTCATTTAGCATGTGAGATATTTAAATAATTGGAAGAACTCTAGAATGAAGCATTCGTGGCATTCATATCTAGCTGGGAAAGCAGTGTGCTTAAATTCTGAGATACACCGATTACTACAAGGACTTTTTATTTGTTGTTGTTGTGGTTTTTGAAGATTTTGACTTTAATTAAAAGTTTTTTTCACTTTAAACCAAAAGAAAAAGCGACATTACAGTTGTATAACAGTCAACTCGTGCATCTGTTGTGTTTGCATTATGTAGGAATTCACTTTCAGCAACATTTAATGCATGTCAACAAAAGTAGCAGGTTTGTTTTATGATGTACCATAATCGCCAATCACTGCTGTGGTTACTACACTCATCTACATGTTTGTGTAGAAATATAAAATCACAAAACAACATTTCACAACTTCAAGGTGGGTTTTCTTATTTAGATAAGAGTGGTCACGTAGGACATTAGCTTGTAGCGCTAAGTGAATGGTTTACAACAGACACGTGGCCGACATCTGAACCTGCATGTTAAATAATGTATTAATTATTGGTAAAGATGTTGGGTGTTAATCTGCCTGAACATCAACTCAAAGACCTTGCACATAATTTTTCGGATGTATGTAAGCAAATTGCCTTTTTTTATCCTGGTATATAGATAAATAAATCTATAAATGACTATATTATATTAGTGTTTTGGAGGAACTGTGATTTACTTTCAGTGAGCAGTTTGAAAATGACTTTGGATCGAAAGGAAGGTATTACTGAATGAATCAGATAAGCCCTTTCCTCAAAAGCCAAGACAAATTTAAGAGAGTCGCTGCTTTGGAGGAAAAAAATCTTGTCTATGTATAACCACCACACAAGATCCTAGCATGCTTCTGATTTCCACGCCATCTGGATGTGTTTGTCAACAGTCAAATATCTGCGCCTTCATTCAGGGATGTTCTAAAATAGTCCTGTGCATAAAATTCGATTTTGATGATTCATACCAGGGCACGACAAGGCCTATTTGCAGTCTGTTGCTTTATGCATCTAACAGTATTGAATCAGTGCAGAGACAATTTACCAGCATCAATGGAAGACGAGGCATGTTTGGGCCCAGTCGGCCTGCATGCATCACTTATTCACTTATCTATTTCAGTCTTTACCCAGTGAATAAATAAGCCTTTATTTTAACAGATTCCCATCTTTACTTTAACAAATCTTTTCACATCTTTAGCATCTTTTCTAGCAAATGCCCCCAGCTCTCTGTAAAAGCTCTAATGCATAAAAAGCCTTTCGATGCAACCTGATAACACTGTGTGTACATGTGCTGGTGTGTGTGAAAGGGGGCAAAGGCAGACTTCACAAGAGGTCTACTGGCACTAATTTCCCTAGACTTGGGTGGGGGTGGAAAGAGACATCAAAGTGGTGCCCGTTGGTGCTAGACAACACCGCAGAACCTTAAATCTATCATCAGCCTTGGGGCGCCTGTATCAGAGTCTTGTCCCAAACCCCTCTGACCCCACCACTGACTCCAACTCCAGCTGTCTCTTTGTCTACTCTGAGGTGGCATGCTGGTTAAGTGGAAACAGATAGACGCTCACAGTCGGTTAGTCTAGAAGTCAAGCAATGACATCTCTGCTGGTCATTGCTGCAGTGAGCTGTCCAGAGCAGAGGCACCATCTCAGTCACAGGTAGACAACTGCAGCCAGACTTCCCACATTCTTCGACAAACAGTCATTTCTTATTAAAGTATTTGTACTCTTGCTAAGCTATAGATTTTAGGCCTTTTATACGCATCAGTAATCTCCTGTATGTAGGCTACAGCACAGTGCCGGGTGCTTTGGATTCTCCCCCAGGCTGCGAGGAGGAGGTGGAGGGAGAGGATAATGCATGTTGAGAGCCCATTACCAGGAAACATCTGGAACCCCATTCTGATGCTTGGGGAAGTGAGCTGCTCCCCTGGGCCCCTTGCAATGCACTAGGGGACTGATGCATTTAGGCCACTTCACCCACCCACAGATAAAAATAAAGCACTAAATAAAGGCTTGTCACCACAGTCAGAAAATCTGAAAAATTAAGTAGGGCAAATCATGCGGTTGCTAAACGCATCACACTGCATAATGACACAGAGGAGTTTAAAAATCTTAATGTGTCACAAGCCTTCCCGCTCTCTCAATTCTTTAATTCAAAACTTTGAATTCCCACCTGGTTTTCAATGGCCTTGCGGTTCTTGGGGTCGCTGACCACAGTCAGCTGCAGCTCGGCCATCTTCTTCATCTTCCCGTCCATGTCGATCTTCTGCAGCAGGCCCCGGACTTGGCTCTTCAGCAGACGCACTGTGTCCTCCTTCCCCTGGCGCTTGGCCAGCAACGAGGCACTAGCAGAGTGGATGGCAGTCACCCAGTTCTCCAGGTCGGTCTGGTTGCTGGCCTGGAAGGGTATAGTGAGAGTGGACTTGATGAAAGAGAAAGAATAATATTCCCGCTACAATCTATACTCAGGGACAAGAGGTGTAATAAATCTTTTACTCTGCTATTATGATCTTCTGTTATTTATCACAGTGAGATCATTGGGTGTCAACTGGGCTTTGGTGGATCAAACTTAAAACGGTGTCTCCATGAGAAAGCAGAGGATGTCAACTTGCAATAAACCGAAATTGAACCTACATTTCCTGTTAATCTGTTTCAGGATTCTTTTTCTATGACTTTGAGTGAGTCAGCTAAGATGAGCACATTGGTCCTGAACTCCCCTTAGAATGAGCATGACAGTTGCTCAACAGGCCATGTGAGTGGAAACGAAAGCATCAAACCCAAGTCATCTGTATGTTACCGGGATGATTTTCTCCTTTCTTGGCTTTGGGCCAAGTCAGCTTCTTACAGAACAAGTGTTTTAGATGTACTGTCTGGACACTTCAACAGGGTGCAGTTTTGGAACCTTGTAATGTTTGGTGAAAGTGACTACACGTAAAGAGCAGAGTAGGAGTGAATTTGGTAGTGATATGTAGGTCAGTAAGCACAACGGGCAAATAGGATGTGCTCTAACAGCTGAGAAGTTTGGCCACTTTGCTTTCAAGTCCTTAGCAGGCCGAAATTGGTCATTTCATATGCTCTACTCATGGGAAGTGAAAGGTCTGTGTCTGTGGGAACTGTGGGAACATGATACTGCAAATATACTGCAGCCTTTAAGTTATCAAAGCCACTTTAAACCTAGGATAATTAAACTTCTAAAATAATCTGCGGTAGATTTCAGGATAATTTATCCAGAGCACCAAGTCAGGTCATGTGTTTCACCTGAAAGAGGTAGACGTCCCCATACGAGTTGCTGAGACAGAAAACGTTCTCCTTTTTGGGGTGCTCTGGTACAGCCTGGACGATGCTGTCTTCGGCCAACAGAGCATAGCGAGGCGACAGCTCCTGCTCCGGGGAGCCTTTACTGTAAGTCTCATAGAACAGCAATGTGCATCCTGGAAAAGCAGTATCAGAAGTAAAACCACAAAAGACAAAATCATGCAAATGTGTGAGTGATGAGTAAATGAAGCTTGAAATAAGGAACATGTCATCAACCAGCATTTCTATAGTTTAAGTTTCACTTTACGTCAAGTGTGAAGCTGTGGTCAAGGACAGGAGTTTCGTTATAAGAAAAACTAAGAATGAAGAGAATCCTCCCTCAATGTAGGATTTAGATAATCTGCTTAGCCTTGAGCCATTTAAAATCACAAACACATCAGCACATTCTTTGATTTAGTTTCAAGGAGACACACACACACACATCCTCAGGCTCACCTTTTAGAGTTATCCAGTACTGTTTCCACTTGCGGCGGGTCACTAGCTCCAGCTTCCTGTCCTTGTGCAGGGTGACGAGTGGTTTGAAAGAAAGCCATCCAGCACGCCTGACCACCCCCTGCTCCTTTTCAAACAGGAGGTCTAGCTGCTCGAGTGAGCCTTCAGCTGACTCGCTACTGCTCTCCCCCTCCTCGGTACCAGTAGATGGGTCTCTTCTCTCGCCTCCTCCTGCTACTCCCTGACCGGTGTCCATCTCCAGCTCCCGCATAAAGTTCTCATAAATGTTCTGGCGAAGGGCATCGCTGGTTGGCTGATGAATGGCTCCTGATGACTGAGCTCTGGAGGCTCCTGGGAACCAGGGGAGGCTCCCAGAGACTTGGGAGGGGGAGCTTGTGTCTGCAGTCAGGCCATCAACTCCACTGTCAAAGGCATCAATTAGGTCCTTGTACCTGGTTTCCTAAAAGGGCAAAAAAGATGAAGGGAGAGCATGGATTAGTTGTGATCTTTGATGCTGATCTGCTTTGGAGATTTCAAATTTACCTAACATAACACAGAAATAACATTTCTGTTATTCCACTGGAAATCCAGCATACAGGAGTCCTGTGAGCTTTCATTGTAAACCTAACTGTGCTTCTTTCAATTAACCTTCAGGCGCTGCAGAACTGGAGAAGAAACTTTTTAAAAAGTCTAGTTAAACCACTTGGAACCATCAAAGTCTGCATTACATTCACTAAATCTTTCACTAGGCTAGAGAAAGTGGGACAAATTTCTTGTGATGGCACCTGGGAGGTTGGAACCCTCCAGGCTCAGACAATTTCACGTCATTTGAGGTCTGCTATGGCTTCCCAATTCCCCAAATGAACACTTGATGGAATTGCACTCTTTCATGCCTAATGACAGCCTACCTACACTTGACTAGATTGCAGCATCGATTTTGCCCCCGGCAACTCAGTGGAGTGCTCTTAACATGCAGACAGTGTTTGTGCCGCCGTGCTGGAGCTCATTCTGTCTTCGTTTGTTCCCATCTCTCACTCAACTCCAAAAGTGTATACAAATTCTCTGCTTGTATAGGAAAATAATGTGATCGTTCATCGAGTCCTGCAGGGGTGTTTCCTCTCTTATCATGTAACCTGACAGCTGGGAAATCGGGTTTGTCTTCAAGGCAGCAGTGAACCCCATGAACCTGCAGTGTTCACTTAGGGAAATCCTTTGTTTAAACAATACCATGCCAGCTTTATGTACATAGTACATTGTGTAGTAAGGTCAAACAAAAATGTTTACTACGAACACAGAGTCCTCTTCAGCTATACCGATTTTTCATTACTGGCAGTGCCCGACCTTATACCTGAACCTATTTCAGCTGCTTTTAATTAAAAGCAGGTTCCTGGTCTTTGGCATAAGGGTCGCAGTTTGACCTCTTAACCCACAACAGAGCCCTGGAGCACAGGTGGAGAAAAACCAGAGCTGGACATGCTGCCAGATTTGATTGACCTGCTGAAAGGAAGCACTTTGACCAGCTGCTGGAGATACAGTATATGGCCATGGAGGTTTGCACATCAATACAAGGGTCCCAAAGGACACAGACAAATCAGTCTGAAAGCCAGTTTAAGCCATGTCAGTGATAACATTCACATTATTTGTTTTTAAGACCCCTAATTAATTAATTTAAAAAAACCCTTAAATATTAAAATTCAATTAAACTTAATTATAAAATTAATACTTAGTCTTCGTAAGCATTTATCACTGAGACCCCAGCTTTCAGAACTTGTCACCAGCTCCTAGATTTGGCAACACACTGTATTTTCTTCAACTAACCACACCCATTTAAATATTCCTCGAGGATATCTGTAAAAACATAAGGAAACCAAGTGTGAAGTAAACCTCAAGCGCTAGCTTGTCCCCAAAACCAGTTAAGCGCCTACACATGGGCGTAGATTAGTGTGATGTTATGGCAAGCAGGAGATTTAGAGGCAGACATTAGTAATGCAAAGTGAAAGCTGTGCAATGCTCAAAGTGAATACTGCCAGTCTAACAGGTGTGTATCATCACAGGGTTGAGTGACAGTGTCAAGGAGAAGTATGTCATATTTCTCCCAGCATTATCTGCTGTCTAAGCACAAGGAGAAACCTACAAATCCTCATGTAAGCTACCAATAAAATGTCAGCTGAATACATGAGTGCTCCACTCTGTCTTTTGGTTTGGTATCAGACACAACTGACTGAATCGCTATAAGCAGTTTTAGTATCTTGGGACTATGAAGGAAAACCCCTGAAAATCTGCACTACACAACAGACAGAACAACCATAAGTCATTAACATCAGCATAATGAAGGGGTGGGGTTAAATCTTCAGCTAGGATTTAGTTTCACTCTAACGGAGCCTCTCAAAGGCTTACAGCTACTCCCTTGGCATTGCCCAAACACTGTTCTTAAAACTTCTACAAGGCAAAGCTAAACAAATTAATGCAGAAACAATTACTTTTAAGCCTCAAAGACAGACGGGGACTCGAGTTCAGGCTCAGTTTAAACAAACGATGTATGTCAAATTAAAGCTATTAAGAATGTAGAAAGAAAAAAAGGAAAATATCACATGGTTTTCAAAAATGTTCAAAAGCAGTTATTTCCAATCTGTCCTCTGACCCATGTCTGTATGGAACATGTATCATTTTACTGCTAGGAAAAAACATATATACATATCGGCTGTCTGCTCCGTGCCTCATGTGCTAGTGTTTCATCCAGCTCCACATGCACTTACATCAGATATCAGCTGGCTTGAAACCTTCTAAACCTTTTGAAATAACAAATAAATAAGGAAATCTTGGGATACTGACCACTAAGGTTACAGTCTCACTCAATACAAAGCAGTTATATCAAGATCCTCATAGACATTAACATGCAGCAAGTCCTACCGATTCAACAATTAAACAATCTGCATTAACATATGTACCCACCAATATACAGTCATCGCGACATGTGCACATTCGCTGCTGAAATCTCTTCCTCTGAGGATGATCCATGTCTTACATTGTAAAGGTAGTACCTCTTATCCCTGGTCCGACCTCTCAAAAAAACAACAAGACCCAGCGCTGGCTGCCTTACAAATTTTATTTCATGCTGCCCCACTGTGCCCTGTCTTCAGACAGCTGGTGTTGTGGTGCTGAGGACCGGAGGATGGTGGTTGGTTGCTAACTATGCCAGGACAACTACAGCGGCTCATGATCTAATAAACCATGCCAGACTGAAAAATGTCTGCACAAAGATGTTAACGATGCCTCCGGCTGTCTAATAAGGATTTGCTCTTGGAATTAGCTATGAAGGAACTACCTATGATCACAATAACTGTATCTACTGGTTAAATGGAGAATTAACCATTTTCCGCCTTCGTTCTTTGGCTTTAGTTTAAGGGTTAAATGTACATTAATGTTTTTAAACTTTTAAACTCAAAGTTCCCTATATTGAAATATTTCTCTGCTTCTAGCTGAAGGAAACCTCCAGATAACATCACCCGGACAGGAGTTGAGGGGAGCTCTGGGAAAGCAGGTTTACAATGATTACAAACTCCATAATGTGAGTAACAAGATGAGATAATGTGAACTAAAGGTTCCTCCAAGTGATGTCATTTGGAGGCATTTTTTAGCTAGAAGCAGAGATTTTTAATAACGGGAAGTCAAAGGGAGACTTACTAAAATTTACAACCAAATGAAGCAAATAAAAAAAAAAAAAAAAAAATCAGTGACTATGAATTTAACTAGACAAATGTGACAGTATTTAACAACCCTTCTAGATATGTTCCCTGTGTAAAACCTGTTAGTGGTTAAGGCGACCATTAAAACATGCTAAGCAGAAAATTAAATTCATTGTGATCTATTATGGCCAGCTTACCTGAGACTTCCTCTTCTTGCGGCTGAGGCTGCCTGTCCAGTCACTAAAGCGTCGGATGCGGTTTTTTATGGAGTGTTTCTTATGGAAAATGAAATCTGGCACACCTTGTTCCTGGTGTGGTTCATGGTCAGGGTACTGGTCCAAGCCCTCGCTCATAGTGTGAGCTTTGGGTCTTCGACAGGGCAGGGTGTATGAAGAGTATTGTCGGATCTCGGGGCCATCTTCTTCCAAGGGCACATCAAGGACAGATGCAAAGGAGGCTCGGTGTGGCCTCTGGTTACTTGGAGGCACCGGTAACTGAGAGGACAGGTCTCTGGCTGTGGGAAAGGTAGCTGCCATAGTGGAGTCCCTGTAGAGGTCTGTGACAGACACATGGGGACACTGTTCACTGAAGTCAAGCTGGTGGATGGGAGAGTGGACTAGTGTCCTGCTAACAGAGCAGGGTTGGTCCTGCTCACACAGCTCCGTGGCAGGCCCCCAGGGAGAGTCATACCAGGAGCCATCAGAACTCAGTGAGCTTCCCTTGCTGGTCCTGGCTGTGGAGGATGTAGAGGCTGCTGGCGGCCCACTGCGGTGGCCATCCTGCCCACTACCACTGGAGCCAGGCAGACTGGGAGTGGAGGCAGATTCTGGGTTTGGAGAAAATTTAAGGAGTTGTACGGGGCCAGAGGCCTCATCCAGGAGGAGAGGATTCCCTGAGCTGTTAGTGAACTCCACCCTGAGACTGCCATCCTTCTTGATCACCACCCTTGGGCTGCTCTGCTCCTCTAAAACTTCATGTCCATCACTGTGTCCATTCAGGCTGTGGCCATTAAGCTCAGCCCCGTAGGGATTATCTTTGTATTCGTCTGACATATGCCGCCTGCGTATACCACATCCAGAAGACCGACGCCATCGATTTTCACTTGGGCTTCCTCTTGCTCCTTTGGAGACATAGTCATAGTGTGGAGTGGAGTGAGGCTGTCGGCCCCTAGAAGGGGAGAAACACCCGCGGCCAACACACCTAGCCTTGTACCCTGAGCCTGCTGGGGCACTTTTCCACCACGCATGTGGTGACAAAGAGTTGTCTTTGGCTGAGTGGAGCTTCAGTGAATATGGTTTCTGTTTCCCAGGGAAGACAAAACTGGTGCCTTTGGGCCCCTGGATGCTGTACTGGCTCTCTGAATTCCCCATGGCTGCCTGGGAAAAAAAAAAAAAGACAACAACAATGTCACTGTTATAATAATGCTGCAGATGCTAATGCACACTTACTAACACATAGGGCAGCATAACATATGACACTTTATGATATGATGCCAGCTCATCAAAGACTTACATTATCATATTAGTCATAAACATAAATGCCTGCATTCTCCTAAAAACAATGTCACGCAAACACATTATCGTTTAATTTGCAGCGACTGCTTCCAGAGTGAAACGGCAGCTGGTCTAATCTCTTCCTTATGCCTTTCAAAGAGAAGAGCTATAAGTCACATCTGGTCATTAACCTGTATGGTCCCTCCCCCGTTTTACTAAATTCTTCCATTCCCTTCATAGAAAAGTCAAGTCAGATGAACAGGCTTTATAGTCTTTAGGGTGTCATGGTAGTTATGTGTGACAGAGATCAGGACAATGTAAAATTACTTCAAGACTGTCCACAACCCTTTTAAATTAGTAACGGCGAACTGTGAACAGACAGATATTTCATAACAGTGGATGTTATAGCACATAAACTGCTATGACTCTGTGCGGTATGTGCTTCTGTCTGTGGTTGGATTACATAATGGATCTACCTTCAACAGTCGCCTCTTTGAATTAGAACTCAAAGATTATAAACTCATTTTTAAAAGCCTGAATAACATAATGACCATTAAAAAAAAACATTATTAAAGGAGGAAGTCATTCATATTTGTCTGTATCCTGTGTTGGAATATTTTCAATTTCTTAACAAATCACACAAATAACAGACAATCCACAGTTTAAGTTCACCTGATTGTAAGTCTCTTCTCAGTTTAGAGGTTCTTCGCACGGTTCCCTTCGCTTCATTTCTCAACACCAACTCCTTCCTCCGTCGTCTGGCTCATCTGAAACACAGAGAGAAGCTGACTAAGTGCTTGGACTCTTTCCACAGCTCTCTAATTTACTCTGTACAATAAGCTCCACGTTTGATAACAGGTGTGCTAGTTAAAGACCAGACCTAATCCCCAGCATATGGGAAAGCATGGTGTTTAGTAAGCCATGCCACTTGTTTCTGAGATAAACAAAGCCACTGCACAACTGCCACCACATCTGAGATGTCTTACCTTCTGTACTTTTAGATTTTCTGTCTGAAAATATAGCAGCATAAAGCTCGAAGATTTGCAAAAACTGATATTGGCCAATATCCAAGAGTTGAAAACATTTTCAGTCAAATCTTCCACAGCCACAAACTATTCATGTGTCTTCACTCAAACCAAGTTCCAAGTAGTATCATATCAGACAGACTTTGTAGGATACACAGCACAGTAGAGCAGTGCCACCCTGGCATTACTGTATGACTGGTTAAAAAAATCCACTCCACCCCTCCAATGTAACTCTCCTCATTCAGGCATCCAAACCAAACATTAGTCGCATTTTTCCACCTCCCCACAAGTAAATGACGTCGTCTTTGATTGGGGTTGGGAAACTTTTTCAAAGCCGGCTAAAGTTTACCCTCTGTTTATTTTTAAACCTTGGAATCCTAGCTTGTTCCTTTTTTTAATTCGTCACCGCCAAATTTGTCCAGTGGCAGGATCCAAAACAGAAACGGCTGAGGAGTGCTCTTTGACGAGGCACCGGGTGTCTTCTGAGAAGCAGCATGACTGTGTCATGTGTAATATAACCCACTTACAGGAGGTTTGCAAATACTGGTAACTCCAGTAAACCTCACGGCATAGTACAGCATGTGTAAGGTAAGACTACAGTATAAACAGCCTAGTGCCAAAAGCCTCAACTTTCAGGATTAAGGGATCCACTGCATTAAGAGTTTATCTGCCCCTGTTTGGATGCACCTTGACTGTGAGGTGAGATTAAAAAGTGCTGGGAGACTGAGTGAATGGGTGTCTTTGTCTCTATACACATTGTACACACGAGTGTGTTTTAAAACATGAACGTGAGAAAGAAATTCACGGGAACTTTAGGGCACATGGAGTCCTGGATCCTTAAGTTCAAAGGGGGGATGGGGGGCCAAACTGGTATTATGTTACCAAAGGGAAAAAAAATTGAAACATGACATGGAGCCACAGTAGGAAATATTCCGATGTTTCCTTTTTTGTAAAAGAACCATTGAGAACAACTGTTCAGAATCAGAGTGAATGTATCAGAGTGAATGTAGTACTTGGTAATGAACTTGATCTATCACACTGAGCTGATATCTTCCTAATTTGCAATGATCCATTGAAGAAATCAAAAGAAACACAGGGACTGAAAAAATTAAAAGAAGTTCGTCTTGCTTCTTTAAACTAGAAAGTAAAAGCAAAGCAATCTGACGCCCCTTTACATGAATGGAGAGTAACTAAACAATGTCCTTTCTGCTGAGAAAGCAGCTGGTGACAACACCGAGTCAGCATAGCTGGTTGTCGAACTTGTCACAATGACTGTTTTGTTTTACCACTACTACTGACGCTTTTCTTGCTAAGTTTGTTCACACAGTGCAGGGCTGCGAGTATGAAAGGCTCAAAGGCGTGCCAACACACAAACCTCAAAACACACACGTTTGCCTTCTGCTGCAACTTGAACTAGAGTATTGTGCGACAGTTTGGGGAGAACAACTAGACAAGTCTTCTTTTTAGCTGAAAACCACCGCGCCCAGTTCTGAACCCTCCCTCTTCCCTTTAGTTCTGTGTTCTTGTCAATAGGCTTCCTACAGGCCATCTGCTCAGGGGGCAAGAGACCACTGCCACCCATCACTCCTCGACACACCCCGTGACCTGGCATTCTTCTCAGGCTGCCCCTGGGTGACTCCCACGAAAGCTCCGTGTTTAGTCTGGCACAGTGTGTGTCTTGGATTTGGAGCTTGGGGTAACGGAGAGGAACGGGCCACACCTCGACACGGTCCAAACACAGCAGGTACATTAAGTTTTAAGGAAGACGACTGCTGTGCATCTGTGCACAAGGAGCTATACCCCTGCAGCTTGGAAAACTGCACTTTCAATTCTGACCGTCGTGTCCTTGAATCCAAACATGTGAAAAGCAGAGGGAATAAATTATTGACACAGCAGTATGAAACACAAGAAGATTCCCAAGAGAACTAACCCTCACAGTAATATTGTGATGTTGTTGCAGTTTGTTTTAGCTCCTTTGCCATAAAACATTAAAAGCTAGAGTACATTCAAAGGAGCAATAGCTGGAAATACGGGCTAACCATGTGACACTCATTCATTAACATGTGGTCCTGATATGAAGAAATCATATGAGCAATGCAAATCTTAAATAAACAATAAATCACATACAAAATAAAGTGCAAACACGGTTTCATGCTTTTTGAATTATTATACTGTGAACTGAGAACTATGAGGTAATTTGTTATTGGTTGAGACACAATCACACTGCCTTCCTCCTGTCAAATCACAACCCATGGGACTTGTCTCCTATCACTTTCCTCTGGCACTGTGACAACTGTGCTCTTAAAGGAGCAGTGTGCGTAAAGCTCTGGCCTTTTAAGTTGCAACCTAAATTCAAAGTTATGCACAACAACAAAAACGATATTGTGGAATAAAAACAACAACAGCAACAGGAAGTGGAGACACAAGAGCCAAAGCTTAGAATGTCTTCCTCTGACTTTTTGTCAAGTTGACCAGATTTAAAGTATCCTGCGGTTGTTTGCTTATGAAGAGAAATGTCTATCTATGAATCACTCAGTGAAAGCCCATAATACTATGTGGTGGATTCTGCCAAAGCCACCAAACATCCATCAAAGTGCTTGTTAAGTGTCTTTCAGACTTTTTCATTATAGATTTTGAGGTTCTACGCCTGGCTACTGACCAAAAATGACATGGCGCCCTCTGAAAGATTTATACACGTATGCCACTGCCATTCCAGGGTGATGCCAAAAATCAAAAAATAAAACCCTTTCACACAATGTATCTTGAAATTTTATCATGAGACACAAAGTTAAACAAGGCGCTAGAGGATAACAGCGTTTTAACCAGAGGTGAACATGAGTCTGGCATTAAATGCTGACAACGTACAGTAGCAGAAGTGATTAAGTCTGAGTTGCGAAAGTTCATTTTCTTGTGCCTTCAGCATGAGTCCTGGTAAATACATTACACAGCATGACAGCATATATAAGAGATAGCAACTAAAGCCCACGTGTGCACGCACACACAAACACACACGCTGTCCTATCTAAAAGATACAGGTGGAACCTAAACAGCACTCAAACATGCAACCAGAGTGTAACCAACATCTGTGCAACACTAGGACAATAGGAAACACAATGGAACCTCTTCACCCCACCCTCATCTTAATCCAGTAAATAAGAGAAACAAAGGCAGAGAAAGATAAAACACAGAGCCCATTACATCCCTTACCTCTCTGGCCTCAGCTTTAATCTGAAAGCTCTTTGAAGAGCTTGCAAAAAGGAGAAATCTGGGTTCTCCCTGTGAAAGATCGTTGAGTCTTAAAGCAATATGCGCACACCTCATCCGTCTTACACACCCAGAAAGACTGGAGGACACGTGGAAACTCCCTCCCGACTCTGAAGCAGCAGCAGCAAATCACAGTCCTCCTGGGGTAACTCTGGGTAACAGAGCGCCAGAGGAAAAGCCAGAGAGCAGGGAGGAAAAAGTGAAAAGTTTTCAAAAAGGCGAGCTCTCTGAGAAAGACAAGGATGTTTTATAGCTCTCATCCATTTAGAGTCTGTACTGCAAAAAAAAAGGCTCCACTGCTCCACAGGGTTGTTTTTCCTATATCCCTTTTTTCTGTTGACTAGGAGGAGGATGCAGGGCTTCTGAAAGCCAAGGCGTTTTTCTACAGCTCTTTGAGGCGATTGGGTGAGACAAGCTGGTGTGTAATGGCTGCAGCACTGCCTGGGAGGCACTGGGGAAGGCGCAATGACTGGAGCTCTTGTCTGACCCTAAATACCACAGTGACCCTAGGAGGAGGCCGGGGAGGTAGTCAGCTACTGGGGAAACAGAAAAAAGTGTGTGTGTGTCTGTAGATACTACTTAGTGAGGACCAAATTTAGATTTTTAACAACAGAGTGAGGACATTTTTGTGAAGTGAGGACATTTTGGCCGGTCCTCACCTATTTTGACCCTAAAAATTGATTTTTAAGGGTCAAGACTGGGTTTTAGCGTTATGATTACGTTTTGGTTAGGATTGGGGATTCAGTTAGGGTTGCATTACAAGTGTTGATGTGTGTGTGTGTGTGTGTGTGTGTGTGTGTGTGTGTGTGTGTGTGTGTTGTGTGTGTGTGTGTGTGTGTGTATGAGTGAATTAGAAAAAGGTCAGTGAGCAAAAACAGAGGTTTGGTGTGAAAAAGAGCAAGGCTAAAGAGAAGGATACACAGAGTTAGCAGCATAGCTAAACTGAAAGGTCCTATAGGCAAAAAGGGCTAAATGTTCATCTTGTTTGGAGGAGAAGCTAATTAAACACAAAACCTACATGATTCAAACGAATGCCTGGAGTTAGACTTTCGAAAGCCCACTCAAAGTGTTGTGACTAAACCAGTGGACACACTTAAGACCGCCGTCGGTCTAAAAACACACATGCCTCCATTTGTCTATGGTTCACATAACTGTGGTTGCTCAGTCAAACTGGACCCTTTCACAAACCCACACCAGAATAAAAACACTGAACTGGACACACTATGACTAACTTATAGCTGCTCCCAACTCTGCTGTGAGCCAGTTGTTTATTTCAGAACAAATGAGTGAATATTATTCACAATTCAACCGATGAAACACAACAGAGCCCATGTAAGTAGAATGCTCAATTTGGTTGTCCTTTACAAACTCATCTCGCTCTGAATGGCCATTCAAAGTCACATCCATGCCGTGCCGTATGAGCAGCTGTGAAACAGACCTCCATCAGCCCACCGCTTGACACGCAGAAATCAGCTCCAGGACACAAAATCAGCCATGTTCAGCAGAACTAAACAACATTGTTAGAGCACAATAGTCCTCGTGGCCTAGTCTGGGCTGCTCTCAAAGCCCTTTGTGCGGCTATAGATTGAGGCGGCGAAAAGGCTGGTGAACAAGATGCTCGGAAGGACTGCGAGGCACAAGAAGAGTGAGGCAATGAGAAAGAAAGAGAAAGAAGGGAGAACCGCTGTGATGCATATTCATACAGAGCAGGTGCTGAGTCTAATTCCACCCGGCCAAATGGTCTGACCTCTAATTAAGATCAATTAAGGCTCAAACAAGCTCTCTAGAGCCAAATTAAATCCCTCTTTAGCCACGCTCTGGGCAACTGACTTGTGCCCACATCATGTAATTTCCACATTGGCTGCTGAATTCATGCTGTACCTGGTAGTGAAAGCTGAATGCTCTATGAATTATATCATGATAATGACTTAATTCAAAAGAACATATTGAGACATCGTACATGTCCATGTTTACCTGGACAGGAGTACCCACACATGGTACAGAAAGTACAAAGAAAACACGTATCTAACAGGATTTCACACGGTAGAAATCTGAAGTGCTACTACTAGGTTTTTAAGAGTATATCAGCACAGCTTTGCTTTGCGATAATGCTTTGAAAGAGCAGGAATCCCCACTGATGCTGAGGTCTACATGGCCCCTGATGGCCTTTTGTCACTCTGCTCAATAATGGCTGTGAGACTAATACCTCCCGGAAATCCTCTCCTCCAATTTGTTACTACAACTGCTGCAGTTAATCCAACATTAGGTCATAAAACTACTTTTATAGGGCCAACAATAGAAATAGAAAGCTGCATTCAAGGGTTTGTCAGGCCTAGAGCAGCGTTCATGATCCCCAGGGGATAAATTTTACCACCACAAGGCTGTCATTTGATGTGTATGCAAAAGTATCAGCAACCACTCGATGGATAAACTAATTTGAAGATATTCATGCACTCCCTCAAGTTGAGTATATATTTATTTGCTGTTCAGATTAACTTATTTTTAGCATCAGATGAAACTTTGGTCCACTATACTGATTTATTACAAAATACCTAAAAACTAATGATAATTCCATCAATGTCTGTGTGTGTTTGGTGAACCTGAGATGTGTTGGAGTGAAGAAATTAAATTGCATTCTGGGAGTATTAAATAATCTAATCAATTACCCTAAAAAAGGTTAGGCAATAAAACGTATTATTATGAGGAGCCTCACCACATTGCAGAGAAATGGCAGCAAGATCCAGTTTAAAGTGTTTAACTTTCAATTGTCCATCTCTAAGAGAGACAAAGCATTAACTGAAAAGCATAGTCAGAGTAAAAATGTTTTCAGCACATCTACTGCACAAAGCTATACGTAATCAGTAACCCAAGCACCTGAATGAATTCATTGTTTTGAAAAATGACTATGGTAGGCATCCTAACCTGCCTTCTAAAATACTATTTTCATGAAAAATTGTTTAATCTGAGACAGATCACTTGCAATTATTCATCTTTGATGAAAAAGTAATGCTCATGGGGCCACAATGACAAATTGTCTGGGTTAGGAGATTCGGGGGAGAGTCAGATGGGAAAGTATGCATTTTCATTCAGCATGCTAATATTTCTTCTCTCCCCCCCTAAACAGCACGATGGAGCCACTTTTGAGGCTGGAGGCAGTTTATTTGTGATGCCTCCGATTATCCTGTTCACTGGGGACTGCAGTCTGTGGCAATTTGTGAATAAAAACCCAGTTGGGAGAAAATAAATTGACACTAATTGCTAATTTTTGCAGAGATTAGAACACTGCCTCAACCAGAAGCATGGATTTGAAATTTCTTGTGTCTGGAAAATGCATCTGAGATTGTGACTAGAGGGGTCAGAAGAATTGAGGGAGTAGACTGATGGAATTTATTCAAGCTGGGATGGTTTAAGTCAGGGTGAAAGGTCAAATCTTTTATTTGATGCTCTGAGTGACTAAAACCACTTCACCCCAAAAAAAGACACACTCCCATTATGTGAAAGAGTGTAAAATGTGGTCTGTGACATTCAAATCATTTAAAGGTTATTCCATCGCCCCATCTATTCCCGAGTCCTCTCTCTCTGCCTCCCAGAGCCTCTGTCCCATACAGTGAAATCTCTATGTTCTGCCAGGCTCATCTGCTGCAGTTGAATTCTTTTTCTACAGATTGGAGCTCCTGTCAGACAAGACAGTCCACAACACAGAGAGTCCAACAGCAACTTTAAATTAACCAGGATATTTCACCGCATGCAGGCTCTCTGCGAGCAAAAAAGGTTTGATGTGTGCCTGTGTGTGTGTGTACAAGAGGATATCACTAAAGGGTTGTGTGCTGACAGTGGCAGCACAGAAATCCAAAAAAAAAAATGTGGTGTAAACATCTTCTGATACTTTGTTTTGACTCAGAATGCCTTCAAGGGGGTGTCAGTATCTGCTGCCTGATAGTGTGTGTTTATGTGTGTGCAAACTTTTTTTACTGAATGAGTTTGTGTGTGTAATCCAGTAAACAGCTGGAAGACTCCAGGTGCAAATCAGCTTTCCATCAGTTTCTCTGCTAATTAAGCAGCTTAATGGACAGAGGAAGGTCATTTTGAGAGTTAAATCTGTAGACGAAATATGCAAACACAGCGTGCATTTGAGCTTCTTCCAGAGTTGCAGTATCTAGCTTAAAGACCAACTGAACTGATATTCCCCAAAAATTGAAAAACTATCAAACCAACCAAGGCATGTTGTCTTCTAAAAGCTAAAGAGTCATCAAGCGTCAGACAAAATGCCTGAAGGTGATGGAAGTAACAGAACGAGTGACATGCTTTGCATATGAAATATGGAACCACAGTTTTTAGCAGCCACAGGATCAGATAAGAGATCCAGAGGCTCCTAGGACAAAAAAGGGCACACCCAGTTCTGCCCAGGAAGATGGAGGATTAACAGCGTGACACCTTTCTTATACAAAGGGAAAGGAAAAAGAAAAATACCAAATTATCTCCCGCAAAGAAAAGCAAAGCACCTTTGAGGCAAATAAAAGGGAAAAGAACAGCATGTTTATTGACAACCTTCCTGAAGGTCAATTTGAATCTTATGCAAGATCAATAATGACAAAATCTTTTCCTTTCTCTCATGTTTTAGCAACAGTGACTTTGTATATTTCACGGTGTGAATATCTGTATAATACACCTGCATTAAACCCATTCACAAACACCATTATCTCCACTGGAAGTGACTGCGGCTGTCCTTTGAGCACTGCAGGATAATTTGTCACACAGTACGTGGTGCGAGCTCTAGTGATTAATAAGATCAGCCTGCGACTCACTCACTCATTATCATAGCAAAAGCCACTGTAGTGTACCTCGGCAGTCATGTGAGACACACTCCAGACTCCCTTAGGTGATCCATCAGACATCATTGACCACCACCGTACAATATCAGTCACACAGAGCCAGCTGCTAGAGGTCACACAGGATGACCAGTGGTTTGTGGGAGAACAATGAGGTATGGGGGGTTGGGATCAGGTAGCACACATCCTCATTCAAAACCATAAGCACAACCATGCTGCATCAAAGGACAAGAAGCTTAGGGAGAGGCCAATTCCGCTACGATTGGAAAAGAACAAAGTGAATCTCTGTAAGTGTTCTAGACATAATAAAAGATGTGCTTTCCAAGCAAAATGACATGTGGCTGGTGAATTCAGCTCTATCTGGGGTAGTAGGGCAAACAACTTAGTCTGGCATCATCCCAGCAGATACAGATATACACACACACACACACACACACACACACACACACACACACACAGAAAAGCTGGCACATAACTGCTGCAGGGGAGGGCAAACCAGTCTGCATCCAGATGCTCTGTGGGTGTAGAAATAACTCCTTGTCCCATCCATCATTGCCACAAACATACATGACATGCATTAATCCCTCTCTGCATTCTTGGGAGCTCTGACGCCGGAGGGAGTTTGCCCTTGTGGCCTCCCCCCACCCTGGGTGTGGAGCACCAATAACGGCCAGAGCCATATTTGCCTGCTAGAGACCGCAAGACTAATACTGTACCCAGAAATGTGTGTGTATTGTGTAAGCTGACATAGCACAAATGTGAGATTTAAATTTGGAAAGGAAGAAGACAGTTTGATACTAATGGAAATTCAAACATTATCCCGTTATGCCAAGTTGAGCCATATGTTCATTGGAAACTAATGTTCCAACTGACATTGTCGCACCCTTTATGGCCTATTGAGGGCCAAAGTGTAGATCACAGTCAAGAACATAAATCGTTCAGCTCATTCTGATCAAATGCATTAGCATTAGTCTCTTGACCATGCAGGTTACAAGATCATCTGACTGATGACACAAGTAAGTGACCTGGAAAACCAATCGAAGAACGTGATCAGTAGTGAAATTGGGCAATGATTGCGGTTGTTGGTGCTTGCTCAGCATGTCATGCTTATGTCTACTAAAGCCTTAAAAGTGACAAAGTGACAGGTAAAAGCCAAGATGATGATTTGATTCTATTAGAGGAGGTCAGATTAGCCTGCATCTGTGTGGTTGAGTTTGCTGATCCTGATCAAGTTAAGATGGATGCTCGGCTAACCTGTTCAATGCCATTACCTTAGGCACTTTGTATTGGAGCCTCACTTTTTATCATATCGGCAGGTCTGAAAGATTGCTTCTGTTAAGTGCTCAAAGATTGCCAGATGACGTCTACTGTCATCATCTCGGTCACGGTGGCACAAAAATGTCCACTATATCGTGTAATAGTTAAGTGCACATCATCTTCTGTTAATACGCTGGTTTGCTCCATTATACTCTGCCTTGCTTCAAAGCTCTGACACTTAAAGAAATGCCTGAAACAAGTGAAAGTGAACTACAAACACACAGGATAATCCCTCTCCACTATAATGGAGGATTAACTTAAACAAATTTCAGGACTGCATCGATTATTAGGGTTGACCCTTTTTCCTTTTTTGTATAAGCAAATCCAGACTACATCAGAAATGCATTAGATGACACAGACTGCAATTTCTCTTTAAAATGAAGGTGATGATTCACCAGATAGGCTTTAGTATTCTCGCCGCACTGTTGAGCCTGTGTGAGACAAGCATACATCCGTGTGTCTAGCTGAGCTGAGTGGTGCCGGGCAGCAGGCTGTAGATGGTACGATAAAGTGGTGGGGTTGTCAGCATCAGGTCGTGGACCTACATCAGAGCCCTGTAAACACAGGACCACAGTCTGTATGGCTAAATAAACCATCCATCAGCTGCAATCAATGCTGTTTAGACACGTCTGGCTGTTTCTACAGCCTATATACATGCATGTTTATGCACAGAAGGGCACATCCCACTTACAATGCTTTAGCAAACACAGTTGTGAGATCTGTTCTGTAAATTTTCTCATAAAGTAACCATCCTCTGCCATAACGCTGCTCACTGCTACTGGCTTTTAACAGAAGGGGGGGAGAATAAACTAATATTTTCTGCTCAGCTGGCTGTTGATCAAAGGTGGGTAAATTCCCCAAGCAATAAACAGCAATGAAATAAGACCAGCGTAGTGAAATCAGAAACATTATTGCTTCTTTTATCATTAACCAAAACAATTGGTTTTATTGCTGACTGAAGCCAATCTGGCCATAATATACAGTATAGTATGTGTAACCAAGAAGACGGAGTTTACTGTAGATAAGAAAAGTGAAGTGGAGCTGGACTGACTGCTCAGCATCCTGAGAGAACTGCTGATTGGTGGCAGAGATGGTGAGAAGCCACATATAAACATACGCAAGACAACAGCAACTGTAATCATCACCACCAGCTCTAATCGTCAGAGGTTCCTCTGTGCATGACGCGGTCTCAATAATCTGCAAACAACGTGCAGGCAAGCAGCGAAGTGCATACGTGAGCTACGCAAAGGCAAATGGTTATGGAGATAATCATAAGCCACATTTTTATATCTGTGTCATTTGATTAAAGCTAATCTTCTTTACACATCAGAATGCACACTCATGACAAACATGAAAAATTGTTTCAACAGCCAATCAACTAACGAACAAACAAAAGTGTTGCAATTTGTGACAAGCCGTGAAGAGAGTCGATTAGGGGAAATGTTAGAGCGAAGACTATAGAGGACTTGTCGTGCAGAGGACGATTCGACACTTAAAAACAGGCTGGACTCCTGCAATGACTGTGTGTGTCTGTGTTTGAACTCAGCTTTTCTTTGCACTGCTCAGTCAGTGCACAGTGACCATGACCTACATTTTGTCCACAATCTCCCACATGGTAAATATAAAATACGTTAATTGGAGTAGATGCGTGTGAGTAAAAGGGTGTATGTGAGACGTATGTGTGTGTGTCTGTGCAAGTGGAAACAGATTTTGACTAGCAGAAATTCTGCAAAGCTCACTCTGAAAGGAGCCCAAATGGCAAAGGCAAGATTAGATTTCACAGCTGAAATATCATGAGAAATTAGCTGGGTGCTGTTATCGACCTATAATCCTGAACAGGTGCTCAACAAAGCACTGGAGTGGCATTGTGTTTGACTAGGAAAGTCAAATAAACGCAACAAAGACAAAGCTGAACTGGCTGCAGGAAAACACCTAAACAAGTTTCTCTAGTCACAGGGACGCAGAATCACGTGGGCTAATTCGATTGTTGCAGAAAAGTCAGACAAATCTTTACAAAACAAACTCTTTTGTCCTGTTCTGTAAAGCCTTTTCACTAAGGAATGTGCTTCATAAAGACAGAAACACAGCAACAAGCCAATGCAGGCAATGAGTGGCACCTCGTCTGAGGGCACGATGAGATTCACCGTTCAGACTGCTGCTGTGACACATGTGCACCACTTTTACCAACATGATCAAATTAAGGCCCAAGTCAAACTCATTATTATCTGATCCACATAGGGGGCCTTCAGAATGTCAACAAGGACTACGCTCACTATGTAGATGTCAGGCTCGGCGCTCAGGAAGAACCATTACAATACATTCACACAATTACACACAGTAAATCCGCGGCATATTCCATCTGACAGACTTTCTTTTGTGATGCACAACAATCATAGGCCAATCATAGGCGAGTAAAAATAAATTCCTCTACAAATTGAATTAGTGCTCATGGGTAAAAGTGACAGCCTGGTCCCATCGGACGAGCTGGTGGAACGAGCAGACAGATGTTCGGACCAGCAAGAGGTCACAGAGGGTCAAGCTCTTCCATTATGAGAGGACAAGGGCGGCATTTATTCACTGGCTTCTCGTTCCAAGCAGGGGTGGGCTTAGGCAGAATGGATATGGATACTTAATGCTTGAGGAAATTGTTTGACCATAAGCCATCCACTGTTTATGTCATTACTGGTTGAGATGCAGCAATGGCTAACCCACTGAGAGGTAGGTATAAAACAAAACCAAGAAATCTGCTGAAGAAATTCTGTGACTCCTGAATGATCAAGAGAAAGCGCTGCCACCCAGGCTGGATAAAAACAGCAGAGAACAGGGGATGGGTTCTACTGTAATAATACATACCGTCAAGACTCATACACTGCAACCCACTTTAAACAGTGATGACCACAGACGTATGTAGTGGTTTAACCTGATCCAACTTGTCTGCAGAGTCTGTTTTGTCTCAGACTAGATCAAAGTGGCTCAGATGTACAGTGTCCCAGAACACAACATATACTGAACCCTTTATACATTTTTCATGCTTTGTATGAATGTTTCTTGGCCTTGACTCGTGTGGCTACCCAAAGTGTTAAACATGTCTTGCCAAAAAGCCAAAAGTGTCCAGAAATTTTGCACAATGAGATGGATGCTGTTAAAGCCCCAGAAAGAATAAGTGCAGCCTTGTTAAAATACTTGTTGGCCTGGAAAAATGCCTGTGGCGCTGTATGATAGCATGATTAGCATTAGAGGCCGGCATGTCTGGGACCAAATATGAACACTTAAATGGCCCCCAACACTCACATACACCTACACACACACACACACACACAACTATCATTTCAGACAAGCTGCCACTGACTAATGGCCTACATTCGCTTGGGTCACACTTAAAGGCCAATTAAGTATTGTGCATGCAGACCAGCAAGATTTAAATGTGTTTCTTAATTCAAAATCTCATCAGCTACAGGACAAAAGAACATATCACAAAGGGAGAGGCACAAATACGGAGAACATAAGGAGAATAATACCCCATGATTGTCTATGTACAGCTTTTCACTCGGCTCTTTATACTGTAACAATCACTTTAACCGTCTGGAAACCCCGGTTCCTGATTTTTTTCAACACTGTTAGTACTAGTTTGAGCTCAGACACGCCAGTTTGGACCTATGCTCTGTATAATATTGTTATTAGTATAAAAAAAGGCAACCACAAGTTTCCAGTGAGGCTGATTTCTCCACGCGAGCAGACCACAGGGCCTGCTGCTGGAGACAAAACCACCCACTTGCACACAAAATCCTGCACACACACACACACAGAAAATTACTACTGAGGTGCAGGGCGAGCGCCTAAAGAGACAGTTCAAAATAACCTGAAGAAAGAATCAGAGTTATTAAAGTTCTTTTGGTACTCTTTGCCAGGCAGAAAGAGATGAAAACTGTCACACTGCAGCTAGACAAAATGAGTGAAATTAAGAGTTGTTTCAGTCGACAGACAAGATGGAATGCAATAAACTAGACATTAAAGTGTATCCAGTCTGTGTTAGTGGGATGAGTGACACAACATCAGCCACCTATTAGTCACCAGTCTTGGGCGTGCTCCTTAGATCGCTAACCTCATGAGACTGTGAATAAATGATTTCACCCTCCAAAGGGGAAATGATTTATAATGAATGACTTCACTGCTGTATGCATTCACTTTACACCAGCTCTTGTCACATGCAAGAGGAATATCAATGAGCATATAAAAGGCCGGTTACTGGATGTAGAAGATGCAACATCTCTGAAAGAGGTGTTTTATTTCTCTTTGATGCACGCAGAAGGGCTCCTACGAGCACATGAGATGGAGATCAAAACATTCACCCTGTCAAAGCCAACAGGCAGTTCACACACAGCTACTCCCATCAGAAAAGATCCTGAAGGCTTTGAGAATGATGCCACTGAACACTAACGTCATTTTAATCAACAAGAAAGAATGCAAACAGAAGAGCTGCTGTGCAACATGTGTGCCAGAGCGGCCCCGCATACTTCAGCAGTGACTTTCTCATATGCACGTGCACATACACAAACACACAAGTGTGTTACACACACAATATGCGCATACCTTGTAGTTGTGAGTCAGTCATTCCCCTTTTACCACAGAGAGACAGTCTAAACTCTAAGACACTACACACTCACACATTATCTACTTCCAGGGAGATCCATCTGGAAAAGTCAACAAAAATCCCGTTGAGTGGGTCAAACCACCAAGAGGATTCGAGGGCTCAAGTGAGACGACACATACTAGCTACTACTCCAGCTATTGCTTACATCTCATGCCTGGGGGTCGCTGCAGCAACTCCTTCAAACCCATGTTGTGTTGTTTTAACTCCTGATATCTGATAAACTTCTCTGGAACGAAATAGTAGCACCTGGACAGAAGAAGCAGGGCAAGGTCAGCAGGAGTCTACAAAGCAAACAGTTCACTTTCTCGGCTCGTCATAACTTTTAATACTGACATGATCGAGGTGCCGACTAATGCAAGAGTCAGCTTCTCCAATGACAGTTGAATGTCAAATGTCACTAATAGCCACACACAAACACTGCTGCTTGCCTGGTGAACTGGTTGCCCTCTATCTTTTCTCTAATATCACAACATAAGGTTCAGAGATGATTTATTTTTGTGATGCTGAGCTTCTCTGTGGTTTGCAAGCTTTAATAATAAAATAATAATAATAAATAAATTTTAGAAAATCACTTGACACACTTGTGTCACTTGGGTTAGCTGTTAATACTTTTAAAAAAGTGGCATTTACAAGTTTTAAGATTAAGAAATGGAGGTGGGCTAATCGGTGTTTGGGCCATCCAGAGGGCCAAAGATTGACCACACACACACACATTCTCCTACTGCTGCCAGCCTGCCACTTGGCTTCCATTAAATGAAGGATGTGATGCATATTTGCATCATTCTGCTCTTATATGCATTCAGTGGGAAACACTGAAAAGACTGTAAAAACAGATTCAAATGTTAAAATGTCCACATAACTATTGTTTGTGCTCTTATCTTGACATGCATTGCAGTCAATGAATGTCATATCCTGTGGCAGCTGAGACCCGTCAGCCAAATTAGGCTCAGCAGTGATATCGTCCCAGGAAACAGGTTATTTCGATACATTTACCTCTATGGAGAAAAAAACTCTTAAGAAAGCTTTAATTGAGCGTGTATGCTGAGTGGATGCCAGGATTGCCAATGACCTAAACCAATCAGGGCCCTGTTTCTGTTTACCCTGGACAAATACCAAATGACTGAACCAACATGACAAAGCCTGGAGACTGAAATGTGGAGAAAAGAGCTTATCTTGTTCAGAGATCAAACCGCAAAAACAAGGGGGGGGGGGGGGGGGCTGGACAGGCAAAGGAGTTCTAATGAGCCTGAAAATGTTCCTCAACTTAACACGAATAAAACGGCTGCCAAAGACCTTCCAAAGCACCTCACATCTGTCACAAAGCCCAGGAAACGATGCAGATAAAGACGCGTCACACTCTACATCGTTGAGCAGAGCGAGTTACTGAGTAAGCAAAAGTAGGGAGGCATAAATATTTTGTTTTAATGCAGAGGTTTTTAAGTTGTAGTGACTGATAAATGACTCCTAAAGGTAGACCGTGATGAATCGTCTCTTACAATTGGATCTGCATGTGGTCAGTGATGGATTTGTGCACATTATGCTCTTTCCCATCTGCTCTTTCTAACTTTGCCGTCCTATCGAGAAGAATCAGATTATAGATGGGCAATGATCTGATTTAAGTAATTTAACCTCAAAAAGCTAATTCTTATTTGACAGACAAAGATTTGAGACAATAAATCGATCTAGTTTTAGGTGTCGTACAAAATAAGTTAGATTGTAATATCTCAAAATGACTAAGTCTAAGAATAGAAGATGATGATATGCAGACTGTGGCTACTGAGGCAAACTAGAAAATTGGGGAATTGGGCTAGATAAATAAAATGTATCAGATCTTGACTGAAAAGGGTTGGTGTTCAAAAACAAAAAGATCTCTAGCAGCTTATGAGCAGGTGGGACCGGTTGGGAGTAAATGTTTACGCAGAATTTGCACTATCCATCAGGGGGGACAACACATTATACATGGAACCAACTGAACATCCCAGCACGACCACTTTGGCCTGTAGCACCAGCTGTGTTTGCCTTTCCAATAGGGCAAGGATAGTAAGTGAGACCTTATGGCTACTGGACTGGGTTGGGCAGATCAATCACAATATCTATTGTTATAAGGATTGGCCGGCACACAGGCTTAGAGCTTAAGAGTGGGGGTGAAGAATGAGGCATTTCCATACAAGCAGGGCTGCTGACTGTCTGAAGAATGTGCCAAAACATGCTGTCATTCGAAGGCGGTATCAGACACACTTAAATGCACATGGCGGAGACATGATGAAACTTGACGGTTTGCAGCCTGAATTCATAATCAAAAACTCAAGCTGAATTTTTAGAGCACTGGGTTCTCCAAAGCAAACGAGTTATTAGGTCCTGTATCAATATCAATTACTTGTGTACCCTGTATATTGTACATGCACAGTTTGTAAATCACAGTCGAGTCCACTGTGCTGAAACAGCACCTTTTCCAGACTGAAATATCGTATGTCGTCTGGTAAGCTTATAGGAATTACATGCACCACTACTCAACTGCTGCCATGGGGGCTTTTTGCCTCAAGTACACCAATTGCTATATGATTTATATGACCATCAATTTAAAAAAAATGGTACTGGCATGTCTCGCAGTTATTTTTTCAGAGGTTAATGAAAGTCTGAATCACAGGTGAAATTGTCGGGCACTTTTTAAGAGCCCCTCGCTCCCTTGTTCACCTACACCCCAATTATGCAGTAGTTTGACTCTTAATCCAATACCTCATTTGATGAATTCGAATGGCTGCGTTACTTCAGCTGAACGAGACCGGGTCGCTTTCCTGGACTGGACAAAAGGTTCATAGCAGAGCAGTGGATCTCCTGTCCGAGCATGATACATGTCAGTAACCGACAGGACAAATCCCGTCAAAATGGAGGGGAGTGTATGTGGATGTGTGTTGTAACCAGAGCATAAAGTTCAATTCATAATAATTAAATTATGCAGCTCAAAAGGTACAAAGCACTTCAAGTGAGGCAGTTTTTTAGTCACAGCATTCAGCTAAAACAGGGTAGGGAATGTAAATGTTATGCTGCTGAGAGTTCCCTGTACAGCTGTGTGCATCCGGCATTGGCCTGAGCCAGCCTTGTGTCTTTTGGTTGGCTGCTCGGTTAGTGTGGTAGCAAATAACAACTCTTGGCCAAGGTGCTGTCAGCACCAGCTTTTAGTTCACCTGCTTTTTATAGCAAACACTGCTGGCCGCACGCTACCAACAAACACTCTGAAAGCCAAATATAATCTGAACCACCGCAGGAAGAAATAGAACCATACAGGCCGCCATTATGCCTGCCCGACTGGACTGTCTATACAGAGACAGAAGCCTTAAAAGGGCCTTTCACTGTAATATGCTGTAAAATGGAAAAAAGTTATTGTTGATTTCAGTTTGATCTATTTCAAATCCTTTCTGTGCAGAAGCCCCTGTGGTTTTCCTCTGCTGCACCTCTTTACCTAGAAGCAGTAAAAGACCTTTATCCCCCTGTGACAATAAGCACAGATGTTACCCATGCCTGATAAGTCACATGCAAGCCACCATATATGGAGAAAAATGTGCCGGGAAGCAGACATGAAACATTGGTGTTTCTCGGCCAGTGTGCTAGCACTTCAAAATTAATGACGACGGGCACTCGCACACAGCCTGCAGAGAGGAGAACAATTTTTTACCGCTCACTGAAGGTCGCTGTTCACACATAGCATCCAACCATCAAAGACAAGACGAGTGTAATTTCTACAACAGTTACACTGTTCTACACGTAACTCCCCAAAGTTACACAAAGCAAAGCACCTGACTTCCAAACAGATCAGGAAGGAAGGTTCTGTGATATTTATGTCACTGTTTTGTGATGTTACTGAGACTTTTCAACCTAAATTAGACAATGAGCTGTGAAGCACCCAGAGAGGAGTAGCATTACATCTCCTTTTTGTCACTGGTAAACAACTCTGACAACTGACAGACCCGCCAGCAGAAAGACATAATGTGCAACTTGTGTAACAAAAGGAAAGAAAACAAGCAACATGATCACATGTTTTCCACTAAAAGTAAATTGTGAGCCAAACTCAATCAGCATCACTCTGGTTCAAGACCCCATCCCAACCCGGGGAAAAACAGAATTGTAAAAATATAATCTTTCAAATAGTTGAGGATTTCTACGCCGCAAAAATGTCAACCGCAAGGGCCAAAATATGCATATGGGGCCACAGCTTGTGCCTGAGTGATTTTGTTACTGATCTCTGGAAGAAGCAGAGGTCTCACAAGACAAAAACAGCAATTATAGAAGTAAATAACCATTTGTGTTTAGTCCATTAAACAGGCAGGAGGGCGGAAAGGCCTGACGAAATACGAACTGATCACACAGCATGGTCCCCCCTCCAGAAACGTAAACAGTCATTTTCACGTCTTCTCACTCATGAGTCCATGCTGGTTTTAAAAGTAAATGATCAGTAAATATTTTAAATCCATTTGGTTATCTTATCTATCCTCCAGTGATCACTAAATGCCATTACCATATCAAATTTCCTCAAGATTGAACTTCCTCAGACACATGTGCAAGAAAACTGGAGAGAGTCCAGCCTTTAGTGTGATCAGACGAGCCACTTTAAGTAAAACATTAGCCAGTGCTTTCATTATTACAGCCCTCAGCAGCAGCAGCAGCATCTAAAGGTAGCAGGCCGACACCTTCTCCTGTGGGTTTCCATGACGGGCCCACAGTGCCAAAAGGCATCCCCGGCCCCTTCCTCCTGCTTCATGGCTCCGTTTGCTCTGGGCAGGCCCTTCACTCCAGGAGTCCTGGGGCCCTTTTGTGGCCTCGGTATGTGGCTGCAGAGCCCTTCCACCCCAGCACACGGCCAAACAACAAGACACAAAGAAGGTGAATCACATCTAAACACAACAGCGGAGCATTCTCCAGCCTCTGGTGGAAGGAGCAGCGCTCCCAATTTCCCAGTTCATAAATCAGAGGGAAGAAGGGGAAGCAATAACACACTGCTACATGTTGATCATCTCTACACTTATTTTTAGTGCAATAAAAACCTCAAAACATCTGCTTTGGAGTTTTATTTCATTTACAAGGCTGGACAAGCAGACAATTTATGACACCATACAAAAAAAAAATTACCAAAAGATGCTGTTTGCTGATTAAGACATAACTATTATAAATGGCAGTTGATTATGAAAAAAGAAAGCTCATGTATTTCTCTCTAAGACAAATGTATGGAAATACAAAGCAGGTCCACGCTCTGCTCATAACAAAACGCCTTTCGCCATGAAACGACCCGCAAAGTGAGTTTAGTAGCAGCTGCTGCAGCGACATTAACCGCACGCCAACAACAGGAGCCAGCGCCACAAATCCCTGTTAGATTTCCATTCGGAATATTGCAGAAAAAGGCGCAAAACTTTTCTTTACCACAAACTTGTGTGACGCGCGTGTGCACCGCAGCGGACGCGGCGCGCGCCCGCGCACGCACGCACGCACGCACAAACGACCCTCAACGACGCGCGTGGATCCAACGTGACGCTAAAATAAGTTCTTGTTCCCAACTCACCGGCTCCCGCGTCCTCTGACGGACATGTCCGGCTCAGCGGTCGCCTGTTCTCTGCTCACAACCGCCGCGTACAGCGCCGCTGCATTTCGCAGACACACGTTTTGTCGGAGCGCACTTCCACCATTCCTCTGATCCCGGGACGGAGCGCCGGGAGACTGCGGGCTCCTCCCACACGCGGCGGGGTTAAGCTCCTCCTCCTCACGGCCGCTGGGAGAGGGAGCGACGGCCGCGTGTCTCCCAACGCCGGATCAAAATGACCTGTGTGGATTCCCCTCGGACATGCAGGGGTCCGCAATGAAAAAATATTACAGTTGAATTACAAATCTATTTAATTTAAATTTAAGAGACACTCCACCTTTTTGGCAGAGAAAGTTCAGCTTATTCATCACGGGATGTGATCAGGGCTTGATATTTTTTTGCTCATCAGCCTCTGGGCCAAGTGGTTTTCCTCTATCCATTTAGCATTTCACTGGCCACAAAATGTGTTGTTGGGAAATTTAATTTTTTATGAATAATCCTGACTATGGCATTCTAAAATGATCAAATGTTTAGCTTTGAGAAGGTTGTGTGTAAAGCTGAGTATGCGATTATCATTTTCATGTGCAGTATAACAGAGACACACAGATCATAGCACAAACTGTCTAATAAAAAAACGAGCAGGGACTTATTTTATCTTACTTACAGTGTCATTTGTCTGTGGTCACTATCGTGGAGGCACAAAGCTTCACCAACAGACCGATGAGCAAACACTGTGTGCAGGTAGCGCTCGTGGCATTGGTATTGCAGCAGGGTCATTCATCAGTGAGTTTATAATTTCAGGAGTCTTTTGAGAAGACTAAAAATTAAAAAAGATCAAATTCAACGCACTAAAGTGGCTATTCAGAATGAGTATGTTACATGATACTGCTGAAATATACCCGCATTTAGGGGGGTCTTAACGTCAAGTCCTGGAAGAGATACTCAGTCTAATCCAGAATACAGTCTTGTATGGTACTAAAATTTTTAATAGATTCAAAAATAATCCTGGTTAAGTCACCATGGGTTACTTCACATGGGCTTTGGACTTAACAGAAAGCGTGCTTCATAAATTTAAGGTGTGGGTTTGAGTTTGACCCTTGATTTTGAGGAGCTAATGCCATCATGATGGTGCAAGCAGAACACACACTGTACAACCTTTACATACCAAGGTGCAGAGTGTGGACAAAGAATGTGTGAGAGCCACCTTCACAGCACCAGCTACAGTGATGGAGAACAACAATCCAAAGAGACAAAGGCTCCTGTGCTCGTGAGTGTGAACGCATTGACTTTTCCACATGACATGTAATCAGGCACAAGGGCTCACATGCAATAATCCTCATTAGGAAGCATTATCGAGCCTAAAGGAGGTAGTGGAGAGGTTGGTGTACTGAAGGATGTTTGAAATTACATAGTGGCTAGCTTCACCAGAGGAAAAAAAATACAAAAGTAATAGATCATTATAAATGGACTGTGAATTACAGACAGATTTAGACCAAAAACAGAAGCCATCACAGGGGACAGTTGTGTGTATACTACACTGGTCATCAGTTGCTGACACACACACACACACACACACACACAGGTGTTTGCACCTGTTTGTTTGTCCTCATGAGCCCCTGCAGACATGGGACGAAAATGCCTTTACTCTACAAACACCTTGTAGCAAAACAGATGCGAAAGCTGTAAATTAAGCATTTGGTGATGTTTTCTACGGCTGTTTCACCACAGGTTTGACTGCGATAAACGAGCTGTTGTGTTTACATCATAAAAAGAGGTTAAAATTAATTACTTCACTCACTACGCTTATATTTGATTCTGTTTTCCTTTTTATAACTCCTTGCCCACTGTGTGCACATTTATTTCAGGACTAATTCAGCTACCTTTGGAGCAGCTCTCAGTGACATTGTTTCTGTGAGGATCTGTTCGGCAGCTCTGGACCTAAAATGTTTTGTGCCCTCAGGTTCTCAGCCAGCTTGCTTGGGAAAGGGGAACAAGGTGAGTGTATTTTGAATAAAACTAACAACCCTGTGTCTCACATGGACTAATGAACTGATAAGGAGCATGACAGGAAACAGGTTCGGTGTAAAATGGCATGCAGGTGGAGAGACTCATCAGTGTTGTTCTTAGAATATTTAGGTATTCATGCCTTGAGTTCATTTCCTCTCTCTTTTCTCAGTCATCTACATCCAAAGGCATCCACACCCTCCAAACAGAGATGGGATGACCAGGCCTTCCTTCCTGCAATGCTCGTAAACCCCGTGTTTTGTACCCTAGCGCTTTGACCAAGCTTGTCGACTTGGCCGGACCCGTTCAATCTGCATATCAGCCCAGGTGAGGACGCATGTCTCCCTGCTGGCCATATAGCAGTAGGTACTGTAACGCTCTGCTCCTTTCATCACAGACTGATAAAGATCTGTCTAAACAACGAGCAGCCTCTCGTTTAGCCAGGGGGTATTCAGCCCCAGCTCATTGTTAGGAAATTAACATATTATGTTACAATGCATCTTTAGGGACGTCAAGATTATGGAAACGGTTCGACTTGTCCGAGGAACTGAATCATTACAAAAGACACAGTTTTTTAATCCATTCAAACACTAATTTAGGCCAAGATTTTCATCTTTTTTGTTTGTCAAAAAGTCAACAATGATCCACTGGGTAAATGTCATCAGTCTTACCGATGAGATGCTATACATCCCCGAACAGTCAGGTTCAGCTCAGCACTCTGGATATATTCCTGCCAAATAGAGGCTCTATGTGTCATCTGGCACCTATCAGGATTTCTGGTCACTCCGCATCTCATTAAACATAATTGGCTCTGATGGACATCCTGCCACCCATCAACGTTTTCTGTCTGTCTGCCTGCCTGTCTCACACACGACAGCCCTGACAAGACAAAAAGTCGCATAGGGAACGGATGGAGAACCAGCTGAAATGGTAACATTGCTTTGAAACATAAAAGAGGTGCAGGAAACCGTCGAGCTCAGCCAAGTCTCCACAGATACATACGTGTACACACAATTATCAACACCTCATGCACTTCTACCAAATGAGGTTTCCCTACATGCCAGGTCCAGCCATCCTGACCCTCACCACTTTATTCTGCCATCATGGCCACACTAATAGGGCCATCGCAGTCATTGCCTATCTGTGAGTGTGTTACTGTACGCGTGAGAAGGGGAGGGATGGGCAGCAGATCCCCTGCTAAGTGATTTTCTCACTCTTCTCACGGCTGCCTATTGTACAGTGTGATCCGGCCATTATTACCACTGTATGAGGTGCTGAGCTGTGAGGGTGGGCCTGTTCAGTTTCCACATGTAATTACTAGAGTCATTTGTCATGCAGCCCTTATTGGTTCATTGTGTCTGGAGAAAAGTGTCTCATACAGTTGTCCCAAAAGGCTAATAAGCTGGTGTGGAAGGTGCTCTGCTGTTGTCTGGAGGTGGAGATGGTTTTGGTGGGAGAAAAGGTTAAAAAAACACAAGCAAGGTATTGTCATAGGCTGTGTGTGTGTGTGTGTGTGTGTGTGCGACAGACAGTGGGAGGGCTATAATCAGACACTCTCACACCACACCCTGAGACAACTCCTTACTTGTTTGTAAGAACGGCAGCCGACATTAAAGCAGCCACCACAAAAAAGGCAAAAGCAGCAGTTCACACAATAGACAAAAGGCGAAAGGAGGGCATGGGTGAAGATGAGGTATGACAAAGACAGGCCATTTTGGAACTGCTTTTAATTGAACGCAACAAATCTGATCCAAGTGATAGCTCGCAGACTCATGAGGGCTTAGCTAATGAGAAATCAATGACAACAACAAGTGAACTGTGTGTCACAGCAGCCCGACTCCCACACTAATGTTATTTGGCTTTTAAGGAAAGTACAGAGCCTTTAAAACTCCTGATCCCTCCTGATTTACTGTCATACACATGTGATTCCAGCAGCATTAAATGAAAGCCCTACTAATTCTGTAAAAAAAAAAAAAAGTTTTTTCTGAATTAATTTGTTGCACCGGTTCCATTTTGAATCCAAGGAAACACAGCAATAAATACAGAGCAGGTAGATGCCTGACAGAGAGCTCTGCATCTCCTATGAGGGGATAAATAAACGTGTATGGATGTGTTGGAGTGCGAACGCATATATATGACAGATCTGTCCCCCACATGTTGCATCATCTGTCTGTCTGGCTGCTCGTCTGCCCCACAGATAATGTCATTACTGAAAGGAGAAGGAGGGCGACACGGAGCAGAGGAAGGGGGGCTGGATATGGCTGAGCTGTTGATTGCTTGAGCTCTAGGTGAAGAAACTATCACAAAGGTGTGACAGACTGAGCACCCAAATTAGGTTTTTTTTGTTTCTGCATGTGGAGAAAAGGTTGAGGCGGCGATTTAATGAACAGGAAGAACTGACGGTAAGACAAAGGTAGAGCTGAACAGCTGACAAGTGAGGCTACAACTTGGGATAATACATTTCTGTTTCCTAAAGCCATTTTCATGGCTGCAAAATGTTTTGAAAGGCATGTTATTAGCTTTTATTATGTGTCTCTGGCTCATGGCCTATTTGCATCAACTTGAAACACTTGTTCTCTCCCAGATGAATCATAGATGCACCTCTAAGGCCAACCACAAAAATCATATGGTGATCATGGCAGTTTGTGGTGAGAAATTCTGAAGAAGTTCAGTCTACATTGTAATAAAAAGTCACAAGCTAGTTCTGAGCTACAGGGCGAGCCGAGGGCCTGGAACCTCCAGAAGGCTGGGAAACACTGCTGTACTCTATAAATACCGTGTCCTGTCATGTTACTGTAGGTGAGAATAATATGTAGGTGTGACAGGTGAAAGTGATTGCTGGCCTAGTTACACTGGTACTCCCATTCTCCTGCAGGCTATTTTTGCATGTCACATTTCAGATTTTTTTAATGACAAGTTCACTCACTCATTCAGCCGCACTTGGATAAATATGTGTTTGCACACTTTTAGCTCTGGCTGCCTGCCTTTTCTACATTTTAAGGAAGGCAGTGCTTTTCTGTGGTATAACTGATGTCATTTTGATGGTGTACAAACCATCATGTCCATCTTCATGTCTCGCAAGAACCAGATGTTACAATACTCAATATAGGACATGAAAACAATGTAGCACTAACAAAATCCATTGTGCCAGTGCTGACAATGCAGGTTTAAAATGAGCGAAACTGAATCCGTAATCTCATGTTTCAAATCTATATACAGTATATGCTGCTTAAAACCTGCCGCACAACATGTTGACCTCACACCCAGTACTGTATATACAGTTTACAGCATTGTGCACACACACGAGCATCTGTTGTGTGAAACGGTGAAATCTGTTCTATAGTTTTATCAAATCCCTTAAGGGTCCGGTGCGACACAAACCACAGTCTGCGAGCAGCCTTGTCTTTATCCACTTAAGCCACTATGTTTTATCTACACTGAGTTTCTACCTTGTACCGATTCTCCCAAGCGACACTGCCCACCTACACTGACGGACAGGAAAATAGTCTATCCCCCCCAAAAAATCCATGCTTGTCTTCCCATCTTGCTGTGAGTTGCACTGTGCTACGTCCAAACATGGAGAGAGTAAATATGACTGATGGACTGATGGCGGACAGCTCTATAAGCTGGCAGCATGACATCAGTCCTCAATCTAAAAATGCACCCCAGAAAACACAAGTGCCCATTATTACATTTTCTTCAACTGAATCTAGGGCAGATTTGACAGTGACAAAGTTGCCAAAGTAGCCAAATGTATCCCACATGAGAGCGGAGAGGATATAAATGATTGAGAGACTGCGGGGGGATAACTTTATGAAAGAAAGATCAGCAGTGGACAAGCCTTTTCTTTTATAGACTCGCTGAAAGAGAATAAGACGGCGGCCTTTGGCTCTGGGCTGGCGTGACAGTTTAAGCTGCTCCAAATCTCTTTACTTCTGGTCGAATGACTCCAGCCACAGAGGAGAGGAGTCAAGACTAAACACAAGGACATTTGATTGAGTTATCATAAGCATAAAAGGAGTCAAATGACACTAACATATTGCATGCCAACAAACATACACTGAAAATCTGAAGATCTATTGAGGAAAAATGGTAAAGGCTGATTTTAATGATCTAAATTCAATGATTCACCCTGAAGTGTAATGACATTTGTATTGAGCTGAGCTAACTCCTACTCATTCTAATTCAATAAGGGCAACAGACAAACCCAAAACAAGCCAGAGCATTCAGACACAAACAACTTACAGCACAAAGTTGAATGCTGGGAAAGACAGATGTGTTAATTACACACTGTAATTGCTACAACATTTAACCACACAATTAGTTTTTCACCAACTAATGTGGCCGTGACTGTAATACTGCTGGCCTTTATGGATTCCCAGAGTATCATCCGAACAAATGAACCCGCACTGCTCCGTTAGGATTGCGACTGTCTCTCTGCCGAGCCCGCTGATGTGACGTTCCCACACCCTTCACCTCCTGGCTCCCCGCTGAGAAACGCTTTCACCCCCGTGTGAAAAGAGTAGAGCACATTGCTGGTTAAATTACCTTGTTAAAATCCTCTCATTTCGCTTTCTTAATTAGAAACCCTCACGCTGCTCGGGGTCTTTCCCGCAAAATCCTCACCTACCCGTACGACACAGAGCAACAGGAAGCACCAAACCCGAGCGAGGCGGTTGTCTGTCTGGCAGGTCAAGTTTTAAACAAAGTAGGCAGTAAATGACCTGGAGCTGTTAATGGAAAGCTGATCCCCCCCCCACACACACAAAAAACTGTCTGGACTGGTTTGTTTGCAGGCCGCATGGAGGCGTGTATGGCAACAGTGGGTTAGCTTGTGCTCTTGTAAGCTCATAATTCCTAGCTTGGGTCTGTGTTTCAGGCTCTTACGCAGTTCTTAGTGTTTCCTAGGAAATAACTGAAGCTTATTCCCTAGGAAACACTAAAAAGTGCCTAAAAATCTGGAGCACACATGCACTTCACCATGCTAAATTTAGGCTTCGTCTTTATTCCAGTTGACTACAGTAGCCATGATTTAATCCTCTGTTGCACTGCCGCTTTTTTCCTGATAAAAGTAAAACAGGGGAAAAAAGGTTGAAAGAAGGTCTAATTAAAATCAAATGTCCTTCGTAGGTTGTTTCAAACATCAGTCGGCACCTCACACTCACACTCGCACTGGTCACCTGTCACATGACTGATTGATTATGGCTAATTTAGCTGCTTGTGCAATTATTTAATTATTGGACTCCAAGTAAAAGTCTGCAGCACATTATTTGGGATGCATCACATAAGAAAGTTCTCACTTTCTTGGCATATTACACAACAACACATTGTATGTTATTCCATATACAGATCTGTCAATCTGCAGTCACACCACACATCACAGCATGGACACACCACAGAGATATAAAATCGTGTAATAATCTCAAATAAAATGTTCTGTGTCCTATTTCTGTTTTGTCAATGCGAGGCAGTTTTTAAAGCCATCGTGTTCAATAAAATAGGTTTTTGTGGTAACTAAATATCTTTTGAGGGCAGTTAGACAGCAGTAGCTCCCTACATTAGTTTGTGAGTTTACAACAGGACGACACGCACATCTTCAGTGTGAAAGCAGATACAGGATCAAAGTTCAGGCTAGTGTTTGTTCTTTATTTGATATGGGAAAGTGAGATATTTAAAAATGAAAATATATCATATTTTTGCTCAGATTACATATAGCAGGACTAATAATTCTAATAACCTATGCAAAACAAAAACCATGTGTTATATTTGGCTTATTAGCTGGTGAGGGTAGTAATATTTTGCTTTAATGTCAGTATTTTAGATCAGTATTTATTGCATGTTTAAGTGTTTTTTTCTAAAACAAGTTGGTTAGAAACATTCAACTCAGAGATGAGACATATAATTTTTATTCATCTCTGTCTGAATTGACAGATCCATTGTTTTTTAACTTAAAGGCTTTGAGATAAGATGAGACTAATATTAAAGGTCTAATATTTGTCTGAGAGCTGTGAACAAAGGAAAAGCTGTCAAAACATTTTCTCCTGGTAGCAGCAAGATTCCTTTGGTGCTTCTGTTGTGAGCGTGTATGTGCGAATGTGTGTGTGGTTTACCTATCAGCATATTTAGCTAATAATAGCTAATAGAGGTTTGCCTGTGAGATCCTATTAGTTCCCCTGTGATCTGTGAGGTGGGTGTGTCTCAATGTGCGTGTCCGTGCATGCACGCATGATTTGACAGCAAAGTGTGTGAATGTGTGACGGTCCCTTGACACGGACAGACAACATGGGAATGTGGTTTGCATGTAAGATACAGGTAGTGGACAAAATAACAGAGCATAGCCTCCCAGACAGGTTTGGCAGTGTGGCCAAAGGTTAATTCACTAGTCAGGGTTTATGGTTTCAGAGCGGCACGTCAACGTTTCAGTACAGATTACATTGTGCCAACTGAACGTGCACGGCTGCGACACTAATGGAGATGTGGCAGCTTTGCACATGTGGAAATCTAGCAGCCAAATTTGTGCAACTGCGTTCTACTGTTGAACTGAAGAGCAGATGAGTTTGAAGTTTCTGAATGGAATCAGCTCAAGATATAAACGGTGGCTGCACTGACTGATATTAAAGTATAAAACTGTATGAATCCAAATTACATATAATGAAAACCACAAAGCACGTATTAAAAAGTAATTGTCAGGCCTCTTTCGTAGCTGACACACACTCACACCACTAATTGCTACATAGGTCTTTTTGCCTGTGTAACTGGGCTTGTAATTATGAGGTGAAAATATGGTGACGGAAGCGATTTGCTTGATACAAAACATTTCTGCAAAAAATACATAGCGATACAGTGCAATTATCCATTAACTGGTGGATGTACAGGCCAACCACATCTTCTGTCCTATTCTCCTTTTCTATGAACCCCATCCCCCGTGGCACCTTGCCAGATAGATGCAGTCTCCTCTAGTCTCTCAGCGACATCTCGGCCCACGCTGATCCTCCCTAACGCAGTAACTCTTACACTCGAGATGAGTGCCAGATTCATGTTTCTCATTTTCCTCCCAGGTGGTCCACATGACTTTCAGGATGGGGGGGTAAAAAGGTGGGGTACTCACTCATCCAACAACCTCCATCAGCCCGACCCTCTGCGACAACCTCGTGACCGTCATCCACCTTTTTTGTTTTACCTGAGGTCATTACTTATTGGTGTCTTAATTAAACTTCTTCCTATCACTTTACATTTCTCTGTTATTTCGTGTAGCATTACGTTCAGGTATTAGTGGCAGCTTTATCTATGTGACTCAATCTTAACATATGTAGCAACATTGATTTTAATTGAACTGGTATGCGTGTTTGAAGTTGCTTTAACGTCCTATTTAATTACCTTATTACCAATTTTATTTTAAACATAAAAAAATAATATAATGCAAAAATGGGCCCCCTCGAGGATACATGGCAATTTTAAAGTCAGCATCAGTAAAATGACAAACCATGAAGCTACTTCCTTCTAAAAGTGTAAATTCACTTATAATTGTGATAATGCAATTGCAACAATCAATTCAACATAATCCCCTGTAAATTCGGTGCAACATTACAATTTAAAACATTATCAAAATGCTGCAACATGTATCACCATTTATTTTTTTTAAAAAAGCTGTGTTGAAATCTGGCATTTTAGGCGACAACAATCACAGAAAGGTCTGCAAAACCCTGGAGAGACTGGCATTTTAAGATTAATTACCTCCATTTGAAGGGTACTCTACTTCTCTTTCTACCCTCTTTGGATATGATGGAAATTTAAGCTAAAAATAACATGATTTGAGTGGAGTTTTTTTTTTTTCAAACTATGTTTTTTGTTAGATTTATGATCCAGGCAGTGGCTCCCACTGAGAGGCTCACTTGCCAGAGAATCTTACCAGACTGTAACACGCTTCACTGGGAAGTAAAAAAAAGGGAAGCTAGGAGAGGACAAAGAGCAGAGAACAGGAAATAAAGAACGAGAGAGGTAAGAGGTAAATGGCCAGTGGACTAAAAAAGAATGAGGGAAGGACGTGGAGTGAAAGACTAACGAGGGTAAAGGGCGAGGGAGGAAACAAAATGGGGAAAAGGGGAAAGTCCACTCGTGGAGAGAAGAGAGAATAAATGTAGAATCACACGAGGAGGATGGGACTAGTGCACCATCAGCGCTGCTCTGTTCATTACTCATGTGTCATCCCATTTGCAGAAGCTGCAGGGCAAAGCATGTCCAGTTTTTTTGTCATATCAGATGAGGAAAAAGCATAGATGAAAATAGAAAAAAATGTGACAATTTAGCAATGCAAATGAAAAAGTTTTAACTGATTATTACATTATTGGGATGATTTAGTTGGCTATGTTTACATCTGTCTTTGTTTACCTCTGTATATTCATAGGAGGGAATGAGGGAGAAACAAAGAAAAGACACAAAGGACTAGTGTGTGAGAACACACAGAGCACTTCCTCTACAACTTCTCTAGGTCATGGACTTCTCAACCCTGATTACCCCCCTCCTTGCACACACGCACACACGCACACACACACACACACTTGTGTGACATCTGCTGCAGATAGACCCTGTCACACAGCAGTCTCTGCTGGGGCCGGCCGTCATGAATGTTCTCAGCGAGGTCCTCAGTCCATCCCTCCACCCCCTGGGAGAGTTCAGACCGGTGGTCCAGAGAGACACACTGAGACTGGATATCTGTTCTCTTTCTATTTAACAGGACAGCGGATCTATAGGTCTATAGCAGGTCTACACACACACACACACACACACGCACACATCAGACCTTATGATCAAACCGAAAAGCATGAAGTCTTATTATGGTTTCTTTTTCATGGATCTACTGCTGATTTTTTTATAGGTAGGATTGTGTCTTTTCCTGTGTGTGTCAGAGTGTTTGTAAGTGTGCAAATATGAATTAGGAGACAGAGTGTGTATCTGGTATGTGTGGTTGGGAGAACAGACATAGGATGTATGTGTGAAGGAGTTGAGGATTGTGTAGGTGTATGAGAGAAAGTGCAAATGTGTGTGAGAGAGAGAGAGACAGCCTGAAGATCCCTGATGCCTGCTGTTCATTAATAAACATCACGAATCATGAATGTTTAATCCCCATCAGCGGGGTGGCAGGGGACCCCTCGTGCCTGATATTGACAAGTCGCACACACACTCACACACTCAACAGATTGGAGGAGCAGCAGGAAGGAGGTTCAATGCTTTCAACACAGAGTTAACTACTAGCGAACAGGACACTGGCTCTCTGCAGCCAGTTTGAACTGGATCCCAACATAAAGGATTTTATGTGTTTATAACTTTAAAGCACAAATCCATCAAATGTATGCACGAGAAAAATGTACCGACTAGGTACCTAAGTACATTCACTATTTTAGTGTAGCTTCTTTTCAGGCTACCTTTACCACACTACGAAAATATGAAGTTAAGTTATTGTTTCTTTTATTAGTTGTAATTTTCACCTTTGAGTGAAATCTGACTAGACTCAACTAGACTTTTTCTTAGAATAAGATAAACTGCCACTGTTACAGACAAACCCAAAATGCTGATTGGCCACTGCCACACTGGATTTTTTCGATGATGCCTCTCTCCATTTGATGTTAGGATCAAACTACTCTTATTTTAGGTTTTTAAGCGTTCACCTTTAGAATTTGCCATTTCCTTTTTTAACTTCCCTGTATAGAAGAAAAAACGAGTTCCTATGAGAAGTTGACAGTGTGCTCTGTCGAAAATGATTGGGACATACCATCTCCACAATAGTGGCGTGGTGTTTCCTTTTTTTAGTGACACAAATGAAATTTTATTTATGTCCATCTCAATAAATCTGAAACGTCAATCTTTCTTTCTGCCAAAATAGCACAAGGATCCGGTAAAAGCCCAGGGTTTGATTGCAGTAACTTGATCCTTACAACTCGGTCACCCTCCTCTCCTACTCCCCCCCTTTCTGCAACATTCTGGTGAGTCAAGAATTTCCTATCTTTTCCAATTGACACCGTCTGCTCCAGCTCTAGCGCACACTTCTTAGTGACGCCTCCGACTCTCAGGAGGGAATCCGCTTCTTGCAATCGTAAACAAACCTGCAGACACCGAGGAGGCCTTCAGGGCTAATTACCAGCTAGCTGCTGCCGCTAACAAACAGCACGGAGAGCGGAAAAGGAGAGACTATAAGGTGAACAAACAACAGACACTAACACTATGGGCCTCAGTGGAAACAGTGAGGCCTGTTCTGGCTGTTGATGAACCAGGTGTCACATCTGCAAGAAGACGCTGACTCAGCCTTTAATAGGCAGCTTTCATAAAATCGTCTTTTAGAGACGATGACAGATGTGAATGGAGGTGACACAGCCTGCAGGAGAACAAAGCGGAAATAAAACCACTGCAGTGCATCAAGGCTGCGTGAATCACACATCCCACTGTGGCTGCACACAAGTGCAAGAATGAGAAAAGCCTCTGTAATCAGAAAAGTGGCGTGCGTGCTGTGGGGGTCCGTTACGTTACACGAGCGTGTACGAGTACAGTACGGCAGCAGCACTGCTGTCGAGACTGACATCGGGAAGGCTGCGGCCTGTACCTGCCTGTCTTCGCAGATACACTTTATGTTTCCAAATTCCCCTCGTTTCCGGGCACAGTTTGCTGTGCTGTCAAACCCTCGCCCTGCCTGCTCAGCATCTCAGCACATCCCCCCCCCCGCCCCTCACTTTACAAACACACACACACATTTTCCTCATTTGTGTTGGCAGATTTAATCCCCAGTCACCCAGATCACACACAGACATACAACACTCTGCCTGCCGTGACCGGGTGCTCTCTTTCAAAAAGGTGTTTGCTGCTTATCATTGTCTCCTTGACTGCTCCTTCATTTGTACCAACTCCTCCACGTGTCTCCGACAGTGGTGACCTTTACTCGTCTGTGCCCTGATGACCCAACTCTGTACCCTGCACTACGTGCAGACAGCTTGAGATGAGAAGCAGGAGCACCAGCAGAACCCGTCTAGTTCGGAAAGCAGGCATTTTGGGGCAGATAGTCACATGTAAACAATTGATGTGTGTTTACAGATGTTGGGGCCACTAGCAGGGCAGATTAGGGACTAGCTAACAATGTTAACAGAGGCAACATTTGTAGACATCAATCCTGTGATGTGAATGTTCTGTCTCCGCTTTGTAAACCACATTTGCACTAATGGGTTTAATTCTGGTCACATTGTGGCACCGCTGCCGTGCAGTCAATACACACACAGTTAGTGTGTGTGTGTGTGTGTGTGTATAGGAAAAGGCATTCAGTGACAGGTATGTAGACCACTGATAACACACACACACACAACTCCTAAACACTGACTTGGCAGATGAAGTCTCCTCCCGCTGCTGACAAGGTAGAAAAAAAGAAAACACTTTCTACCAAATTTTTATCAATCCCAGAGAGGATGAAATAAACTTCTCTGATGAAAATGGAGTAACAATGACACAAGTTCCTCATGCCAGAAACAAAAGAAGAGCAAGGGAAACAGACGCACTATCTACAAGAGTTTAACCGTGTTTCTGTCACATTGGTGCAGATTAATCACATTTACTCAGAAAGTGTATGTACATTTACTTCAGTACAAGTCTGTGGTACTTGTACTTTATTATTACTTTTTCTATTTCTACTTCCGTCTGTTTTTTCTTTCACCACAGTACAATTCAGAGAAAAACACTGTACTTATATTCCACTACAATATTTTTACAGCCTTAGGTACCAGCTACCTTTTTCACTTATCGTTTAATGGATCCCCAAGAACTTTTGTACTGATACTGACTGATTTTACACTTATCAAATGTATTATTTTTGTTACATTTAAGTCTACTGTTTGGACCACATGTTGTACAGCGTGATGGTCTCCAGACCATATTGGCCAACAATATCCTTGCAGCGCCACCATGAGGTTTAAATATGCGTTTTTACTAAAATGTCAAGGGCAAAAGAGCTAAATACATGCATTTCTGTTTACTTTAAGGTGAAATGGAATTCATTTCTCAAAAGGTTAGAATGTAATCTGTGTAATATGATCTGTAGCTCTAAAATGTGTTTCAGTATTTTCAGCATCTTAACAGTAATCAAAATAGTAAAGATCGTTAAGATTAGACATTAGCATTTAGCTCATTTTGTACAGTTATAATAGAATTTTCATAAGTTGATCGACTAAAGCACAACACAAAATACAGTTAAGGCTGATGGGAAACTCATTTATTTTCAAAGTATTTGGCTGTAAAGTTTCGGATAAACTGGCATTTACTGTTGATTTTACATTAAAAGTAAAGGAATCACCGATCTTCACACAGACCATAAATGTCTGACAAACCTATTTGTTCCCTTTTAGCGGCAGATCTAGAATTCTTATATTGGGGCAGAGAGGGGCACATGCTCATAATAGGATCGCACATTTGGAAAATGATTCAAAGGATTTTAAACTCACATTTCAAAACATTTTTTTCAGGTAGAATAAACTGTATTTTGTGTTTTCAGGGTAATAAATGGCAAATATGAACCGTGTACTTTATTTAGTGCACCACTGCACAACTCCAAGTAGACATAAACACAATAGTAGATAGAGTTAATAATAAAACCCTTGGAGGAATATCACTGGCTACAACTGCTGCAGTGTACATATAATTAAATATTTATTTATCGCTTCCAACTATCTTCTTTCTTTATTTAGGATTTATTCCAGGCTTACATTTGGTCAGTTCTTCTTATGTTCTACCCATCACCTTCTCACTGAAAAAGGGGGCATCTGGGACCTGGGGTGGCTAATCAGGTTTTGGGGGTGGCTCCTGGTCACCCCTCTGGTCCCACCACCAGTGATAATCTATCCAACAGCTGTTGCAGAGATTTCACTCTTCACTGCTAACGGTAATCCGCTGGTGGCTCCAAACGAATTCACCACATTTACGGCGATCCACCCATCACGGTGGCTTTACATTTTGCACTGTTTGTGCAAGAATAAAGTGAAGCACTTCTGGCATGAATTTAAAATTCCCTGTACAAAAGCAGCAAGTCCCTACCCGAGGGTTTGCAGGTAGCCACGCTATAAGTGCCCTTGAGCAAGCCACTGAATCCCACTGAACTACCTGCTTAAGGGTTTCTGCTGAAATTTCCTACACTCACACTTCTTTGTTGTGTTTGGGGAAAACTTGAACTAGCTGCCTCTGACCGCCTTTGTTGGTTGAAGGGAACGTTGGACACCTCTGCACGGACACGATGAGTCTGCCGGCTCTGATAAAGTACAGCCAGACAGTGAGTGACTTCTTGAACAGAGGAAACTAACACACCATCTCCAACAGCGGTAGGTAATTACTGTGCCTGCTGAGAGTGAGCAAGATAGAGGATTCCTCTCCTGCATAACTAGGTTGGTGTGAGACAGTTTTTTTTTTATTTGCTCTAAGTCTCATGCTCATGAATCCGTGTGAAAAGCTTTACCAATGCAGACACTTCATCTCTTTCCACTTGGCACAGACTCAAGTGTGTGTTTATATGATATCTGGGTATCTGGCCACGGCAGACACAGACTGATTATAGTCTGGAGGCTTTGGGAGGCCTAATCAATGGCTTTAATCAATTAAGAATGCAGCAACCGAGAAGCTGCAGAAACGAGCCAAGTCTCACACTAAAAGGAGCTCATGCCATTTTTCACACTGCTTCTGTATCGATGCAAAGCAGGTATGGGAATAGGTATCCGAGGAATTAATTTCGACGAAGTAGCACTGCGAAGAGCCTGCGTGGCAGCAATATTTGATTATTTGCTTTTTCAAGTGCTTCGCCATGGAGCTGGGCAGGATTTTTTTGTCTCAGAGAGACTGAAGCACAAAAGGTAAGAGAGGTGAGCACTGCAGATTTTAAGCCGTCGCACTCCAAGAACCCAGTGTGCACAGACCACACGCCTCTGTCTGCTCTAACGGTGAGTGCTGCAGTACCACACTGACCTCACATGGTAAGACACAGTAATGACACACTTCTACAGATTGTACGCCATTTAATTACAACCGCAACACAATACCTGCTGTGCAAATACTGTGTATGAGAAAAAGACTTTATGATTTACCCAGGCCGTGGTAAACTTGGTTTACAAGCTAACCTCCAGCACTTCCTCGCAGTGGGAAACCTGACTCTGTATGTGTCCTAAAATCAACACCAGACATTAGCACTTCCACTTCATATATATGTCCTTGTTTAAGAGCTTTATGGCCCTAGTTGGTGCAATCCTTGCCTCTTTATCCATTTTTACCACACGGTTAAGTAGAATTTAAAAGAAGTATAAATTTCCTGTAGTGTGCAAATACTTTGGCCCAAGAGCAATACCAGAGTGGATCAGCACTGTGGCTAAACTGGGTTTGATGTAAAGCTCGAAAATAAGAAATGCACAAAAATTTCCTGACCTATTTGAAATCCAATATCCAAATGTAGATATTTCAGTCGGGTGTTTCCTAATTCAAGACTACACTGTAAAGTGAGGATTTTATTTGTTACTGTCAATCTCCTGTGAACATGTCTGGTTCAGGACAGAGTGGTCGATCCATAGTCTTAGCCTGTCAAGTCTTTCTGCGGGGAGGTCAGCAGGAGGACGCACCTGGCTGACTGCCCAGGCCTTTGGGAACCAAGTGAAAGCTATAAATGTATGGATTTACTCATCCTTGAAGACCCACAACTCAAAGGTTTTCTACTAGCCTCCCTGAATGAGTGTGACAAAGCTTAACGCAGAGCCAGCCTACGTGTATTTTACAGTGTATTCACGTCTGCAGGGGTGATTGGAGGTAGATGCATTGCGCTCGTTTCCCCGTCGTGTCTCTATTTAAGGTATTTAAATGGCATCAATAGAAAACGCTATGTTGTGTGTTGTTAAAATAAATCGTCCACGGTTGTGTTTGCTGACATAAATGAGAATAGAGGGGGAATTGGTGCTACAGTGTGCTGAGTAAGCACTTTCTCCAGCTGTAGCAGCCAATCCCCCTGGCAGTGCAGCCTGGAAGGAGTCACAGGTAGCCAGCATCTTTCTCCTGCCTCCTCTCCCTCATCTGTGCATAGCCTGGGTCTCCTTCCTGTTTTGTAGGTGTAAGCACCAGATGGCTGCATCTTTCTGTTTAATATAGGAACTGTCTGCTGTGAGGAACGTGCTTGATCGTAGCACCTTCAACTGTTTTTACAATCAGGAATTGACCTTTATTCAGTGTCTCACTTCTCTGGTGGCTTTTTCACAAAACATAAGTGTGATTTCTTTAAACGCTATTGCTGACCTCAATGGTTAATAAATATATTTTTAACAAATACCCAAAAGGTCACTGTCAGGTAACAGTTATTTTTTTTATGTGGGGGAACCATAAAAAATAGGGACACTACACTTACATTTGGCAGATGCTTTTATCCAAAGCAACTTACAAGTCCAATTGCAAGACAGGCTGTTTCACTAGACATGTCAGATGTTTTCAATTATTTTCAAAATTTATGTCTGACGTCTGGAGAAGAAGACAGCATGTATTGCTTTGTTTCGTTTTGGGACTGTAATGGTCAAGGAGTCAGGAACTGGCTATTTTTGTGCACTAGTGTCTTTTAGGTAGGTCCATGTGGTCTGGGAATTTGAAAATATATGACAATAAAAATCAATAAAATAATCAAATACATTTTCACTGGTTTTAGGTGCTAAAGTGTTTGGGCTGCGTATTGTTCTCAGTTGGACTTTGCTCTCGGGTATGAAGCCGCAGTGGTTGGTGGTGTTTGCAGAAATTCATCTGATAAGCCTAAATCTGGATTCATGACAATAGGAGCAGTAAAATCTGATGCACCTTCAACCTTTATTCAACATTACAACTCCTGTAGTAGACATTTGGTCTGAGAGAACAGCAGACTATGGACTAGTAGTATGTCTCAAAATAAAAGCACTACAGGTATGAAATGAACAAGACAGGAAGGTTAAAACATGGCTACAAGCCTGCATGCACAGAATGGAGTAAATATTGTTCTCTAGGTGAGTGCTGTACAAATCACGCAGATGCCATTCAAATGTTTAGCCAGTCGATTCTGTGCAGGTAGCTTTCTGTTCATACAGCCGTCTGAAACTGAGTTACACGCACAGTCTAGTGTACATCTCACAGTAGTGTTGGGTAGCATCAACGACAAATCCGTTCAAAAAGGCACAATCCCATCCTCAACAGTCACCCAGCAAAATCGTAAAGAAACATACAGGCTGAAGTAATCGGAAACTAAAAACTACAAGTCCCACTGTTGCATCCAACAAAGTGCTCTGTGGATGGATGGTATAGCAGCAACTTGAGTTACGAGAACATCAAATCGACTGAAGTGACAGCACACAGTGTGTATGAGTCTGTAAAGCAGTCTTAGTTTCCACTGGTCCTGGGTCAGAAAACAGTCCTAAACCACGTGTTTTAAACAGACAAAGCATGTTTATTTCAAACTAAAACAATATCCACCCAACATGAAGACATCTCTCTGTTCATTTTGTCTTTTCTCCCCCCTGGCATGTCATATTCCGTTTGTGTTCACTTTATAATTGGAAACAAGTTACAGACATTTATTTTGGGGATACAACATTTTCTTGTTTTCATTTTAAAGATGTTCTTTTTATTCTTTCCAATTAAAAGCAGAGGTACTGGTCTCGTCGTACGCAGGCTATTTGTTCTGCTTAGAAGTAGAAAGCAGTGTGGAGCACCACAAAAGCATTCACTGAAAACTTTGCAGCAGCATTTTAAAAAAGACATAAAACTGGGCCAGCAACTGCTGTTTTCAAGTATCATGTATATCTATATTCATCCCTTGTTAAACAGCCAGGATTTCTTACTCTCTTCCATAGGAAGGTCAAAGCCCAATTTCCGCATACATATTTAAAACATTTTGGCAGGCAATACGTTAAAATCCATCATAGTTAAGATTAATTAAAATTGGTGGGGTGGCATTACAACTTAAAAAAGAAAATAAAATACAAACAAAACGTTCTATCAATAAAACAGCTAACGAGCCTTCTATTTAAGTACACTGTATTTGTAGGAGATAAAATCATTTGTTATTGGTTATCGGAGAATTACTGATTTGAGTCAGTATTCGTCATGTCCCCTGTCGTGGTGATTTGCTGACATGAGTACAGAGAAGAAGAGACAACTTTACAAAATGATCTTTTACCTACTGAGTGATGATTATGTCCCCTCAGTGTCTGTGACAGTGTCTACCACTGGCTGACTCGCAGCTTCCTCCGTGGGCTCACTCTGTTCACTGTCTATGTCCTTAGGAGAGACAAGTTGCTCCTGCTGCAGCTGCTCCAGTTCACTTTCAGGGAGCACATAACTGGAGGATGGGTCTTCAGAAAGCTCAGGAGAGGCCTCAGGTGTGGGTTCAGCCGCACTGCTATCGTCCATGCTGGATCTACTGACCCACTGAAGTTGGGGTGAGGAGACGCTCTCTTGGGACTCCTCCTCATCCCTTTGTGGACTTTCTTGCTTCTCCAGAGAGTAAGTCTTCTCTTCAGGGGGGGTGGTAGCTAGTGCGAAGGCCACAGGTGATTCTCGGCATGAGGCCTCCACCAGTGGCGAGGCTTGGCTTGGGGTCTTAGTGTCTGGAGAAGTCGAGGTCATGGAAGGGGATGGGGATGGGGACTGGGCTGTGGGCTGGGTAGGTGAGGCGGGTTGTGGTGATGTCTCTAGCTGTGGTGGGGACTTTGCCTGGGTGAGAGCCTCAGCCAATGGGCTGTGAATCTTGCTGTCAGGTGACTGAGCCAACGATGGAGACTGCACCTGAGGCGTCTCAGATAGATACAGGGTTTGTGATTGGGGCTCTGGAGCAGGTGCCTGGTTCTGTGATGGGAGTGGATTTTTGATCTGACCCTGAGGCAGCGACTGATTTAGACCCAAGAGAGGTTTGGCTTGAGCTTGAGGCAGGACTGGGGACTGGAATCGTGACTGAATCTGGGGGTTTAATTTCAGCGGTGCAAGCAGTTTGCCTTGGTTCAAGGTCAGGTTGGGATTAAGAGGTGGAGTTGGAAGTAGCGGTGTAGGTAGAGGAAGCAGAGGTGTCCAGCTTCCACGTTCACGTTCCCTGTCACGGTCTCTCTCTTTGTCACGGTCCCTGTCACGGTCGTGTTCTCTGGTGCGGTCTCTGCCTCGCTCCCTGTCTCTATCCCTTTCTCTGTCCCTTTCACGCTCTCTCTCTCTGCTGTGGCGGTTCCCATTCATCTCCCTTCTAAAGTCAAAATCTCTTTCATCTCTGTCTCTTTGCCTGTCCCACGGTCGTCTACGGTCATCTAAGTCTTGATGTAACTCACTGTCAAAGGGGGCTGTGGAACCACTATTTCGGTTCCATGTTTGAGGTCCTCCAACTGCTCCAGCATTGGCAGGAACCCCAGATACTCCTCCCGCTGTCCCAGGACGGCTGTCGAAACGGTTGGGGAAGTTCTGCACAGGTGTGGAACGTTCCTCCTGAAAACCTTTTGGACCACCAGGAGCCTGCTGGCCTCCTCGTTCATCAAAGTCCCCTCTGGTCTGGTTCCAACGGTTATCAGGAGTGAAGCCTGCAAGGGCCTGAAGACGTCCCACTAGGCTGGTCCTGGCTGGCTGTGTCCCCGGAGTCTGAAGTAAGGGAGGCCTGCCTCCACCACCTCCTCCTGCTCCACCCCCACCTCCAAGAGGCTCCCTATGCTCTGGTGGAGGTGTCCTCAGCAGGCCTGTGCTTTGCTTTTCCATTGGGGGGAACCGGTAGTCCTGGTCTTTACCCTCATCAGCACCAGAAGAAGACTCATCTTCTGTCTTAGACACATTTTCATTTGTTAGGTTTGGAGCCCTGTTAAAGGGGTCCATCTGAGAAAAGGGGGCTCTAGCACGGGCTTGAGCCTGGAGGGAACTGTCAAGGAGGCCAGCAGCCTGCTGAGCAGGGCCCTGTTGGATGAGGAGTGGAAAGCGGGCAGCAGCCCCAGGTTGGAGGAGATTAGGCCGCACATCTAGAGGCAGTAGACCAGGCATTCTCTGCCCAGTTAGACCAGACTGATGTAGCGTATGGGTTAGGGAAGCTGTAGGGTGCATGCCCAGGAGACCCATGCCACTGCGGACTGCATTCTGCATTCCTGAGAACAAAACATAAAAACAGAAATATTTAAAACTGCATATTACAAACACAAATTGCATGGTATATATGTATATAATCAAAGCACTAAAGTCAGAAATTAAGTCAGAAAAAACAAAACAAAATTAGGTCAGAAAAAATCTCTCATTTAAAACAGTGCCTCACCTTGCAGTGTGAGCTCAGCAGCAGCAGCAGCAGCATCCATTCCCTCTGCAGACTGCACTGTTTTCTCTTGCTGAGTCTGGACTCCCACTGGGTTGAACACACTGGCTCCAGGGATGGCTGAGGGCATGAAGCTGCCAGGGATGGTGCTGGTCGGAGGGATCATAGCACTGAACGGTGATTCCTTGACAGCGTCTTGGCTTGAGGCCACTGTGGGCTGTACTAGAGCTATAAGGTTGATACAGGAGAAACAAATGTAATCCAGTTCTAATAAATCCCAGCAAAAGGACTTTAAAGGACACGTTGCAAATGTTCAAAAAGAATATGCATGTATTAGTTACAGAATAAATACTTACAAGTGGTTACAGGGGCCATGGCTGCTGTTTGTGCTGCCTGCATGAAACCTTCACAAAGAAGAAGTATTATTTTTATTATTATTATTTTTAAAATTGTTAATTTCCGTATGTATAATTCTTATGTGATTGTTACAATATTTACCTGGTGGAGGCTGGGACGTATTGAAGCCAGCCCTTATGAAGGGTGGTGGTGGCGGCACATAACCTGGCGGTGGTATGCCCATGGTGACAGGGAAGGTGGGTGGCACCAAACCTACTGCACTGGGAACAGCCTGGGCCACTGGTAGCTGGATAAAAAGATGCAAGTGAGCACATGTTGTTAGAGTAATTCAAGTCATCATTGAATATACATTACAAACCTACATTAAAGGTTACTTTGATTAGCTACAGTTACAAACTTCTTTCGTGTGGACAATGTTTTAGTTTAAATTTAAACTCTGTCTGTGTGTAACAGATGCTCTACAGTACCTGGACAGGCATCATAGTAACCTGCTGGCTGTACGTCTCAGTCTGGGAGTTCGATACTGCTGATTCTGCGCTCACTGGTTGAGTTGTAACTTCCTTTGTTGGCTCAGCATTTTTGGCTGCTTCCCACTCTGCAGAGACAGGCAAAACACTGAAAACAAATTTCAAAACTAACAGCCAATGCTTTGTTTGGATTTGAAAGTTTACATGCATTTTTTTCTATTCAATCCACATCTTCCGTTTTCTATGAGGGTGGGAGGTCCCAGATGGGATTTCTAAAAGGGATTTGTGCATTATCATAACAAAATAAAAAACTGAGGGAAAAGGATTGAAAACAAATCCCATTAGCTGATCAAATGCCAAGAAGCGTCTGTGTTTGGATATCTGTGTTATGCTTTCATCTGAGTGTTCAAACTCGGTGTATTTTACATTATACAAACATTTCTATAAAGTCAACAGACCAAAATTAATTTGTTAATGTGCTGTGTTTTACCGTCATTGACTGTCTCTTGATCAATGATTCCTCCTTCAGCAAAGCCATCCAGGTCATCCAGCTTCACCTTCTCCCAAGGTATGTAGGTGACACCCAGGTCCACATCCCAAAATTGTTTATATTCCTGCTTTACACCCTTGTTTAGGGCCCACGCAATCTGGATTAAAGACACAAAAGAAACTGAATTTTTTGAATAAATCTTGGAGCAAACACAGAACTTTGTGAGTCGAAAAGTAACTTAAGGTTACACGACTGGAGGGCAAAGAAAAATTATATTAGATGAAACCACAATCAGAATAAAAATACAAAGAATCAAATTATGAAGGTAATGTATACCTTGATAACTTTAGAGCCAATCTTGAAGGAGCCAGTGCTAAGCTTCTGGCGGGCACGGTAGGCATCCTGTCTGTGGACCATACAGATGTAGGCACAGCCTCTAGGAGGGATCATCTGCAGAGACACATACAAATATACAGATTATATTACAGACCAAGGGAACATGAGAAAGTCTCATTACTGAAGCTCATGCGTGTAATTAAATAGATTTTGGTTTTATATATCTAATCGAACATAAACAAAGTGGCAGTGGAAAAATAGCACTCCATTACCAGCTTGAGTATGCAAAATGGCATGACTTGCGCTCACCAATTAATATTTTTTGTACATTTAGTACATATAAGAACTGTATAGCCTGTGTTGACTGAAAAAAAGGTTAGGCAAATGAGAGATCTACGTACATTGATAGACTCAATCTGGCCATATTCTTCAAACAAATTAGTGAGGTCTTGCTGAGTGGCTTTCTTGTCCACTTGGCCCACCCACAGAGTTGTGCTGCACACTGAGTAGATAAAAAAATTATTTCAAAGGCAGTGGCAAGAAACAAATATCAAAATTTCCAACAACAATGACTTCCACTTACCACTTAGAGTCTTGGATCGGATGGGAGGCAGTCCTTTTTTCTGACGCTCTTTCTCTCGCTCCCGTGCACGTCTTTCACTTGAGTAAGACCGCGATGACTTCCTCTTCCGATCTCTGGAACGGGAGCGTGACCGCTTGCGGTGTTTACGTTTCCGAGAACCAGAACGAGATCTGGACCTTCTCCTCTTAGGAGATCTACAGAAGAGAAAAGACCAAAATCTAAGGAAATGTTTTCCACGCTGACTTTTTGTCAACCCTGTTGAGCACTGAACAGTTGTTTACAATAAGCACTATTGTTAGATACTAGCCAAGGTTATTAAAAGGCTACAGAAATCTAATATGACAAGCTTACTCTCCTAACGAGCATTCAACAAGCATCTCGAGGGCAATACGTGAAACACTTTATTAATAAAGTTTTAAAATGGGGACATCTTTACCTTTTACAGACTACAGATGATTAAAAAATATTTCGACACATTTGACAGATTGTGTTAGATTTCAGAAGTAATTGAGGCTGACCTAGAGCGTGACCTCGAGCTTGTTCTGGAGCGCGTACTAACAGTTTTCTTCTCCTCTGCCTCAAAGATTTCTTCCTCCATTCCATCTGGGCCCTCGTCCAGATCCATGTCCTAAAAAAATACATGGTCTTTTCAAAACCTCTCTATCCAGAAGTACAAGATAAAATACAGCAATGCACCAATTACGATCAGGCATAAAGTAAAACAATTACTGTAGTCCTTTATCCAGAGCCCTTTATTCCCAAAGCAAATTAATCCAAAAGGTATATAATTAACATACATTCTGGGTTTAGTTAATGGCCCATTGCAACGTACCTGCTGCTGGTTGTCAATGGAGTCATCTATCTTGATCTCTGGCTCAGGAAGCTGTGTCTGGCTGCTGTTCTGAGCAGTGGCATCAGCATTCGCCTGCCCAAAGATTGACTCTTGCCCTTCTATGCCCATAACCTGGAAGAATGACAAGAGCAGTAAGTTTTTAAATATAATTTCAAACGCCTAAGGAGACAAGTTTAGGCATTTCAAACTATACAGTTGTGTTAAAAATAATAGCAGTCCAAAATCACGAACCAAATCAACCACAGTTTTGGGTAACAATTATAGTTCTATGTGACAAATAATTTACTAGTAGGTGTAGCAGAACAATAGAAAACCATGATGTGCATGCTGCTGATTCTGCGTAATAGACTCATCAGTTGAGACTGGCATGTTCAAAAGATCATTCATTCTGTGAAAAAAAACTGGTGTCAAAACAGGTGGCCTTTATTTAAGGACGTGACCAGCAGCTGTACATACTGGTTATGGTGCTTTTCTCTCTGAAAATCTAAGTAAAATCGTCTGTTCCAGACATTGTTCGGAAGAACAGCATACTCTGATGAAAAGGTTGATTTTGAAGTGGAAAAAATAAAAGTGCAGAAAATGTTCAGCTAATCTAAAAGGTTTTTAAAATGGTAACCAAAATGAGAAACGTGAAAGAAACCAGAAAACTATCATTCTAATGGATTGAAGAATAGCTAAATTGGCAAAGACTCAGGCATTGACCAGCTCAAGTGTGATCAAAGAACTTAGCTATGAGTACTTAAACAATTAGAAGATATCTATGTGAAGCCATCCCATGGGGATGTTTCTAATACTAGACCTACTAGGCCTATTTAATGCATACCAGGGATCATAGATCTGTTTGAATTCATCAAAATATAGGAAAAGGTTATGTTGCATTATGTTGAAGAGGATTGGCATGGAAATGGGTGTTTCCACTAGACAACGACCAAAAACACACTGATAAGCGATATAGCATCTTGGTTACACATTAACAAGATTAGGTCCTTAATCCAATAGAAAGCTTTTGGGGTGACATTTAATAATTCTGTTTGTGAGGCAAAATCAACAAATGCAGGAATTTTGGAATGTTCTGGGCTGGAATATTTACAGGTGACAGAAGTTGGTAGAATCTGTGGGACACGGACATGGAGCAGTTCTCAGAAATAGTGGTGATACAACTTCAGGAGTACAGAAGTTCTTTAATTCATAGGAAAGCTGAATCTTCAAGCATTTTTCAGTTTATACAGTAAATGTTTGAGCTAGTATTAGTATTACTATAATAATATTCATTTTTCTTCACTTTCTTTAAAGTAATAACATTTTTTATTAACTTTTCTTCATATTTTGATTTGGAATCAAATGTGCATAGTTCCCAGTGCATTTGCATGTATGGAAATAAAAGCTATTATAAGGATTTTAGCTTTACTCCTTTTTTTAACAATACAGTAAAAATACAATATTATTTTGAACACAAGTCTAACTGGATTAAAGCTAAAGACAACACAGTTGTATTTTTGTCCACTGTTTGACTGGTCACTCTAGATCTACGTCAGCATTTGAACACCACTGGATATTATCACATTAAAAGCGTGGATAACGGCAGATATACAATTCAATTGAATAATTGGAATGATGATATCTTCCTATCTATTAACAAATAAAGAGCATACTACAACTTCATTGGCGGAAGAAAATCTGTTAAAGCAAGCCAAGAAGCTCCAGCACATTCCAAGTCATTACAAACATTCTAAACAAACCAGTGTTTTTTGTGTGTGTCTGTAGGTGTGTGTGTGAGTGACACAGTCTACCTTCTGTTGATGCTGCTGGTGTTCTAGCAGCTGCTTTTGAAACTGCTCCAGATTTTGCTGTTGTAGCTGCTCAGCCAACTGATGAAAGAGGGAACTGTTGATAGGTTCAGACACCATGGGCCTGGAAGTAGTGAGAAACAACATTAGACAAAAAGCACTCATCGAATATCGTTGACAGTGCAAGGATATAAAATCTGGATCGCTATTAACAAGAAAATAAGTGAACTTACAGCTGAGATGATGGGGTATCTTTTTTAGAGTCTTCTCCACGTTCTCTATCATTTCCAAAGTCAAATGGACCCAAAAGTTTCTGTGACATACAAATAGGAATTAGTTTTTGTGTGTGTGAGGAGGTGGGGTGGATTAGCTGAGGCCAAAACATAAGTAACTAAAAGGTGATGACTGTATTATTACCTTGTTGAATGAAGAGACCCTCTGCTCCAGGGGGTTGAGACTGTTGGCAGTGGCAGCAGCAGTGAGTTGAGCTGTCAGAGCTTGTAACTGCACCACAAGGCCGGCATCCAAGGCCTGCAGCAGAGACGGCTGGGGCTTCTGTTGCTGCATCTGCAGACTCTGGACCAGTTGCTGCAGCTACAATGAGGTATAAAACAGTACATTATTTGACACATTTTCCACTTATTATTACTTATTTTCCATTGCCACACAAACTGCAGAACACTCTAAAAATATTTAGTCATAACAAAGCATTTTCATTTTAACAACTCATTAGCTCAGATAGTGGGTGGACATGTTTACTAACCTGTTGCCCCTGAGGACTTTGTAAGATTTGTGCCACCGCAGCCACAGTGTCTGTATTAGTAATCTGAGAAGCCCAGTCAGGCAGACCCTGGACAATATTAGCTGGTGTGGCTGGTGTGGCTGGTGTGCCTGGATAAAGAGAAATGGAGCATGAAGTTAGCAAATTAATTAGTAGGGTCAAAAAAGTAATCTGACCATATTAACAAAGGGCATAGGTATGTGTAATTCCATATACTTTCTGTGTACGCTGACTAACCAGGTGTAGTGTTGTTGACTTGGGCAGCACTGGTGGGCATCACAGGTGTGACACTGGGAGGGGGAATCCCTGCAGCCATGTCCAGCAGAGGTTGGATGATGTCACTCTTGAAGACTGCATTCTTCTGCCACAGGTTCAGGACTCGCACTATTTTACTCTGGGAAGACCAGTACACACGACACAACCAACTGTGACATAACCATAACATCTGAAGGCACTGCGCCTTGGGAGAAATGCAGGATAAGAACAATAGGATTCTTACAACCAAAACTATTTTATTTATTTAACTATTTTATATTTTATTGTATTATATTTTAATGAAAATGACCTTTGCAGAAGGAGTCATGACAGGGATACAATTAGCAGGAAGATTGTTGAGGTTTGTGATTAATAAATTTTTAGGCTCTAACCCTTGGTACCTTAACGTTTTTGTAAGAGAGGATGACAACTTAGGCCTCTATAAGTTATGTTACACATTTCAAGGGTGTGAAACATGTAACTGATGCTGATTATTTTCAAATCTGAGCTATGAGGTGTTATTTTGAGAAACCATAAAGTGTACAGCTAAATTAAAAATGGATGGATGGGATTCATTTCCTGTTCAGTGGAGATTTTTGGTAAGATATGGAATCATAATGTCAAGTTACCAGAGGAACAGCTCAGCATAAACAATTCAAAACAAAGTATACAAAACAATACCTTGTCAGTTGCAACTATGTAATAAAGTGAGTCAATTGTTAATGTCTAAGCTAATCTTTAAAAAACATTTTAAGTGTTATTTTCTATTCTTTTGCATTAAATATGACAAAACACAGAAATACTCCCAAAAGCTAGTAAAAAACTGCCTAACCTTATCATCTGGAGGGCAGCGATAGAGGTGCTGGAATGTTGCAATGATATTCTTGCTGAAACGTGGGGCAAAAACATCCTTTTCTGTGCCAAACTGGTGTCGTGACTGTCTGACAATCGAGTCGATCACATACAGCCCTGGAACCTTGTATTCTGGTTTGCACTGTAATAAACATAAATCTGGTGTTAGAGTATGAAGAAAACAGTTGAACAATCTATGAATTTAATGTCTGAGAGCTTCAATGCATTTGTTTCCTTTAATATAAATGTACCACAACATACCACAACTAAACTAACACTTCAACCTGCACTAAGCAATTACTGAAAAGTCTTCATACTTTAATGGTCAAACTATACTGCACAGCTGAAATGAGACTGTCCACTTTTTAAATATAACTCACCTTTTGAATGAATTTCTCCACACTCTGCACAACATGCTTGTAGAACTGAATGAGAAATAAAGAAAAGGAAACAAATTAAGTGACATCCAAAGCAGTATCTCAGAATGGAATCGAAACGCATCATCCATGTGTTTGATATGGTATCCATGATGTAAATTACAACAAATCCACGAGTCCATGAGGGCTGGAGGAGAGTCTTTGCAGACTTACGCATGTAACCCACAAATTTGTGTCCATGCTGCTAAAAGGGAGACTTTGCATGTCCCAGACTATTAAACTAGATACCTATGTTGTATAGTAAAAGTATGAACTGTTTTCTCAACATCCCGAACAATGTTCTTTTAATGTGGTTTCCAAACTTTTTTCTAAAGGAGCTCCTCTTCTTACTGCTTGTCACTGTCAAGAATTGCCATTGTGTTTGTAGTGTATATTGGTGCAGACACAAAGAAAAAAAATCTATTCTCGACATCATTGCAATGATAATATGTGACAAAACAATTCAGGTACAATTCATTTGAGTACCTGAATTGTAATGAATCAGAAAAATCTTTATGTGCCATGTGTCAACACTCAGCATGCAAACATGTGCTCTATGAAATCATCACATATGCAACTGAAAGAAAGGGGTGTAAAATGTACCAGTGAGTACATCTGCCAAGAGATTCTCAGCATTTTATTTGTAACTGATTTAAACAGTGGGCATGATTAATGGATCTGAAATTATACTTGTGGTGCTGACAATGTAGTAGACATAGAGAGCCCAGCTGAGGTGAAATGTTACTGGATTTGACAACACCTATAGTTATAAGGGAATAGTTTGATTTATGTGGAAACTCCAACAGGGTTTTTTTATAGTCTGTTTACTAAATGATGGTGCGAGTGCATGTCCTATAGAAGGCAAAAAAGTTTGAACTGGCAACAGTTCTGTTTTTTCCAGTTGGTCCAGGAATGTACTGGTAAATAGTTTGACTGTGTAAGAAAAAGGTTTCTTTAAAACAGTACCTCAATTCAACTAAACAAATTTGAAGACCAATACCATCATTTATATTATGCTGCTCAGGCAAAATCTTAAATCCTAACTTAATTTAATCCAGTCTTGTTAAATAACTAATAACTAAGACTACTACTAATCATGAATTGAGTGGACTGAACTGAACAAGAACTAACAGCTGGCGCTCTAGAAATTATTAGGAATGACTGATGTGCTTGTTCAATGCATCATTTTTTGACAATTTGGCTCAGCTATTTACAATATTATTATTAATAGTAATAATAATACAGCATACCGAAGTACTACTAAAAGATTACATCCTGTGTTAGGTGGAAAATGGCAGGGGAGTGACAAGTAAAAACCCAGAGCATTTAGCCAAGTTGAACTTTAAATCAGGTTCTTTAATATAAAACCATGTTGCTTCAGTCTGCAGTCTGGGAACTCTCCTTTTAATCGTTTTAATCTACGAATGTGCAAACCCCGAAGAACTCATACCACAGTGACAGCCGGAATAATATACCTTTGTATTTCAAGTGACCCTCAAGGATTCAACATCTTAATGAAACTCAGGCAGAGGAAAACACATTTCTCTCCGCTGCATATGCAAAACTCTACTATCTGAACTACAGCCGTCTTTTAACCGACCACGTCAGTTAACTAAAATTCTACCATAGTTATAGTAACTACAAGATTAAAACACTGCATGCAAACATGTTCCCACCTTATGTACAATACCTGAATGACAGGAAGTGGGTATTTGTATTCTTTTCTATAATTAAGTAAATATAAGAATGAAAACCAATGCTGACCTTAGTCATTTCTTGGTGTTTATGTAAACATAGCTACTTGCAATCGTATTGATATCACAAACATAAGCATTAGTAGCGACTGCTTTAAGTTTAAGATATTGTAAACGCCAAGGCAAACTGTGCACTAAAAAAATAAGAATAATAAGGCCTACCAGTAGTCTATGCATTTTAGGCTCTGAACAACTGACCTACACTCTTTATTGTCCCTGATGCCTTAACCACACACCATTACACATTCACTGTTTCTAACTGGCAGCTAACACTAGCATTTCTAACAACAGAATGCCACCTTCTTTTAATGTAAAGTCTGCACACAAAGGGGAGCAGAAGAGACAGGATCTAGGACATGACCTCTCTTTGGTTTATTTCATTGTCTTCACCTGTTGCGATTCCCATTACTCTGGGTCGTTGACTAGTGAAGTCAAAACATGGACAGATGTCTACAGGGAAAGAAAAGGGCTGACATCAAGGTAGCTGGTGTGGCCTTTTAGTGATAGCAGAGGTAGCACTAAACACTATTTTTGATTTAAGCATTTTTTGCATTCTTAACTTAATTTGAACCTTCATTGGGGAAAAGGCAAATCAATATTAAAAATTGCTTACTGTGTCTATTTACCAGTGAGCGCAGCAAGACTACAGATCAAGGCAGGCATCCTTAGGCTTTGACATCAAAGCGAGTACAGTTATTGTTACAAGAATGTTAGAAAAATACTGAAAATAATGCCTCAACTCATGAAATGACTCACCCCCTTTTCCTAAAATGAGTCTAAAAAGACTTACCAACCTGACTGATACACTATGGATTTGCATTAATAAAATGTGCCTTCAGCCACAATATGTCTGTGGTCTCTTAATAAAATCTTACATACTCCCCTACAATTAGCCAGTAGATGGACTCAAAGTACATGAGAGTGACTCATTTACGGCTTTTTTTCACAGGGACCGCTAAGGGCTGGGTCAGTCGGGCTGGGGTGCGAAGCGGGGCTGGGCTCGCGCCGAAATCGTGCGAAAGGTAGTACGCAAAACTGGGTAAAACCGAGGAAGGACACCTCCGAAAAGGCCCGTTCGGGGCACCCCGCGGGCAGGTGAAGCCGCATAGAGAAATATGGTCATAAGATACAGTCAAAGTCTATTGATAAAATGCACAAATGTCATGTGAGATATGAGATGCTATTGTCAAAATCAAAGTTCTCTTTCATTTAGAAATAATGCATGCCTATGTCTAATAAAATACCCAATAGTTGAGTTGCTGCCACTGAGCTTTACACATTGTCAGACTCACACAAAAAAAACACACACAGTACCACTGGTTCATTAAATCTAAAATGAATAATGCTATTTATAAAGATTTTGAGCAACTCATTAACGAGTCCATCAGACAAAACTGTATTTTATATTGACATTATTTCTAAGTTACAGTTACAGAAAATGTAACCTGCCATGTAAAGTCAGCCGTGTGTGCGCAGGAAGGTTAGCAGTGATTACAAAGTAACATTATGAATTTTAAATAGTGAGAATAAAAGTGTTAGAAGCATCAGTCTAGCTGTCAAATCTGAAAAGATCAGAGACCGTGGGGATAACTTATAAAGAAAGAGCTCTGAAGACCACCTTTATGACATTAGCCATAGATGGTCTAGCTCTACTATAAATGCGAACTGAAGAAAGCAAATAAAGCTGATAAAGCTTAGGCGTATTAGCAGGATGCTAAATGCAACATACCATTTAACACTGAAAAGAGCATGACAAAGGAAACAGCAGTTTGACAGGGTAACGGGTAAAATTCACACAACTGATTTAGAACTAAAAGTTATTTAAACAAAACAATTTCTATCTAGGCTGGCATCTAAACTTATACAATGTCTGATTAGTATCAGTTTAGCTGATGCTATAAAGAACATCTTTCTTTTCATCCAGTGATGTGTATCTTTGTATGGCCTTTATTTTTTGTCTGTATTTGTTTGTCCTTGAGGGTTAAGACAAAAGTCAGCAGGTGGTGGCCAGGGAGAACAGCACTGTCAAGACCATTATTAAATAAAATACATAATTTGGAGCACAGTGCTATAATGAAAAATGAAAGACTCGACAGATAGTATTTTAAGAAAGTAAAAGTCACTAAACCTCGTTTAAATGATCACTTAAATTGATGTAAATACAATGACTCAATAGGAAGAGCAGTGAATGGTGATAAGGAAAATACCTAATGGAGATTGGCTTTTTAAGGATGACTGACTTTATTTAAAGTGTAAAACTGTAAATACTTTTAAAAACTAATTTTCTATATGAACAGTATCATCTTAATCATGCCATAATTGAATATCTAATGATTTTTGATTATATTTACATTTATTATATGTATTATATATTTATAAATACGAAAAAGGGGAAAATAAAACATGGAGATGCAATGAGAATGTTTCTAAATAAAATTTTGCAAACTGAATTAAAAATATTCCCAATCCAATCAGGTTCTGCACTTTTACACACACCACAGCCTCAGACCTTCAGAGCACTAGCCTCTTACAGAGATGAAAAACCACATCCTCCAACAATAGTTCCTGCACAGTGGACCTGTCTCTAGGCAACTGATCCAGCACAAAGCAGAACCTGATTAACAACACTGTATTATTTATTCTACATTATTTCATTTTTCAACAAATGATAATGAAAAACAACAACAGTGGGTTGCTTACTATTTTTAAAAAATGGTGGGGTTTTAATCTCAATCTGCTTAATGGGAATGGTACCCATTTAAAATACAACCAAGACCATAACAACCTAAACAGAAACAAATCCAAAAGTAAGAGAAAACATTCAAACTAATATGTTCACTAATCAAAGTGAATCTATTGCAGCCTTCACATTAAACTAGAAATCTTTTTGGTCCGTCACAGTTTGACATTCCTAAGTTGACGATGTGAAAACTCAGGGGCCTTTCTTGAACCATTTTCATTCCTAAGGTGCAGGGTGGAAGTCCAACAGAGTCTTTACGTTGATAAGCTACTGTTTAAGTGTGTCTAGGTCATATATGTTTTTCAAATTTCATGATTTAAATTTGTTTTTCTGTAGCAACCAGCGTTTTGTGATGAGCAACACAGTTTAAGATATTCTCTGGCAACCTTGTGAATATGGTCAGCATGTGAGTTATACCTTATTTCATTTTGCAAGGGAGGATGCTTAGAACACTCTGCGAACACCTTCATTGTATGGAGCCATTAAGGCAAAAAAGAGAAAAGCTTTAGGAAAAAAGAACATATGAAGGATGCTCAAGTTAGAGGGAGATTTGTTAGGATGGTTTACATTTTTCTGCTATTAAATGCTTGGGAAAAATAAACCCTACAATATGACAACGTGTCAATAAATATACCTTTAAAAGACGAAACACAATGAATTTGCTGCTGTATTAGTGTCAAGAATTTTGAGCATATACTAAAGGTACATACTAGATAATTATGCTAACATCAGTCTGCAAAATTATAAACTGTACAGCTTCTTATAAAATACTTTGCTGATTAACTTGCTGCCTTTGACTCCCTACTGCCAATCATTACGGCTCCTTTTTAATAACTAATATTTCAGTTATAATTAAGAAATTATTGTATGTTTATATATTATTTTCCCAAAATGTGATGTTTGTCTTATGAGCTACAAGCTAATATACTGTTTTTTAGAGCATAAAAAACATTTTTAAATCATCATCTGTGTGTCTTCAGAACTCAACTTCAACAAATGCCCTTGCGTCCCTGCCGCCAACAGTTGTAGTTTATATTTGTGTTCTTACTCAAACTGTCTCACAAATCAGGTGAGGTTTTGTCCGACAATCTGATCAAATATGTTTCTATCAAATATATTTGCCCTGCCCAGGGTGTACTCCCCTCTTGCAGTGACAGCTACGATAGGCTCCAGCCAACCCGCAACCCCTAAACAGGATAAGCAGTTAAAATAATGGATGGATGCATTTTAACACAGGAATACTATATTTTACCCTATTTCTATTAATTATAACCAGTAAACCCCCACTAGGCAACAAACAAATCAAGAGTCACACAGAATGGTCACTAATTATTGCTGACAACATGAATATAAGCAGTGTAAGTAATTCTCTAAAAAGTTTGGTCACTGTGTCAAAGAAAGAAATCTCAGAAAACAAGGTAAAGCACTTGATGCTATTCAACCACTCCATTTATGGTGTTACCAGACTGTTCTTGTCTGAGGTCTTCATTAATAAACATTTATTCTCTCAAACTTTACAAAAATGATCACAGGTAATCCTTAGCTCTAAAGGTTTGTGGAATCTGCAAAAATCATGAAATACTACTCAAAGGATTCCGGCAGCATTGCACATTGTCTAATTCAAAGAAGACAATTTAAGAGACAACATACAAAGCATGGAGCGTTGTCAGCCACTTGCATAATGTACACAGTCTAATAACTAGTTGGCACAAATCTCTGACTGTGAAAATAACTACAAATTAGGGGCAATATAGTATTAATTATAACATATCATCAATATGTCCCTCTATATGATAAAACTATTTGTTACGTCTTAATAGTGACTATAGCTGTGTAATGACTTGTTTGCATACATGTCATTAACATCTCACATCAAGCTGCAAACAGAATCACCTTAGTGGAAGGCCAAGCTCACTCCTCACCACCGCATTTTATTTGAAGATTTCATTCTGTCATTTAATAATAGTTCAACAAATCAGATGTGAATCAAACATATAAATTTCAAAGCGGCGTAAGGAAGGTCACCAACTAACACACTGCATTTTCTTCCAAACCTGAATATGGCAGATGTAACAATAGTAACAAACTATTTAACTATTACAACTTAATAGGCTTTGTCAGCAACTTTAATAATATTTCACTAGATCATGATAATTGTCAATATTAAAAGTATGAGGATGATAAAACTTTCCATATTGCTCAGCCCAAGTAAAAAAGGAAACCGATGAGTCTATAACCATTTTAAGGCTGGGCAATAAATATGGTCTGTAAATAATATCACAATATTTTAGGCTATATAGCGATGCAATTCATATCTTGACATTTCAAAGCAGCAGGATAAGATGCAGAGGTCTACAGAATCAAATCCCAGCAGGATCACCCAACAGGTACGTAGCTGAGCGAGACTCACAGGTTCCCCAGCTCCCGCAGGGGGATGGGTTAAATGCAGAATAAGAGTTTCATTGTTGCATGTATCTTTTTTAATGCATACACTCGAAACGGTAGGATGATTCCAATTCATTCCTTCTGCCAAAAAAAAACAAAAAAAAAACAAAACTTTATATTTATATTTACTGGTTTGCAATTTGGTTTGCATTTCCTTATTTAGTCTATAAAGTATTTGTGAATTTAAGCAGCATATCAGTAGTGTAAACCCACAGCAAAGTGGGAAGAAATACACTAGTTCAATGATGTGGATGGCATTCTTGTTGGTCAGATTAATTAAAACACGTGGCAAACAAAGTAAGTAAGCTGTAAATATATTTGGGCAGGGCAACCAAGTATATTGTTTGTGTTGGAAACTGTACTGTAGCTTGGTGCTTGGCTGATCAGAACTAAAAATGACTTTTCAATCTACAAACTTTAATTATTTAATAGCTTAAGAAAATAAATTGATTTTTTGTTTAAAATTTATAGATGATTTGAAAGTATCTTTCTTCTGTTTATCTTCTTTAGGTTAATTTTTATTTTCTTTTTTTATGTTGTGTTGTATTTTGACATGTTCTTTTCGATTAGGATCTTTCCTGTGAACTATCCCCCTGTGCAAAAAAGGAACCTCTGGCGCATTTCCACCTGCTGTTAAGGTGCACAGACGTAGGAATACAAACAGAAACCACCGAACCAGCATTGACAGTTGCAGCTTACTGAACAGTCTCTACAGACCCTGATGAAGGCTACAGGCCGAAAACCGTTGGACATAGAACAATAAAGTTATTCAGAATTCTTTGTTGGTGTTGCCGCGAGTTTGATCTTTTTAACTATCCTCTCTATGACAGCAGTATCATCTCACATTAGTAATGTGAGAATGATAGTGGTAACATATTAACAGCACAGGCTCTTAACTGGGTATTGACAAATCTCAAAATCACCAGTTTTAAATCAACTCCGTGTTAAGTTTCTACTCTTGGAGAAGTAATTTATCATTAGTGATTTTGCTGTGTAATGTTCCAAAAACAAGGGCTCCCAAGTTTGACAGAGGGACGTGAGACAGCGAAAGTGGAAATGCGAAGGCAGGTTTCATGCTGGCGCCAAGTTGCAATTGCTGTTTGCAATATAGTAAGTGACTACATCCCACAGAGAACAAACAGCGAAACATCCAATATATTCAAAACATTAACCACTCCTAAACAATGGGTTATTTTTTTACTTCCAGGTATCTGTGGTTACATTATTGTTATTACATTACATTATTATAACCTGTCTGGTAGCTGTAGCTTAGTTTGCACAGAGAGTGAACTTACTGGATATTAAAAGTGCTGTATACGTAAGAGCACCATTTATCAACTTTTAACACAAGATGTAGAACCAAATGACAATATGTCTGAGTCAGCTTGGTTAAAACGGGAAAATCTCAGGCTTTTGTTAACGTTCAATCCACCTGGGGGAAAATGCTCGTCACTGCCATAGCTTAATCCTGACTTAGATTTAACAAGAAATCTAAAGTCACCTGCGAGCTTGTCGCTCTATTTGCCAAACTTGTACATCCACTATTTGAGTACAAAACTCACTGCTGCTCTGTCAAAACATTCAGGGTAAGCACATTGTGAAACAGACAACCACGACAGACCAATTAAACTCAAATTAATGAATGATATCTGACTCTCAAAGAGTCTGCACAAAGTGTGTTTTGTGAAGAAGACACAAAACAAATATTCATCTACTGCTGAATTACCGAAATTGTTTGTGAGATATAAAAATATAAAGCAGCAGAAGAAAATGCACATCTATTAACTTCAGTTTCCTAAAAAGTTCTGAATATAATCTAAGCCACATATGCTGTGTGAAGAACGCTGAAAAGGTAACTGCATTAATTACACGAAACACCAATACAGTCACCAAACAATTTAAGATTGCACCTCCATCTTCAAACACAATCAAAACCTCAAAACCAACATCGACCAAACCATGACAACCAGACACGATGGCCTAAAATTAACAATAGCAGAAGCTCCACTTCTCTGGGTGTGTGGAAGCAAATTAGGTTTAAATGATTTTAGCCTTCTTCCATCTTCCTTGTGAAACAACCCATACTCCTACCTAAGCTGGTTAGGGATTCTCTTATCTCTTTGTAACTCTCTCCACCCCATCCTCCTGCTTCACTTTCAGTGCTTTGGGGGAGCTCGGAGAGCTGCTGAGGGAAGGGGAAACAGGTGTTATTCACAAGCAGCATTAGGCACAGTAGCACCATAAGCACAGCAGTTCGTCTAGAAATAGAAGTACAAAAAAGAACAAGAAAATGCATTATAAGAAGGTCTGTCACTAAATGGCTGGCATCCTGAACTCAATATCTTTAACTGAGCCATGTGTTATAATTTAAAAAAGCAATTTATATTTACTTTTAGCATAATCATATCAAAAAAGATGCTGAGCAGCTTTGGGCAAAATATTAAAGATGTTATTTGGGACGTGGTCGGTGATTGCTGGTAATCCTTGATCTCTGAGAGGTTTTTCAGGAAACCAGCGTTTGCATAATTTATAACAAGTACCGATGACGAATTGCAAGTCCCCCGCGAAAAAACAGACACAATTGCAGATTTAAAGATGAGCAATATGCCCTCAATAAAATGACCTTAAAAATATTAAATAAGAGGTACTGGTTCCCAAAGACACCTAAATGCATGTTAAAGATTGTGAACTAAACAATGTCTGTGGCGTGTTTACGAATTACTTTGAGCAATTATCTCACACAATCCTAGTGAGTTTGACCAAAAATAAAGGCATCAAAATATAATGGTCCATCTTTGACATGTGATTCAAGGACAGCAACTGTCAAGAAGGTAAAATAGTGTTTTGTTGTTTATTTAACCAGACAGCATTGTTAGAACAAGTGGTTTATCAATTGAGTAGAATTTTAATAGGGTCATTTGAGGTCACACCACATGACCACAGGATTTTTATGACAAGTTTAAAACTTGAAGGTATAACTTTGAAAAGTGAAAGTAACTGCAACTGTTTCCATTTAAACAAATTGAACTACTATGGCAACAGCAGCAATTACACAGTTTCTCCAGAGAAATAAGACTGAATGTAAATTAAATTAAGTAGTCGGTAATTCTTTAGCTTGGCTTCCAACAAGGGCAAAAACAATCAGCTGAGTACTATAATGCTAGAAAGCTACATTGCGATTTGATATGTTACAACAGGAAAAGCACAGGTATAATCAATGACATTAACGATGGTCGAATTTCTTTTAGCTGATTGCTTTCAGGGTACTGGTACTGTGCTTGCTGGCTCATTGTCAAACATTCCTTACTGAAACTGTTGAAAATAACAAAGCCGTTGGGCGGCTTTAACTTCATTGGATATGTTGTTGCTTTTCCTAGAACTTTTAAGTCAAAAGTTCTGCTGTGAAACAGACCTCTTACTTTAACTACTTCTAAACCATTTCTACATAGCATGTAAGAATGATGGCTGTTTGCCTCAGAATAATTAAAATTATTTTTTAAAAGCACAGCTTTTCAATAATTTTTGTGCAGCAGCAGCATATGAATATGCTAAATGTGAACTGATCTGCATTACCACCAATCAATGAAATGAATGTCTTCAAATAAGAAAACCCTGCATGTTGTTGTGATAGTACATACTTTTAAGTATATAACTTGCCTATTACATAGAACTAGCTCAACTTGACTACATTTTTGCTTTTCCATCAGACAATGGATTTTGATGCTGCCTAGTACTTTGTTGGCATCAGCTCTGATCAGGTTCCAAGTCAGCTGAGGAGATACCAGCATCACTGTGTCCACAGCTGTCTTGTCAAAACTAAATTTCCGGAGAAGTATTTCCAAGACTCTCCTGAATGACTTCCTTCAGCCTTTTCCCCTATTGCTGAGTTCAGAAAGTAGAGAGGATGCCCACCAGTCCTGGACTTGGTGGTTTGATCCCTGCCTGCTCCTGATCATATGACTGGCCTTGGGCGACACACTAAATCTCAAGTTGGGTCCACGGCAGCTACTGCCATTTTTGTTGGTAAATGAAGTCAATAGAGTTAAGCACTAAGCATCATTTCTATAACTTATACACATTGGAATCGGTCTATAATGATGCCAACACTGCCAAGCCCCATGCATATTCTATCCACCATTCCTACCATAAAAAATATTAGCCCCATAGGATCACAAGCCTTTTGAAGGTCCATAGCTTTAATACCTTTAACACACAGAGTAATCACATGAAGGCCTCTGCTCATGGTATGTATGACAAAGCATGAGTACCCCCCTATGAAAATTGCTTGTGCTAAAGCACATGGTACATAGTATCATATGCAACATACTAACATGTTTTGTTTTGCTTTTCCCATCTAAATCCTGTACATTAAGCCAACAGCACTTCCACTGCCTGCTATATCCATAAACCTAACCACTTTTAATATAAATTCTCATTTAACAAAAGTTTCAGGTTTCAAGGTTTTAAAGAAAACAACGTTGGACTTGGACAACAACAACTGATTGCACTTTTTAAGGTCTGAGTGAATCAAATTTCCCCATATAATTATATAGAAATATATAAAAGATACACAAGTTGATATGTTCACATAGGCCTCTACACCAAGTTGTAAAAGACCACACAATTACTTAAACGTTTATTATGTATTCCCATATATTCAAAGAGGGTGAATAGGTCAACAAATTACTAGATTTGATAGTATTTTAGTATTTCTGTCTAAGAGACATCACTTCGAAAGATTTCCATTATATCTGTGAGAATTTAACCTTATTTTCATTTTAATCATTTAAATTTAACTAACAACTACTTAACAAGACAGCATTTAGACAGATGGACAATTAAATAGGATGTATTGCTGAGCAAAATAGATTTGTTAGTTGAAAATGTTTATCAATGAGTTCCACACAGAAAAATAAATGGATGTGGCCTGAAAATGTAACATACTACTTTATCAGAATCTAATGCGAACAAAGGTGCTCCTCAAATGAAACTTAACTGCACTGACATAAATAGATATTAGTCATAAACATAAGAATTAGACAGTAATTCCACTTTAATGCCCATTTCTTTATTCCCCATTGCCCACCTCATCCCCGACACTACATACTCACTTTTATAGCTTTGATTCCTGACTTTGTGATCTGAGTCATCTTGGCCTTGGAGATGGGAGGCTTGTACTCATTCAGGGAGTACAGCTGAAAGATGAAAGAAAATAACACAGAACACATTTTGTTACACATAGATATTAAAATAACAATACTAAGTTAATAGACCTTTAATAACTGAATAAGTAGTAACTTGTGCATCCTTCCTTCTCGCCTGTACGCAATGCTCATCGCTAGCAAAACATGCACGTTCTGGTGCAATTATTAAAACTAAACCATTTATGATTTATTTGCTGTCAGCCTTGAATTATACGTCATATGACGCTGTTGTGAACTGTGAGTGGACAGTGAGGTCATCGTTTACAACGATGACGTACAGACTTAAGTGTGAACGCAGACAAATCATGGTTGCAGTATTAGCTTCGAGCCCTTTGATGGCCAGCTAGCATTTTAAGAATGCTAACATTAGATTATCGCATATCAGTTGTGATGAGTACGTCTTAGTTCTAAATTAATTAACAATTATTAAATTATTACCAAGCAGCTAACGCCAATTGGAGCCTGGCAGAGGTAACGTTAGCAGCAAGGGGCGTTTTACGCTCACCCGTATACAGTTAGTTATCTCACCAAGTTATGTCACGCAACTGAGGCGCTACTGCTAACTTGTAGCTAGCTCGCTAGCTAGCTCGCCAGTGACCATTATCACCAGCTCACGGAAAACATCTGGTCCTAAATAGGTAATAACACGCCAAAACCCGTTCCTAACATAAAGTCCGGTCCGTCCACACGAGCACGGCCCAGAGCGGCCTAACGTTGCCCCTGTGTTGTTGTTCACAGACGGCGGCCTTGCGTAAAAACTGCCCTCCGCTCCTTTTCTGCTAACGCTAGCCAACTAGCTAGCGACAGCAAATATGAATACTGTTAATATGCACGCAAATATGCAGCGGCTTCACACAAACCTCGTTGTTGAAGGCTTTGACGGCCTCCATGGTGCTGCGCTTCGGCTCGCAGGCGGCTGTGAATATTTACAGGTGTCTCTTCATTAACCGGTTGGGGACATGCATGCTCTCGACGTCTGGCGAGATGGAGGAGACTTGCCAATATGGCGCATGAAGCCACCGGGGAAACGGACGGAGAGCGGCGACCCCCAGCGTCCACACGCGGACACAGCAGCTTGTTCCAAAGTCTCCGGAGCGCTGGACGCAGACCACAGCAGTTCCAAATGTTCACTCTCTGTGACAATGCTTTATTTCAAAGGATACTGCCAACAGAATCAACATCACGTGTAAACATACAAAATATTTACATTCAGTTAATATTTAACAAGAAAAAAAACAAGTGAAACGTAATTCAGTGAAAAAAAGAAATGTCTCTGTTGCTGGAGCTTAGTTGTAGCCCATGTCAGGAGGATGTTACATGATGTTCTCTGCAGCTGTGGCTGAATGGACAGTTACAGAATGAGTTCAGGTCTGAAGGCCGCCCAGGAACATCTACATTTACATTTAGTCATTTGGCAGACGCTTTTATCCAAAGCGACTTGCACGTGAGGTACAGCAAGCAAAAAAATCTGAGTTAAGGAGAAAAGAAAAACCTATTTAGGGTTTAGGTTGAATAACAAGTTTTCTGTTTTGTTTTGTTTTTTGGAGAATTATTCTCAGTGTATCCTCTGTTTAAATACACAGGTCATCTTGTTCATTCACTGTATTATAGTGTATATATTTTGTATTAGTTAGTATTAAAATCTTGTCAAGGTTTATGGTCTAGAGTTTGTTTTTGTTTAATAGAATACATTGTCTTATCTGCTTACAATGAGGGAATTATGCATCTTAATATCAAGGTTTTAAAATACATTGCAGTAACAATGATTTGAACTTCTGATCCTAAATATTCCATTCTGATGTTAAAATGATTTATTCGCTTTTCTCCTGTTAAGGTACTGGTGTTCCTTCTGGAAAGTCTTAAAACGTATACAGCCTCTAGGGTTAACAACACTAATCATTCACACAAGTTGTAACAACAAAAGGCAGTGATGGTGCACAGCACCAATAAAAGACCAAAGAAAGATAAAAATGTGTCCACTACTGACAGAATTAAAATGGATAAAACTGTAAAAAAAAAAAAAAAAAAAAAAAAGAAAAACAAGTGTTTCCTTGCTGAGAGCAACTAATCCATTATTCCATATAATAAAACAGTTTATGCATAGGTTCATAAAATTACAACATAAAAACTACTATCAGCAATATTTGCTAATATTAAACAATCAAATCGTACAAGTAACACTAAGACACTCTTCACATTTTAATGTGACCTGCAAATTGTTAAGTTTCTGCACCTGCTCCACATAGGAACTAAAAACAGGCTCCTTCATCGATCCTGTTAGTTGTTGAATAGCTCTTTAGTCCAACTTATGGAACGGCAGTATGGGAACACATCCACATCACGGCAGGTGTGAAGTCTGCCTGGTCCAGACACAGTGAAAACAGTCAACAGGAGTCTTTATAGACTGGTCTCCACCACAGAAGCAGCACTGACTGATGCTGCAGCTTTCTTGGCCTCCAGCGCCACCTGCTGGTCGTGTTTGAGAGAGATCTCCTGCACCAAATGCGCATTGGCCTCCTTCCATCCTCTGAACTTGACTGAAGTAAGCTCTGTGTCTGACAACACCTGCTCTATTGCCGAAAGGTCCGCTTCTTTTGACTAGGGCATAAAAGGCAACATAGCAAATTAGTCAAACATTAATAATATTGCCCACAGCTGCATATTACTAAAAATCGCACTCTATTGCAATTCACTTATTATAAAGCCTATCCCCCATTTTTGCTAGGCCTACACAAAATGATGTAATAAAAACTGGAAGAAAAAGGCAACAAAGTCAAGGCGAGACAAAAAAATATACCTTTAATGAGCTGTTGAGCATCCTGATACGGTGCAGTTTCTCATTGACATTCTGGTTTTTACAGCGTTTAACAAAGGAGGCCCTGAATTCCCGTTTTGTAGATGGTTTGCGATCTCCTATTGGTGAGAGGCTGGCCTCTTTTAGATGAATATACAGCTTCTCCATTTCATCTGAGCTACTTTCATGATACCCTGCAGAAAAATATAATTACACTGTATTATCGTCGAGCACATTGCCTGAGATACATCTGAAAAATACCTTCCTTTAGGCATAGATATTAACCAAAGTTATAAGAGAAGAAGGCTTTCTACTGAAACATTTTCCTATAAACAGAATAAATACTACACTAATCTGTATGAACAATTGTTTAAAACATTAAAACTTACCCTTGTCTTGAACATGTGAAACATCTTTTTGTGCCTCCACCTCTGCAGTGGGGCTTCCCTCATAAGACCCTGTTTCTGAAGAGTCCAGGGCAGCTGAGTTCTCCTGCATCTGGAAGCCTTCCACCTCTTCTTCTGTGTCTTCTTGTGGAGGCTGATGTGAGTGTACCTGAACGGAGCAAACCACCACTGTTTCCCCAACGGCAGGAGATGCCTGTGAGACCAGGTCCAACCAGGACTGCCTTTGCTTGGCAAGCGAGGAGGCGGAGCTCTGGGACGTCATTGTACTGACAGGTGACGAGAATGAACCGTTTGCTTCGCTGGCCACTGCCTGGGAGTAAGGGGGAGGAAGAGTTCCCTGAAAGACAGATACAACTTAGTCAGATGTGATAATATACTACAAATTAAACGGTGATTTGTTTAGTTCAACATCATTTGCATTTTAAATTACCAACTAAACTCCAGAAACTATTATTGTTTGAGTTACTTCAACATTCAGCCTCCTGTGTAGTTGTGATTAAAGATGCAGAGTATTTTTGTAACCCTGACCAAGAACCAACCTGATGTGTGCTACCAAGTGGATCGGCTGCACCCACAGAGTCCTGCGCTGTCTGTTCAGTGTACGGTGGAGGGGGGATGTCTGTGGTTTCTGCCTCATCATGGTCACTGGCTTCACTATAACACTCTAAACGTTGACATTTTTGTGAGGAGAGAGAAAAAGCCAGAGCATGACACATACAAGCAGAATTTGGAGGAAATAATAAGGTAAATAACTTAAGAAAATACTTTTTGTCAAGCTAAAAACAAGGCAACCTTTCTTGAAAAAAGACATCTTGAAGCAATGTGCACATTTATTAGAAGGCAATAATATAAATTATAGAAAAAGTTTTCATTCAAAAAATAGAAATCCAGAAATTTCTTAATGGGATGCACAGGCTGGGGCACATGCTCAAAATAGGGTAGCACACTTGGAAATTTATTTAAAAAGTTTTACATTTTAATTTAAAATCCTTTTTACAAATACCAAACTCAATATTAATAATATGATGATAGTTAATAATGTGTTTATAAAGTGTTTGTTCTGTGATGTCAACTGTTAAAAATGTCAAAAATGATATCTCCAAACAGTCATAAACAAATGATAGAAGTTGAGCGCTTAAAATCCACCCCTAGAAAGTGCCACACCAGGCCCTGCCCCTGAACACAGTAACAGACAACATGGGCGCTTACCGGCTGGAGGGTTTTGTTCTGCTTGCTCATAATGAATTGAGGCTAGTCCAAGCTTATTCAGCCATCTGCAAAATGAGTTATTAAATTTAACATTTCTGACTAATTCAGATCGCATGTTTACAAAAAACATATAACTTATACTTACAAGTTCATCTCCTCATGGCTCTCAGCAGCAAAATAAAACATCATGACTTGTGGGTGACAGGCTTTGAAGGCACTGCGCAAAGAAAAGTAAATGAGGAGCAGATAAGACAAGATCAGCAAAAAAAAAACGCAGCTGTTTAATAAAATTAGTCTCCTGTGTTATCATTTTCCATAAAACTTCTTAAACTCTATGACAACTCTACTTCACTGATAATTGTCAAGCAGTTTCAACACTTCCTGTCACTGTGTGTGGAAACCTGTTGTGTAATTCAGATCCAACAATAGATTTGGATAAATTTTTTATCAACATCTAAACTAGTAGGAAGTGGCTTTTAAAGCGTCACTGAGATACAACACGAGCAGAAAGACAGAAGAACTGGGAACTTACTGTTTCTTCTTGCACTCTATGGCTCTGTCAATCATGAAGTTGGTGAGGTCAATGTAACCCTCTGCCTTTTCTGCCTGCAACACAGAGATTAAACAACATGTAGCTGTTAAATCGATCTGATGATTTCAAACCACCTCCCGACAATGACAACTTCTGGTACATGCAAAACGCTACATCTATTTATAGAGGCATAGATTTTCCCTTTATTAACAATAGATTTTTATCACTGACGTCGCCATGTCAGTAAATACAATCAAATGCATCAGTGACATATACTTATGTCAGGACCTCACGGGCTATTAGCAACAGTGTCACATACAGGAAACGTGGTGACACTGCTTAGCAGTTCCTGCAGTGACAGGCTGGTGAGGAGACAACTGTGGTAATATCGAGTATGAATCATCTGCAGCTGTTGCACAGTCTATTTTACATGTGCAGTGTCTTAAATAAGCTGATGCTGTATACAGGAATCGGTGGTGCTCTAGACTGCAAAAAATCTTGAGCAAAAACTATTTTCTGATAAGCACTAGAGCTGAAATAACATTTCATCTGATTGCAATGGATGGATTTAGTGCTGCTGACTTTTTCCTTCTGAATGTTGCAAATGAATTACCACAATACTTCCAACATAAGAAGGATTTTGTTTGTGGCACTGATTTTCTGGGCGAATGTGACAATTATAATATTTTTTCCAAAACCCTGTAATGGAGAAAAATAATAATTCAAATATTTAGTTAATGTAAATCATCCTCTATTCTTATATTTGTGGGCTCGATCTCTAAGAATATTCATTCATTTCTGAAATGGAAATTAGAGTCAGCTGGGATGATTCAGTGAGATGACAGTCAGGCCTGAGTCCGAGGCCGTGTCATAGTTTTTTACAAGTGAGACATGAATCAGACAAAGGATGTTACTGAAGACCTTAAAAGAAGAGCTGATGATGCTCACCAGGCTGAAAAAGATTACAGAGTTTAGACACCACCAGCTGACTGTCAGGGGAATCAAGTACAAATGAAATACAAATGAGTCCATCACCAGGAGAACAACAATGGTTACAAGGAGAAAGCATTTACTCTACAAAAAAACAACTGCTGACCATCTACAGTTTGCTCAAGGCGATGTGGAAAACCCAGACAGCTATTAAAAGAAGAATAGATTAGACCAAAGAAGAAGCATTATGTTATGTTGTATGGAAAACCAAACTCTGCAGCAGTGGAACCGTATGTGAAAAGTGGTTGCAGTGCCAGTATTTGGTCCTTTTCTGCCTCTGGACTAAGACAGCTTAAAATGAATTCTGAGCAGTACCAGAAAAATACAGGAAAATGCAAAATCACACAAACTGAAGTTCAGCAGAAAGTGGATCTTGCAGCAACACAACAGTTCTTAAGCACACAAGTCGTTCTGCCAAATAATGAAAGCAGAAGGTGTTTCGCAATGATACAGAAAATGTTAAGTAGAAGTTATTGCTGAAAAGGAGGGTCACACCGGTCACGGAAATCATACTTTTGCTTTTAAGATTGGATAATTTTTCACAGTAAATAAATGTATTTTTTTGTCTAATTTGTTTAATTGCTTTTTTTTTAATGTGTGTGTCAGATTTTTGCAGCGTGTTTGTGGCAGCGTGTCTTTAATTTTGAATACTCAGCTAACAGTGTCATTCAAACACCCTCAGGCTATTACATCTGAGGGTGTAACCACAAAACACCATCACACCTTCTCTGCATCACAGAAAGAAACAGCAGCAGCAAGAATCATAAATTTGGACTCATCTGTCCAAAGTTCAGATTTCTAGTTGTTCATTTGTGTTTCTTTGCCCAAACAATTATCTTTATTTTTGCACTGGTCTAAGTAGTTTGTGTCAACTGATTTTCACTCCACCCAGTTGATATTGAGATGTGCCTCTACTTGAACTCTGGAAGCACCTTATCTTCTGCCGTCTGCAATTCCTTTGGCCGTCCTCTTGAGTGACAGTTTCGTCATAGTGTTTGAAGGTTTTTGCAAATGTACTTTCAAAGATGTTGAAATTTTCTGAATTGCCCGATCGTCATGTTTTAAGGTGATGATAGAGGGCTCTTAGCGTCTTTGAGCAGTTCATGTCGTTATATGGATTGCAGTAGTGTCTGAATGGTGACACTTGCTCTACGCTAGCACAACTTTTGCACAACACAACCGATGCCCTCAAACACATTAGGAAGGCATGAAATGCCAAAAAGACCACCGATATCAACTGAAAACCAATCGAAAAACACAACTAATGATTTTACAGCTAATTTGATTTTGGGACAGACAGAAGAACAATGGGGACAAGAGCATGAGAGAAACGTATCTTTGTTTGACATATTGTTTGTAATTCTGTGCCTCTTGGCATTTGTGGAACTAGAATTGTAACTTCTGTTATAAATGGTGAGCCATGACACGAGTGTCTTATGCCAGACACTGACTGAGCATGTCTGTCATACGAGGGTTTCCTGATGAAAATGTGGTTTAGAAACGATACTCACCAGCTGGTTGGTGTACCAGTAGAGAGACGTCTTCTTCAGCACAAACCAGTACTTCTTCCATTTAATACCCAGGAAGCCTTTGCTTTCTTTCTTCCTGTACAGCCAGCCCTGGTGGTCCGGCTGTCCTAGGTCTTTGACTGAAATCCGTCTTCTGCTCATTGTACCATTGCCTATGCACGCACACACACAAAAAAAGTATGCATACATGCAAAAAGACTTTTTCTGCTTTGTTCACAGAGAAACTAAGACACAGCCAAGTATAGTTCAAGCATTGCATAAAGGAAGCAAGAGGTATGGAATCATAACTGAACCAAAACATTTCCCTTCAAGTCAAAACAAGTCACAGTGTTTGGTCAAAAACCAAGTGCAAAAATAACCCAGAGGAACGCCATCCAGGAACAGTCAGATCACACATGATACTCGACATTTAGCCTACCTGTTATTGTTATGAATCAGCCACTAATATAATAAACACGAGAATTCAAGTGTGCTTCTCAGAAAGAGAGACACTTCCAGCCTGAGCTAAAAAGATACAAACTGAAGTGAAACTAGCCCAGCATTGTCTAAAAGCCTGCTGCACACATTAATTGCCACTTCACACACGCCCACAGAGGGTTGAAATTACAGTTGAGGGTGCACACACAGACAAAATGATGAGAGGGTGACAACTTACCTCCTTTGCTCTTCTTCTTGGATTTGTGTCGGAGGGAGACCTTTTCGGAGGAGAGCAGAGGAGGACAATATGAGGTCGGAGCGGCGGCAGAGAAGGATAAAACATTGGTAGCTGAGAAGAAGAGGCTGCCTGGAACATCCGGTTTCTCAGACGGAGAGTCACATGCATTTTCTGACTGCTATCTCTTTCTCTCTCTACACACACGTTAAGCCCCACCACCCCACACCCGCGCTGCCTCTGCAACATCCTCATCTGTGACTATTTTCTTTTTCATGTCTTGGTTTCTTCTTGCTCTTTCGAGGCTCCTAACTGTTGCTGCTCCCTTAAGAATAAAAAGTAAAAATGAACGGAAAAGAAACCATTCACCTAGATGTGAAGTCAAAACCTAAACGTTTTACCTTGTCATCACAAAATAGAAGAAGCAGAAGTGGATCCACAATTCAAAAGAGAGAAAGCTACTTTTTGATGTCATTAGTAGTCACACACACACACACACACACCCACAAACAGGTACAATACACTTACAGGATTGTAGTCATCAGCAGCCATAGAAGGGAATACAGATATAGGGAAGGCAGCCTGTTAAAAAAACCAGAAGGTACAAGGTAAGTAGACGTGGGTTGACAATATTTCTACCCACAGATAAATGGGTTGAAGATGAGCCGACTGTTGCTCCAGTGTGACAAGAGGAAGTGATGTCATGGGCACACACAATTTTTCACAATTTTCTTGTAAAAAAAAAAAAAAAGACGTAAAAGAATGAGAGGCTACAAGGAACTGTCCTACTGTGCAAGTGGAAGTTGAGTCAGAATTAAAGGTTGAAATCTTCAAAAGATTAAAGCTCATGGACACCACTGACTCACAGCTCAAGTGTCACATTGAACAGTGTCAGCACTTTCATGTAACCTGTGACACATACAGCAAGAAAGCAGACATGTCTATGTACGAATAACAGAAATCTGCGGCTGCTATCCCACCTCAACACACAATTTTAGGCAGCAGACAGAAGTAAAAGTAACAGAAATCCACTTACATGTTGCTCTCTGACAGCCTAAATGAACACCAAAGTTATTGAGAAATCCAGATTGACCAACTTCCTCTGCAAACTTGAGTTCCTCATTTGTAAAAAGACAAAGCTGCCTGTCCGCATACACACAATAACAAAACTCTGCAGCCAGATCTAAAAACACAATAGATGTAGGTAGGATTTCACAGAGAAGCAGTCTCAACCGTACGCACACATTTCCAACAGAGATGCCTTCCTGAAACAGGTGTTTTCAAGCAAACACACAAAAGACAAACACCCTAAAGAAATGTAAAAGCACAGGTGGTCATAGGGTCCTGAGGCCTGGTCCTGCTTTACATCCAAAGTGAGGATGGGACAAGCAGACAGGAGACGCATACCTGGTTACACACTCCCTTTTAGTCCAAATGCAGGTATCCTCTGTGACTCTCCACGCTCACACACACCTCTGATCCAGACTGAGTCTCTTTGCAGTAATTCATATGTATGTGTGTCTTAAGCTTGCAAAACAAAAACGCATCATATCATATTTTCCGGGTATGTGACTCAACTCTGTGTTTGGGAGCTAGATGCTGATCACCACACAAACCACAGCACAAGCTGTGAGCACAAGGGCGCATGTCTGTTTAGTAACTAACTTCCTGTTGGACCTCTTTTTTTTTTTTTTTTTAGGGGCCAGATGTGAGAGGCACAGTGTAACTTTCTGACACCCATGTCAAACCACTGCACCTACAGATTTCTGTGTGAAGAGCTGAAAATTGAACGAAACATTTTCAGTTTCAGACAGTTCAGTTCAGTTCAGTTCAGTTCAGTTCAGTTGGCAGATATGTGCAACAACTAAAAAACAACAGCACATCTACAGTTTTTGTTTTTTTTCAGTTCATATTTTCAGTGATTATAGCTTTTCAGAGAGGTTTGTTAATTGTACAATTTAAATATAACGAAATAATACTTGGAATAAATAAAAAAACTTTCTTTTACCATAAATTACAAGTCTTCTTAAAACTAAGCTGCACGACACTTACGGTTCATTTTCAGTAGATTTCCCAAACTGAAAACTCATCCTTTTCAATATTAAATGACACAAAAATATTCCCCATATTTTTATTTTTGTTACAATTTTTAAAAACCGAAGCTTCCGTGACCGCCCCGACCTCCCTGAGCCTGTAGTGGCTCGTGGTTCAGACTTAAAACCCGGTTCGGTGGTTTTTAAACTGCGTTTCTCTACCTGCCGCCGTAACGTCCGCGCTCGTCTCCCGTCAGAGTCGCTCCGCGGCCGGATCAGCATGTCGGCGGACAGCGGGGGCAGCGAGGACACGGACCGGAGACCTGGTTTCAGGTGAGTTCAGGACCTGTGTGGGTGTCACCCCGAAACCGAGGAGGGGGACGGCCCAGATCCAGCCCACACTGGTAACAAACCAGTCTTCATATCGTGGGAAAAAACGATGCTTTCAGAAATATTTGAATATTTATCAGTTACATTTAGGAGAAAGTTTCTTTCTTTGTGGAATTATTTGTAGTTCACGTGCGAGACCGCTAGGCGTCACTCTGTCCCCGGTTTGTCACAGCACGGTGGGACAATAAAGACAGATTCCACAAACTGAGGATTATTACTGTGATTGAATAACTTCCATACACTTAATACTTTATGTTATAGCTTGTACATTCAGTACAGACCGGCTGAGTCTCCTACTGCAGTTCTAGGACATTCAGTAGAAACTTTAAATAAAATAAATCCACAATGGCTGCACCGTCTGAGTTTACTTTCACAAATCACTAAGGTCCTAAACCAGCTAGATTTTTCATATTTTTTTACTCATCTAGAGTGTGTAACCTTCCTACTCTGGGGGATAGACATGATTTCCTGCAAAGAAGCACAGAAAAATAAGTGTTTCATGTTACAGAGTTCCCTCCTATCTTCAGGAAGCTGTGGCCGGCCTATCAACACCCTTGAGTCTCAGCGGGGAGACGGGTTTCGGAGCCATAACACTGCTGCTACTCGAGCTCTATCTGCGGAGAGGCCTGGATGATCCTGCCTAGTTCTGTCTGATGGCGGTGAACCAGCAGACGCATTCCTGAGTCCTGCGCTATTATAGTCTCCATTTCATTTCGACTTACAGTGGCTTCACAAAGTATTCAGACCTCTTTTTTTGCACATGTTTATTATGATGTGCATTTTATTTTAAATGCAATTTTTCCAGGTGATCTACACCTTTCCCTAATGACAAAATAAAATGCTTGTTCATATGTGTTTTTAATAAACTGAAATGTCCCATTTATACAGTTAATCAGACAAATAATCCACTATGTTGATTATACGCTTTGGCAGGAATTAAACAGCCTCTAGCGCCTCTGGCAGGGTGAACCGTCACCCTGGGTCAGGTTTTCTGTTTTTGGCTTCATCCATCCTTCACTCAGCTCTGTCTACGCCTCTGAGAAGCATCACATAAAGCATAATGTAGCTGCCAGCAAACTTCACTTTAAGCAGTATGATGGTATTAGCCAGGTGATGACCAGTGCATGGTGTTATCAGACACAGAGTGTTTTTCCTCATGCTGTTTGACAAGCTCTAACAGGTCTGTCGTGTGTCTTCTTACTGGCCTGTGGTTTTCATATACCCTTTCCTGTAATGATTTCACTATGTCATTATGGTTACTCAGTGTGGATTGATTGACAGCATGGAAACTTTGTCTATTTAAGTGAACAGATCTAAATATTTGCTGAAACCACTGTAAAAAGACAGACTCTTCTCTCGTTCCATCTTTCTATTGTACTGTGGCCTGGAGTGAACATGAAGAGACCTACTTTTTTATTTCACATTCTCACACCATAGATTCTTGTAAGCTTTTCCATCCAGTTGTCATCCTATCTTTCTTTATTTGTATTCAGTAACTTGTGTTACACCCGACCTCAGTACATTTCAATTAAATTTGATGAATCAAATCAATGTAAGGATTTTCAACACAAGTCACTATTCTGATTTCTTTGATGGGAGACAAACCCTTAAAAGCCACTTTGAATTAAAGGGAATTATCTGCAACTTATGTCAAAAGGCGAGAGGATTCGTGGGAATGCTGATTGGTCACACCATTGTGGGGCTCAATTTCCATCGTGATCCATGCTGAGAGTCGTCTCGGCACTTAGTTAATGCCCCCCCACCCTGAAACTGTGTGGGGAGACGAGAGAGGGGGCAAACAGAGTGGCTATTATTCAGCGGGGGGAGTGTCACCCAGCGTAAAGGCGGGAGGGTGCAGGGCTGGGAATGGTATCAGATTCTAACTTGCTTGGTGGCACTGTGTGTCCCCACCTGCTGCTGGTGGTAGTGAAAGCTCCTGTCACTGCTCTGCACTGAGTCGTCATTGCTCTCGCCTGTATGAAGTGTTGAACTGTTATTGAGGACTTGGTTTGCAATTAAACCACATCCTTCTGTGCAGCAGCTGTGTCTGTTCAGCGGTTCAGAAAAATCAGAAAAGAAAAAAAATTCATTTATTGCTCCCTCTATCCTACATAAAGTATAGAATGTTACTGTGTGTGTGTGTATAAATACAGGAAATCAGTGCTTAGTTCACCCCATGATCGCTTTATTTCTGTATCTGCCATAGCTAATAGATCCAGAATAAATACCCTTCTATCTGCACATTCAAAGAGAAACACGAATGAGAGACTATAGCCAGCTGTGTGAACCACGTGTCTGAGCTAAGTGCTAACACCAGTGGACTAACATGCCCACAGTCACAATGCATGAATATGTTTATCATGTTCTCCATATAAGTTAGTTTCTCTTGTTAGCATTCAAACATTTGCTCAAAAGCAAGTGAGACACGCAAAAACTGGGCCTGATGGTAACAGAAGCTTTTGCAGTAACCTCATGGTGACCCTAGAGCCTTGAGGGCCGCAGCCCTGCTTGTTTTCCAACTATCCCTGTACAACCCTCAACTTCCAGCTTCTGATTGACTGAACACACCTGATCCAGGTAATCCGCAGAGGTCTGTGCCCCTGCACGAGAGGAAAAGTCGGGGGATCAAGTCACTGGGGTTCATCCATTGGGGACAGTGATTTCATCCAATAAATGTTGTGATATTTCTGTAACCGACAACACCACATTGAACTGCTGTTGTTTGTTTCGTGGTGTGGATTCAGGCTGACAGAAACCTCACTTTTACATGCCGGTTGAATTTCTGTGGCGCTGTGCGCTTTGAGCGAGAGAGCAAGTGCGTATTTTGTCAGCGCGATGTGAGTTGTAATGTGGTGTAAATAAGGCCCTCACTTCCACTCACTCCCCTTTGCCAAAGCAGAGGCCAGTGGCATTCCTCACATTGCACAGAGGATGTAGCAAACGTTTTGCCACAACAGGACAACAGGACTGATAGTTAGAATACTTACTGCTTGAGAAAAGGACCAGGATTGTATGTGTGGCTGATGATACCTGAAAGAACAAAGTAGGGACAATAAACACATTTTGTAAAAGCTGTTTGACCTCGTGTCAAACTGTTTATTGGACTGTAATGTTGTCTGGTATAAAACGTTACGGCTAACTATCATGCTTTGGATTAGACACACAGTCTCTTGAAAAGTTCCAACACATACTTAATGCTTCCCCACACATTTGTAACCATTCATTATCTTTATATATGTTCCAGTTCAGTTCACTTTGATTTGGCCTCAACAAAACAGATCCCCTGGAGACTATTAAGGTTTGGTATTTAGTTGGTGTGCCAGTGTTTCTGATAATATGTTTGGCAACCAGCCACAGCAGCAGGGGCAGACAAGAAGCTTGTTCCTGATGCTCAAAATACTCAATTTACCTCATCTGGGCCTCACCCTGCAATTTCGGGGTATGAAATTGTCCCTGGTTGTTTTTCCTGCTTTTTGATTACTAACATTTTTGTGCTCTCCTCCTCCTGTCATCCATAAATTGTCATGCCTTTGTCTCCTCTTTAGCTAATTTTCTAAAGAAAATATTATTAATATTTCTTGCAGGTGTTGACACTTCTGTAAATACAGTATGTTCTGCCTACCACTCCCACAATGTGGTCCGCGCTTTTTTTGTTGTTGTGTTTTGGTGTGACATGGAAATTTAAGTGATGTACCAACACATTTTATGCTTTGTCACAAAGAAAAGCTTGTTTGTTCTTTACAGATTAACAAGCCAAAATTATTATGACACTTGATTAAATCTGCTGTCAATCAAGTTCCATTCCCTACATTAGCGTGACATGTTCAAAAATGCTCTACCAACAATGAGTCACCTGTTCATCTGCAAGATTTCCTATAGCATCTTCCTACATATTCTAAATCTGACTCATGAGTTTTGACCAAATCCACATCAATCCGGATATGATGCGTTTGTGCGTGGCTCTTAGAATAGAGCAGCCATAAATGGCAGGGGGGTGGTATTGTGCAAGGCATTTAGTCATCGATCACGGTCTTAATGTGGAGAGTCACACCTCCTCGGGTCCTACATCCAAGATTGTAGGAGCTACAGGGGCCATGGAAGAGGAGAAGGAGGAACAGCAGTCATTGAGTTTCGTCATGTTTCGCAGTGGGATGGAGTTATTTATAGTGTAAAGTGCAGAAGAATCAGAATGTGTCATAACAGTGACATTTCTAAAGATTCTCCGGCATACAAAGGTGTTTTTGGAGTGTTCGGCAAAGGGCAGAAGCACTGATGACTGTAACATGTTGGAACATCTTGCACTTTGGAGCGCCATAGAGACAATAATGTGTCAAAAAAACTTAGATGTATTTATCTGTTGTAAATTAATTTACAGACAGAAGAGAAAGGCACGATCAAAATTTTGTCCAGGCAGAAATTTGTTCTAATACAAACGGATACTACTCTACTATTTGTCAACTCTAAACTGTGTCTTTGGGTAGAAAATATTATTTTTACCCCACGTTGTTCACCATCGATCTGTGTGTTTCTATGGCCTGAACCTCTGCCTGGTTTTCGGAAACAATTACCGCTACCAGAAGAGCAGCCCACACACACTGTTACTTGTTTTAAAAAGACTCCATGACCTGCTTACTGTCACACCCTCTTGGAAAATTAGACCCACCCTGCTCTTATGTGTCTCATTTGACCTATAGACTACAATACAATGTGAGTGTGTAGGAGAGAGAAACTCACCGGTTCAGGAAGTCACTGCTAGAGTGCCGGTCAGTTCCCTGTGGTACATAAAGATTTATGTGTTAACACACAAAGGAATGGAGTCAACTACTATTTTATAGTTCCTCTTAAAACCTGTGTTTGATTGAGATATCAAACCTACAAACAAAGCTACTGTTGAGAAGAATTTTGTTCCTTTATACTTTAAGGCATATTCAGCTTTTGTAGAAGTAAATTATACATTTACAGTACCAGTACGTGGCTTCTGATGTCAATTTCTAAACAATTTGTGATAATTCTGTGATGTAGCATAATGGGAAAAAACTGTAATCACAAGAAAAAGAAAACTCATGGAGCACTAAATATTCATTAAAATATACATTGAAATATATCTTCCTCCACATTGTGAAATATGATTGTTATAAAACATTTGAATGTTGAAATTTGAGCAGTCATTTATATGGTCATCCAACATCTAGTTTCTGTGTAACCATTTGTGATGTGCAGACATGCCATGTTAGTGGTTAGGAAACTTAGCGGCAGGTTAAACAAAGTGTAGGTAGTACTTAAGCAGACCACTGGTTTTCAGAGAGTGCAAATTAGTGTGAACAGCAGGCGACTATAATTTGGCGAGCTTGGGCAAAGCAAGACAGAGAAGGGCAGGAAGTTGAGGAGATTTAGGAAAAGATGTTCAGTACATTCATGCAGAAAGGAGCACAGGTGAAGTGGAAGGTGGTGAGAGTGGTGCTGGCTCATTCGTGGTAGCTGTCAACTCTTAATTTCCACAGTGAAAGATATTGATCCTCAGCAACGAAGACTTCAAAAAAAAAAAGCTGTCAGGCAAAGAAATCCTAACCTGACATTTAAGTGTTTTAAAGACAACATATGTGCAGGAATAAGATCCCCTGATGAAAAACCTGCTTTGACCATATGGTCCCACCAGCTGGAATTTAAAGTTCATCATTGAGGGAAGTGGTTACATAACCATCACCATATGAGACACAGAGAAAAGGTAACTCGACTTTAGCTATCCTGTTTCACTGGATGCTTAAAACACAAAAGCATGGTTCACATTAAAGGTCAAAACAGGTTAGAAAGCCAGACGGTTCAACAGTTCGGTCCTGCATTTGGCCCAGGAGTGAAAACTCCCTCACTGACAGACTTTAAGAATAATAAAATCCTATGTAGAGCATGTTAAGGGAAAACAGATTAACACAGTTCAGCAATGTAGTTTTCAAACGAGTTCCATACGATTTTAAAAATCATTCTCCATGTGCAAAATTATAACTTCACTTTGAGCAGTAAAATAAAGACAATACAAAAGATCACTGAAATAACCGTCATTTTTAATAAAATGCTATGCAAATTTTACAAAAGGCAGATCAAGCAACAATAAACACTTCTTCCCTGCATTTTCTTAAATAATACTGTGATTCTGTCTCTTGTGATGTGCGGCCTTTCCACAGCATGAGCTAATACAAGGCCATTTGACCTGCGTGTCATAAACATTTTAAAGCACTGGCTTTATAAGACCAGTTATTACTGTCCATCAGCTGTATGTATAGGACCCTTCAGGTAGGCAATTACAAAGTAAAATAAAACACAGGATATAAATGTTTGCTAATCTGAGTGCATAGCTTCAAAACCAGCACAGACATTTGCTTTTGACAAGATATAAATATTCTTTCATCAACCAATGCAACCAACCACGGTGGGTTTGGAAATTTTTCTGAAGTATATGCATAGCTTACAAGAGGCAACCATTGGCAGACAGTTATCCAAGTGATCACAAAAGTGTCATCTGAAAAAGTAACATGTAAATAAAAGCAATTTGACTAACAAAATATGCTGCTTGCTTGACATTGTTTTACAACTTATTTATGCAAATAACCTCAAATATCTGAAGTGACATGAGTTTGAGTTGAATATGAACACGTTTTTGAAATATTAAATAATAGCACAAGAGAGCATTTTGACAGAAACCTGCTATAATTTAATATGTACAGAGGCGTCTACAAACAGCATCCAAGGCCAAAGTGTCATGAACCTGAACAAACTGTATCTTCTTGAGGCAGAAATGCGACTTGTAGCCAAAGATGAGTAGGGTTGTGGGCAGTGTTATAGGGGTGGTGACATAATGTAGTGAGTACTACAAAAGCAAGTTGAGTTGAGGAGTAGCAGTTGGTAGTAGTAGTAACACCAGGGAAATACGGAGGTTGGGGACAGAGGAGTGTGAGAAAGCCCAAAGCTGCCAAAAAATATTAAAAAATAGCTGGACATTAAAAATCAAAGGCACTGAGGAAGGACACAAGACAGGAACAGGAAGCCCTGGACAGGAAGCGCATCATCAGTGAGTCAATAGCTTAAGCCGCGTGATCCAACTGACCAGTAGTGAGCGTTCGGCCGTAGTGCGTTTGGAGACGGGGGCTACAGGGGCCTTTTTCGTGTCCTCCTGGTACGGGATGGTGGCACTGTTGTGGAGGTCTGTGTTGGAGTAGTAGCGGCTGCCCCGAATGTGATCCACTCGGACGAGGTGGCGTTCCCCTGCAGGCCTGTAAGGTGGAGACACTGAAGGAACCTCTTCTGCTATGGTGGGGATCCTCTCATTGCTCAGGTATCTGTACAGGAGGTCTTCACCTAAAGTAGAGAATTTGACACGTTTATAAGCAGGAAAACGCAGAAAACACACATTATGCAGGCATGTATTAGCACAGACGGAGAATAAAAACAAAATAAAAATAGCTTTTCAGGCATTCTTCCAGTTCATGGACAAGCATAGCCCACCACCCTCCTATCTTCACCGTGACTTCTAGTCATATTGCTTTGCCTGAGTCATTTTTTTTCTTTCTGGGAAAAAAAATCATGGCAACACAGACAAGTACTGTATTGTAATGTACTGTATTCCAACACCTGTTAATCATCACTAGCATTACATTTTTTTGCAATTTACCCGTCCACCACAGCTAGGGTTGTGGCTGATCGGCGTATATTGTAGTGCTGTCAATTTCCATTTGAATGAGCCAAAATTAACATAGGAAAGTAAGTTTTAATCTAAAATCAAAACCATTGGTGCACATACCTTTCCTTCCCTGTGCCCAGGGCTTAGCAAAAGGATCTACCACTCCAACACAAGTATCCACCGGCATGGACAGCGGCCGGGGTTTACCTGGAAGCAGCATTTCAGTATTAGTGGACTGGGTTATTTTAAGAACATAATTACTCAGTATCCATTTCTCATGATAAAATACTGACCACGCGAAAGTTTGTGCTCTCTCATTCTGGGCTGTATCACATTGGCTTCGATGGGACAGCCAACACTCAGTTTGTCATAATCTGCGATGGTGCAGCGTCTCCTGCTCTCGTGATCCAGGAAGGAGTTGGGTGACTCAGAACCTTTTGGTCTTTTACTAATGCTGGAGAAGGAGTCTGTTCTGGCCTCTCTGCAGAAAAAGCAAAAGCTCATTTATTTATCACAGCACAACATGCCAAATGATGAAGCTGTAAACTACAAATAGGATGATTTGGAAGTAAATAATGTTATGTGAAGTTTTTTTTTTCTCCCAAATTCAGTCCCACAAGCATTTTTAGTAAATTGGCCACATTCTGTTTGCTCTTTTTGGAGGTGGAAGATGAAGCAGCCATTGCATAAGGACGTTAGTGGGACTGGTGGGAGCAGAGTGGGCTCAAGAAAAACAGAATGTGCAGTAGGAAGGAAAAACAAGTAAGGCAATCACGGGCCCAGGACACGCTCATTATCGACCAGCTTTAAAGGTCTGGGTGAGGAAATGTGCACAGGTTGACTCAGGAGGGCTGGGTGACCAATAATTGCAGTGTGTCAGCTGCCTCCTTCATTCTCAAAAAGCTTGGCGTATGATATGTGAAAGCTCACCGTGGGGTGTATGGCATTGGAGGAGGAGGGGGGATGTATAAGTCCAGGATAGCTGGCTTCTCCTTTTTGGTTGATCCATTAGCTGAACCACAGGGAGACTGTGTCCTGATCAAGGAGGAATTGTTCTGAAAAACGACACACAACAATTTCATGAATAATGCTATATTCACAAATATTAATCAACAGTGACGTTGTGCCTTCTCTTATTTGCTATGCCTGAATGTATTATTTATGTATGATATTCATTGATGCCAAATAAAAATGAAGTCATTAATTGCTGTTTTTGCATTTAGTTTATTTCAAATCTCAAATTAGAACTAAATAGAATGCCAGAAATTATGAGACATTTAAGTGCTTCAATTTTAGTATAAACTTTCTTGTTTGAGGTATGGAAAAATTCAAGTCTAAAAGTCAAGTCTAAAATAGCTTGTTAGAAATATATTTACAACTGTGTTTATTTAGCACAGCAATGTTTCCCGACACTCCGCAACACTGAACCCTTGACTAAAAGTCCATCTTTTTTGCTGCCATTCACATCAGCCCTAAATGATATGTTTGATGATGCAGAAGAGTAGATGTAATACATTAATGACAAACTAAACATCTCATGAATCATTTCCCTCGGTGTGCAAATTATATAGTATGACAAAGCCAGTGGTATTCATTCCTGTAAGAAGGAGCGATTTGTCTCTGCCTCGTGGAGCCTTGTTATCACAGATAAACTGAGATGGCTAACTCTGATCCTTCTGACTACTTGTTAAAACAAGATGCCGGTGGACATGTTGACATTACCCACCTTTGTGTTGAAATGTACTTTGCTGTTTTGAGAAACCCACTGTTATCTGATTTTTTCACATCTTGCCTTCTCAGGCTAGGAAAACAGACTAGGCATGATAAGACAATGCCGGAGCTTGAGCTTTGGTAGTCTTAGCTTACAACAGGCTTATTGTCTCGCTCTCTGTTAATGGGGACTCAGGTGGTTAAAGGCCTAATGTGTTTACGTTGGGGAGAAAAGCAATTGGATTACAGTCAAACAAAACCTTATTAGCCAAATTCCAAAAACAACTTGATGGTTGTGGTGTTTCCTCGTGAAAGAAAAAAAGGAAAAGCCATACAGATTATCGCAAGTCTTGATGCTATTTGTGCCATTTGTTTCTAATAAATCGGGTACAATCTAAGCAAACTGCAGCAATATAAGCTGGCAGATTTATCCCCTACGCTGAATGACATCATGTGACTTGAAGAAAAACTCGGCTTTCTCCAATTCAGCCGGCAGCACTCTCAGGGTGGCTCTGTGACACCTGTCTGAACTTGCTGTTTCAGAACCAACTCCCTAAAAAGCTGATAATTGGTTGACAATGACACAGGCTTTTGTTAGCGTCCCAGGATGAAAGAAGGACGTGTGTACGGTAGCACGTATGTGTATGTATATACCTGAGGTACTGGTGGTTTCCAGCGCATGTTCTTGAGTGGGGCCGGGGCGAAACTTGTTGTGCCTGTGGGCCTCTTCTTGAGAAGAAGAACCACACCTTTGGGGTCCTCCCTCAGTTTGATAACTAGGTTCTTCAGCTGCCAGCCCACCTGGTTAAACCAATGACAACACACAAAACAGGCACCCACTCGAATTCATTAATATTATGAGTCAAAAATATACCTGATGTCTTAATTTGGACAGTAAAGTAAGATTCCCACCACTGTCTGCTGGTTAACCTGGATCACCTCATCCCCGGCATGGATCTTTCTGGACAGGTCTGCTGGTGACTAAAAAAATAAACAACATAAAAGGTTGACAACTTACAAACACACAGCATCTGACAAAAGCTTGTTGAGATTGGAAGGTACCTACACTTTGGTGTCACTTCTGCTTAAATATTGCTGTTCTTTTGAAACCCATTCACAAGGGAAATATCAAATCGTGAGAAAACCCTTTTCTCATATGAATATCAGTTAAATTGTTTTTCGTGCCACACAGATGTCAAACTGGATTAACTATCCATTATTAGGGATGATTCAGGCCATAATTCACAATGAAAGACCGGAGGCGTTACGATCTGACTGTGGCAGTGATGCTAGTGTATTAGTCACTGACTGGTTGTCTCAGTGTGTGAAAAGGGTAGGACTTCTTTTAATGTGTACGTGAGGTTTACTGGAGTGCAGAAACACCTGCCCTAACAGATGAGCACTTCTTAACTCTCTCAGATGCTGTAGCTCAGTGTACGCTCGGTAAAGTAAGAGAAGAACGTAGAGGAAGATGAGGAGGAGCAAGAGGAGGATGAGCATGACATTAAAACATGAGCTGGCTATATGAAACGATGCAAAATGCTAGCAATGCAAATGATCAGTAACTGTCTGATGCAAACAAATATACTTTCAATAATTTAATTATTCAGGAATGGCAAAGGGACTGAACATAATGTTGCGGCCAGTTTTTTTTGTACTTACATGTTCTGTGGTTCCTGTGATCACATGTAACCCATCATAAGTAGACTTGATGTACATTCCCTAGGCAAAAAAAACACAAGACACCCTTATTTATTAATAATTAAAAAAACACACACAACAAAAAATTTATAAGAAAAAAAGACACATTCCCAAAAGGAAACAAATGTATGCCAGAGAAGTAAAGTATACAATCTGATATACATTGGAAGCTTTCTTTGTCAAGAAGTGGGCACTGAAAGGATGAAAAGAAAAAACAATCTGCCAGCATTCCTTACCAGACCCTCGCCTGGTTCGATATTGGTCAGCTGGACTTCCTCCAAGCAGGCCGACTGGCTCATCAGGGGGTCAGAGGTCGTTCTCACAGTCTGATCACAGATGCTGTTCAAAATCTTAGACTGCAGAGAAAAAGAGAACATAAAATACAACAACCCTCGACAAAACTGTATTGTGTGCTCTACAGGTTAGAACATGTCGGGTTGCACGTCCACCTGCAACACTTGACGCAAAGACCTAATCTTTCAGCAGTTAGTTGTCTTACTTCCTGTATACCCGTATGTGTATGATCATCTTTAGTGACAGGCTTAAAGAGCTGAAAGGAGGCATTAGTTTGCTATTAACACAATGTCCAGAGCATACAGTCTTTTCTGCCTCACCCCTTGCTTGTTTAAAGACAAAAACTGAAACTTTTCTTTCGTATAAATTGTTTTTCAGCATATGGTTTGTATGCTTTGTTCAAAGGATGGGCAGTATAACCAAACGAAACTGACAAAACATGGAAATAAAAAACAAGAGTAGGACAATAAATCTCAGATATTAGAAGAAAGCCTTTGCTCTACTTTAGACTTTAGGAAGAGATGGACAGCACAAAAAAATGCCTACGTTAGCCCAACAAGTCTGGGGAGTGTCAAAAACAGGAAACACTGATTGATGACCGGGGCGCATTAAAGCTGCCTCCTCCGCTGACAATCCCTAAGACCAATCTGCTCCACTCATTTAAAAAACTGAGCTGGCTGCTGTAAGCATGTCCCACAATGTCTACGTAAAAGGACATTCACCTAAAACAATAAAACAGACTTTCACCCCAAGTGGAAACCTCTGGGTCCCATTTAGTTTACATTATGCCAAATAAAGACTAGAGATACTGAATACTTACAACTTCAAGGATCTTCTCTTCCATCTCGTAAACGCTGCAGTCCTGTTACACAGAAGACAGCAACGACAGATTAAACTTCTGAGCAGTAAACAACAGGGAAGAGGAAGTGTTTCTTCATAGCTAGTGAGAGAAAAATTAGGGGTTTGGTAAATACGATATAATCAAAGTTCCAGTTATAGAACTGAGAGAAATGGAGAACGGCCACAAATAAACAGCTTTTAGATTTAAATGACCTCTTTGACTAAATTCTGGGGCCACTGTAATTACATAATTCGTGGTGTGGTTGAGTAAACTGTATTGGAACGCAAATACCATACGAACACTTATATAGTCATGAGATGCACATGACGTGGTGGGGCAAAACATGTAGCGATGCTCAGAGACGTCTCATCCAAACAGTGCTTTGGTTTTCTGGAAACGTTTGAATTTGCCCCTGCTTACCACGGAGTGTCTTGAAGTCAAACATTAGACAGTAGCAGTGATCTTGTTTCTTTTTGGAAGTAAACAACGATCAAATCTGCAAAATCATCTCAGAGGCTGCACACCATCCCCTGCATTGTGCAGGGAGACCGCAGCTGGACTGGACACAGCTGAGACAACAGCCTCTTCTGACAACTGTTTTGCTGGTGGTGAAAGGGCCCCGGACTGGGAAATCGTGGGTTCATGGAGGTGAGTGGGGGGACGGGGGGCATGGCTCTTCATGGAACTGACTCTATGCTGATGGGAATGCCCAAAGGGAAGCCATCCATCAAAACCCAGGTGAAAAGCTTCTGTCACAACTAAAGAGCACAGAAAACTCTCCCTTGTTTCTCGAGAGGCTTCTCAAGCCACCAGCTTTTGTCAAAGCTAAAAGACAGGGTGTTGTGGCCCTCACTCCGTTAGTGGCATGCATAGGCATGTGCCATGTACAAAGCCAGCTCTGTTGCTCTTTGTAAATCCATTGTGCAGACAGCAAATGGGGGTCGAGCAAGTTTTTCCATATTTTCATGGCTTGCACATTCCCCTGGACCAAAGGAAAGTGCCTGTTTTTAAATGCAGTTGCCTTGCATTCGGTTGGTTTATTTTCGCTGACAAAATTTGCATGACAGTCTATGGCTCGTAAGTGATAGCTTCAAATCAAATCAGAGTAAATCTGAGGATTGCTAAATATAATTTCCAATGTGCAACTAATTGCCTGCTTATACTAAACTCTTTTGGTTAAATAATATGCTCTACATGTGACTTTTCCTCTACTTGGGGAAAAAAGGAAAGCCAAAATAACACAAGTAGGAAAAAAGACAGTCATATAAGGTTTCATTTTACATATATCTGTCACAATAATCATGTTTCCATACAATATATTTTCTCCAGTCAGCCAAGAACACGTAGTGGTTTCAAAAGAATTTGGCTGTGTTTGCATAAACAGACAACTGCATATTTCTTTTAGCAACTGGCCCATGTTTGGATGACTACACTGAGCCAAGGGGGGTCAGATAAAAATGCATATTTTGATGTTTAGCGGTCATGACACAAAACAATATTAGTAGGTGTTGCAGACATGGCTTTGCACATACCACATTAAGATGTTAGGTTTACAGAAAATTTCTCTTGTTTCCAAATCCAGTGAACAATAAGGACGATAATCACATCGTCTCTATCCACAATGTTATATCTAAGTCAAAACCATAGTCCCTCTGGCAGACAGAAGCCAGATCAGGACTGAGCACTGGGAAAGGACGAGGGACAATTCCCTGAGTGTACTGATCCTGCACGTTATGGACTTGATCCCACAGCCGCCGTGGATCAGATGACTCTCTGTGTGCTGCTCTCTAGGTCTTTGATCTGCCACCACAGTGGATTTGCATGGTCGAGCAACGAAGTGGCTTTAAGAGAGAACTGTTGGCACAGGAAATGGAGTGTAGCTGCCTACACTGAAGTGAAATAGCTTGAGACCTACATAATAGGATTTTCTACTGAAATAGACAGAAAAACACTCCTTATCTGATTCAACAATTCAGGAGTGGGAGGCGTGGACTAAACAAAATGGGGGATCAATAAAAAATGTGTTGTTTGAAAGAGAACGACCTCCACACTGGGTCAGCCAAGATGGGTGATGCGTTCACAGTTTTATGGCTGCGTCCCATTGTGTGTGTACACACAGGCTTCATTCAGGCAGAACACATAAATTGTGGGATGTGAAAAGCTCTAATTCTTGGCTGAAGTTCATGAACGAGCTGGGCAAACCTCACGCTGTCCTCCCCCATCATAACTAATCACTGTGGTAGTCTCCTGTGCAGCCTGTTTTCTACTGTCCTGGCCTGTATGTTGTTTAAACAAAGCAAACCCAAATGTGCCAAAGAAACGAGACGGCCATTAAACAATGTTGAAACTTTAAGAAAAACTTAAATTTACTTATACTATGGAATTTGTTGTAAATAAACCCTGTTCAGTGTTTCACATTTTTGTACGTTACACGGCAGTGTGGGAAAACTACGGTATACCCCCACTTCTGCTGGATGACACCCACAGTAAATCACTAGAGGTGCTGAAATCCCAAACTCTAGTGAGGAAACAGGCACTGTGGGAAAGGGATTTATTTTGATGCTGTGACCATCTAAAAATGACACCCCCAGACTCAACCATTTTCACTGGCAGTGTAAAAAGATTTGTTATCACATTATTCTCATGTCAAATTAATTCAGCAGCACCCTTTGTTGACGATATATGTATGAGAGACCTACCAGCTGAATGAAACTGACAGTAAGCCCTAAATTTTCCCATGATCCTATGTCGCAAAGGGCAGAAAGTACAGCTGATGTTTGCTGATGCCATGTTGTAATCATTAGCCATTTTTCTGACCCTAGCATGGTCCACCTCCTCATCTGTGCATTAAACCTACACGGAGGAAGTGCCTTCAAACAGTTTGGTCTCCTGCTGCGAGAGCCTTGAGGAAGAAGCAAAAACAGGCAACCACATGGCTGAGAGGCTACGGCAGCCTGGGGAATGTTGGCAGGCATCTTTTAATAGAGCACCAGTGGGTTTTATGAAACTGGAAACACAAAAGCGACGTTTACCATTTAACGTCCCCACAGTAAGGGGTTCTCCTCATTAGCCAGAATGAGAAGGAAAAGACATGAAGAAAAACACAAGTTTTTGCAATAATGTGCTCAGACGGCTGGCTTGAGGCTTCTGCCATGGCTGCCAGACCACATTTCCCATAACTCTCTTCTATACACTTTATCCTGCATGTCTGTGCCCCTGGGCTGGTTTGTGCTCTGTGGAAAAATCTGTTGTGTGCATATGTTTTCCAGGGGCTGTTGAACTAAGTAGCATGCAGACCTGCTGAACTGTGGTGGTGAGCTCCAGGCACAGCTGAATGATCTTGTTCTTAGTGGCTGTGAAGTCACTGATCCCTGTAAGAGGCGTCCTGTGAGCACACAAAAAAAGGAAAGGGAGAACATTAGGAACCAGTGATGGAACGCAGAGCAGTTAAGAAAACTCACAAATTGCATTAATGCACAAATTTCAAACAAATGTATCAGACAATGAAGTTTGATATTGTCCTGACTTGACTTCAGTGTGAAGTAATACACGTTAAAGAAAAAAATAGGAAATACATATAACTGAAGCTATAAGCTTTCTCTGATTACTGTATTTTAGTGACTGGGAACAGACACACTTGGTCTGAATGTTAATGCTCAGGGGCTATTTTCTTTCTTTTTCTGAAACTTTTTTCTAGCTAATAAAATAATAAGAATATCTATAAATTCTAATAACAGATAATTACCCTAGAACAGCATTTTCTCTAACACTTATTTGCTAAACCATACAAAAATATTAATGTTGTCACTTGGATGCTAATTACATTTAGCATAACTTTATTAAGAACTAGATTACCATTATCATTTAACATCACAACTACCATGACATCACTGCGAAAGGAGTGACAAAAGGACTGGCACAAAAAGAGAAGCTTAATTTCAACCAGCTAACACTTGATCCTGGGAACCTACTTAATGTGCTCTGCTTTTATGGTGTAATGTGTTTTGGAGCAGGTCAACGAGAGAGCAGCAGGGACTCCTGCCCAACCTGAGCTCACTGGTGGCTGCGTGTCTGCTTTAAAAGTATTTCCTGTAAACTTGCCCAGCAGCATGGAGATGTGCAATGGCTGGGACCAACTGCTTTTAAATCTGCTGTGACATTTTATTCACATAAGGAATAATTTATATCCTGCTCCCACTAGAGATTATATATTGTATAGACACCAACAGCAATACCTCAAAAGTTTTAAATTATGATTTATCTGGTTAAGAATGCACAGGTGTTGGTAGTGATAGTGATTGTACCTGTCAAGCCAGGCCAAGAGGCTCTTTGCAGCTCCAATCAGTTCCACCACAGAGGTAAGGAAGTCGTTGGGTGGCTTGCGTGCGGTGCTGCCATCATATGCAGGGCTTTTCCTGCGATCAGATGTGGCCATGTGTAGGCTGTTGGTGGCAGCTCTCATTCTCACAACCAAATTTTTCAAGTTGTCAGTCTCTACCCCATAGTTCTGAAAGAGTTAATTAATTCACAATTTAAATTATGTAAAAATAAAAATAAAATCACAGATGAACCCACAGATACAAGTATGAAATGGTTTGTTTTTACAGCTGTGGATTATTATTATTATTTCCAGGAAGACGTGTTGTTTCCAGTACAGTGAAAGGCTGGAATCATTTCTTTGACAGATATGATTTAAGTGCACCTGTGTGTGCGGACACCACGTGTATAAAATTTCCCTTTGTTTTAGGGTGAGGATGTGCACATGCAGTCACCTGATTTCTTTCAAGCAGAGCAAAGTCTGAATTCTTGATTCATGTTCACATTCCTCAAATTTACACATTATTCACATGCACAAAGCAGCCAAGGTTCTTTGTCTTCAAGGGTCACTAAATTCACAACAAACCACCTCTGAAATGAAAGACTGCAGGGCACTGAGCTACACCTGGCTGCACACTTTTTTCTTAGACCGTTAAGTGTGTGTCTTAGACTGAACAAATATTTCAAAGAACTTGTTTTAAAGTCAGCACACTGTTTCGATTGAATGGAAGGGTCTGTAGTGGGTAATGGGTTTATTAAAGTTAAGCAGAGAAAGGGTACGCTTGCTCCTGTCCTGGAAAATATCAGCTTACATGGTGTTGCATCGCTGCCAGCACTGCTGCTGTATGTGCAATGTGCCAGTATCTAAATATGCTTTGCAACGAATAAAACAGCACGTGTTTGGCAAATAGCAAAGGAGATCTGCAAGTGGTTAGTGTCTACTTTTATTCCACTGCCTCTCTCCAACATGAACTCAAAAAAAAAAAAAAAAAAAAAAAAAAGTACTTATCTTATTCCATACTCAAAGGAATCACTGGAATAATTTTGCTAGTCAAACAGTAGCTGCAGGCAGCTCCACTCATTCGTATCTTTGACCTAAAACGGTTTGTTGTAAAAGATGAGCAAAGACGATCAGGGAAGAAATCATTTGGTGGTTTTGATTCTATTTCAGCCATTCACATGGTCAAAGGCAGTCTGAGCATTTTCCAGATTAAATGTCGCTTCTGGCTTTTTCATTAGCAGGCTAATCACACAGTCACAGCAGCTCTGACTGGCCCACAGATGTCCAGCAAGCCTTTGTCTCACACTGGCGGATAAGCGAAAAACCATGTCTGAAAAAAATCTGTAGTTTCAATCATACAATTTTCCTTTATTCACAACAGAACTTGTGTGTGTTTCTATATACATTTACTAAATCAAGAATTAAGCTCTTTTGTAGAGACTTTACTTGGGGCTATTTAAAGAGACTATATACTATTTAATCTGTCACACACTCGATATTTAAAAGCTGTTGAACACAACGTGTGTGTTTGATGCTGTTCTTTGAATGGACCACTGAGGCCCGAGACCAAATAAGGCAAAGTTGGGTTTTAACACTGAATCTGCAGAAGACATCACAACTAACTGAAGTGCAAGAAAATTAATTGAAATGTTCCGTCTTTGTCCCCATACAGCAATTTAGTCTTGAAAGTGTTTTGGTGGGTAAGAAGCTTAAGTTTCAGTGTTTCCTAAAGTCTAAGACGCTGTATGTCGCACAATCAGTCATCTCAATTTAAGTTTGAAACTGCTAATATGAAATCACTTTGTATATGCATACAATAATACCCAGGAATGAAGGGCAAACAAAAAGCTGTCTCAACAGAACGTGTCTGGCAACAGTAATCAAGCCAAAGAAAATGGGCGAGAGTGTTATAATGTGGGTACTGGTAGCCTGTGTTTCTGTCAGTAGTACTGACCACGTCTCACTTTATTGAATTATTGAATTTGTGGCCCCACTTCCTCCCATGGGGCCTGTGAGAGACCAAGGCCCTTATTCTTGATAAGAAAACCCCTAATGAACAAACGAAAACTAAAAAAACATTTAGCTGCACTGCTCCAGTCAGAGGCGAAGGGTTGCTGAGAGTCCAGCATTCCAGGTTGAAGTTCCAAGAAAAAGAGAGGAAGGGTGATAGTGCAAAGTGCTGATTATTTCCTCAATGAATTGCAAAAGAGCATACAGCAGAAATACATGCAGACACAGTATTTGTGTCACATTTGGAGGGAGAATAAAGTAAAAGTAAAAACGCTTGCTCAGAATAACACAATAAGGCTAAGGAAGCACTATGGAGGCCAAATTTATCGAGCAGCTCAAGAAAAGATTTCACTGTCTTGATTCAAAGGTTCTAGATGTGAACAAAAAAAATAAAAATCTGGGTCTGATTATTCTGATGATGAAAGAAGTTATGGCCCACAGGATGTACCATATGGTACATGTTCTATGATGAGTAAATCCATCAGAACAAAAAAGGCATCCATACAGTTTACTGTATGTGCCAAGAGATTCAATAAGTTCACCGCAACGGCTACAGGTGGGGAAGATACTGTAATAAACCACAGGACGGTTTGCCTAATCATTTACTGGGCTTCAATTTAGATTTGGAAGGGGAAATGTCCTCCCCCAGGATACGGTTCAGTCATCAATAGCTGCCGTGCAGACTTTATATCACACTAGCTCAACATGTCCCTGTACATGACTTCAACCCTCCACGAAGGACCCAGTAACTGAAATTTAGATAAGATGAGAGTTATCACTAAGTCACTCTTCAGTGTGCTGGGATGGCGAACAAATACATCTGAGACATTAAATAAGTTAATCAATGTACATTTGATTTGCAGAGTTAGGAAGGAGAGAAAAGACTAACTCTTTAGGTTTTTCCAGGCTAAAATAACTATGCCCTAAATGTTTATCGTAAAGTATTTTAAGAGAGCAAAAGACAGAAATGCTGACACTGATCAAAACACAAGGAGCGCAATATGTGACTTTTATGGCACAGGAAGTGATAAAACTCCAAATCGATCCCATCTGCTTGAAAACCTGGTTTCCTTTCAGTTGGAGTGTGAACTGATTGCACTGCTCTTTTCACGTTTGCTGCTTCAAGGCAGAGACTTTTCTGATGGCAGTTCTTAGACAGGGCTTTAATGGCAGAGTGACTAATAAGAGCCAAACAGAGGATCTTTAACTGAACCTAGGGAGACGCCTCAGGTGAGTAGATGTAGCAGCAGTAATTTCAGTCAGTCTGAGAGATCTGAAAAACTAATATAGCTGGAATTCACACTAATATAAAACTAATACAGCTAGAGCACATATAGTATGTATTTGATGTGTCTTGTGGGGAGAGAGACAGACCTCTCATCTATCAAACAGATCACACTGTCATGGTTAACTGTCTCTAATAGTCTCCCTCAGCATCTAACAGGCAAATCAAGCCCAAGGCACTGCTGACCTGATTTGCTTCTTCTGCGTGACATTAGCTGTTCCCCAGCGTCTTTGGGCTGCTTCGTGTGTTGTGATGCCTCCACACCCCGCTGAGCTGTGTTGTGAATGATAAGCCCTTCTGCCTCACTGCTTTCTTTTGCTGCTGAACCACAACTACATGCTGAGTTTTTAGGTTAGTGTGGACAATGGGAGCAATGGGGATCAGACAATGACTAAAAGAGCCCAAGCTTTGTTGCAAGAATCTTCCTGAAGATACGTCGATGTCCTTCAATTAAATCAGCCAAACAAACATCAGTGAAGGTATACTGACCAGAGCACAGAGTAAGTCGACAGCCTCCAGTACAAGTTCCTGGTGTCCTATTCTGGCAACACCGAGTTCCTCCAGGTCCTGATGTGTGATCTTTAGTAGCTGTTCCCCACTGATCTTTTCCCGCTCAAAGTTGCTCACGTATTGCTGCAGGCTGTCGTCCAAACCTGGGCACACAAGATAAAGACCAAAAGAGGGACTGAGATAAATAATGAACACATTAAAGAAATCTATATTTATTTTCAGCTTTGATTTGCAAAAATGTTGTCACAGTGCAGAACAAGTTGTACTAACTTAAGCTGAACTACTGTACAGTGTCTGTCAGTTTTATTACGTGTCTAACAGTGTGAGCAGGTGTAGGCACAGTGCCGATAAGGAACAGGTGGGACCGCTATATTGGATAGCTAAACACAGCGTCAACAGAGCAACGGTTGGGACCTTTAAGTCTGTTAGGCTGGTTCAACAATGAGTGGCTATATTTGTGTGCGTGTGTGTGTTCCTGTAAAATGCCATTGACAGGGCCGTCCCCTTGCTACTTTTTGGAGCTCAAACAACAAATAAGCTGCATTCCCAATTGCTGAATCATAAGAGTGAGAAAAGCATATTCTGTTGACTGCTCAGGCAGAGGTTTTCTTGCTGCTGTTAGAATGAGTGAACAAACTCACAAACATGAACTCCCAATGCATGCAATGCATCCCTCAGTCAACCTTCAAGTAGTTTCGAGACAACAAAGTAAAGAAGGAGCCTTTGTGTGTGTTTGTATGTGTGAGCTGTAGACGTAAACGCCATCCTTCTCCCCATCAATGAGTGTACAGAGAGGGGGCAGCTGCAGCTACATGGCCCTGCGCCCTGCCTCTGAAAGACCTGTCAGCTGCAAGAAACACTCAATCACTCCAACCATACACACACACACACACACACTTCTTTGGGTTTTGGGACATCCATATTTTGTTTGACACCCAAGTCGCAAAAAGCTTGTAACTTAATGTAACTTAACAGCACATAAGAGTCTGTTTAAAATGCAGAGTGTGTAGTTACGAATGTTCTGTGGCAATAAATTGATAATAATTTTTTTTATTTCAACATAAACAGATTATTTTTTCCTGAGTATTAAACATTAACATTAACAACTTTTAACATTGTTGCTTGTTTATTGATAAGTACTTTATTTTAAAAGAGAAAAAAACGTTACATTCAGGGTTAGTTCAATTTGCATATATGCAGCTGCTCCGAAATAAAACCCTTGTTCCGTTACTGTGAAGCACCTGTGGATCATCTACATTTGTGCTAAAGCTAACCTAATGCTACCTCTTTATTTGGCAAATTTTACACTGTGCAGTGGTAAGGTAGTAAAACAAGCAGGAGCTACGACACCAACTTTGACCTAATATTCCTAATATAATGGTATTGCATACTTTTTTGCTGTACAATATTCAAAGATATTACAACTCAATTTTAGCATTTCCAACACTGAGAAACTATGTGTGAAACGCATTACCACTGAATCAAAAGGCAAATTAATCTTGACTCATTACCCATTAGCCACCACACAAGTCAAGTCCAATTAGGCTCATCAGACCTTTCTCAGTCCTTGGCATCCTAATTCATAGGCAAGACTTCAGAGAGTTTTAAGAATAACTGATCAGCCCCCTGCACAGGAATGCACTTTGATTGTAAGAGAGGGACTGAGTAATGACCTGAGCTCACATACACATTAATACAAGCCAAATACAAACACTTGGATAGTCACATAATGCGATTAGATGAAAACAAAGACTCTAGATCCAAAGGGGGCAAATTTTCTGATACCTGCTGTGTTAAAAAAAAAGAACTTCCTGAGGGATGGTGCCACTGCCAACCAGAAGAAGAAAGGACACAGTACAAACTTGTGGTTCAGCTTACAATAAAAAGAGATTTTTTTTTAGCTTGGCTGTCCTTAAACCTTACACACTGATATTGGAAAACAGTCTGCAAAGAAATGGTAGGAGGAGTTAAACTACAGATGCCAATAGTTGAATGAAAGCCTATCCTCTTATTAAGGTTTTGCAGTTATACTTATTCACTGTTGTGTTTTCTCCCAACATATCCTACACATCTGATTCTAGAAGTCAGACTTTAGACACTCACGATAACTCCAAACAGAGGTGTGTTTAAGTACATCCAAGAAAAAGATCCACCACTTTTAACAGTACTGGTGACGTAGAGGTGGACTAAATAAGTGCTAAATGGGCCCTGAAGTCAGTTCAGTGACTGCTATTGTGTGGGGGCCTATTCATTTTCATTAAGTAAGAGAAACTAGTAAAGCAGAGTGTCACATAACTGAATTGAGTTGGGGGCAGCAGGGAAGCCTGTGTGAATGGCTTTCAAAGGCTTTACCAGGATGAAACGTTTTGGGGGAGTTTTATGGCCTCTGTGAATCACTTGGCAAATGTCCTCAAACCAGAGCAAGTGGGTGTAACTGTGTAATAGAGGCACAGACTAACAGCATCAATGTCAACTGCAATTACATAGCCAAAAGTCTGGAAAAACATTCATTGCCCCCCAAAATTCAGTTTGGTAACTAACTGACTGCTCACAAATAGACTGGAAAGCAACTGGGGTTGTATAATCCTCCAAATACCCTGTTAGTTTTATAGTATTTAGATTCAGATCCAAGTCAAGTCACAACATGATAATTGCCAGCTATTTTGGTAATTAATTTATTGTTCAGGTAATTTATCAAGATGAACTCGCTTGAGAATGCTGCTTTTTTAGTTTTTGTTACTGTAAGATCAATCTTTGATAAAAAAGACATCCCCTTGGACACTGAATGTTTTGCAATGCCGTATTCTATAACATTTTGTGGTTTTAAGATATATAAGTATAAACAGAAGCAATGTAACAAACATCTCATTATATTGAAAGAATGTAAGCAATCAAATTAAAAGACAATGTCTTATGTAGGGTTGTAAAAAAGACAGACTCACACTATGAGGAAGAAGAGAGCAGGTGATTGGCAAATGCCAGCATGTGTGTCTAAATATGGAATTTGCAGTTCAGTGTGAGGTCCTTCTCACAACCCACCAGCTCACCATTCATGGAAACCCGGATTATGTGGAGAACAGGTTACCAACACAAAAGTGTATGTACGTGTCAGCCACACTACACACATGCTATTCTCTTCATAACCACAGTAAGACTGGGTGTAATGGGTTACAGGACAGCATAAGACCCATACGGTTAGTGTGAGGAAAAACAGTGCTGGACATGACATCCCACAGAAGCTCAGTGCTTCTGTTGATCGGTGTTAATCAGTGCTGCATTTGGTGCAGCCTCTGCTTTGTGACTCTTCGTTCTCAGGGGTTTGATTACACTAGAAAAAGCAAACAGTCTTTCACCTCCTAAAAAAAAGAAAGGAAAAGAATCAAGCTCCCTCCTCGTCCCCTCCCCCATATTTCAACCTCTCCATGTGCTCCCGGTGGGAGCTCAAGCCACCCTGCAATGTGCACATAAACAGGGACACACACATACACAAACCAATATCCCCACTGGGGTTACCAGTGGGAAAGCTACTGGGTGTAGAATAGCAAAGGCACTGTAACTCTGCTGTCTTTATTTGTCAGCTCAGTCTGAACCTGTGGGGAAGGCTCAGGAATTTGACTCATTGTTCTCTGCTGAGCAGCACCATTGTGGGATCTCACAGCACTCTGGTACAATGGTTTCTGCCTGGACCAGGCTGATCTGTAATTAGAAGAATGAAAAAGCTCCTTTCGGTGACTGCTAAGCTATCCTCTAATGCATGACTTCACAAGACAACAACAAAGACTGTACACACACACTGGGTAGCCCCCCTCCAATAGGAGCCGTGGATAAGAGTTACACAGTGGTACTCTACATCTCTGCAACGAGCATGTTATGTTGTCATCTGTGTGGACATTACAGAATGAGTCTCGACCATACTGGATGCAACTGAAACACCATGGTAATGGGTCTGGACACTGATTATAAAGATCAGATTAAATAACCATTTTTTGCATTGCTGAAACATTCCCGCTAGTTTAGTTCCAGAACTTTTTTTTTTTGATAGATCACTTGACAGACCATGACCCTGTGTGACCCATGTTATAATCTTATCATTGCTTCCACCAGTTAGCGGAGTGTTTCACTTCATGTACCCAGCTCTTAAACACAGACAACTACAAAATGGTAAGGACATGTCTCGAGTGCACTCCCTAAGTGAAAAAAGCAGCTCAGGCTAGTCTGTCCACAGGCAGACAAAAGTAGCTCTGTCTCTTACACAGTGATGGATGATGACTGATGAGTAAAGAGAGGGTCAAAAGATTGCAGGGCTGTCATGGATAAATCACAAGTACAATCAAGTACGGGTGCCAGGACCTGGGCTCAGTTATTCCTCACCTCTAGCATAACAGAAAACTCAGTCTCATTGCTGGGACCCTGTTAAATTTTGCAGTGTGAGGTTTAGGGTTGGACAGCTCGGTTAATATTGACTGGAGAGGTTAGAGGTGACATCTGGAGGCGATGCAAGTCAAGGCAGAAGAGCAAAGGAGTTATTTTGGCTCTTGCATGATAGATCACATACAGAGGACACAAGACAAACAAGATGTGCACTGGAAAAAAAGACAAAGAAGTTGGCGGGAGGCAGATTAGTAATGCCTTTACAAACCTGCAGCTACTTAAAGACATGTTGCTTAAGAGAAGGGTGTCTACGATTGTAACTTAAATGTAATTAATTTAAGCTGCCTATACTTTCTGTAAAACACATGAACAGTTGCAAGTAACAGCGTGTGCAGGCTGAGCATTGGACAAAGGAAGGGGGCAACCTCTCACCTTCCCGCTAGTCGGCCACCCGGCCACACAGCAGCCGCTTACCACTAGCATAAACACCCAGGAAAGAAAGAAAGCAACAAAGACCTCAAAAATGTCTCCAACTCCCCTTCCTTCTCCCCTCAGCCCTGTTCCTGCTTCTCCACCCACTACAGTCTTTCATTTGTCTGGGTCCCTCCAGTGTTGAGCTTGTTGACACGATTCCCTATTCTTGAATGTGCACAATACAGTAATGACTGTCACGTTTGAGATTTGTGAATGGTTTTGTATTTCCTGTTTTTCTTTTTTAACCAAAACGAGTGTGAAATCCAAAGGCAATATGGAATCTTTCTCTGTGTGGCCTGACAGTTGCTACTGAAGATGGGATGCTGCATATGAGAGTGTTCTTTCTGTGTCAACAGGATATCTGAGACAGTCACAACCTATACTCATTTGCCTAAGACAAAACTATAATTAAAGAGTCTTTTCAAAGATACAGAGATGAAAGAAATTTTGGCAAACAAAGGTCGGACAGAAAAACAGAAAATGACCCCTTTAAACAAACGAAACTCCTTATCAACTCTAAAACAGGTTTCACAAAAGCAGGGAGCTCACTTTGGTGGTTTTATCCCATAACATGTATTGTATATGATCAGGGTGGCCCTGCTTACAGATTACAGACCAATTTACCAACACCATAATAGCCGCCTATGAAAACCACAATGAGGATGAACAAGGCTTGAGGAAAGAAATGAGCGTCACTCACTAGTTTGCCACTACCAACAGTGTGCTCGAAGTATTACAATTGCAGGGGGGCATATTTTCTAGTGACTAAAGCTAAACCTAAGCCAGCACAGAACTGTGAAATGAGATATAAAAGACATAAACAACTGTTTATTTAAACTAATGATGGCTTCCTGGTGCTAGTGAGAGTAATTTTTTTGTCAAATCTCAATCAAAACTGACATCAGAGACATGGAAGTCCCTTCCATAGCCTGGCCTGTCGACACACACCTGAGCTTGCTGTCTGCCTGCTATGAAGTTTGAGGAGGATGAAGTGGTGAGAGAGGAGGGGAGCATGTGACAATAAATCAGCAGTTAATAGCTGGCATGTGACAAGAGTGAAAAAGCATGAGAGGATCTCTTTTGGGGATTAATACACAAGTCCCAAAAATCCATTCACCTGAAAATGCTTAATAGCAGCGAGTGTAAAAAAACACTTAAATTATGCACTGCAAATTTCACTAGGCAGCATATTGGCTTTGGGCAGCAAGTCCTGTTCTCCCTGCTATGAGGGGTTTGGGTGGGGGAGTGAGAATAATTTTCAATGTGAAAGGTGGTGATGAGAGAATGTGTGTCACCCGCAGGCCAGGACTAGGCAACCATGACGCAGGCACATAGAGTTTCACTCGCACACTGCATTTTGTGCTGTGCTTGGCTGTCCGTCTCCCTAAAGATGACAACCGTGCTGTTGACTGGAAATTGGAAATACAAACACAAATAAAGAGCAGGTGAAAGGCTTTTCCCAGGTGTCTAAACTCATGAGAACAAAAGACGATCAACAGCATTTCCCATGATTGTTACTTCAGGTCTAGAATCTTCTCAAAGAGGAGCCACCACTCCCCGCTTAAACAAATTCAAAACACACATTTTAGTGTAATGTCCTTTATGCAACCTATTGAAATGAGATCAAGGGAACAATGTTTTGTTTGAAACACGTTGGTATTTTAGCCTTGAATCAAGATTCGTTCAGACACGATATATGACTAATAAGTAGGAAAAGAATGAGCAGCAAATGCTTGTTTTACTTGATGGTAGTTGCCTGTAATGGGGAAGTCCAGAGCCACCATAACACATCAGTCTCATATGAGAAGCATGACTTCACTGCAAAGCACTTTGGAATCTTCTGAGGATTGCCTAGGTGATTTTTCAAATTAAACATGTGGTGTCCCCCTATCAGCGTTATCACCGTGTGTTTGTGTACTGTGGTAACCCAGAGACAGCATTGGGGTTTCCCTTTAATCCTACAGCTGTTGTTAGTTTCCTGTTTAAAACAAACACTTTCACTCATCCATCCATATTCAGGATACACGAGGCCAAAGTGTCGTGAGCCTGAACGGTGAGTGCTCCGAAAACACAGACTGGCCCATCACGGCTGCCGTTTCTCTAATGTAAGCAGTCAACAAAGGAGTGTGCGGCCTAAAAAAGACACGTCACAGCACGTCAAAACACAAGCATGTAGATCCACAAACAATAGCCTGCGCGGAGCCTTAATTTGATACCAACATGTTCATTCACAAATATAAAAACAATGGATTCACTATGTAAGTCAGTGGACTCTTTTAAAGTTTGACCACATGATTATGCCCTACAAGGACACCGATTTTGAATTGTGGGAATAGCTAGACAGGAATTCAGTCAGCCTGTGGAGGACTAGGAAAATATGGACTAGTCTGGACATGTTCTAAACAAGCTCTGATTTGGCATCCACCCAACTGCTCGGCTAAACTAAAAAGTAGGTAACAGTTCTACACATGACTTCCTAATCTTAATGACATTAAACTCCATTACAGTGTAAGCTGGTGCCAGGGTGAAAAAACTTTGTGTATGTTTGGTCGGCGAGTGGGGACCATCAGCTGGAGCGGGTGCAAATCCATTAAAAGCAACTGGTGGCCGCAAACACAACGGACACGTGTGACCTGTTTTGACTGTTCGTTCACATAGCGGCTATATTGATAAAATAAAATTAAATAATTAAATAAATCACAAAAAACAAAACAGTTGAATACATTCCTCCCTCGTTCTGTGCTTATTTAAGCATTAACGTATTAACACACATTAACACACTTTTACAGCAATAGCAGCACAGACATTTAGTTCCTTGTTTTCAGTTTGCCTAATTCCCAGCACAAATACGGTGCATTATCAAATTACATGCCTTATTGCTAATTGTTTTTTTTGTGGTTTACATTAATGTTTGTAAGTGATATACATCCAGCTCAGATGACAACTATGTTGTGATCCGAAACTGACAGTACGCTCACAATAAAATGTCAGCTATGCATGTACAATAACAATGTCAAATGTGCAAAGTTTTCCTTGACATGTTTGGTTATGATATGTAATATGTTTTTGAAGTTTTATTCTTACTTGACTGGGAGACAGTGACAGATGACAAAGACAATTGGCACAAGCACAAAAGGTGAGAAGCTGACCATTCTGAGAGTTGTTGCATTGTCAAATGAAGATGGATACAAATCAGATACAAATCTGATCTATGACCATGTTCTAAAGTGGCCTGATTTGATTTGAAAAAAAAAAAAATCCAATTTGGTATGTTGAGACAGAAAAACCCACACATTACGCAGAGGGTGGGCATGTGTATGCACTTGACCTTCCTACACAACAGGCCAGTCAGCGTGCAACCCGTTATTTGCACTTACACCCACTGTGCCACCTCAGATCGTAGCTTTTATTTCCATGGCTTAAGCATGCCACTTCACAGGCCAATGCTCTTAGAGTAGACAGAAGCTAAAGAGCTTGCAGGTCCTGCTAAGCTGAGATCATCTGGGAGATTTGCAATGCACATTTCAGATTTGAATGAAAAGCGAACTGGTTTAGACCAGGTTGGCAGCGGCACAAGGTGACACTTGGCCTGTCCTCTTGGCACTGAGAGATGAGCCGTTGGATTTAGATGAAAATGCAAACCGATGCTTTACAGATAAAAATCACAACCCCTATGAAATGTTGTACACATGGAGGACCATTACTGTGTACTGTTCAAACACAAGATCAAAGCTAAACACGCTTCCTTCAAGTTCAAATGGACTGCGTTTACGTGCTCTTAAGTTACCAGGGCACTCGCAGAAATAGGCTCTCTCTGGTAATCGGGGAGCGTTTTTTGTGTGTAATTAAGAAACCTGGTTACTGGAAATCTGCCTATACATGCAGCAGAAGAGTAACCTGATTTCTCCTCCACTTCTGACTTCAGCCTGTTTCACATTTGAACTCCAGACGAGGTGTGGAGAATTCAGCCTCTGACATTGTCTGGAGTGGTCTTTTAGACATGTAACACAGCGGTAGATCCCCTTGTGTGAATTCAAGTTTGATTTCCGTGCACAGGAGGCACAACATGGAAGAAAACTTGTTTACAGCACGTTGAAGCCAAGCGTCTAATAAAATAAGGTTCAAACACATGACTGCATCAGCAGTTGAGTAATAGAAATGTCATGAACACACTGACTCACTCGCTTTTATTAACCCAGTGAGTCGGGACAGAGCAGTTTTCTGCACATACGAGCTCACACGCATAATATGGACAATACACTAGGGGCTCGAAGGATAAAGTCCGGATAATGTCAGCAGCTTTTCAATCGGACATTTGTGTTTACACGTACAGCCACTCCAAAAAAAGTCAGGATAATGTCTGAATTACAGTGCATGTCTGAAAGGGGCTTTATTTTGGAAGCCTGGCTCACAGATTCATAATTTCTTTGTGTTTGTTTGTTTGTGCTGCAGCAGAGTGATATCACATAGGGAGACAAAGGAAAAAAGGGGAGACACACAGCTGATCCACAATGGGAACTGTCTAAATTTTTACAAAACTCAGGGGCTGAAAGTGACACATTTTGATTTCTCAGGCACTTTAAATTTTCAGTCAGACCTTAGGCTGACTTTGTTGTAAAAATGAGTCAGCATCACCCTATTAATGACTTTCTTATATTTTTTCAGTCTGCAGCATGTTCCTGTCTGCTTTTGTTATGCACAAGCACAGCTGGAGAAAGTCAATTAGAAACCTGGTTGTGCGTATACAAAGAAATGCCAAAGAAATCATAATTTTCTGATAGAATCCTATCTGGGAAAACCAGGTTTCCTAATCCCCTACGGCGATATCAGAAATCAGCGTTCCTGTGTAAATGAGATCAGCTTTTCAGAGAAAGCCAAATGTAACCAGGTTATTTAAGTCCATGTAAAAACTGAATTTTTAACTATTATGTGAAAAACGCTGATACTAATTAAAACATGAACGCCTTTTGTTTGCCTTTGTCTCTTCACTAGATTAAAAAGTGACATTAGCTATTGATGATTTCTCTACAAGTCCTCATACGTTGTCACTTCTGAGGCTGTAAGGCTGGGGCACCAGGCCTTGTGAGAAACAGGCCATGGAGGTGCCAGAAGAAACAAAAGTACAGCAATCCTCTTCAGTGCCCTCTCCCTGAGGGGAATCCTCTTACAACACTTCCCCTGAACTCTAAAGACTGTTATCTATGGAAAGGTAACATGATTATGTGACCTTCAGTAAAACACAGTGAGGATTATTTTAAAAGCTGAGTGGCTGGATAACTGGAAACTGTAAAATTACACAGGTTACACAGGTTTTGCTATGAGGAACGTCTGAATTTCAGTTGAATTATTTGTTTTGCCATGTTACTTCCTTTTATGCATGAGCCCACTATAAAGAGCACACAGATTTCCACTGCTTCTAAACATCATGTCTTGGTTTTCCATGTTGTGTGTAAATGTAGGATACAGAGTAAGGGTAGCTGAACTGGATTCATGCTGCCTGTGGAGGGTGTCCAAAGATGGAGCTCCACTTCTCTGATAGAGGCAGCACTAAAACAAAGGCAGTGCACAATGTCTGTTCACACCTCAGTTTAGGCAGTTGGTCTTTTAGCCAGATAAGGATCATGTGTTATCGTTGCCCACACGTCACTATCATCTCTACAGATAAGTTCTGAAGGTACCTAACGGTGGAATCTACTATGTGCAGACTGAGAAACAATCCTGTTATTTTTCCAAGTAAAGCACACTTGGTCAAAGACAAAAACACATTCAGCACGTTTGTCACGTCTCTGACAAGCTAATTACCTTCTTAGCATCTTGGTGCTACTTGAGAGGCAGGATGCAGCCACACACACACACACACACACACACACACGTGTCTCTCTATACTTGCAAGGACACTCATTGACATAATGCAATCCCTAGCCCACTCCCCTAACTTTAACCCAAACCTAATTCTAACCCTCACCCTAAAATCCAGTCTTGACTTACAAAAATCTCTTTGAAGTTGTGTGGACCAGCCAAAATGTTCTCGCAAAAATGGTTTTGAAATAAAATTTGTCCACACAAGGCAATAAAGACATACACACACACAAATCTGCTTGCAGTTCCCATCCATATGAAATGATCCCACTGGCTGACATAGGACAGACACACATCAGCAACTGTAGTTGAACATACATTTCACACACTAAAGAGTCAGGTCTTGTAAAAAAACATTGGTAGGAAAGGGGCAGCAGATGGACATTGGTCATTACATCAGTAGGACTTTAATCATGACTTCATCCCTAAAATAAGCCCATCACTAAAATCACATGCCTAATCCATTTCCAGTCACAGGACTTTGAAATTTGATTAGCCTACATTTAAGTATAGAATTGCTGGAGGATATCCAGCGTGTACAGGACGGCAAAGTCTGGACTTGTTAAAGACCTGGATGAAAGCCACACAGTCAGACAGTAGTAGTGCAGGTTTGAATGTCTGGGATGCCTTGTTAAAACTTGGCAGTCCCACTCCCAGTGGCTACAAGGTGGACAACTGTGGAGGAAACAGGTTTGGTAAATAATAGTCTATCCAGCTGAGTTGAAGTTAAACATTGCTTGTGCAGTGCCATTCTTCAGCCATTCTTAAATGTGGACCACGATGATTCAGAACTATATTTGGAAAGTGACAGGCAGCATATGACTTAAACTTTTAACTTGCAAACTCAATGGGCATGTTTGTCAGCCAATTATTGTCACTAGACCCAGCTCTTCAATTACAACCCAACTTAAAGCTTTATTAAAAAAGATTTTGGGACAAAATGTGCTGCAATACATATCTTCTACAGTATCTGGAGAAGTGCTGTGAATCCAGCATATGAAGTCAAACTCAAAGTGCTGGCACCAGAGCAAAGGTGTTCACTTCTAAAGATTTTTAAGCAAGGCTCACATTTTTGACTGCTCAGAGAATTTCTGGTTTCTGCTAGATGATAAGGATGCAGCATCCTTATTCATTGTAATTTCATAATGACTAAACCCAAAGGGTTTGCAAAGTGTGGCGGAGTGTAGATGTATTACAAAATATAATTCATTAACTAAAAACATATGTTTCATTTATCCTGTCATTAGAAGAGTGCATTTTTCCCCTGGGGGGATGTAGTCCTACACATGACATATGGCATACCAATCACACGACACCACAGCTCCAGCTGGTAGATCAGAGCTTGTGGTGAAGAAAAAGCACTTCAGGGCATCTCCACCACCCAAACAAAAAACAACAGTGTTTAAAATGAATGAACCAAACACCCTTTCACTGGCAATAAACATCTACCAACCACCACTTTATCTCTTCAAACAATGCAAGCGATTAACAAGTGACTCAATACACAAAAACAGTTCCTGTCCTACTGAGGAAATTAACCTGAGGCAAATTAGAATGATAGTCTACAATATAGTGCTTTCTTGGAGTTTATTTCAACTTCTTTCACACAAAACAAATCGTTCGCGTGCACAGGTCACCACAGGGCCACGACCCTGCTTTCAGGGGTTTTAGTTTAGTTTAATTTTTCTTGCTTTTGGCATGAAAATAATTAGACAAATGTCTCTTCAGTTAAACAATATAAGTGGTTATGTGCAATGTTGAGGCTGTGTATTGTACAGCAATCTCTAACGACAACTTAAAGTCTACCATAAGAAGCAAGTTAAAAATCTGCAAAGTCCCGTTTCAACCTCCTTCAAGACAGTAGAATACAACAATGCCACTAGAACGGAGAGTTAGGCCATGTCAATGGCTATGTGACAATATTATTCAAGTTGCATAAGCTTGATATTCAATATGTTATGCACAGAGCAGGAAACTGATGGCAGTGGCTATGAGCCTGATCAATCAATGATCTGTGGTAAGTAACAGTGCTGTATTTTAAAATTTTCTTCAGAGCTGTATTTGTTTTGTGGCTCTGAATGCTTCAAGGCAGATCAAAATGCTTGCAAAGTAATTGTAGTGTACACCCATAGACGACGCCTCTAACCCAAGCAAATGACTGTTCAGCCTTGATAAACCACAACGAGGAAAGTTAAATTTCAGGGATGAGAGTGCAAGGCTCCATCATCCACTTTGTTAAATCACCGATATAAAACAACACTCCACAGGATGACCTGGAATTTCCCTATCCTGACCCATCCTTTGATGTGAATGGTCAAATGGGAGTTAACCCTGTGTTTAACTTCCCCATTGTTGTGCAATATGTCTGTGGGTTAAAGAGATATGAATTGTTCCCATGAATGTGCTACCGTCATTTCAGTTAGTTCACTTCTATGTCTGCATGCATCTGAAAATCCAGTGGTTAATACCTGCAGAGACAAATGCTGAGTCTGATTTTCAGGACTTTGACAGCCGTGGGGCCTGTGTAGACAACTAATCCTCCATTCATGCATGCCCTGGCCAGCCTCCATTCATTGGACGCACACAAACTAACCCCTCCACAATCCCCGTCAGCTCCTAACTATAGATGAGCATTGACAGGCATGCCTTCATCAGCTATACATATATACTTACCAAATGACAAAAGAGCAAACAGTATAAACTTGGAAGGAGTTCACCTGTGATTTGATTTGGGAAGTTCCCAAACTTTCTTGACAGTGGAGCAGAGACACCTTTGCTCCTCGCTCCTTTGCAATATAATATACACTCACTTCACCGTTTGTATGTTTATAAGGAAAGCGCCCGCTCATTCATACTTCACATAGCATTTGGTGTTGCTCACTGGACTTAACTGTGATGTGACTGAAGCCACGCTTAATGAGTAAGAGTGTAATTACCATAGTGAGCATTCCTGTCAGCCCCAGAAAAACATGTATGGGTTTCACACTGTCTAATGATTTAAACCATTAAAGAGGGAAATATGATTGATGGAAATGTAATCACTTTGACATCTTCACATGGAGCAAGTTTGAAACACCAGAACACTGATTTCACAACTGAGGTCAACATTAAGGTCAGTGCTGGTTCCTAACAATATTTTGGTCATTGTAAAGAGTGAGTGCGCAGGCTCTGATGATAATGATCACTGTCCAAAAAAAAAAAAATAAAAGGTTTTAAAACAGAGACCCCGGGAATATCTCGTTCTAACATGACATTTGGAAGCCAGTGCGTTTCGGACTGAACGTTTCTTTAGCCCAACGTAGCTCAGGTCGGTGTCTAAGTCACTTGGGGTAAGGAAGGAAACACATTGACATGAATCAAACGCACAAATTTGCGCCAGTTTAGAAATAATAACGTGTCACAGCTGCGTGATTAGCATCTGTGGGTGAGAGTGGAGGAAAGTGCGGGGCCATTGTGAAGCGCCTCGGTGGAGGTATGTTGTCACACAGGAGCAGTTTCAGCGAAACTAGCCGGAGATAACTGAGGCGAAGCCGACGTCTGTCAACGCTCGTCACCGTCTTTCGTGTCTGCGTCGAAATGAACAAATGAATCAAATAAGAATTAAAGTTTCCCAAACTCACCGTTCATCCACTCGACAACCTGCATCGGCGTCCACTTGGTTATCGGCTCCATAGCTTCTCCAAACACTGTCTAACTTGGGAGATTCAAGGCAAACTCGGGCCGAACTTTGGCGACGAGGCTCCGCGGTCTAAACGGAGAATAAAAGGTGCCACATAGTTTGTGGGAGCTGGAGTTTCTCCGCCTGCTCGCGTTCACTCACCGCGCGGCTCCGTCCACGCTCCAGCGGAGGCAGGACTGAACTCCCCCCCCCCTCTGTCGCTCCGCTCCTCGGCTCCTCCGCGCCCGGGCACCGGCCTGGGAACCGTGCTGCGTTCACGTCCTGCCGGGAACACTGGGGAAGATCACCATTCGCCCGCGAAACAAGGATTATTGTCCAGTGAAGCTTTTTAGGAATGATTCATAATCTCACAAAATATGTCTATCGATTTCCTCATCGATTAATATTTGAACGTTTTTAGTAAATTTAGTCCCGTTTAACGCACAACAATCTTTGGGATTTACCTACTAGTGAAAAGGGACTTTTCAGTTTCGGGCATCACCTGAACGCAGCGATGAAAGTGGAGGCGGTGCTGCACGTTTTATATTTTGTGTCACTCACACACACACACACACACACACACACTATATTTAAACTCTGTCAACCTAAATAAATGTGTCCCAGATAAAGATAATTGTATTTTTTCATACACTGTATAAGTTATTATATATATAATTTCCAAAGTTTGTTGAACTGGTTGTTTCAAACTGATATGATATTAGAGTTGTAGTCTGTCATATTAGTTTTTATTAGGTTTTGCTCAGTCATATTTGTAACAATCATGGTAGTCTAGGGTCCCATAATCTTAGGACTACAACAGCTGCAAGAGTTTGTATGTACAACACTGAATGTGACTCACCACTGCTCTCTGTTGGAGGGTCCTCACATCCTCACCATGCCTCACATTATTTTCTGTAGTTAGTAAACCAACCTCCCAAACTCAAAAATACAATCAAAATGATTTTAATGACCCTGACAGTTGTTTCATACAGTGACTAATCATTATAACAACAAATTGAGGAGTTCGTTTAGATTGTTTATTTTATGTGTAAAAAAAACAAAAAACTCTTGCGTAGTGATTTTTCCCTTGCAGCGATGATCTGCATGTATGATGATGAATAATTTATATAAAGCATGCTTTTAAGAAGAAATTAAATCTTATTTTCTTCCATTTGGTTAATATAGTGATATATTTAGCCCTGTAAGATGATGCTGGATTTGGACAGAGCACCTAGTGTACATTGAAGTGGCAACAGGTGGTCACTGCAAAACATGAGAAAGCAAGTCTGGTCAAACCTATACTAAAGAGGTATTCAAAGGATAGGCTATATTGAAATTTAAAACATTTGCTTGTTAATGTTAAGGTTCTTAACAGAGAGGCAATATTTTTGGAACTCCTGCACATTTTAACTAATATATACAATAGTAGTTTTACTACTGGAGACGAACCTTCCTTGGCTTTTTGTTTTCAGGCTGTCTGAAGCCTGAGACACCTTTCATGGGAAAAGCTTACACATCACTCCACTTCTGTACAACTGGAACCTATTGTACACTGCACTGTAATCAGCTGCAGATTAAAGCTTAGCTGTTATTAAACTTGGGCATGCATCAATTTGCTGTCAGGCAAAAAAGTACTGAAAGCCACAGCCTAGTGCTATACAACAATTTGTTCCGCTTCTCATCTTTTTTCTGTGTTCGAACATGCTGGTTTCCCTGCTGGTAGGTCTGACCTTATATGTATTTTGAATAGTTGTCCTTTCTTTGAATTAAGGTTAATTACAAAATGTTTTAATGACTAAAGTTATACAAAATTATATTTTATTCACGTTCCCTGAGCTTAGTAATTTTCTCGATGACTGACAAAACAAAACACAATGCCGGAGGATGAATGTGATCAGCACAGTATAAAATGTATCAGAGTGCTCCTATAAGTCAGGTTACCAAAGTTTTACTGGTGTTTATAATTGAAAAAAAAAAAACATCTAGTTTTTCTCTGAACATGTTGCCAACTAATGCTCTTTAGAGCAGTTCTAGTTTATACTCAGTCTCCTTCTATACACTGTATTTTGGTGAACACTGTTGCCAGGCATTGTAAACAGCACAAATGGGGGAGTCAGAGCCATGTTTAGTTCTCATGGGAGTGGGCTGGATTGAAGGGGATTTGGGTGGTGTGGAATTCAGGGGAGGTCCTCCCTGATAGGATTAAATGAATCAAGGGAATTGTTGTTGAGGTGAGGTGGAGGATAGAAGAGTGTTTGGTTTGCCTGGGGAGAGGATCCAAGCTGCTTCAGAGAGGAGGAAGGAACTGAAGAGCAGATGCACAACTGAAAGACACAATTGGCTTTTAGGCCAGAATTGTACATAAAACGTTTGTAATGGAAAAGGTGATCTTTGTTCATTGTAATGACCTAGCGCCCAAAGAGGATCGACTTATCCATGGATCATTAAAACAAAGACTCAAAAAGACAAGCAAACTCTACATGATATTGCGTTATATTCAGTCTACATTTATTTCAGCCTGAAAATAGGAATTGCACTTTCGTCTACATTACAATTTGCAAATATTATTCTAAAAACAAAGGCAGGCATGTGAAACATCAACACAACAAGTTGTCCACTTCACTATCAGGGATGACGAGATATAATGTTGTCGTGACAGTAAAAACAAGGCCACTTCCTGCAGCTCTTCCCTCTAAACACTGAATACATTTTTGTAGAAGAGGAAATGACAGATATTTATCACAGTCTAAAAAAGAACAGATCAGGGGCTGTGGAAGTTATTAACAAGTGCTGTCACGTTGTTTCTGTAGCAGCGTATGCAGAAATGCAGTGCATTTATGCATTGGAATGTTTTCAGGGTTTGTAAGAAAAAAGATCAACACAGGATTGCAACTGTTCCCAATCACAACTGATCTTTAACCTTGTTCTTCCCATTTTCATTCAAGTGGAGCCGATGTCACACATTGCCACTGGTGTGAAGATTCCTCACAGTGTAAATGAGGGGTTAGGCCGATATAAAGAGAGCAGTGTAACACAAAACTCCCCAAAAGATCTTGTGAGTGATGATGTTGATGGGGAACTGTAAAGCCGGACGATGACGATAAAGCCATGGAACATTACAGTCTCCATATTTAAAGTACAAAGTTATAAGGAAAGAAAATAATTTAATATAAGACAAAACTTTTTATATTCATATAGCAGCTAATGCAGTGGATCTGTAAAATAGCAGCTAAAGATCTTTACTATGGTAACACATTAAAAGAGACTAAGTTGCTGAAGGATCTGTTGGTAATTTTATGGCGCATTCTGTGGGTTTGAAGGGATGGCGGGTCTGGCGTTGAGGTACTCAAGAACAAAGACCTGCAGGATCTTGCTGAGGTTCTGAATGGTTGAGCGATCCAGGTTCTGCTCGTTGTCATCAAACGTGTGCCACACGGATGGGAACGGGGAGGGGATAATATGGAGGACATGGACACCTGACAGAGGAGGATGAGGATTACGCAATGGACTTACACAACGCATGCTGTCATTTTAGGCAGGAGCTGTGTTAGTGTTAATACCTCTGTCTAGGAATGGTACGTGATCATCTGCTACGCGCCCAATAGGTCGATCTGGCCAGAAATATTCCACACTGTTCAGGTGATCCACAAGCAGGTTCATGGAGTGTAGACGCTTTTCTGAGGATACATGAGGACAAAACAAATAGGTATTATTCTTTATTTTTTGTGTGTTCTTTGTGTATTCTTTATTGTACTGTTAGTATAATTTAACAAGGTCCCAACTAACAAGGTCTCAACACCACAAATGTCTATTAATTAAATATACATTTAGATAATTGAGAAACTTCCATTTATGGGCCTTTAAAGTTCCACTAGTGTGTTTGGGGCAGTAATCAGAATTAGTTAAATTTACTTGAAATTGAACTGGAATTATTCCCTACCAACATCAGTATATCAGTAAGTCTAATATACATATACTTTTATTAAACATTTGTAATTCGTTCAGAACATCTAACTTCTTTCTAATCTGTTGTTGTTCCTTAAAGGCCAAACCTCTTAGTTCTACGAGATCAAACTTAATGCACGGAGAGAAGCCATGGAGGAACATAATAATAATGGTTGATTCACCAATGTTCTGTAGCCTGGTGAGCCAGTGCACTGTGTTGGGGAACTGGCTGCCAAAGCGTGGGCTGGGCGCCCCGATCAGGTCTAACAGCACAAACAGATCCTTGAAGGAAAGAGACAAGAAAGAGGAAATAATGGCGATGTGCTCTCATGAGAAACTTTCATTGAACATCCTGAAGATAAGTCCTGTCAAGAAGCCCATTTTCATGATAATCACACCTCAAAGCAGAGACTCTGTGGTGACATCACGTTCCACTGTGTCTCGCACTAACATCACACGATCTGACAGACAAAACACACCTCTCGGCTGTCTGTGCACATGCATGCACACGCCACTGTCTTCCTTATCTTTGTACTCACAAGAAAATCTCAATTTGTGAATAAACAGATGCATTATGTATCTGCAGCTTTTCTGTGACATCTTGAAAGGTATGAGATTTCTCCAAAATACTACTTAAAACATGTGCGTCTTGTTCAGGTTTTTGTGTGGGGAGATCAGATTTAACCACAGTGTATTAAAATTGATATGTGCACTAACAAAGGGATGATAGTGGATGTGATTAAGTGATTATGCCAGTCTCAGGTGGTTTAGAAAAAGGATGAGCAGAATTATATGTACTATGCCGTGTAGTTGGTTGGTGTCTGTGGCTCCGGCAGGATGTGGTGTGCTCTCCATCTTCTTGGCCAGGTGTCGAGACCCATACAAGGAATCTGTGGGGTCCACTGGAAAAAAGCCTCCTCTCCATCAAAGAAAATTAACTGCAGGGTCAAGTCAGGACTGGAGCTCTAAATGAGAAGTTGAAAAATATCTATATTAATATGCTGCTTTAGTTTTCTTATTTTATTAGTTTTGCTGCCCTCTAGTGGCTATGAGACCACAGTGACACAAAAACAGCCCAAAGATTTCAAATAAAGACACTTACAAAATGACACACATACACACAGCAGGAGCAACTTTAGGTTTCAGTGTCTTGCCCTGACGAGTACACCAAAGGAGTGAACCACTGACTAAGCAGTTAGTTTAGGATCCACTTTACCTCTTGATCTTTCATACTAAATATTGTGTCACACTTTGCCAAACAAGATGTTTCCCTAACGAGACATGTACACATTCTTTTGTGAGATTTATCAGTTACAATACTGATCTATTGTCCCTTGTTGGTGGCGGTGAATGCATTTGGATCCATTGTGATTCCTAAACGCTGCAGTGATGTGACAGACAGCTGAGTCTGATAAACGTGC